>OY728148.1:325633678-326288678 GCA_963277665.1 Viscum album | reverse complement strand
ATTGATTCTTAAGGGAATCACTACAAACTTATAGTGTCCATACCATGTTCAAAAGTTAGTCGTGGGAATATCTTCCTTCTTCACCTTTAATTGGTGATATCCTGACAGAAGGTCCGCCTTATAGAAATATTGGTCCCCAAATAGTTGATTGAACAATTCATCTATCCATGGTAGGGGATACTTGTTCTTTATCATTATTTTTTTTGAGCTCATGATAATCAATGTAGAGGTGCATTGACTCATCCTTCTTCTTGATAAAGAGGACAGGTTTACCCCATGGTGAATTACTCGGGTGTATAAAACTTTTGTATTGATTCTAGTGTAACTAATTCTTTAGTTCTTCAAACTCAATGGTGTTCATTCTATAGGTATTCTTGGATATTGTTAGAGAACTAGGTATATGTTCAATTGAAAACTCAACCTCTTAGATAATAGGAATACCGGGAAATTATCCAGGGAATATATCATTGTAATCCCTCGCAATGATCATGTATTCAAGAATGGTTATCTCCTTGGTCTCAATCATTTGAGATAGATATGTTTGCTCATAATTCAATAATATCCACACATGATATTAATATTCCAAAGGAGATTTATACTCCTTACACATATATAGAATCAGAGGATGCCTTGGGATGTGAACAATGATCTCTCTCTCCTGAAAGTTGATGTTGGATTTTTATAATGATAGTCAATACATACCTAATATAGCACCAAATTACACTAAATGAAGAATAATAATATTTGAAAGAATAAAATTCCCATAAACATTAACATGTGATACAATAATCATAGAATTTTTTCCCTAATGAAATCAAATAATTAGGTGTAGTGACTTGATTCTCTTATAAATCATTCTAGATGTGTTATACTTCCATGAATTGAAATACAACATTATATACCTGACTATGAAGTGGTGGATAGGTTTTCCTTTATTATCATGATCCATATCAATAATTATCATAGTGTAGACCCTTCCTGGTTTAATTTAGGTATTTTTTGGTGTTTTTCACCCTTATTATACCTTGGATTAGGGTATGGACTTAGATAAAAACCAAGATCACCACATCTACAACATTGAACTATTAGTGGATCCTTGGGTTGAACTTTATTTCCTCATATATTATTAAATTTACTCTTTATTTTTCTTTAAAAATTCAATTCTCTATGTCCTCCTTTTCCACACATAAATAATCTTACAGTTCCTTTATTACATTTACCTTGCTACCTCTTCCCACATTTTTGACATGTAGGAAATTGAATATTATTTTCCTTACCATCTTTATCACCAGAACTTCAATGAGACCTCATCCTTATCTTCATTAATGTGTTTAGAAACTCAATTATAATCCATGTGATAATCATAATTCATAATAACTATTTTATAATAATTTCAATATGCCTTACTTATGCTTCCATAAGTTTAGGAATATTAATAGGGAAATCATCACATTGCTTATCATAGTGGTTGTTGGAACAGTTCCTTCTATTTCCCAATATTAACTAAAATAAATGAAAAAATAATAATAATAATTTAACTAATAAACATATAAAAGGGAAACTATGAACTTAAAATGAATAACTTATAAATGAAAATTATATCCTAACTTATGAGTCTCTAGGCTTCAATCTAGGTTATACATGGTAATTTTCCTATTAGGTTTTCTAACCTAACAATTTATTCAAGTCATCCACAATGGTTTTTAAAGAGTTTGTGAATTTTCTAAATCATATCCCCCAGGAGTGTCAAAATAGGTGTATATAAAGGCTTATTTATTGTACACTAGTTGATTATGGATTTAATACCCAATGCATCCTTTTTAGGGTTATTAACCCTATATACAATTGTGCTAGAGACACATCTACATTTAGTATTCAGATAGGGATGTAATTTCCTAGAAACCACTCACTCTATACTTAACCAAAATTTAAGGATATTTTCCTATACTTAGATGTATTCTTAAGGTTTTCACTAAATTATTCTAATCCTAATACCCAAAAATAACTATAACTTTCTCTAATACCAACTATAGTGACCCAATCCTTTTACACATATTATTACATTATTTTTTACATAAACATCCAATAATCAGAACACAAAGATCATGAGGCCTAGTGTCTTTGGAAGACTAGGTTAATAATACATACAAAATAAACTAAAACATAAAATATTTATTCTATTATCCATAATGATCTTATAAATCCATTTTATCTCCTAAAACTACATAGGATAACTTGGCGAATAAATAAAAGGATGGGGTGAGCTATAAAGGCCAATAAAGAAATAAACATGGTAAAAAAACATAACATACGAGTCAAAGGGTAGAAAATTATATCATATAAGGAAAGTTTTGTGAATAATCATATGTATCCATAACATAGAGAATATATAATCATAAGATTCACTGATGGAAATCATGCCTATACCAATGCTTCTATCCCAATGGTTTTTTCAAACCATTGGGAAAAGGAACCAATTCCAACAGTTCATTCAAACTGTTGGAATAGGCCTATATATCATGGATTTTCCCAATGGTTTTATAGAACTATTGGGAAAGGCTGGGGTATAGGGATGTTTTCCAAGGGTTTTTGTAAACCGTTGGGATATAGTGATGTTTCCCAATGGTTTTTCTAAACTATTGGTAAAATTGATTTTTCCAACGGTTTTTTAAAATAGTTGGCATAGTTTTTTCCCAAATAGACTTGATCTGCCTCCCCTTTCTAGATTCGATTGATTTTTTTCCCTACCAGAGCGGTTATCACTTCCCAGTCGGTGACCACTCATCTTCCAACGATCCATCCTAATTAATTATTCCACTTCAAATTGGTGAGTTGGAGTTACATCTTTTACCTGCATTTATTTTGGATTTTTATATACCACATTTAGTTATTTCCTCATCCATTTCAATCTCTCATCTTGTTTTCAATTGTTCTTGAATGTGAAATTGGCATGTTCCAAATACTTTAGCCTATACATAGACAATTAATCTCCCTTCTTGATCCACTACCACCGTCACTAATTTTTCTAGGTGTGTTACACAATATTAGTGTTTTAAGGGTGCTATATTTTCTCCCATAGGTCATGTTCACATTAATATTTTGAGGAATTTTACCTTGGAAACTAATTTATTTCTTTGAAAAGGGAGTTCCAACAATTACTTTTTGAAATTTTTTTGTAATGGTTTGGTTTTTAAGAGTTTAATGGAAAATACATTTTTTACTAATACCGTTTTATGTATTCCTATATAACAATGCATGTATGACATAAAAATGTATCAAATGTTCTTATAGAAAAATAATTATTAATGCGTTAATACAACTTAACCTTTTGAGACTATCTTGACACACATTTCTGATTTGTGTTTTCATTGGTCACCACACATTCACAAATATCATTAGTTACCTTTATTTGTTTTAATAATACCAATATTCCCTCTCCTGTATATCTTTTTAACTTTTTTATTTTGAATTTTATCTATGTATTTTTGACATGTGGGTCACTAGCATGTTTATAAATTGTGATGTCTACCCAATGGTCCCCACCTATAGTTTCACTATTTTGCAAGATTTGGGTGAAGTAAATACATTATTCTCATAACTCTTTAATGAATCCTTTATATATGAATTCAAATGATTTATTACATAATGGGAAGTGAATTTCAAAAGGAATTGGGGTGAAGTGATATATGTGAGTCACATGGGCTAAGTGACTTGTGTGAGGCCTATCAGTGAAGTGACATATGGGATGAACTTGAGAGAAGTGACCTGTGTAAGGTACTTGGTAATAATTCATGAAATTTAAAAATTGTGAATACTCGATCCAGAAGTGACCTATGTGATTCACTTGAGAGAAGTGACCTGTGAGGAACTTTGTGATTTATCATTCAATAATGTTACTCTCTTCATGAATGAGCTATTTTTATTTTTAGAATTCGCTATTTTTCTATCTGAAAATATACTTGTGTTCCATCTATAACGTTCCATGATATAAACTTCTATAAATTATTCTATAGTTTTTCTTCATAATCACTATGTAATTATAGTGATATTTAAATTATAAATGTTCATGATGTGGGATATTATGTGTTATCCTACGGGGAGTAACAATGATGATGTAGAGTTATTTCAATTTATATTTAATTTTATTCAATTAATTCAACTGAGGTAGTGGATATAATATATAGTTTCATTGACTGTCACTATTTTTCCCATAATAATTTTAATATTAACACACATTGTTAATCCTCAAAGTTTTAAATAATTGAGTTATTCAAAATTCCATTAGAAGATAGTTAATTTATAGTTTTAATTGTATGTGATCACTACTAGGTCCCTTGTGATTATTCAACATGTTTATCAAAAATTGTTCCTTCCCACACACCAAGCAGAAAAAATTGTGAGAATGGACTGCTAAATGATGAATAAATAACCTAGTTTTATCATGCAAAAAATAGTGAGAGGTAAGGGGGAAATTCTATTTATTTTATTTATTGAGTGAGGTAGTTAAAAATAAGAGCTAATGTTGATGAAACATAATGGAATTCACCTATGGACCAACTGAAACTTCATTATAACCCTTTATGTGTGTTAATTTCTCTTATTTATTTTTTCTATTTTTAGAAACATTAATAATGAAAAAATACCTTTCAAATGTTATCTTCTATCATTTATGAAAAAATTAATAAAAAATCATAACATTTGAATAGAATATTAATGTTTAATTTGTATTCATATGATGAATAACTAAATAGATTATGATAAAAATATAATTACATTCACTGATAACACTATTTATATAACATTCATCATGTTCAGTCAGTATATATCGAAATAATCAAAGATGATAAAGTGTTTCAATAGAATAAAACTATAAGAATAGGGTAACACCATGGAGAGTTTCCATTTAAATAATGAAGTTGAATATCTATGTTATAAAATTCAATAGTGTTTGGTGAAATATAGGATTCATCATGAGTATAGTGAATCATATACCCTTAAAAATGTGTGTTCTTGAAATGATGAATCTATGTTTGAAATAAATGGATCAAACCTTGTTTTTTGATCATCATACATCTCATTTACTTTGAACATAAGTGATTTAGATAATAATTCAAATTTAAAACTGAGTTTTGTATTATATAAACATGAATATTTAAATATATGATATGTATTATTAAGTTACCCCATGATGGATGTATCTATTGGTGTTTGGTGACCCTTATGTATTCAAAATTAGGGGTTCAAATATGTTTATTCTTATGACATGAGGAGTGGAATGGATTTTCCATTAATATCCACTAAATTAAAAAGGATATCAATACTATAAAAAATCATATAAAATTATGGTTGATTCTATTAATATAAAGGAATTATAGAACTAATCTAATGATTATAAACTACATGCTACAATTTTTTATACCAATGAAGAAGATAAATAGTTGAAAATAAATCAATTTTATATTTGAAAGTAGCTTCTATTTGAAGTGATATAAATGAACAAGTAAATAATTTAGCTATATATAGGGAGGAATAATTATGAAATTCGGGTTTATCCCTGGCTGAATAAGTAAGTTAGGTTAGGAGGGGGTTGTACCGAAGGGGGTGCAGGTGGGGGGTTATTCAAGTGGGGAGGGGTGTGCAGGTGGGGGGATGTGTAGTGTGCAGATGGGGAGGGGTATGTAGGGGGAGTCAGATGTGGGTGAGGTGGAGAGGGGGGTTGTGCAGGTGGGGAGGGGGGATATACAGGGGGAGGCTACTTGGGTGAGGTGGGGAGGGGGATGTGCAGGTGGGGAGGGGGTTGTGCAAGTGGGGGGTGGGGGGTGTATAGGTGGGGAAAGGGTCGGGGTTGTGCATGTGGGTCGGGGTGTGTAGGTGGGGGCTGTATAAGTGGGTGGGGTGGGGGCGTGTAGGTGGGGGTGGGAGGCGTGCAGGTGGGGGTGGGGGCTGTTCAGACAAGAGGGGGTTGTTATGTGGGGGAGGCTGCTGGTGGGGTGTGCAGGTGGGGAGGGGGGGCTGTGCAGGTGGGGCGAGGTGGGGGGATGTGCATGTGGGGCGGGGGTGTACAGGTGGGGGGTGTGAAAGTGGGTGGGGGTCTAAATTAAATCAGTTTATAGGATAGAACCTCAGTATCAATAAATACATTCTTAAATAATAACTCAATAATTTTCCCTCTTAAGACTATCACTGATTTACAATTAAAATGGGTACCATGTGAAAAAATTGCTTTCCATTCCCATATTATCTTGTGTAGTAGGTCTAAAATCTTATTCCACCCAATATATCATCCAACTCATGCTCCAAAATTCATGCCTCACTAAATTAAAGTTACCATTCTCTATGAAAATTCATCCTGACGTCCAATAGCATCCTTGTAACTCCTCAAAAATATCTTACACTTTACATTTTCCATGATCTATCTCATGATCACCCACCACATGTGTCGTTGTAAAATTGTATGCATTTCTCTGTGCACTAAGTTATTTCAATATTATCCACATTCTTATCCCCAAAATAACACTATACCAAAATAAAGAACATATTCCCACACTCCCACTATACCCAACTAGCACACAGGGTTATGTACTCAGTAGCTAGCATGAAATGGACCCCCTCGAAAAGACCCTCTTCATAGGCCTTTATACCTCATTTTTTTACTAGGAAATCCTTTTCCTAGGATTTTTTTCTTTTAATGTTATCTATATTTCTTCATCACTTTCATCCACTAATGGGTTATTAAACATGGACACTAATGTTCCAAATTTCTTATCACGATGATCAGATCAAGGTATTGGCATAGTCCACTATGACCCTACTGGTGACCAAAATTGAGGGAAGCATCACTTGTGTACCCATTTCATCCCATGAAATCATCTACTATTTTTCACTAAAATTGAATTTTTTTCAGTTTGAACACTAGAGGGAGTAGTGTGAAACTTCTTTTTGACACAACTAAATTTCCTCCCAAACCATCAGGTAATATACCTATCATATGTAACTTCTTAATATATTTAGGCTATAAGGAATCCCCTTGTTGGGATATAAAATAAGCATTACCTATGAGACTCTTGATCACATTATTAGTATAATTCTATTTGGGCTTCCGTATGGTGCATATATAGAGAGGTTTTATTTGTATCTTTTTCTCATCACCCCTACATAATTTAGAGAATTTTACCTAACCCCACTCATATTCTAAACATATGGTTTGAACAAGGCACTAATAATCACATAGGATTTGATAAATTCATATCCATCAACATGAGCCACCATATAGCCTTATTCTACCTTTAAAGTTCTAATGATTCATAATAAATATTTCTATATATAAAATTTCAAAATTACTGATATGATTCACCAACACTACCACTACTAAACTAATTCATTTCTGACTTACTAGATAGAAATCCATCATAAAGGCATTTATCCAGAGTCTGAGACATGATAACCTTACAGGTTAGATATATCTATTTAGGTAAATCTCTTAGAAGGCCACCAAATTAGTATACCTTTATATATTAATGATAACCACCCATCCCCAATCATCAAATTTTGCATCTTTCATAGTTCACCAATAAGAACTGGGAATTCATCACTTTTAGAGATTTGGATAGGTCTGAGGCCTCATTAATTTTGGTTATTGTATATTCATCTTAATGAGTAAGGAATCACATGATCAAAAAGTGACATCAACCAGAGGATGAATTTCTTATCCCACAACACATTATGCTAGAAATAATATAACCTTGGAAGTTGGTGGGAGCCTTTCAGAATCCTTTCATACAGAGACCAGGGGAGGAAAATCCTCATATATATCCACCTAAACCATGGACTTACTACCATATTCACATTCCATATTCATAATCCTACCTCTCCATGTATTAAATGAATAATGATTCTATCTATACTTCACCTTCTAATGATATCCTAAATTTAATTCATGTTATGATGAAAAAATTATCGAGGAATCCATACAACTCCATATAAGAAAACACCCTTAATCATCATGCCATGATGATTAAAATCCTTAAAAACTCATTACCATACATATTATCATTTCTAATAACTACCTATAGATATCCACTAACCTATATTCCTTCCACTGGAATCCAATGCCCTTACATTTTCCTAATTCCAAACTTGATACCATCATGTTATCAAGTCACCAATCCTACCAAATTGGATTTTCACTAAAAAATACTACTCTAATCCTTAACACCCATCATTTTGTTTCATAACATGAATGACAACCCAATTAAATCTCATCGTTCTCTGTCACACATGAAATGTGTTAGTCAAACCTTCATTGACTCCTAGAAAACTTACATGGCCTTCTCACTACAGTTCTAGATTAATTATACCAATCATGATGTCTCAAAATTAATGACATTTCAGGGTTACTAAACCACCTAAACCAGAGTGACACATAATCTTCATAACCATGATACATTATATTTTATGACATTGTATAAAAACCCAGTTAAATACACCATATTTTAATATCCTCTCCTTTTGAAACTTGCTAAAACTCTACTAATTTATGTAAAACAGTGGATATACTCCCTCCACTGGTATTGGAATATCAAAAACTCTTATAATAATAGGTTTTTTAATTAAATTAAGCACTTATTACATAATATTATACATATATTATTCCAAATAATCACTTAGGAATCTTCAGATATAGTGATAATTTGGAAACAAATATGAATCATCTATTCTCCAATCCTTCACCAATAATACAGTCCCAAATTTTATCTAGTTTGGTTAATGAAACTCACTCAATCCAAACTTTCACCTTCACTCATTGATTTAATGGTTGTAATATCACCTCTAATATTCCATGATTATCATTTTTTTAATACAAACTGAGCAACCAAGACACCTAACCCAAAAATAATTATTTATGATCTTAATATACCAAACATTAGAAAACCCTAATTCTAAAATGTTCATTTGTTAGTCATTGGAAAAATAATTTTTTGAATTATGTATGTTTTATTGTAGTGTATTTTCAATTGCTGCATTAGTTTTTTAAATTCTGTATATGGTATTGTAGTTTCTTTGGTGATGTTTGTGGTATCTTCATAGGGGAGAGTGGAAGCTTCTCTATGAAATGTTATAGATCTGATCCTGGGGGTCTGTTTCCTGCATCCTAGGGGTCTTCTTCCTGCAATGGTGCTAAAAATTAATACCAACAGTTTATAAACCTTTGGTATAGTGTTGAAAAATAGAAGTTTGTACCAACAGTTTAAGAATCGTTGGTATACATTACAAGAGACCAACGGTTTACAAACCATTGGGAAACATCTATACTAATGGTTTAAAAACTTTTGGCATAGTTTGGAAAAACTAAATATGCCAACGGTTATAGATAAACTATTGGTAAAACTATATACCAATGGTTTAAAAACCATTGGTATACATTACATATACCAACAGACCAATAGTTTAAAAACTGTTAGGAGAAATATATACCAACGGTTATTAATAAACCATTGGTATACTATAAATTCTAGTATCCTACCCTAATGGTTTATGAATAACCATTGGTATAGGCCTATCCCCACGCCTTAACACCCAAAGGTTTAGAAAACCGTTGGTATATCTTATACCAAAGGTTTTCCAACCTATACCAATAGTTTGAAACCATTAGTATAGCCTAAGTTTCAAGTTATGATTATTCCAATATATTAATGTGGTCATAACATAAATTATGACATAAGAATAAGTTATGCTTAACCACCAAAACAACATCACATAGTGGGCAGAGTACCATCATGCATTATGTTCACTCCCTAATCCCATACAAAGATTATAATGACACAATAACATTTCCAAATTAATTTTATTGTTATCTAGGTGCAACCATCATAAAATGTACATTCATATGTGTTCTACATAAGAAAATCAAACATAATTCATAAACATAAGGATTTCCCGTGGAAATAAATGGGTTGAATAACCATGTCATAAAGCATAATAATATGGAATATCACAATGTTCTATATGAAATAAAGTATTTAAGAATTATTAGAAATTAATAATAATATTTCATGAGAAATTATTTCCAATTGAAGTGAATAATTTCAAAAAAAGTGTATAGAAATCCCTTTAGAAATGTGCCTCTTAAGTAGTGCTTTACGAAAAAGAGTGATGAGACTTTAAAGAGGGTAAGGGAATAATAATTTCCATAAAGTAAAATATGGAATAAAAGGGTTTTCCATGATAAAATGATCAATTTTATAAAACATAGGTTTTTTAAAACATTTTATATAGTGGTAATTGTTATGGGGTATGAAATATAGAAGTTCTCTTTAATCGTATTTTCTTATCAAGAGAAATTGAGAAAGGAACCTTTTAAAACATATATATCCCCATAAAGGAAAATATGAATTAAGCTAGGTATATATGTTTGGGAAATATATATATATATAATATAAAATGATTAAATAAGAATATTATAGTTATAAAGTGAGGTAATAGATATAAATCATAACCCTAAAGAAAATAGGGTAGTTTGGAGAGATCCCTTACCTTATGTTCCAGAATAGTTTTGTATTTACACTTAATGTCTTGAATAATAAAATTAAATTAATTAATTAATTAACTTATAATATTTTACATTTATAATTTATTTATTAGAATTTTATTATGCCCATTTATAACCATTTCACTGAGATATAAGGACTAATTTCATTATTCTGAGAGTGTCTGTTTCATGGTTCCAAGGTCGGATCACTTGGGGATAATTATTAAAGTTATTTTAAAATAGTAATATAAGTATATAATTGAAATGAAATGGTATTAATATAATTCTATAAATTTTAATAGTCCCAAATATACTTTTCTTGAAATAGGGATGATTCACTTGGTAAAAATGTTAATGTTATGTGGTTAGTTCATTTAGGAAATTTTACCGACCATCGTGAACTAGTTTTTTTATTTAATATTATGTATATATATTCATTTAATAACATTAAATAAGTTATAATATATTTATTTTCATTTTATTGGATCATAATAATATTTTTATGACCATCCTTGAAGGTGGTAATGTAAAATGAAGACTCATCATCCATAGAGGCATTGAACCGACATAATATGGATAGTGGTTTTGTTTTTTAGAATAAGAGGAGAGTAGAGTATGGATGGTAGATATTAAATTATCACTATAAAATTATAGTATATATATGATACTGGATTTATTATTCCCTTTTGGATGAGTTATTTGAGGAGAAGGTAAAAGAAGAAAATAATTTAAAATATGTAGTTTGAGAATATTACCTGTTGAATGTTGTCTCCTTGAAAAACTCCTTACGGAACTAAAAATTGGTATTTTTTGGGACCAAAATAACTAATACATGGGATAGATTATTAGGAAGATAATTGTGCATACAGTTTTTAAGATAAAAGGATTATAATGTGTAAGGAGAAGGGGTTGTGAGGGGTGGTATTTATAAAAGGATGGGGGTGTTGTTCTTGAATATTATAATCATTAGTTTATTATTTTAGCTCAAGACTACCAATTGTGTTGATTATTATGGATATATATAGTAAATATTTCATTTTATTTTGAACTAATGGGTTATTACATCATCCATTACCCAAAATTTCATGTATTTATCTTATAATGTTAAATATCATATTTTACCACATTTTACTATTCAGCAAAAAATCAGATATTTTAGAAAAATACAAAAAGTTAAAATTAACCATTTTTTGACATGTATATTCCAAAAATTAAATAAATTTTATGAAAATAATTTTCTAAATTTAATAAATTTAATTTTTAAATAAAATCCTCATTTATTTGAAAAATATCAATTTTAGTATTATGGTCAATTTTATGACCCTTTGAAAAATTACCTAAGGTATCATAAGATTGTAATATAATTATAATACAAAATAATATTGATTTTTAAACCTATTTTATGAAAATAAACTTTATTTTAAATTATTATATTTTTGTAAAAAAATAAAATAAAATATATATGCTTTTCAAAAATATGTACACATATTTAATAATTTTTAAAACATTTATTTACTTGTATCATGATATAAATATGTCATGTATAAATTTTATAATATAAATAAATATTATTTTATATATAAATAGGTGATGATATTATTTTAATGGTTAGGTTAATATTCATAAGGGTCTGATTTCTATTTCTTCGGTCAAATTACTATTCCAACAATCAGATTACTATTACAACGGTCAGATTTGTAATGGTCATATGAGTTACCTAATTTCTATAAATAACTCATATTTAATTAATTATTAATTTACTTATATTTTCAATAAAATTAATTTATATTTTTATTTTCAAAATTCATATTCCATTACAAATATTTTTCTTCATTTCTGGAGTGTTGTTCGTGAGTGTGATTATTCTAGGGGATCAAGAAGATCCATATTTTCCTATTATTGTTCTATTATCTTATATTTTATATCCCATTGTAATAATTTCAATTATTATGGAAATTTTTATTATCTAAATATAAATTTCAAATGAATATAATAAAATGTTATTGGTTTCATCATGTGGTGAATGTGCATTATATAATATTATATTACTAAATATGACACAATTATATATTCAAAATAGAAATTACGTTGATAAAACTTTGGGTCATTAAACCAAGATAGAAGAATTTATATTGGTCACTAAATCCCTCATGGAAACCTAAAATGTAGTTTTATATATATGGGTGAGCATACATGTATACTTTATAGGACCCTCCTAATACCTCTTGTTAAAATGTGGAAGAAGTATGATAATACCTCAATGAATAAATAGAAAAACCAACACACACCTACCAGGTTAACTATCACCCAACTTCAATAAGGATCACTCACCCAATATCACATTGAGTAATAATATCATAATATTAAAAGAATATATGAAAAATATACCCCATAACCACTTCCCTAATTGTTTTTCACTCTCATGCCCTAGTGGAAAATGTCTTAGTGCTATTAATCCCTTCCATAACTATGAAAAAACACACTGTATCTCATATCATAGCCATACAATGTCTCATATCTGTATCATCATCATCATAATCATATATCCACCATCACATTTCATACCATAACCACACATCAAAACCTCATTGTAAAAATCCATCACAGTAGGTTAATATGATCAAGGACATAAACCTCATTCCATCCTCCTACTATTCATGACACAGACCATATATCATCATCAAATACTCATGGAAAAGCCATCTAGTATATCATATACCATAACTTCAAGAAATTATAGCCTATATGGTTATATATATAGTGATCCATTACAACTCGTACCACACCAAGAAGGGAGAGTGTGTAAGAGGGAGTAATAAGCCATTCATTACCTTTACAACTTGGATGTTAAGGGAAAACACCTAGAACCTAAAACCTTAGGCAATTGGTAAGGTTATCTGACTCAGGTGGGGTGCATATTAAATCAAAATAAATTAAAAGTAAAATATAGTCACACACAAACCCGAGATAGATGGTTCATTCCAAAATAGCACCACCACACCCATTCAAACCACCATTCATTACCATCACTACCAATTACTAAAGCACAAACAAGTCCCACTTTATTCAAAAAAAGTCACACCAACCATTCATAATTTTCTATTTAATCACAAAATTTAACCATTCTATATTTATCATTTACCAGCCAAATTAAGTTCATTAGTAAAAAAATCATATTTAATGACAAACCATTATTTATCCATTAACCTCATTTTATTCCATCCATTTCCCATTCATTTCAAGCATTATAAATTTAGTTATAACCCATAGGTCATTCAATTCCAAACCAATACCATTTTCTATATCTATCATTAACAATCACATATTCTATACCACTAAGAAGATACATTACTCTCAAAACTCCATCCATTCATCCTTTATACAATCCATATCACAAAACATTCCAAAAAAACCACTACTTACATAAGTTCATCAATTTTCCACATAACCATCCATACCATCATTCTATGTTAATAGCCACATATACTCTTTCTAATTAAGGAAAGGAATCCATTGTTCCTATTACACAACCCATACTAATAGCCCAAAATTATCCATAGAAGTTACCACACAATAGCCTCCAAAATATCCATAAATTTCATAACAATAACAATAACAATAATAACCACACACAACAACCAATTCCAACAATCAATAAAATCTATAATTATAATTTAAAACATTCCATCATAATCATTAAATATATCTGGAATGGGTGATAACATAACAATTCCAGATTTCACATAACCAATTCATTACTATCTTTACCTGATTAACATTTTATGAAGGGTGAATCCAATAATAAAATCATATCAATTTCACATGTAACTTATCTAAAATAACAATTCTCAGTTAAAAACATAAAAAAATATCAATCACATAAGAATTATTAAGAAATCATGGAAACACATACATATCATTGCATTCCCTTCAATTTATATTAATCTAACTAATTATATTATTTAGGTAAATCCTTGACATAAACCAAAATATAAAAAAAATTAATTTTACATTATACACAAAATAACATAGAGTTGTCAAATTTTATTCCTCAATAAAATATTTATAATCACTACACAAGAACAAGGTAAGAAAGAGATGTCCATCAAGACAAAACCACACAAAGGAATCCTCAACAATATAGAATGAAACGATCCATATCAAAACTGTGACTAAGATCTACTAAAACCAACTCTAAACTACTATCACAATCATCCCAGGTGAAGGACATGGAAAAATAACCAAGATAAAAGGAAGAGGAACTCACCTCAGATCACCACCAGTTGATCTCTAGAAGCCAAGGTCTAATTAAAATCAAAGGGAACTCAAATAACTCTAAGGACACACCTCTAATCACCTAAGGTTCAAGATAAAATGAAATAATCGATAAGAATTCATATAGAAGTATGAATTTATAAAGGCACTGGAATCTAAAGTTTCATGGTGTAATAGTTCATGTTCAAGTTATGAGTAGGACAAATAAAATGAAATCATGTGATCTATGTAGTGATCTACTCTTCCTCACTTATTTATGGCTTGGTCAATTCATTAATATTATATGATAGAGGAAGGGTCATTTCATGACCAAACTATCATGATGTGATATCATCCAGCACAAAAAACCCCTAAACTCTACCTCTAAAGCTCCACATCATAGAAACTATGGCCACATTGTGAATCCCATTCACAAAAAATCTCACAAACTATCCAAAGAACTTCATTCCATGAACCAAATATTCACTCCATGACCATGAAATCAGAAATTTAAAATCATAATAGTATGAAAAGTTTCCATAATAGTAACCAAAAATTACATATGACTCATACTAGTAAAATGTAAGACTTCTCACATTTCCAAAAATCTCATTTTAAGCCTTTTTCACTACAACGCACTTCCACAATACCAGGAACAAGCCTCCTCCAACTAATATAGAATTAGTGATATTTATTGATACCCTTTATCATGACTAAAAACTTTGATAAATGTGATCTTTATTAGTGCAAAAAAAGTATTGATAAAAGGCACCCTTTATTGGCATTTTTTTAACATCGATAAAGGTACACCTTATCACTACTAAAAAGATTATTTTCAATGTTGATAAATGGTATAAATTATAAAAAAATTATATACAATTAAATATAATTTTTTAATATATAAATATATTTTTATTTTTATAGATATAATATAATATAATTGAATATGATTTATATAATACTAAAATTGTATCTACACTTAATATATAATATATTTAGTAAAAATGGTTTATAAAATAATTTAAAATTAATATTAATTAATATTTTACTAATTAGTATTGACTAATAGTCATTTAATAAAATTTTGATGATATAAAAAATTAATTAATCTCTTAAGATAAGTTAAAAACAACACTTGAACTTCAAACAGTTATAACTTTTGATTTGAATTTCTGTTTGGACTCCACAAGATGAAAAATCAAAGCATGATAAATGATCTATTCCATTTAGAAAACCTTGAACCTTGTTTTTTATCAATCAAAAAATTCCATGAAGGCTTATAATATTGTGTTTTTAGTTAGGATACCCGAATTTTTAAACAATGGATGGAATTTTAGCTTCATTTAATTGGTTCTTTTTGTCTTTTTTATGGTTAAGATAGAATTTATTCTCTCATATTACATTCATATGGATATTATGGTATTGAAATTTTTAGCATTTTTCATATTTTAGTGTTGTTTATAGATTAAAATGTAAATATATATACATATTTTCATATATTTACATATAAAAAATTAATTTATATATATATATTTAAAAATATTTACATGTAAAATATATTTTTAAATATATAAACCATATGGTAATTAACTTTTATTATCAATTTTATTTAAAATAAAAAATTATCTATTTTATTTACCTTATAAAAATTTGTGAATATATATATACCTATAAAAATGTATATATAATCTATATATAAATATATATGTGTGTGCACTGATAAACTTATATATATTTTTATATATATATTATAATATATGTAAATAAATATTAATATATATATATTAAAATAAATATATATTTCAAAATATATATACATATATAAATATGCCAATATATAATAAGTAAGATCATCTAGGCTAGTGGTAAGTTTGTTTCTTGTGTGTCTATATATTGGTATGTATCTTTATACATTGAAAAATATATATATTTAAATATATAAAATTCATATATATATATACACATCCATATACATATATATATAGAAAGAGAGAGTCACATACATGCACATATACAAATATATATTTATACAAAGACACATAAATGTATTTAATATAAATATACATTTCATAAATAGATTATAAAAATTTATATGTAAATATATAATTATACATAAATATATACATATATACTTAAATATATATATATAAACCTAAACCTAAATATATATATACACACACACACACACATAAATGTATTTATAATAAATATGCATTTTATAAATACATTATAAAAATATATATGTAAATATTTGATTATATATAAATATATTAATATATAAAACCAAAAATTTTGAACCATGGGTGAATCCATGGTCCAAGAAATTTATTGATAAAAAAGATAAAGTACAAGTGAAAGAGGATGGATGCTGAAAAATTCAAATGACACATAAGTATCACCAAAGCAAGAATCCAACAAAAATCAACCTCTTTTGTGTCGATCACCTCCTCCTTGGGAACAACCTCGACTTCTTGGATGTCTTCCTATTTTCCTTTTCTTAGGAGATTTCCAAACATTGATTGGATCATTCGTTCCTGACGATTCCTCTTCCACATCATGGGACCCCGTATCTTGATTACCAGTGAAATAATTTTTTGATACCAAAAAAAGAATTATCCTACAGATTACCAAACTCTTCATGGAAAACATCTTGACTTTGAGATCTATTTAAAATATCAGTCAAATTAACTCTATAATCATTCACCTCAGAGGCTAGTGAATTAGAGGTCTCTACACTTATCAACACAATCTCATTGTGCACCTGCACCTTTTCCCTCATGTTAGGCTTCTCATATTTCTTATACAAAACCATCTAAAATCCTCCATCATAAACTATATTCACTTTTCCCTTTCTCTAGATTGTATACTCATTACCCCTGCATGTAGTATCTGATCTATCCCCCTTAGCATTTACATCCTGGTCATCTCTAACTATTCTGGGCTGCTCAACAAGTATAGGGGCTCCAGAAAGATCTGAAACCTCCACCATCACTGACAAGGGTGCTAATATTTAACCATCCATAGAGGAGTGAATACCTCGCTTATTTTATAGAGGGAGATCCACCCTTGAAACCCCTTTCCTTACCTTTCCACCAATATAATTGAAGTAAGATTCTTCAAGAAATTCATCTGATTTCAAATTGTGTTCATTGCTTGACGACCACACATCTTTATCATATATTTTTTCATCATTTCCTCTAGTAGAATCAGCTAAAACATAGGTTCTCTTAGCAACCTATACATGATAAAGACCCAAAATAGTGGGTTCTTCTTCCTACAGTTTGTGGCCACCCGCAACCCCCTCCTCATGCACTTGATTTTTCAGGTCCTTGCTAAGATGCCATTCACCCCCATCAGGGCCCATAGCCTAGAAAAATGTCATGATTATTGGAGGTGTTTAAAAAAAATAATTTTAGTTTTATCAACACTAAAAAAATATGATAAAAATCACACTTATCAATGATAAAAAATGCTGATAAAAGATCTCATTTATTAGCATATGTTTTAGTATTGGTAAATGAAACTTTTATCTATGCTTTTTAGCACTGATAAAAGAAATAAGTTTTTAAATTATATTGGAACATCAGCACTTTTTTAGCACTGATAAAAGTGATTTCTAAGGATTTTTAAAAGGATGGTATATATTAGTGTCATCAAAACTGCGTGAACTATAATCCTCATGACTTATGCATCAAATTCATGAAAACTCTATTACATCTTAACTCGTCGCCTACAAAACCACCCTCTACTATATCCATCCCTTCACGTTGTGACCTAGACTCCCACACCATAACCTATTTCTCCCAACTTAATTCTCAGCTTCAACAATACCTCTCTCCCTTTAATCTCATCAAATCACCTCCAACACTCAAAAGACTTAAAGTAACAAGTTGAGAAGGTCTGGGTATTTATAATTGGTTGTTGGGTGTTTTCTATAGTGATTTAAGGTGATTGTTTCCCTCCATTTCCTTATATTTTTCTTCACATTTGTTAGACATTGAGTTTGGTATCTTAAATCTAGGGTTTTGATGATGATTTCCTGGGATCATTGTGGAAAAAATCCCACTTGATGGTTTTTTTTCATATTGGCTAGAATGAATCTTGGGATGATGAACGCACTATGTTATGTGTAGTTTTGGTGATGCAGTGTTGACTGATGATTTTTTGGTATTTATGACACTTTGTTTTAAATTTAATAATTAATTATAAATTTTAATAATTAATTTTTTGGATGTGATTACTTAATATAGGGTCTTGGATGTTGATGCGATCTTGGATGAGGCATGTATGGGATTTTCTGAGGATTAGTGGAGCATCGCAATGATGGTAACTTCGTATTGAATGTAGCTTGTACATTTAATATAAAACAATATTATTTTTGATGTATGATTGTGCATTCCTATATGAAAAATGGGTTTTGGTAAAAGTTTTAGAGACCAACAGTGTCCTAGGTTAAGAGATAAGATGGAATTGAGAAACTTGGAGTTAGAGTAACTACTTCTTTACACTTTGGATATTTTGGAATCACCCTGCGATTATTTTATCAAAGGTGTGAAGATGCTAGTTGGGATTGATTTATGGATAAGATATTTCATTGGGTTTGGGATGAGTTCTAAATATCCTAGGTTGGATTCCTATGGCTAATAGGGAAATCATGAGTAGCTTAGGCTTAGTGTTATGGGTGAGACACTCATAAGTATCATGCATGATGGAGAACACCCTATTGAGGGTAGAGTGGAGTTTTAGTGTAAACTATAAGTGGGATAATTATGTAGGGGATTGATATAGAGTAATGAGGAGGGTTTTATCTAGGTTATAGTCTTGAGATATCTTATAATATCAAAGTGATATGGAACCCAAGTGAGGGTTGTGATGTGGTGTTAAAAGAGGATTGGACCAGTCACTTAAGGCCTAAGTTAGGTAAATCCTTTGGGATGTAAGTTCCTTATGGTGTGATGAGTGTGAGTTGGTATCAATGATTTAGGACTGATATTGGTCTAAAGGGCCCTTGTAGGTTCCCTTATAGGCAATATTAGAATGATAACAGACTCATCATTTTTCAATTATGTGACCAAGATAGTCTTGAGGAGATCAGTTTGTGGGACTATATAAAATATGATACATGTAATGAATCTAATATTTAAAAAAAATATTCTATAATAAAATGATTCAATCCAAAAAAATTGGTATGTTATGGGTAATTTTCACATTTTTAGGTTTTTATAATAATTTGAGATTAATTGTGAAAATGGATTAATTATGGAATTTGTGGTGTTTTTATATACTTAAGTATTTTATCCATAACATTTTATAAACTAATAAGAATTGAAATTTGGATTTTTTTATTGTTTAAAGAGTCATTGGGTTAAATTTCATTCAATAGGACCAGATGCAGAATCTAAACTTTAGAGGTCCAAATGAAGCTCAAAAATAGGGCCTTGAAATCTATGCACAGATCAGATGAATTTTAAATAAGGGGCTATATATTACATATATCTAGTCCAAATGAGGTGAAATTTAACATGACGATATAGGAAATATATATAAAAAAATTAAACTATAGATACTTGATATCCAGCCTTATTCAAGGATATAAATTCATGGAAAATTAGCATGATGGAAATCAAATGGTTTTTCAAGCCATGAATATTTTCTATTATAATTCTATCATAACACGATCTACACATGGAAACTAAAGCTAAAATTTGGAATTATAACACAAAATAAATATAAAATAGGCTTTAATTATGGATAATATTCAATATTTGGCCACTATATCATCCAAATAGGTTCCAATTTTTATAGGATAGATTTTAGAGAGAAAATTATTCACCCATCATCCTATAAATTTATACTTCCATAACCTTTCAAGTTATCCATTTTTCAGTAGCTTGGGAGGATTTTTTTATGTTATAATATTATTATATATTTTTAATATATATTAGTTTTTTCTTTATTTCTTTATTTTGTTGTTTATTTTTTTCCCCATCATACTTTTATTATATTCATGGTTGTGGAGAACTAACCCTCATTGTTGTTCAAGAGGGAGTGGTGATGATTTGAGTTTGTTGTGATTTATTAATTCTTATTATTTTATTATAATATTTTAGTAGTTATTAAATTGATTGTTTTATGCATTTTCTCCCTTTTCTATACTAATTTTATATTTCTCTATAAATTAAACAACCCATAATTATATTATTTATAATAACAGTTTCACTTTCTTACATTTTGAGGATATTTTCAGTTTAGGGTTTTAGATAATTAGGAAAAACTCTTGAATAAAAAAATCATTAAAATATAAGTGGAAAATTTCACTCAATTTCCATTTTTTCCACACCAAAATATCATTATTAAAATTAAACTTATGTTTCATTCAAAACTCATTCTATCCTTTTAAAACGAATTCTTATAGTGGAAAATAGATCTTTTTGTAGTTCATGCTCAACCTTAGGACCTAAAAAATATTTGTAAACTTGGCATTAGTACAAAAATTTTAGTATGGGATATAAAAAGAAAGGAAACATATTATTTCATTTGAAAAATTTATGAAAACTAATAAGAAAGTTTTCCTTTTTCATAATAAAATTTGAACTCAAATAATCATTTACTTACCCAAGAAACTGACTTTTTTGTTCAAAGATTTCATGAAACATATCATAATAAATCATGAAATAAATAAATAATAATCATTAGGGTTTATGGTAAAACATGATCACTTATGAAAATATTTTATTGAAAACATACTTTTCAACCTTAAAATGTGTATAAATTTTCCTTTAAATATCATCTCATTATCTTACTTCATTAAATGAAAATATTTACATTAAAAATCATTACAAGCATATAGTGTAAGTACATTAGGACATTATCCTTAAAATAACCCTTATAATAGAATCACCTAACTATATAATTCTCATATCTCTTAGTAGTAACCTATCACTAGTAAACTCCATCACTTTACTTAATGTATTGGAGAGCTATATTTGGCTCACCCATCATCAGATATTTATCGATCTCACCCATAATGCATATAAAATTTCCATGAACCATAGAATGGATAAAAGATATATATATATATATATATATATATATATATATTACTTTAATCATAAAACCCATTTTAATTGTAATTAAATCACATAAATAATACCACTTTCAATTATCTCATAAAAATGATAAAAAGTTTGTGTTTCCTTAGAAAAACTTTTTAAAACTAAAAATTATCGGAATATTTGTTGAAGGATTTTATTAGAAAATAAACATGGAAAATAGTAAATTAATATTAATAATTATTAATGTATATGATTTTAGGAAAAATAGTTCAAGTCATATATGTTAAAAAATATTCTTGTACACTTTTGTAAAAATTCAAAAATAACCCACATGGAAAATATTGAAAAGATTGTTTTTTGATACTTTATAAAAAAGTAAATAAATAATTTAAAATTACATTTTTCAAAATTTTAAGCATAATTAATAACATTCTTGAAATTTTTAAAAGAACCTCAATGTGGATGAAAATAGTTGGAATGAAAACTTCAAAATAATATTTTTAAAATAAAGTCTCTTGCTATGAGTCTAACTCACAACATAAGTACTTTAAATCATGTATAATAAACTTATATTAATCATATAATTTATTAAGAACCTTTTTAATTTTTATTTCCTTATTTTTATCTATTTTATTTCATTTATTATCATTCCTTACATAGTTATTCAATTTGTTAAGTTTATGTTGGATGTTTTGAGGATGTTCGGTTCATAATCCCAAGTTAGGACCTTGAAGGTGTTGGGATCCTGAAAATTCTAGTGGCTGATGATGATGTGTGGGATGGAGGGGATGTTTGGTCGGTGGAAATATAGTGTTTTCTCAATGGAGGTGATGTGTTGGTGTCATGGGTGTGTGACCCTGGTGATGCCAATGGGGTTCTTTCTCGTCGGGGACGCTATAGAAGGGGTAAGATCATTCAGGCTTGGTGTGTCAGACGGAGTTGATCGGTGTCGGGTGCATGATGCACAAAATGTTTTGGTTATTTTAGGGAAGGTGGAACATTGATACTGGAAGGGTGTTGATGGAAGATTATCGGCGTATTATGTAGGCATAATGATGATGTGGTCGGCAGAGGGTTGTCAACGATGCCAATATGGAGAAGGTGGCCATGATTTACAGTCGATGACCTAGGTATGGGGTTACAGCTGGAAACAATGACTTGGGAACTTTATTGATGGTGGTGTTCCCATGGTTTTGAGGCTGGGTGGCGAGGATAAGGACCATTCTACAGGGATGAATTCTGGTTGGATTTTTATTTGGATTTTGACCATTTTATTCCAGTGTTCAAGTTATTTTTATTTTGATGTGTATGTGGATGTTTGATGGCATCATCATTATGTGGGTCTTGGGAATGTTCTTGTTTTGGTGGTACTCATGTGTCACGTGATTTGGATTTTATGTATCTTTTTTTCATCAATAATTTTTTAGGTTCGAGCATGCTCGATACCTAAACTTTCCTTGGTTCATAATCCCAAAACAAATTTGGTAGGTTTATCATGGTAAAAGGAATAATTATTTCACCATATATAGAATATAAATAATTAAATAATAATCATATTTATACATTAAATTTTATTTTATAATCATCTATTAAATTTGGATAGAAAAAATGAATCACATTGCTTTGTGGTGGTGGTGGTCCACACATACACACGAATGATGTTATCATTTTCCGACGGATAGAAGGGTAAGAAGCTAAGTAATATATTATCTTTAAAAAATAATAATTATGTCATGAATATAATATATATTCATTAAATAAATAATAATAACTACACATGTGAGGTTGTGATAAAAAAATGAAACAAATCACTTTGTAGAGGTGGTAGTCCACATGTACGCACGAGTGATGATTTCATTTCCCATATGATTGAAAAGGATATGGAAAAGGGTTTTTTCATCAGCATAATAACATTTTAGTATATTTAATATACTTATGTTACTATTTAATCTTGTTTAATTAATATTTTAAGGATATAGAATAAGAAATAACCATGAAACACTCGGTTAAGAATCATACCTCTTATTTGGAAAGCCTCCCATGTCTTACACCTTAATCCTTATTATAATTGTATTTTTGTGAGAAAAGAACCTATAGTACATATTATTGAAGTTTTTTAAGTTATTAGGGCAGGTATTGGTTGAGATGAGAGGTGGTTTCCTTTTATAAGTGAGGTGGGTCGCACACTTGTAATTATTATAAAATTTAAAATAATATAAGGTTACATTCATGGGAAAGAGGATAAAAATTGGGTCCATTTAAAATTTATATGAAATAGTATTTAAATAAATTAATTAAATAGGATTTATATAATTTTTTATGTTATTTTAACCCTTACCTCTTTAGTTTAACCCCTAGTTAACCCTATTTAACCTTAACCATCGTAACACATTTTTCAATCAATAAGGATCCTGAAATTTATTTTAAAAAATGAAAAATGGAACATAAATGAACCATTAATGAAATTATAAACAATATATTTTCAAAATTATCTATTATATGATTTTTATTATTTTCTAATTATTTAAAAATTATTTTTAAACATTAAATACCATTTTAAAGTCATTTTCATGACTATTCACATATTTTGACTTAAAAGGCATCAAGATAATTATGTAATTCGAATATAAACACTTAAATAATAAATTATAATTCATAATTATTTATAAAATGCAATAAATTTCACAACTAATTTAAATATTATCACTTTTAATATTTTTTAAACTATTTATTTGATTTTTCTACTGCTTGCACGAGCATTGTGTCGGTGTTTCATAAGCATTCAAAGAAAGTATATTGTCTCTAGAAATAAAAAATACTATCATAAAAATAATTTATTAATATTATAATTAACCATTTATATTCATTAATATATTATTTGTATCCCTATTACAAAATATTAGAGATATTAAAAGGAAGAGAGTGATATTTTTTAATTTTTCTAAACTTAAATTAATATAATGGTTATAATCAAAGTAAATTGGAAAAAAGAATAAAAAAATTATATTATAAGGTGATAAGGTTCTATAAAAATGATCCAACAATATTTAATATTAAATATTTTTTAATTTTCACAAATTATTTACTTTAATTAACTTAATTTACCGTTTACCATGGGGATGGATTTTTACAATGGTTATTATTCAGAATGAAAAAAAAATGAAATTGAACTCATTAATAAATTGTAAAATAATGATTATTAATATGAAATATATTTTTTAAAACTCAATTTCTATAATTTTTGGAAACTTATTTTAATATATGTGCACAAAACGCAATGAAAAACAATTTTTTAGAAAATTTTGATTTTAAACAGAAAAATAAACTTAAAAATAAAATGTAATATTGATTTAAATGAAATTATTTATATTATTTTTAATAAAATAGATTTTATTTTAATTTATAACTAAATCCAAATCATAATTGTACTTTTAAATTACTTATTTAAAGAAAAGAAATTATGGTTTTGCAAAAATTGGTATTTTTCACTATTCACTCAAAAATCAATCTTTTCAGAAAAATCCCAAAATATCATCATGATAATATTATGAAATTATGATTTCAAAAATTATGACTATTTTTTCAAATATAATTTATAAAAGTGTATGAAATTAATTATAATATTCACACACAAAATGCAATAAAAACCATTTTTGAAGTAAAAATGACTTTATTATCATTCCTTTACTAATAAACATAATTAAATGAATTTTAATTAATTAAATTTAATATATAATCTACTTATTTAATAATAATAATTTATTAATATTTATAAATATAATCTATTAATATTAAAAAAATATTTCATACATAAAAAATAGTATTATGAAAAACATTTCTTTTCCCTTCAAAAGATTGTATCTTCATTTTTATTTAATTGATAATAAAACTAATATTGATTATTAATTTTATCAATTAAAAACTTTTGATATATATTTAATAATATTTTTATTCTTATTCATGTCTTATAAACCAAAAACTAGATCATAATGGTGATTCTCGCTCAAATTTACCCAAGAGAAGAAGGTAAGACGGTCCTTGTAGTTTAGCTTGGGTTATCGAATCCACAGAGACCTAAGAAGTAACCTATAGACACGCACAATATATGGTCTGTTTTTGGATATGAAGTGGACAACTTGGATTGATTTTAGATGAGTTTAGAGGATAACTAACAGATTTAAATGAATTCAATTTAAAATAATGAGTTGATCCTAGGTTATCGCTCAGGGTGGATTGGATGAATTACTTTTTTAATGATTTCAATTTCTTATAATTGAGATGGATTCATTTAAGAAGATCAAACAAAATAATCACTTACTGTTTTAATACCTACACACCCTAATAATAATCACCTATACACTTGAAGGATCAAAGTTTTGAGCACTCCAAGGTAGAGGTTCGTATTAGCACTTGAATGTGTGGCCTTAAATTCAATAAGGATGAAGATGTTTTAAAATCATCAAATAAAAATCTCATTTAAAAGAAGTGATTTGCCATTAATAGAGTGATAAATAACATCCAATCCATCCCCTTACTACTCCCTTGGATCAACCCATAAAAGAGTTAGCCCTCCATTGATGACATGTCTTCAACGGAAGCGGGAAGTAGACTTACAAAGGTGGAATTGAAGAAGTAAAAACAACAACAAAAAAAGATCACTCCTCCGTTGTGTGATAAATATCACAAGGTTTGGTATGAAAAAGTTCACACCTTGAACCAACGGTATCAAAGTGATAATTAT
Source organism: Viscum album (assembly GCA_963277665.1). NCBI lineage: Eukaryota > Viridiplantae > Streptophyta > Magnoliopsida > Santalales > Viscaceae > Viscum > Viscum album. Next base: position 326,262,100 of record OY728148.1, on the reverse strand, counting down.
AAGAACAGAATAATAAGAGAAGAAGAGCTTTTATTAAGAAACTAAGGTGAATTAAACAACTTACATGAGAAAGAAATGTGATTACAAACACAAAGCGACAGCATAACACTACAATGAAACCAAGCACAAAAGATACTAAATCCTCTAACAAAATTGCCTTAAATAGGTATTTTTGAGCCCTTGGGTCGAGCCTTCAACAGTAAAAAGCATCTCAATTAATTTTGGTAGGCTATAGGTGGTGGAAAGCTTGTGGAATTTGGACTTTTCCACATTTGACCTGAGGTGGCAGCCAGCTTTCATCCACCGAACAAACGCGTTTGTATGAACTTCTATATGGCCTAATAAGAGTGTTCCATAGAAGAAGAAAATGGAGAAACAGATGTTTTATAACAGCCTGTAAAATTTGGGCCCATTTGGAGTTATTTATTTCGAGATATGATTAAATTAGTGGGCTGTTTTTCTGGGCCGCAGAATCTGGCCCAGAATTTTATCTCTAATTTGGGGCGCCTTAATGACCACCATAGAGGACGAATTATCGTTGGACCCTGAAGAGTGATTTGTTCCTAGAAATGTCTTATATCATCCCATGAAATTTAGGGTTAATTGGGTCTGTATTGTGGTCCCCACAGTCTCATCAGTGGGCTGGTGTCCAATCTGCCTTCTCCAGAATTGCTTCCTTTCATTGCCAAATATCTCCATCATCCTCCATGAATTCTGCATAGATCCCTGAATGAAACATGTTCATAATGGATTGTAGATAAAGGTCCAAAAATATCAAATTAAAATATGTATAATCAGATAAATCATCGGGTACTTCAAATGATGTTAAAAAAATGTACCACATAATAGTGCATTTTAAGAAGGTATTACAATCATAATGTGAAATGATGTTCAAAGTGTAAAATGCACTAAAATGGTGTTTATGAATAATAAGGCACATGAATATTCTATATATTAACAATAAATATTAGCCTCATTTAGTGTCTAATCACACCCCCCAACTTGATTTTTGCTAGTCCCAAGAAAAATATATCTCAACAATATGAAATTTGAATTCCCTTTTCCAAAAACATTTTAATACACAATGATCACCAAAAAACCTTATACCAAACAATCATGAAACCCATAAAAATATTTTAATACAATATAGTTTCATAAGAAGATCTCAATCCCAATCTCATTCCTTTGTTCAAATTCATTGCCACATTTCATCCAATATCAATTAAGTATGAGGATGTGTTGTGCATCACAATAGACATGGGGGTCCATCTTTATTCAAGGGGGAAATTACGGAAGCTCTAGGTGGAATCAAATTTCAATATTAAGATGAGTATTCATTTTTTTGTATAATTTTTTTTTTTGTTTTTTTTTTGTTGTTTTTTTTTGTTTTTACAATTTTTCCATGGTAATTGAAGTTGCACTCAAAAGAGTCAACCCCTGTAGCGAGACTTTGCCAATGACTCCCAGGCTCAAAGACCTTAGGGCACCAAGTGAATCCCACATACTCGGGCATCATCTCGAGTTAACTCAGTCAAAAACAAATTCAAATTACCAAAAATAGAGATAAAATTACTAACTCTGGACCAGACAACTATGGAGTCACGATCCCCAAGTGCCGAAAGCCATGCATTAGGTCATTTAATTGCTCTACGTGCAAAAAAATTTAATTTTTTTTGAATACTCATATTAAACTAAAATGATCAACAAAACTATGTTATTTATTTAGGGGACCCCATGAACTTAAACTAATACCCCACTGTCCAAAGGACGTGCATTGTGAATTTTTTTTTATTTGGATGAAAATATAAACGATTAAATATCACTTTGGACAGCCACACTTTCCAAAATCTATGCTCATGAAATTATACAAGGATTAAAATCAGAATCAGGGTATGCTAAATTATTTGATATTCAGTTTCAAAGTGTGAAATGTGTATTACCATGTTTAAAGTTAAAGGAATTTTTCCTTCCATTTAATTAATTTTTTTCAAATCATTCATTTTTTTTTGACACAAAATAATTTTTTTTATTCTATCTCTCCCCCCAACTTAAAACAACACTGTACCCAGTGTTTGAAGAAATAAAAATTTAGAAGGAGTAGAGGCAGATAATGGAAGTTCAAAAGGAAATTGAAACTGAGGATCATGGAATGAAATCACCTGGTAGTTGAAGCTGAAGTTCTTGCTTCTCCAAATTAGTCCTTTGATCTCTTGGGGGATGTAGGCACCTCCTTGATTGAACGTGTATCACCCAAAATAGTACCTAAACAAAAAGAAGAACAAACCAGACAAAACAAACAACACAACGACTTATTTAATTCCAAGTATCATCATTTTTATGGTTTTTCCTATTTTTTTATTTTTTATTTTTTAAATCAAACTAATGATACATTGTCTTATTTTTAATTTTCTGGGTAAGGTATTACTCAGGGATTACACCGCGTGACACAGATGAATACGATGCTCCCCTTTCATACCCATCCATACTCAAAATAGAAGAACAGGTCAATAGTCCTTTTTTAAATGTAAAAATGATTAATTAATCCTATTTAAAATATAAAGTTTATTAAAACAAAAAAAATGATAAGAAACTTGAAAACCATGGGTTGCCTCTCATACAGCGCTTTGTTTAACGTCGTTATCCTGACATGGACCCTAAATCTATCAATTTTTTCCTTGTTCATAGGTTGGCTCAGTTAACTCACCCTCTATTTCCTGTTTATTGAATGATTCAATGAATGGTTTTAACCTTTGACCATTGACCTTGAAAATGTAACCACTTGTGGGATCTTGAATCTCTACTACCTCATGGGGGAATACATGATGTACTATGAAAGGACCTGACCATCTAGACCTTAACTTTCCCGGGTGTAAATGAAGTTTTGAACTATACAAGAGCACAAGTTTTCCCAGTTCAAAATGTTTGACCTTGATATTCCTAGATTGGTAGGCTTGAACTCTAGCTTTATTGATCCTTGAATTTTCATAAGCCTCCATCCTTAGTTCCTCCAGTTCATTGAGATCTAATTTCCTTTTTGTTCCGGCCAATGAGAGGTCATAATCCATTTTCTTAATTGCCCAAAAGGCCTTATGTTCAATCTCCATTGGCAAATGGAATGCTTTACCATAAACCAACCTATATGGGGACATTCCTAAAATGGTTTTGTATGTTGTACGATATGCCCAAAGAGCATCTAAGAGTTTCTCATACCAATCTTTCCTAGAAGGATTGACAGTTTTCTCAAGAATTTGCTTAATCTACCTATTCACTAACTCATCTTGACCATTGGTTTGAGGATGGTATGCAGTGGACACTTTATGAGAAATACCATACTTAGACATGAGAGAAGAGAATGGGCGGTTGCAGAAATGGGTTCCTCGATCACTGATTATAGCCATAGGAATTCCAAATCTTGAAAATATGTTCTCTTTCAGAAATCAAATCACAACTTGATGATCATTGGACTTAGTGGGAATGGCCTCAACCCATTTTGAGACATAATCAACAGCTAAGAGTATGTAGAGGTATCCCCGAGAGTTTGGGAAGGGACCCATGAAGTCAATTCCCCAATAGTCAAATATTTCAACCACTAAGATGGGAGTGAGTGGCATTTGATTCCTTTTTGTGATGGACCCTACTTATTGAAACCTAGGACAACTTTGACAAAATGTGTAGGAGTACCTTGAGAGGGTGGGCCAGAAAAGACCACATTGAAGAATCTTAGCAGATGTTTTCTTAGAGGAAAAGTGACCTCCACATGCCTCACTGTGACAGAATTTAAGGATGGACTCTTGTTCAGATTCTGGAACACACCTCCTAATGACTTGGTCAGGGCAGAACTTATAAAGGTATGGATCATCAAACACATAGTGTCTAACATCATAAAGAAATTTCCTTCAAGCTTGAGTCCCTAAGAATTTTGGAATGACTCATGTCACTAAGAAATTTGCTATGTCAGTATACCAAGGGCAGTCACTCACAGAGTATAGGTGTTCATCAGGAAACGAATCAGACACAGAAAGGTGATTTGAGTTGTCTTTGAATTCCATCCTAGAGAGGTGATCAGCTACAACATTCTCAACTCCTTTTTTATCCTTGATTGTGAGGTCAAATTATTGTAAGAGAAGGACCCACCTAATCAGTCTAGCCTTAGCATCTTGTTTTTTGAAGAGGTATTTTAGTGCAGAATGGTCAGTGAACACAGTGATGGGGGATCCCAAGAGGTAGGACCTAAACTTCTCTAAAGCAAACACAATATCAAGTAACTCCTTTTCAGTAGTGGTGTAGTTTATTTGGGCATCATTTAAGGATTTTCTTGCATAATAAATGACATAAGGAGTTTTATCACAACATTGTCCTAACACAGCTCCAACAACAAAGTCACTGGCATAACACATAAGTTCAAAAGGAAGGTTCCAATTTGGAGATTTCATAATGGGAGGAGAGGTGAGAGAGGATTTGAGGGTTGATAATGAACCCTCACAGCTTTCTGTCCAAACAAATGGAGCATCCTTTACTAGGAGAGAACAAAGGGGACGAGATATTGAACTAAAGTCCTTGATGAATCTTTTATAGAAACCAGCATGTCCTAAGAAAGACCTCACTTCTTTGACAGTTTTGGGTGATGGAAGGTGACGAATGATGTTAACCTTTGCTTTATCAACTTCAATCCCCCTACTCGAGACCAGATGGCCTAGAACAAGTCCCTCTTTAACCATGAAATGGCATTTTTCCCAGTTTAGGACCAGATTCTTTTCTTCACATCTTGACAAGACTCTCTCCACATTCTACAGAAATCCCTCAAATGTATCCCCAAACACAGAGAAGTCATCCATGAAGACCTCTAGAAAATCCCCTAACATGTCTGAGAAGATTTCCATCATGCACCGTTGGAAGGTTCCAGGGGAATTGCATAACCCAAAGGGCATGCGTTTTAAAGCAAAGGTCCCGAATGGACATGTGAATGTAGTCTTCCCTTAATCCTCTAGGGAGACCTAAATTTGATTGTACCCCGAGTACCCATCTAAGAAACAGTAGAAGGCATGACCTACCACTCTCTCAAGGACTTGGTCAATGAATGGTAAGGGGAAATGGTCCTTCTTAGTGAATGAGTTTAGCTTCCTGTAGTCAATGCAGACCCTCCATCCACTACTCACCCTTGTTGGAAGAATCTCTCCATCCTCATTGGTTATCACTGTGATTCCGGCCTTTTTTGGAACCACTTGGATTGGGATCACCCACTCACTCTCAGTTATGGGATATATGATACCATCTTTTAATAATTTTAGAAGTTCCTTCCTTACTACCTCCATGAGATTAGGATTGAGTCTCCGTTGAGGTTGACGACATGGCTTTGAATCATATTCCAGAACAATCCTATGAGTCCTGATAAGTGGGCTAATCCCAGGAATATCAGATAGGGTCCAACCAATGGCTTTCTTATGCTTCCTAAGGACATCTAGAAGCATCCTCTCACGATTGGCTTCAAGAGAATAATAAATGACAATAGGATGTGTTTGATTGTCCCCTAGGAAAGCATACTTTAGTGCAGCAGGAAGTTACTTCAATTCAAGATCAGGTTGGTTCAGAATTTCAGCAGAAGATTGGGACATTGGATCAAGATCAATTTCTTTTTTTAGAGTTTCAGATAGGATTGATTCCCCACATGTAGAAGTTTTAGCTACTAGATTGGATTGATCAGATTTAGGGAATGAAATTGGAGTGGTCTCCATGAAAGTGTTTTCTTGAAAGGTTTCACTGATTGTTGGACCTAAGACTTTATCATAAGAGCAATTTGAAAATGATTCAATCCAAGGAGATAAACTTCCTTTATATGAACAAAGGAAATCAATCTCATCCTGACTTAAACATTCATCAAATATTCCTTGATGTTCCATGGATTCATTATCAATGCTTCCTATCATGTTTACTTCATGAATTTCCTCGTCATCCCCTATTTTTGAGCTTGCATTATAGATGTTCAAGTCAAGACTCATGTTCCCAAAGGTGATGGTCATCTTCCCATTTCGGACTCGGATAACAGAGTTGATTGTTGCAAGGAAAGGACGACCAAGGATGATTGGGGTTTTTTCCTTATTTCCTAAGTTTGGATGGTTGTCAAGGACAATGAAATCAGCAGGGTAGATGAAGTTTTCAACCTTTACCAGAACTTCCTTTAAAATCCCCTTTGGAACCCTAATGCTATGATCAGCAAGCTGAAGTGTGACAGATGTGGGTTGGAGTTCTTCTAGGCCTAACTGACAGTACACAGTATATGGGATGAGATTCACACTAGCACCTAGGTCACACAAGGCCTTGACAACTTTACTTTCTCCTAGTTCAACATTGATGTAAGGGCAACCTGGGTCTTTCAACTTAGGAGGAATGGTCCCTTGAATGGTGGTACTCACATTAGCAGCCAAAAGGACTTGGTTTTTATGTGAAAATTTTCTTTTAAAAGTTCATAAGTCCTTAAGTTAATTTGAGTAGGCAGGTATGGTTTGGATTGCATCGAGAAGAGGAATGTTCAACTTGACTTGTGAGAAGATTTACCTCAATGTTTCACTCAGTTCAGGATTGGGTTTCCCCCTCATGCATTGAGGAAATGGTGCAGGTTGTGGGGTTGTTTGTGGAAGAGTTGTTTCTTTGACAATGTTATCAGTTTCCTCAGTTTGATCTTGTGGTTCATTTGAATTTTCATCCAAGTTTGAATCTTCAAGTGGGTTCTGAATTAGTTTTTCAGGTTTTTCAATTGATTTCCCACTTCTTAAAACAGTCACAGCCTTTAGTTTTTCATGATTTGTTTAAGCACAACTTGACTCTCCCCTTGAAGTTGAGGATGGAACCGCTTGAGTAGGCATGGGTTACTTTTCCAGTTTTGATGGTTTGAAGTTCTTGTTTTAGGAAAGATACCTCCGAGTTCATCCTCTCCATTTGTTTGCATAGTTGTTCTAATAGGATTTGTGGAACAGTTTGGGTTGGTGCTTGAGAAGATTGGTTTATCCCGGGGGGATATTTTGGAAGTGGGATGGTTTGTTGAAAATGGACTGGTGGCTGTTGGTATTGGATAGGTTGGGTTTCTAACTGGTTATGGTTTTGGTAGTTCTGATGGGGGTAAGTATTTTTGTCCCTATGGTTGGCTAGGTTGTTGGTTATCTTTCCAGCGAAAGCCTGGGTGGTCGTTATACCTTGGGTTGAAGGTGTTTTGGTATTGAGGCTTTTGAAAGTTCATAGCATTTAATTTTGCTGGGGGTCCTCCTAAGAGAACATCCTTGATGGATGGAATGGTTGGGCAGTTTTCTTTCTTATGGTCATTTTTGTCACAAATTGTGCAAACAGGGTCAACATTTTGGATTTCATGGACTTTCCTAAGGTCTATCTCTTCAACCTTCCTAGAGAGTGCTGCGAGTTTAGCCCTAAGGCTTTCCTCTTCTCTAAGTATATGAATTCCAGTAGTTCTTTGTGGCTTTTCAGACTAATGTGAAGTTCCCCATGTTTGGTTTTGTTCAGAAAGGCTTTCTAGATACTCGTAAGAATTATTTGGGGCTTTGTTTTTAAAGGTTCCATTACACATCATGTCAATGAATTGTTTGTTCCCCGAACCCAACACTTCATAGAAAATTCTCACTTGTTCAGGAATAGAAAAACCATGGTGTGGAACCATGTTTAGAGTGTATTTTAACCTCTCCCATGTTTCATAGAATGACTCTCCCTCTTTTTCAAAAAAGTTTTGGATACTCTTTTTAAGTGCAATTGTTTTGTGGTGGGGAAAGTATTTTTTGTAGAATTCTCTTTGTAGTTGGTCCCAAGAGTTGATAGATGGTGGTCTCAAATTGTTTATCCAATTTTTAGCTCTATCCTTTAAAGAAAAAGGAAATAGCCTCATCTTAGCTGATTCTAGTTGATGTGGGGGACACATGGTTTCTACAATTTCATTGAACTCCTTAATGTGAAGGTATGGAATCTCGGACTCCATTCCATGGAATGTGGGAAGGTGGTTTAGGACATAGGGTTTAAAGATGTAGTTGTAATATCCTAGGGAATTGTGTCTAATTCATGAGGGGGAATTGGTCCAGGAAGGTGTGAGGTAGTCATTCATGGTTTGATCAATCTCATTCCCCAAGTTTGGGGCTGCCTCATTTGGGTTTCCATTTTGGTTCCCACCCGAGTTTATGAGTTGGTTTCTTTGAAGACCTTCCATTGAAATTGGCTCAATTTTGGACTCTAGAGTATTAGGAAGATTATGATATAATGGAATGAGTTCCCTTGGTGTACTTGACTCCCCAAACCCAGGAATCACTACTGGAAATAGAGGATTTCCCAACGGTTTAGAACCGTTGGGAAAGGCCTGGGAACCGTTGGTATATGTTATACCAACGGTTCTGCCAACCGTAGGCAAGTAAGCCGTTGGGAAAAACTTTTCCCAACAGTTTACATTGAACCGTTGTTATAGGTGGAGAAAAATACTAAAAAACATTCCCAACGGTTGACAACCGTTGGCAAAACTCAGAACACTGTTTTTCACAACGGTTTTGAAAACCGTTGGGAAAAACCAATAGTTTTGATGAACTCTTTCCCAACGGTTCTAAACCGTTGGGAAAAGAGTTATTACCAACGGTTCATAGAACCGTTGGTAAAAACATATTTTTAAGATTCTATGCCAACGGTTTAAAACCGTTGGCATACCCTAGGCTGCAAATTGCAGCAGCCTGCAATTTGCACAGCGCTCTGTACATCAGCCACCTCTCATCTCATCAGGCCTCATTCTCACCTCATTTTCGATCCAACTATTGTACCTGTAATAAACTAAAACATACATATACAATTACGAACAAATTCATACACATTTAACATATAATGGATCCTGAAACTATACACATCCATAATTAATTTACAATTCATAAACATACATAATTCATATATAATTCAATTTAAAATTTAGATGACAATTATATGTGGAATCCGATTGAGACGGGGATGATTGGTACACGTCACATATGAACCATGGATCGTTATCCTAAAGTTTCAATGGAAACCGAATGCGTTTGGTCGGTTTTGCGTATGCCAGTTCTTTTCACTTATAATACTACCCATTTTAAACAAAACAGACACAGTTAGAGTGGTGTTGGCCACACCGCGCCTCGGATTGAGTCGGGGATGACTCGTACACCTCACATATGACCCATGGATCGTTCTCCTAAAGTTTCAACAGAAACCGAATGCGTTTGGTCGGTTTTCCGTATGTACTTAAAATGATGTCCATTTTAATCAAAAGAGATCCACTTAGACTGATCCCGGCCACACCGCGACTCGGATTGAGCCCGAGTGGGCTCGTACATGTCACATATGACTGATGGATCGTTGTGATAAATTATCAACAGATTCGGAATGCGTTTGGTCGGTTTTGCGTATGCCAGTTGTTTATTTCACTTATAATCATGTCCATTTTAAACAAAAGATACACAGTTAGAACGGTGTCGGCCACACCGCTCCTCGGATTGAGCCGGGATTGACTCGTACACATCACATACGACCCATGGATCCTTGTGCTAAAGTATCGACACAGTCCGAATGCCTTTGGTCGGTTTTTCGTATGTCACTTGATGATTTTCACTTAAAATGACGTCTTTTTGAAACAAAACACCGACACTTTGAGTGGTGTTGGCCACACCGCGTCTCCGATTGTGGCGGGGTTGATTCGTACACGTCACATATGACCCATGGATCGTTCTCCTAAAGTTTCAATGGAAACCGAATCCGTTTGCTCGTTTTTTCGTATGTACTTAAAATGGTGTTCATTTTAAACAAAAGAGAGCCACTTAGACTTATCCCGGCCACACCGCGACTCGGATTCATCCCGGGTTGGCTCGTACACGTCACATATGACCCATGGATTGTTGGGATAAATTATCAACAGATTCGGAATGCGTTTGGTTGGTTTTCCGTATGCCAGTTGATGCTTTTCACTTAAAATGACGTCCTTTTGAAACAAAAGACGGACACTTTGAGTGGTGCCGGCCACACCGCGTCTCCGGATTGAGATGAAACCACCGTGCAACATTCTAATTATTATTCGTGACGTGTACGCGCAAACGGCACGTCAATCGGACGTGCCGTGTGCCCGCGGTGACCGACAACGCAGTACTGGTGTCATAAACGGCCAAAACGGGCGTCCAACGGTCAAATTCATAGCGGACGACCTCGGATTGAGCTGAAACCACCGAGAAACATTCAAATTATTATTCGTGACGTGCACGCGCAGACGGCACGTCAATCGGACGTGCGGTTTGCCCGGTACGGCTCAATATTCTTGTTTTAAGTGATGCGCGCGCTTCGTAAACGCGCGTGAGGGGGGTCCAAACGGGCCGAACGATGTCGGAATGGCCTGAAATCAGACGACAAATACGGGTGAGTGATTTCTGAAGTGGTCGAGCAGACGGCACATCAATCGGACATGACCTGTGCCCGCGGTGGCCGAGAACGCAGTTCGGGTGTCATAAACGGCCAAAACGGGCGTTAAACGGTCAAATTCATAGCGGACGACCAGAGATTCACCCGAAACCACCGTGCAACATTCTAATTATTATTTGTGACGTGTACGCGTAGACGGCACGTCAATCGGACGTGCGGTTTGCCCGGTACAGCTCAATATTCGTGTTTTAAGTGATGCGCACGCTTCGAAACGCGCGTGAGGGGGGTCCAAATGGGCCGAACGATGTCGGAATGGCCTGAAATCAGACGACAAATACGGGTGAGTGATTTATGAAGTGGTTGAGCAGACGGCACGTCAATCGGACGTGCTGTGTGCCCGCGGTGACCGACAACGCAGTTATGGTGTCATAAACGGCCAAAACGGGCGTCCAACGGTCAAATTCATAGCGGACGACCACGGATTCACCCGAAACCACCGTGAAACATTCTAATTATTATTCTTGATGTGTACGCGCAGACGGCACGTCAATCAGACATGCGGTTTGCACGGTACGGCTCAATATTCGTGTTTTAAGTAATGCGCGCGCTTCGTAAACGCGCGTGAGGGGGGTCCAAACGGGCCGAACGATGTCGGAATCGCCTGAAATCAGACGACAAATACGGGTGAGTGATTTATGAAGTGGTCGAGTAGACGGCATGTCAATCGGACTTGTCGTGTGCCCGCGGTGACCGACAACGCAGTTATGGTGTCATAAACGGCCAAAACGGGCGTCCAACGGTCAAATTCATAGCGTACGACCTCGGATTGAGCTGAAACCACCGTGAAACATTCTAATTATTATCCGTGACGTGTACGCGCAGACGGCACGTCAATCGGACGTGCCGTGTGCCCGCGGTGACCGACAACGCAGTTATGGTGTCATAAACGGCCAAAACGGGCGTCCAACGGTCAAATTCATAGCGGACGACCACGGATTCACCCGAAACCACCGTGAAACATTCTAATTATTATTTGTGACGTGTACGCGCAGACGGAACGTCAATCGGACGTGCGGTTTGCCCGGTACGGCTCAATATTCTTGTTTTAAGTGATGCGCGCGCTTCGTAAACGCGCGTGAGGGGGGTCCAAACGGGCCGAACGATGTCGGAATGGCCTGAAATCAGACGAAAAATACGGGTGAGTGATTTCTGAAGTGGTCGAGCAGACGGCACATCAATCGGACATGACCTGTGCCCGCGGTGACCGAGAACGCAGTTCGGGTGTCATAAACGGCCAAAACGGGCGTTAAACGGTCAAATTCATAGCGGACGACCAGAGATTCACCCGAAACCACCGTGAAACATTCTAATTATTATTCTTGACGTGTACGCACAGACGGAACGTCAATCGGACATGCGGTTTGCACGGTACGGCTCAATATTCGTGTTTTAAGTAATGCGCGCGCTTCGTAAACGCGCGTGAGGGGGGTCCAAACGGGCCGAACGATGTCGGAATCGCCTGAAATCAGACGACAAATACGGGTGAGTGATTTATGAAGTGGTCGAGCAGACGGCACGTCAATTGGACTTGTCGTGTGCCCGAGGTGACCGACAACGCAGTTATGGTGTCATAAACGGCCAAAACGGGCGTCCAACGGTCAAATTCATAGCGTACGACCTCGGATTGAGCTGAAACCACCGTGAAACATTCTAATTATTATCCGTGACATGTACGCGCAGACGGCACGTCAATCGGACGTGCCGTGTGCCCGCGGTGACCGACAACGCAGTTATGGTGTCATAAACGGCCAAAACGGGCGTCCAACGGTCAAATTCATAGCGGACGACCACGGATTCACCTGAAACCACCGTGAAACATTCTAATTATTATTCGTGACGTGTACGCGCAGACGGCACGTCAATCGGACATGCGGTTTGCACGGTACGACTCAATATTCGTGTTTTAAGTGATGCGCGCGCTTCGTAAACGCGCGTGAGGGGGGTCCAAACGGGCCGAACGATGTCGGAATCGCCTGAAATCAGACGAAAAATATGGGTGAGTGATTTCTGAAGTGGTCGAGCAGACGGCACGTCAATCGGACTTGTCGTGTGCCCGCGGTGACCGACAACGTAGTTATGGTGTCATAAACGGCCAAAACGGGCGTCCAACGATCAAATTCATAGCGTACGACCTCGGATTGAGCTGAAACCACCGTGAAACATTCTAATTATTATCTGTGACGTGTACGCGCAGACGGCACGTCAATCGGACGTGCCGTGTGCCCGCGGTGACCGACAACGCAGTTATGGTGTCATAAACGGCCAAAACGGGCGTCCAACGGTCAAATTCATAGCCGAAGACCACGGATTCACCCGAAAACACCGTTAAAGATTCTAATTATTATTTGTGACGTGTACGCGCAGACGGCACGTCAATCGGACGTGCGGTTTGCCCGGTACGGCTCAATATTCTTGTTTTAAGTGATGCGCGCGCTTCGTAAACGCGCGTGAGGGGGGTCCAAACGGGCCGAACGATGTCGGAATGGCCTGAAATCAGACGACAAATACGGGTGAGTGATTTCTGAAGTGGTCGAGCAGACGGCACATCAATCGGACATGACCTGTGCCCGCGGTGACCGAGAACGCAGTTCGGGTGTCATAAACGGCCAAAACGGGCGTTAAACGGTCAAATTCATAGCGGACGACCAGAGATTCACCCGAAACCACCGTGCAACATTCTAATTATTATTTGTGACGTGTACGCGCAGACGGAACGTCAATCGGACGTGCGGTTTGCCCGGTACGGCTCAATATTCGTGTTTTAAGTGATGCGCACGCTTCGAAACGCGCGTGAGGGGGGTCCAAACGGGCCGAACGATGTCGGAATGGCCTGAAATCAGACGACAAATACGGGTGAGTGATTTATGAAGTGGTCGAGCAGACGGCGCGTCAATCGGACGTGCCGTGTGCCCGCGGTGACCGACAACGCAGTTATGGTGTCATAAACGGCCAAAACGGGCGTCCAACGGTCAAATTCATAGCGGACGACCACGGATTCACCCGAAACCACCGTGAAACATTCTAATTATTATTCGTGACGTGTACGCGCAGACGGCACGTCAATCGGACATGCGGTTTGCACGGTACGACTCAATATTCGTGTTTTAAGTGATGCGCGCGCTTCGTAAACGCGCGTGAGGGGGGTCCAAACGGGCCGAACGATGTCGGAATCGCCTGAAATCAGACGAAAAATACGGGTCAGTGATTTCTGAAGTGGTCGAGCAGACGGCACGTCAATCGGACTTGTCGTGTGCCCGCGGTGACCGACAACGCAGTTATGGTGTCATAAACGGCCAAAACGGGCGTCCAACGATCAAATTCATAGCGTACGACCTCGGATTGAGCTGAAACCACCGTGAAACATTCTAATTATTATCTGTGACGTGTACGTGTAGACGGCACGTCAATCGGACGTGTTGTGTGCCCGCGGTGACCGACAACGCAGTTATGGTGTCATAAACGGCCAAAACGGGCGTCCAACGGTCAAATTCATAGCGGACGACCACGGATTCACCCGAAAACACCGTGAAACATTCTAATTATTATTTGTGACGTGTACGCGCAGACGGCACGTCAATCGGACGTGCGGTTTGCCCGGTACGGCTCAATATTCTTGTTTTAAGTGATGCGCGCGCTTCGTAAACGCGCGTGAGGGGGGTCCAAACGGGCCGAACGATGTCGGAATGGCCTGAAATCAGACGACAAATACGGGTGAGTGATTTATGAAGTGTTCGAGCAGACGGCACATCAATCGGACATGACCTGTGCCCGCGGTGACCGAGAACGCAGTTCGGGTGTCATAAACGGCCAAAATGGGCGTTAAACGGTCAAATTCATAGCGGACGACCAGAGATTCACCCGAAACCACCGTGAAACATTCTAATTATTATTTGTGACGTGTACGCGCAGACGGCACGTCAATCGGACGTGCGGTTTGCCCGGTACGGCTCAATATTCGTGTTTTAAGTGATGCGCACGCTTCGAAACGCGCGTGAGGGGGGTCCAAACGGGCCGAACGATGTCGGAATGGCCTGAAATCAGACGAAAAATACGGGTGAGTGATTTATGAAGTGGTCGAGCAGACGGTGCGTCAATCGGACGTGCCGTGTGCCCGCGGTGACCGACAACGCAGTTATGGTGTCATAAACGGCCAAAACGGGCGTCCAACGGTCAAATTCATAGCGGACGACCACGGATTCACCCGAAACCACCGTGAAACATTCTAATTATTATTCGTGACGTGTACGCGCAGACGGCACGTCAATCGGACATGCGGTTTGCACGGTACGACTCAATATTCGTGTTTTAAGTGATGCGCGCGCTTCGTAAACGCGCGTGAGGGGGGTCCAAACGGGCCGAACGATGTCGGAATCGCCTGAAATCAGACGACAAATACGGGTGAGTGATTTCTGAAGTGGTCAAGCAGACGGCACGTCAATCGGACTTGTCGTTTGCCCGCGGTGACCGACAACGCAGTTATGGTGTCATAAACGGCCAAAACGGGCGTCCAACGATCAAATTCATAGCGTACGACCTCGGATTGAGCTGAAACCACCGTGAAACATTCTAATTATTATCCGTGACGTGTACGCGCAGACGGCACGTCAATCGGACGTGTCGTGTGCCCGCGGTGACCGACAACGCAGTTATGGTGTCATAAACGGCCAAAACGGGCGTCCAACGGTCAAATTCATAGCGGACGTCCACGGATTCACCCGAAACCACCGTGAAACATTCTAATTATTATTTGTGACGTGTACGCGCAGACGGCACGTCAATCGGACGTGCGGTTTGCCCGGTACGGCTCAATATTCTTGTTTTAAGTGATGCGCGCGCTTCGTAAACGCGCGTGAGGGGGGTCCAAACGGGCCGAACGATGTCGGAATGGCCTGAAATCAGACGACAAATACGGGTGAGTGATTTCTGAAGTGGTCGAGCAGACGGCACATCAATCGGACATGACCTGTGCCCGCGGTGACCGAGAACGCAGTTCGGGTGTCATAAACGGCCAAAACGGGCGTTAAACGGTCAAATTCATAGCGGACGACCAGAGATTCACCCGAAACCACCGTGAAACATTCTAATTATTATTTGTGACGTGTACGCGCAGACGTCACGTCAATCGGACGTGCGGTTTGCCCGGTACGGCTCAATATTCGTGTTTTAAGTGATGCGCACGCTTCGAAACGCGCGTGAGGGGGGTCCAAACGGGCCGAACGATGTCGGAATGGCCTGAAATCAGACGACAAATACGGGTGAGTGATTTATGAAGTGGTCGAGCAGACGGCGCGTCAATCGGACGTGCCGTGTGCCCGCGGTGACCGACAACGCAGTTATGGTGTCATAAACGGCCAAAACGGGCGTCCAACGGTCAAATTCATAGCGGACGACCACGGATTCACCCGAAACCACCGTGAAACATTCTAATTATTATTGGTGACGTGTACGCGCAGACGGAACGTCAATCGGACATGCGGTTTGCACGGTACGACTCAATATTCATGTTTTAAGTGATGTGCGCGCTTCGTAAACGCGCGTGAGGGGGGTCCAAACGGGCCGAACGATGTCGGAATCGCCTGAAATCAGACGACAAATACGGGTGAGTGATTTATGAAGTGGTCGAGCAGACGGTACGTCAATCGGACTTGTCGTGTGCCCGCGGTGACCGACAACGCAGTTATGGTGTCATAAACGGCCAAAACGGGCGTCCAACGGTCAAATTCATAGCGGACGACCTCGGATTGAGGCGGGGTTGACTCGTACACGTCTCAAATGACCCATGGATCGTTGTCTTAAAGTATCAACACAATCCGAATGCGTTTGGCCAGTTTTCCGTATGCCAGTTGATGGTTTTCACTTAAAATGATGTCCTTTTGAAACAAAAGACATACACTTTGAGTTGTTCCGACCACACCGCGCCTCGGATTGAGGCGGGGATGACTCGTACACGTCACATATGACCCATGGATCGTTGTCCTAAAGCATCAACACATTTCGAATGCGTTTGGTCAGTTTTTCGTATGTCACTTTTTGTTTTCACTTAAAATCTTATGGAAATTCATATAGAATATTTTTATATCATATTTAGTATGTGCCATGTCTCTTCATCGAATCCACAATCATCAATAAATGTGCCATGTCTCGTCATCGAATCAAACCAATGGCATTTCATCATTGTGACTCGTCCATGAGAGTAATAATCCAATATTATTATTTTCTCAACGACTCCATAACCACCATCCTAGATATTAGAAAAAATACCCATAACTCAAAACCTCTGATCGTTGGTAAGTTTATCCAACTCTGGTTGGGAATGTGTAGAAATAACATAAAAATACATGATATATAGATAGCACAAAATACTCAACCTATGGGTTCACATTAACTACATAATCACACACTTCACTACTACCATAAAACACATAAACCACACCACCACCACACAAGACGCATATCATAGGAATATAATTCTACATTCAATAAGTCTATCTATGAAATTATCATAAGAATCCATGTATCAATTGGAATATAATTCTACATTCAATAAGTCTATCTATGGAATCCCTCCCTTGGATCCATGTATCACCAATGGCTTAATCAATATTCAAAGAAATGAGTCTATCCGTGGAATTCCACTGTGAATCCATTTATCACATAAAGCATATAAGTTAATAGAAACAAGATTATATACCTGACATCCTAATAGAATCCATGTATCACTATTTACTATTAATCATTTAATGAATTTCATTTCATTTAAACAATTCATTAAACATACCAAGGTCAAAAACAAAGGTATTTAATACAACTCACCTCAAAATGGCGACTCAATCAAATAAAATTCAAGCACTCACATGGGAATTTTTAATATAACACTCCTAACAAGACTATAAAGATATCACATGCATTAGTTATAATATATCTAACATGGTAAAATAAAATATAAGTGTTAAAGGGGAATGCAAACCATAAAATACCCTTAATTAATTTAATTTACAATTCAATTCATAAATCGAACAATCAATTCGATTTATATAACCTTTCACAAATGACATCCCATGTTCAGAGGGTAAAATCCAAAAAGGAATTTTCAAGAAAACTCACCCTTAGGCGCCGGCAGTAGCTCCAAAATCGTCTAAACTGAAGGGAAAAATAAAAATAAGTTTCAATACTATCCAAACATTTGAATACCTTTTGAGATAAAGAAGAAGAATAACCTGAAGAAGAGCTTCAAGGTCCGGCCGGCAGTACTCCAAAATCGCCTGCTGCTGCTCCCGTTAGGGCTCTGTAACGCGAATGGGGGAGAGAACGGGCTGCTGGTGATTTGGGGAAAACCTTTGCCAACGGTTTTTTAAAACCGTTGGCATATCTCCCCGAAACAAGGCCTATCCCAACGGTTCCATAGAACCGTTGGGAAACACTCCCAAAACAAGGTTTTTCCCAACGGTTCCTTAGAACCGTTGGGAAAAACTCCCCAAAAGAAGGCCTACCCCAACGGTTCTAAGGAACCGTTGGGAAAAACTCCTCAAAACTAGGCCTATCCCAACGGTTCCCTAGAACCGTTGGGAAAAACTCCCCAAAACCAATCTACCCCAACGGTTCTAAGAAACCGTTGGGAAAAAACTCTATTTTTATCATTTACCAACGGTTTGATAGAACCGTTGGTATGTAACCGTGGGGAAAAACCCACATTCCAGTAGTGAATATCCACCCTAACTAGACGGTTTGATTGATCGCGGGTGTAGGCGGACATGTGCCAAAAGAAAAAAAAATGAGAAAGGGACAAGATAAGAGAATTTGGATGAGAAAAGAAGAAATGGGGGAGAATAGAATGGGTGTTTAGATGACTTACTTGGGTCCCCAGCAACGGCACCAAAATTTGATTCTCGCTCAAATTTACCCAAGAGAAGAAGGTAAGACGGTCCTTGTAGTTTAGCTTGGGTTATCGAATCCACAGAGACCTAAGAAGTAACCTATAGACACGCACATTCTATGGTCTGTTTTTGGATATGAAGTGGCCAACTTGGATTGATTTTAGATTAATTTAGAGGATAACTAACATATTTAAGTGAATTCAATTTAAAAGAATGATTTGATCCAAGGTTATCGCTCGGGGTGGATTGGATGAATTACTTTTTTAATGATTTCAATTTCTTATAATTGAGATGGATTCATTTAAGAAGATCAAACGAAATCATCACTCACTATTTTAATGCCTACACCCCCTAATACTAATCACCTATATACTTTAAGGATCAAAGTTTTGAGCACTCCAAGGTAGAGGTTCGTATTAGCACTTGAATGTGTGACCTTAAATTCAATAAGGGTGAAGATGTTTTAAAATCATCAAATAAAAATCTCATTTAAAAGAAGTGATTTTCCATTAATAGAGTGATAAATAACATCCAATCCAGCCCCTTACTACTCCCTTGGATCAACCCATAAAAGAGTTATCCCTCCATTGATGACATGTCTTCAACGGAAGCGGGAAGTAGACTTACAAAGGTGGAATTGAAGAAGTAAAAACAACAACAAAAAAAGATCACTCCTCCGTTGTGTGATAAATATCACAAGTTTTGGTATGAACAAGTTCACACCTTGAACCAACGGTATCAAATTTATAAGGAGAATAACATAATAATAAGATAAGAAGAGCTTTTATTAAGAAACTAAGGTGAATTAAACAACTTACATGAGAAAGAAATGTGATTACAAACACAAAGCGGCAGCATAACACTACAATGAAACCAAGCACAAAAGATCCTAAATCCTCTAAAACCACTGCCTTAAATAGGCATTTTTGAGCCCTTGGGTCGATCCTCCAATATTAAAAAGCATCTCAATTAATTTTGGTAGGCTATAGGTGGTGGAAAGCTTGTGGAATTTGGACTTTTCCACATTTGACCAGAGGTGGAAGCCATCTTTCATCCATCGAACAGACGTGTTTGGATGACCTTCTATATGGTCGAATCAGAGTGGGACATAGAAGAAGAAAATGGATCACTGGATTTATTATAACCTCCTGTAAAATTTGGTCCCATTTGGAGTTGTTTATTCCTAGATATAATCAAATTAGTGGGCTGTTTTTCTGGGCCGCAGAATCTGGCCCAGAATTATATCTCTAATTTGGGGCGCCTTAATGACCACCTTAGAGTCCGAATTAGCGTTGGACCCTGAAGAGTGATTTGTTCCTAGAAATTTCTTATAGAATCCCATGAAATTTAGGGTTAATTGGGCCTCTATTGTGGGCCCCACAGTCTCATCAGTGGGCTGGTTTCCAATCTGCCTTCTCCAGAATTGCTTCCTTTCATTGGCAAATATCTCCATAATCCTCCATGAATTCTCCATCGATCCCTGAATGAAACATGTTCATACTGGAGTGTAGATCAAGTTACAAAAATATAAAATTAAAATATGTATAATCAGATAAATAATTGGGTACTTCAAATGATGTTAAAAAAATGTACCACATAATAGTGCATTTTAAGAAGGTATTACAATCATAATGTGAAATGATGTTCAAAGTGTAAAATGCACTAAAATGGTGTTTATGAATAATAAGGCACATGAATATTCTATATATTAACAATGAATATTAGCCTCATTTAGTGGCTAATCAAATGGTCATATTTAAATAATAGTATATCATGGTTTGTTTAAGCTTGATGTCGTGAATACCACACACTATCAAATATTTTATTTAAATAAAATAAATTATAAAATATTGGGGTTTTACATTATACCCCTTAAAGAAATTATTTCCTCTCAATTTTATCTTTTAATCAATAAAAAGGTTTTAAAACATTTTAAAAAAATCAAATCTAAGCAGTGGAAGATAAACGTATCATCTTGAAAAGAAAAAGTTTTTTAATATTTAAAAATACTTTTTTTGAAAACTCAAATTGTAAAATGGGATAATAAAACATACTTTTAAAAAAATGGGAAGTTAAATATGAATATAACTAGGAATAGCACATAATCAGGTTCCTAGATAAGGATAACATTGGTAGGAAGTGAAAATTTAGACATAAAGGGGAAAATGATATCCAAGGAATAATAGAGAGTGATAGAGAACATGATCATGATAAAGTTAATGACTAAAAACCCATAAATCATGATGTTATAAATAAGATATTTAATTAATCATAAATTGAGGTAAAAAATATAAAATTTTCATTTTGAGATTCTTTTCATTGAGTTTGGGGTATTTTTTTACTATCAAGACAAAGAACGTGAGAATATATACTTTATTTATTCAAATCCATAAACAAAATTTCATCCTTTGGTTGTTTTTTGATCAATTTCTGCTTCTATCTCATCTCTTACTCCAAGAGATGAATATCCAAGATGAATTTTTAATTCTTGAAACACTAAAATTAAATTTTAATTGATCATAAGATATAAAAATGGATAACAAGTTATTCCTATTATCTTTAGACATTAACCAAAACCAAAAGGGTTAGAAATTTTTAAAATGATATCCAATATGAATAAATACTAAATCAATATAAGAATCCTTCAAAAAAATCACTCAAATTTAAACATTAAACATTATATAAATAACTAAACTTAAAACTCTTCAAAATATTCCAAACCAAATTTGAAACCCAAGAAGAGTCGTAATTTGATCTCATATTCTTTTGATATCAACTTAACATCTATCTCCAAACAACACTAATGAGTAATAAAGTAACATACCCAAAAAATTGTATATTCTCTAATCATATATTCTCTAAAATTTTATAATATTTACTATAAATATCCTGAATCACCAAAAATCCACAATAAAATAATATATGATTCCAAAAGATAATTCAACCTTTATTCCACAAATAAAATCACATCTTAGACAATAATATTTACATTTACCTTAATCGTGTAAATTTACCAAAATAGTGAACTTCTTCAAAAATAAAATTAAGCACATAGTCATCAAATCACTTTTCAATCCCATGGTTACATATATGATAAATTATATGTTACAAAAATGTAATAACACTTTTATCCCAATTAACCATAATTACCAGAACATAAAATATCATCTTAATACTAAAGGTTATCAATACCTTTCAACTTATTTCCACAAAATAAGAAAGCATTCTTCCTTAAATATCCTTTTCACAAGTTAAACACAAGGGTTACATATACCTCAAGCATTTATGAAAACTAAATAAATTTCTCCAAAAGTACTCCCATCACATAAAACCTCAGAAGGATATTTATTCCTTTAAACTTATTATCATACTTATAATTATTAACCCATTATGTTATCTAAAACTCACAAAATATCCTCATATTAACTTAAACAACTCATAATTACATTATTTATAACAAGGCTTTAACTTTCTAAAATTTTGAGGATATTTTTGGTTTATGGTTTTAGAGAATTATAAAAAACTCTTATATATAAAACCCATAAAATACAAGTTGAAACTTCCGATCAATATCCATTTTTTCCACAAAAAATAGGAGTCTTAAAATTAAACTCTTGTTTCATTCAAAACTCATTCGATTATTTTAAAATGAATCCTCATAGAGAAAATATATATCTTTCTATTATTTATACTCATCATTATAACCTAATAAACTTTTTTAAACTTTTTATGAATACAAAAATCCCAATAAGTAATATAAAAATAAATAAAACTTGTTAGTCCATTTGAAAAATTTATGAAAATCTATAAGAAAGTTTTTTTTCATAATAAACTTTGAACTCAAATAATAATTTATTTTACTAAGAAATAAAATTTATTGTTCAAATATTAAATAAAAAATATCATAATAAATTATAAATAAAAAAATCCATAATCATGAGGTTTTCTTATAAAACATTATCACTTGTATAAATATTATGTTGAAAACCATACTTTTCACCCTTAAAATGGGTATAACTTTTATTTAAAGATAATCCCAATATCATACCTTATTAAATCAAGATATTTACTCTAAAACCCAATTAAAACATATCATTTATAGGTACCTTGGAAAATTATACATACTATAATCCTTATAATAACTTTTACAATGAAAAAACCTAATTGAATAATTCACATATCTCTTAGAAGTAACCTATCACCAGTAAACTCCATCACTTTACCCAATGCATTGGATATCCATATCTAACTCACCCATCATTATAGCTATATCATGCTCACCCATAATTCATATAAAATTTCTAAAAACTATAGGATGAATAAAACATATATATTTTACACTTTAATCATAAAACCCATTCATATTGTAATTCAGTCCCATAAACAATAATGCTTTTAATTATATCATAAATATGAGAAAATTTTTTTGTTTCATTAGAAAAACTTTTTAAAATTTAAAAATAATATAATATTGAGAGAAATAATTTATTTAAAAATAACCATAGAAAATTTTAAAGTAATATTGATTATTCTTAATGGTTATTATGGTGGAAAAAATTGGTCAATTCATCTATGTTAAAAAACATTCTTTTTGTACTTTTTTTAAAAAGTCAAAAATAACACACACAAAAAATATTTAAAAGATTCATTTTTTATCCTTTGTAAATAAATTAAAAAATAATTGAAAATTACATTTATAAAAATTTGAATCATAATTAATAACATTATTTAAAAATTCTAGAGAGACCTAACATGGAATAAAAAGAGTTGGAAGGAAAACATTAAAACAATATTTTTAAAAGAAATTATCTTACCTTAAGTCCAAATCACCATGTATGTACTTAAATACTATATAATAAAGTTATATTAAGTTTATAATTAAACAAAACTCATTAAAATTTTAAAATTATTATTTTACCTTTTATTTCATTTATTATCATGCCTTGAATAGTTATTAAATTAGTAAATTCCAGGTCATATGTTTTAAGGATGTTCATATCATAATCCCAAAACAACTTTGATAGGTTCACCACGGTTAATTTTTTCATTATTAAATTGTATAAAAAATATTTATCATGAAAAAATTTCATATTTATACATTAAACATAATTTTATAATCATCCATGAAATTTATACATGAAAAACAAATCAAATCACTTTGTGGAGGTCGTAGTCTACACGTATGCATGAACAATGTTATTGTTTCTCAAAGAATATAAGTGTAAGAAAGTAAGTAATATATTATCTATCCAAAATAATAATAATGTCATTAATATCACATATATTCATTAAATATATCATAATAACTAGACTTATGATGTGGTGATAAAAAAATTAAACACATCATTTTGTGGAGGTGGTAATGCACACGTATGCACCGACAATGTTTTCATTTCCTATAGGATGGAAATGGGTTTTTCCATAAACAAAATAACAATTAAGTATATTTAATATACTGATTTTATTATATCATTATGGTTAAATAATATTTGAAGGAGTTAGAATAATAAATAAACATGAAACACTCATTGAAGAGTTATACCTCTTATTTGGGAAACCTCCCTTTGATTATGCTTTAAGACTTATTAGGTTGTTATTTTGGATATAAAAGAACCTATAAGACGTGGGGATGAAGGTTTGGAAGGTATTTTGTGAAGATACCACTTTGTGTTTGAATTTTATTTTTTTTCAATGATTTTCATTGGTTGTCACCAGTGATCAATGAGATAGAAAGATATCATTGATGTCAATATGATAAAGTAGTTCCAAAGTTAATGGAGAATGGAAGAAGTGATCGAGTCATATAATCTAAATAAACATATAAATGTTTTGAAGAATTTTAGTTTCAAATTTGATGCTTGGAAATTTTTTATGGATTCAATAAATGACATTGGATTTCATGCTCGAACAATTCTCCTAGTGACTCTAACAATTGTTGAACTGGTTCAAAGTTCAAAGAACTTTTGTTAATGGTGACACATTATTTTTTTAAAATGAAAAATGATGATTTTATGTTTGAATAAGATCCTTAGAATTTATATTCCAAAAATAAAAGAGGAATTTATAAAGGATAATATTTTAAGAGAAGTTGAGAATGGATTGAAGAATTCTATACATAGAATTCTCTAAGTATAAAGGTTTCCATGAATTTGATGTTGAATTCCATTATATACTTTTATTTTTATCTACGTATTTTATGGTTTTTATAAAAAATTGGCCAAACACAATTATTATCCAAGACAACCTCAATCAGGGAAAATGTGGGACCCTAAGGTATACCATACCCATCAGTGGTCAACTCATTCCACCAATCATAGTAGAAGAGGAGTGAAGGACCGTGTATAAGACCTCGAAGGACCTATGTATAAGGCCCATGGTGTGCATACATTAAGGTGAACATGGATTGTGCCAGAATCCATCAAGTAATCTCATGGACTACATATGGAACAGCCTGTGTGGGTGTGAGGTGCAGTGTATTCAGGTGCTAACCCCGATGCTGGATCAAAGTGTTGATTACATGCTCTAGTATAAAAGGAAATTCTTTAAGGAGTTGGTTACAATGTGGGATGTGAAACTGGGTGTATTTTTCACCTGCATTAAAATTATATAGACATAATGCATCAGTTTGATCTGGAATGATCTGACGACCTCCAAGATTCAACATGGTCATCTCCTTCCTCTAGAAATGAAGGCTACCTAACTCCGGCCTTTCGATGATCAAAAATCTCTAATGATCAATCCATGCACCAAGGTTCAACTCTAGAAATAGAAATAAGATTGAGTTTACGATTCACTCTTCATGGATGGTTTCTAAAATGATTATATGATCAGAAACTTAAAGAAAAATGTTTTCCCAAATGAAAATCAAGTTTCATAGGTTGTTCTTACATCTAATCTTCATGAATGATTTTGAGTTTGTGTATTCATGCAGCTTCACTTGAGTACTTGCTGATGAAGTGTTTCTGAAGTAGAGATTGTGAAGCCTGGACTCCACCATTCTCAAAGTTATTTATCATGTGTTTTAAGAATTAAATTCCAAGTCCTTTGATAATTTAAACAATTGATTTTAATGGCATAAAAATCATAAATTTAGTTAGTGAAAAGGAGGTGTGATCCTCACCTATAAAAGGATAGGAACTGGGCCTGTTGAAGTTGGTTTCCTTCTCATTATTAAGAGATCTCATTTTTTATAAAAAAAATAATCTTTACACTCATTGTGTTACACAAACAGTCAATGAGAACCATAATAATTTAAGTCTTTATGAATAAGGGGAGTCCCATGAACCAATTTGGTTGTGCAAAGGAGATCTAGAGACATGTGACTAGTGTAAAAACACCCTCATCATGCTTTGTAAATGAGAATGGCCCCATGAGCTGGTTATGAGTGATACACTCCCACTATGTTTCTTGAAGAATAAACATTACTTCTATGTATATAAATGAATCCAATACTATTAGTATTTCCACGTGTGGTTTGCTCAAATACACTATAAAAATGTATACACAATTACATGAAGATGAAAAATCTTCTATGAGGAGTACACTTTCTAAAATAAGTTCTATTGTGTGAATAATAATAGATAACAGTTAGTGTGTAATCATATATTGCACAAAGATAATATAATAATAAGTTTACATGGTAGTGAATATAAAAAAATATAGTTAGTGTGAATTTACATATGTACGTGAATTCACCAAGAAGAAGGTGACTAGTTCGTCCATTCTTGAATGCACACACAAAAACACAGGATCACTTGAGATAAACTAAACAAATTTGAAGAGATCACATCAAATAAAAATAAATTGATGAATATTCAAGGGTTCCATAGTTTATTCGCCATACACTACATATATGAAGAGTATATGATATAATTGGGTTGATATATCTAAGAAGTTTGGTGAAATGTTATTAGTGTTTTCTAAATATTCAGTTTCGCTAAGAATAACTTATACTCTCAATTGTTTATATTGTGTATCTAGGAAATAGAATTATACACTACTAAAAAATTGTATATTATAGTATTTCAAAGAATAAGAAAGTGTACAATATATAAATTGATTATTATTCAAGAGAAAGTAATTATTGTGATGCTATGTTGAGCTGATATTTATTATTTTTATAATCACAAAGTAGTTTTGTGATTCTAGAAAGATTGAAAAAAGGTGATTTGGTGTGGTAAGTTTTTCACTGAATAAGAAAGAGAGGATAATAGAAGAAGAGTTGGTTACTAAATTGATATCATTCAATTATCATTTGGGTCAAAAAGAATTTTGTGATTATCAGTTCACACCATATTCATGTTATTATGACTGAAGTCATAAGAAGAAAAAGTAAAGCATTCAGTTTTATACTTTGAATTTGAATAAGTGTTTCTTTCCATCTATTTTTTCAAGTAACCAATTTAAGAAGAAGTAATTTGAAGAAGAAAATAATAACAATTATATTCAATAGAAGTCTCATTGGGTGGAAGAATATGTTAGTGTTACAAACTACCTTGCTAAGAAGAATAATACTATCTTAAAAGAAAGTATAAAGAACTATAAAAGAGATACAAGTTGGACTAGGTCATCGCTAGTCCATGAAAGAATAATTATTTCATTCTACCCTATTAAATTGTAGGGACTCACACTTGGCTAAGGATTATTCCATGGCCACACCACTGTAAACTAATACTAAATTATAGTAGAGAATCCATGTGTTGGTCATAACCATACATGGCAAGGAAAATATACTCTAATTGAGTAGTTAACCTTGTAAAAACATCATGTGTTTTTATTTACTACTTTAATTTACTTTCATGTGACAAAGAAAATAGAATAATAGAATTTAGATTCTAATAGGTCAAATAGGTAAAGGAATAAAAGTTTAAAAATTCCCCAACACTGATTAACCCCCCCCCCCCCCAGGAATATCCAAACATATTAATTTTATTTGGGTTGGTATTTTTTAATATAAATGGCTCAATAGGTATAAGGAAGAAAGTATATGTGGTTCCCTTTTATATGTGAGGTGGTTAGAACACTTTTAATTATTATAAACTTTGAAAATATATAAGGTTACTTTCATAGAGAAGTGGCCCCAAATTGGATCAATTTAAAAGGTTAGATGATACAGGTTCAAATTCCATTCATCCTATAGTATTTAGAAAAGTTTTATGTAATTTTAACTCTAATCACTTTATTTTAACCCCTTATTAACTCTGTTTAACCTTATTCATTGTATCATATTTTATAAACATTAAGGGTCATAAAAGTAATTTAAAAAAATTAAAATTAAAATATACATGAACAATTTGTGAATGTGTTGAATATTTACCATTCAATTGAGTTATTATAGGATTTTATGAGCTTTTAGAGATTTAAAAATAATTTTTAAACATTAAATACCATGTAAATTCATCTTCATGATTATTTGCATATTTTGACTTAAAAGGCCTCAAGATAACCATGTAATTTAAATTTAAACACATAAATCATCACTTATGCTTCATAATTAATTATAAAAATTATGGAATACCATAACTCATCTAAATAATATCACTTTTAATTTTTTTGAACCATTATTTTATTTTTCTACCACTTGCACAAGAGTTATGTTAGCGTTTCGTAATCATTCAAGGAAATTATACTGTATCTAAAATTTAAAAATAATAATAAAAATAATTTATCAATATTAAAAATAAACTTTTATAATAATTAATATCTTATTTTTATCCCTATGACACCATAATATAGATATTCAATGATAGAGAGTGATATTTTGTAAATTTTCTAAAATTAAAATAATATAAAGATCATAATCAAAGTAAAGTGGCACAAAAACTGTAAAATTTAAAATATAATGTAATAATATTTGAAATAATTCATCCAATAATATTTAAGATGAAATTTTTTGGTCTTATGACATAGTATTAACTTTAATTAACTTGATTTACCCTTTACTATGGTGACACGTTTTTACCGTGATGACATAAAAATGAAATTGAAATAATTAATAAATTTAAATATGATGATTCTAAATATAGAATCCATTTTTTATATTCAATTTTTATAATTAGTATAAATTAATTTTAATATAAGTGTGCAAAATAAAATTAAAACATTTCTTTATTAAATTGTGTTTTTAAGCAAAAAAATGGACTTATGCCAAAATAAAATATAATATTGATTCATATGGAATTATTTAGACTATTTATAAACAAATTTATATTATTTTAATTTAAAACCAAGTCCAAAACAGAATATAACTTTTAAATTTATGGATTTAAAGAAAATAAATTATTGTTTTTTAAAACATAGTATTTTTCACTATTCACTCAAAAATCAGTCTTTTCATAGAAATATAAAAAATGCATCATAAAACTATTATAAAATGATGATTTCAAAAATTATTCCCATTTTTTCAAATTAAATTTCTAAAGGTTTAATAAATTAATTATAATATCTATGCACCAAATGTAATAAAAACCATTTCTGAAGAAAATGTATTTTTTAATGTATAAAATGATTTTATTCTCATTTATTTTCTAATTACTATAATTAAATTAAATATATAATCTAAATATTTCATTAGAATAATTTATCAATGTGATAAATCTATTCTATAAAGATAACAATACATTTTGCACATAAAAATTAGTTTTATGAAAAGCACTCGTTTTACCTTCAAATGATTTTATCTTCATTTCCAACCAATTAATAATCAAAGTAAGATTTATTATTCATTTTATTAAGAAAAAAAATCTATATATATTTTATAATATGGTTATTCCTATTCATACCAATCAAATCAATGGCTGGGTCATAATGGTTATATTTAAATAATAGTATATCATGATTTGTTTAATCTTGGTGTTGTGTATACCACACACTATCAAATATATTATTTTTAAAAAAAAATTAAAAAAATGGGGTATTAAAACTTTTTTATTCTACTTGTTTATCATTTTTACACTCATTTTTCATTATAATACTTCATGTAGTGGAGTATCATTTTGGTGATTAAGTGAGGGTGATTATCCTTCATATAGAGTTCTCAGTGTAGTATAATCACAATTTAAAAAAAAGTGTGTTGAGTGATAGTAATTAATATCATAATTGAATATAATATCAAGAATTAAATTTTTAAATAATGAAGATAGAATCTTTGTGAACCCCTTACGGTGACAAAAACTTTCTCCTTAATAACATTATTTCTTAATGTTTATCATGTATCTATATTTTTATTACATATATATAAATATATCATCTACATTTTATAAAAAAACCCCATTTTGGTATATTTTACTCTAATATAATAGCGAAAATAGAGAAAGAGTGTGTGTGAGTGGACTCTTTATAAGATTTACCCTAGGTGTGCACTATGCTGCATTCTTGGGTAATAAAAAATATTGACTAGGGATCTATAAAAAATCCCAATGTATCAGTTTTTCACCATTTTTTGGGAGTAAAATAGATTACACGTATTTTTTTAGAAAAATAAAATAAAATTTAAAAAACTAAAAAAATAGAATTTCATTGAATATCATTTATTTCTTAGGCCAATATTTATTTTTATAGTGATTTTTCTTATGTTTCACCTAATAATTATGTTGATGAGTCTAATAGTGAAGATACATTGAAGATAAATTTCAATAAAAATTTAAAATTATAAAGGATTGTTTCAAAAGATTGAATAAATTAGTAACCAAATGAAGATCCTTTTTACTTCTATTGAGGAAATCAGATATTTAGGGTGGAAATTATAACAAAAACAAGATGAAGAGAACGTAAATCTTTTTTCCCACATTATGAGTATAATAACCAATGGTGGCTAATAAATATTTCTTAAAATATCCATTTCCATTTCTAACAAAAAAATTACCAGTGGATATATTTGAGAAGAAAGAGTTTAAAGGTGATTTTTTTAGGGAGATCTAATTTTTTATCATTCATTTTATTCAAAATTAATTGATTCTAAATTGAAGACTAATATCCCTTATAGTGATTTTTTAGGTTTATCTATAATGGAATAGGACCTGGAAGATGATGAAGATTAAATTCACATCACCAAGGAGAATATGGTACTAAAATTTGAAGAATAAGATGAGATCGAAGAGCCCTTGGTGATATGATGGCCTCCTATAAATCAACTTTCACATCACATAGAGTTGTAAATCACAAAATTTTATAGGTATAATATCTATATTTTATTCCTTACCTTATGCACTTAAAATTCTCTCTTTCTTCACTCTTTAGGGTTGGTGCTTTTCTTTTTTTTCTTGGGGATTACCGCACTTAGAATTCACTCATGGGTATATAGAGAAATAACATGTGGTAGTCATTCAATGAAAACCCCATACACATATGGATTGGGTATAATGTGTTAGAACTTCTTTAATAATAGAATTAAAAACGTATAACCCATTTGGAGTGTCATACCATGTTTTAAAACTTTTTTCCCTTACTTTTTCTCTTTCTTTTTTTAGTTTTCTTTTAATAAAGTTCTTTTGTTTTATTTTTTATTGTTTTACCCTAGGTATAAAGTTTCATAATATAAAAGCATAAGTAAAAACCTCCACTAGAAAATATATTAAGGTTGTATATTTTCTTATCTTTGGTTTTTTTAACTTATTTTTTATTTTTTATGATCTTAAATAAGGGTAGATAAATTTAAGTGTGGAGGCATTAACCTGCTTAAAAGTTTTTATAAATTTTTATTTTTGTTTTTTATTTTTTAAGAACTTTTAGATTCAATGAATATTTATATCATTTTTAAATATTTCAATGATTTTAATAGTGTTTTCACAATTTTTTAAATAATTTATTTTAAATTATTATTGATGTGGGAAATTTTCTTCAAAATTTATTTTCAATTATTTTTATGTGTTTGAATAATTTTTGAAATCCATGATCATGAAATACTGACTCAAAATATTTTCCCATAATGTGAGTTATTTTAAACCCCTTTAATATATTCTTCCTAATACCCAAAATTTATTGAGGTAAACTTGGTTTTTGTGCGCAAACTAAAACTTGTGATTTTTTTCTTTAAAATATTTGTAGTTCATAAAATAAAATTTACATGATTGAGGCATTTATTTGGTTATAAAATTTTCCAATTGAGGCCTACCTTTATATATATCCTTATTTATCACTTAAAATTCATGAATTTTATTATAGGTTTAATCCACATTACAAGATAATTTTTCTTTATCGACCATTTCTCTTAATATTTTTTCATGGATATTTCAAGTTTGAGTGTGGGGGAGATATTTTTGTGTGTGTTATTTGGGATGAAACTCACATTGGGGTTTATTATTTGGGTGTTATTATTCTGTATAATATAGAGATATAAATGGGAATGAGTTAGTATTATCCTTTATACTTCATTCATATCATCCTTTTCCCCTAAAAAATGAAAAAAAAAATGAAACAAATACGTAAAAATAAAAAAACAGATATGGTACTGAATTATTCATTATAATTAATTTATTATTATACCTCTCAAAAATTTATGGTATGAATTTTCATTCATTCATGAAATTCTATTTTCATCACATGCTTCATTGAAAAAATAAAAAAAACAAAAAAAAAGAAAAAATATTAAAAAATGGAGAATTAGGTTGAAATCATTCCTTGTATTCATTTTTTTGACTCATGGACCTTCTCACAAAAAAGAGTGTGTGGTGTAAAATTTTAAGGGTGAAGGAATGATTATCCTCCTATGATTTCACTTGAATATTCATGCATGTTACTTAAGAGTACAACATCCTCTTTTAAGCCAAAAATTTTTAAAAGGTTTTACCCACCAACCCTTAGCCACCAGATCACCTTAAAAATTACTCATGATTTAAAACATTTTTATATCTCACAATGTGGAGAGATGATAATTTTCACAATCCTATGGTGATAAATTCCTTTTCCAAGTATGAGCACAACTCCTGATTAAAATTAATTTGAGTGAAAAGTGACATAAATTTCTATGTGAGGTAAGTGTGATTAGTCATGGATGAATTTTTAAAGTTTAATAAATTTAAATGTGAGTGATGAAAATAAAAGGGAACTATTTTCCATATATGATATGTGATTAAATTTTATTTTTGAAAATATCTTGAAAATTATCTAACTATTTATTTGGTGTGGATTTTGATTCGAATTTTAACAATTATCTGGGAGTGAAATGGTTAAGTGTGGGTGATTAATAAAGCTCATATTTTAATATGTTTTATTCATTGATTCAATTTTTTAATCCCATAAATTTTTTATTTTAAGGTTAATTGTCATATTTTTAGGTTTTTAGAATAATTTGAACTTAATTGTGAAAATAAATTAATTTTGGAATTTTAAGTATTTTTATTTACTTTGGTATTTAGGACATAAAATCTTCTATACTAATTAAAACTAAAAAATTAATTTTTTTATTTATTTACAGGTCCATTTTAATACATTTCATTCAACAAGACCAAATGTTAAATCCAAATTTTGGAGGCTCAAATGAAGCTCACAAATGGGGACTCGAAATCTATGCACAAATGAGATTAATTTTATAAAAGGGATCATATATAAAAAATGGACAATAAAGATGAGATAAAATATCCTATAAATATAGATAATGGGTCTAGTAACAAAATATTCAACTATGGATGCTTCTGATTTAACTTTATTCAAGGACATAAAAGCATGGTAATCCGATATATTAGAATTTGAATAGTTTTTCATGAAAAAAAATATTTTCTCAAGTAATTATAAAATAACTATGGATAAATTTTGAAAATTAAAATGAAATTTATACGAATAACTAACAATATATATAGGAATAACTTCAATTAAGTACCATGTTTTGATATTCGGTCATTAAATGGTCCAAATAGGTGCCAACTTCTGAGAAATAAATTTTGAGCAAAATGAGTCACCCCTCAACCAATAAATGTGTACTTATGTTACCATTCAAGGATTTGGGAATTTTTTAATATTTTAAGAGGAGTAAAATCTATTTTAACACTATTCTATATTTCCAATATATATTATATTTCTTTTTAGATCTTTCTTTTGTTTCTATTTTGTGTTTCACCCACTATACTTCTATTATCTCCATGGTTGTGAAGAACTAACCCACATTTTTATTCAAGGGGGTAAGTGGTGATGTTTTGATTTAATTGTTCTTTAATTAATTATTTTTATTTTATTCTAAGATTTAATTAGTGGTTAAATTGATTATGGTGTATGTTCTCCCCATTTTCCCTATTATTTTTTTCTTCATCTTGTTCATCATTTCTACTCTCCATTGTCATTATAATGTTGCATAAAACAACATAGAATTGTTTTGATAAAGTGAGGGAGATTTTCCATCATACAGAGATCTCGATTTAGGATAATCACATTTCTAACAAGTGGTTTTTAAGTTATAGTACTTGATCTTAGTATTTAATAGAATAACAAGAAATAGTTTTTAAAATAATGAGCATAGAATCTATATAAACCCCTAAGTATGACATCAAATTTCTTATTAATAGAATTATTTCTTAGTATTTAATATTTATTTTCATGAATCTATATTTTTATTTCACATATATATCAGCTATATTTTATAAAACTCCACATTTTAGTATATTTTAGTTTAATATAATAGTGATAAAAGAGAAAGAGTGTGTGCAAGTGGCCTCATTGTTAGATCAACTATGGTTATGCACTATTATACATTCTTAGTTAATAAAAAAATGATTGGGGATCTATAAAAATCCTCACATATTAATTTAGTGTCATTGTTGGGGATCAAAATATCTAACACACATTGTTTTTCAAAAAAATCATAAAATTTTAAAAACTAAAAAAAATAATTTCATTGCATACAATTCATTTATTAGGTGAAGATGGATTTTTATAATGATTTTTATTATTATTATACTGATAATAATGTTTAAAAACCTATAAGTAAATATATTTTTAAGATTTAAGTTCAAGATAATTTCAAAATTAGTGAAGATAATTTCAAAATGATTGAAGAAATGAGTAACCAAATGAAGATCATTTCCACTTCCATTGATAAAATCAAATATTTATAGTAGGAATGATAATAAAATCAAGATAAAGAAGAATTAAATCTTGTTCCATCCATATTTCAAATTAAATAATCCAATGAGGCTAATGAAGATTTATTAGAAGATCCACTTCCCTCTATGATAGAAAAATTCCTAGTGTATGTGTTTGAGGGGAAAGAGTTTAAAGGAAAAAAAATTTAGAGGGATTTAATTTTTGAGCATTTATTTTACTCAAAATTCCTTGATTATAAATTTAATACTAATATCCATTATACTAATTTTTTAGATTTGGATATAGTGGTACAGGATATGGAAGATAATGAAAATGAAATTCACATCACTGAGGAGAAGAAGGTGTTGCAATTTGAAGAATAACAAGATGAGTTGAGAAGACCATAGAGATTTGACTATCTTCTATACATAAAATTTCATATCACATGGATAAGTTCATCAAAAACATTTACAAGTATCCCCCTATATTTTATTGCCTCCTCTGTTTCACCTCAAATTCTCTCTTTATTTACTCTTGGGGTTTGGAAATTTTATTCTTTTATTTGGGGGTTCCAAATATCAGTATCCACTCATGGATATCAGGAGAATAACATGTGGTAATTCATTCTATAAAAACCATATCCACATTTGTATTTGGGATAAAGTGATAAAACTACTAGACTAGGGGTAGTAAAATCATATCACTCACTTGGTGGTCATGTCATGTTCTGTCTATTTTTTTATTTCCCTTTCCTTTTTTATTAACATTGATTTCAATAAAGTTATTACGATTCATTTTCTTATTACTTTCTCTTAGGTACAAAGTTGTAGTAGAAAGGATATTAACTCAAGGATACCAATGGAAAATAATTTCAGGTTGTTTCCTTATCTTTTTTTTATTCCATTTTTATTTTGTTTTGTTGATCTAAAATTAAGTGTAGCTAAATTTAAGTATATGGGGGTGGGTTGGGAGGTTCAACCTGCTAATAAGTTTTTATGTTTTTTTTTCATTTTTTAGAAAATTTAAGCTTCAATGAATATTTTTATCATTTTCCACTCCTAAATTAATTTTGAAATAGTTTTTTTTATTTTTCAAATAATATATTTAAGTGATTATTGATGAGGAAACTTTTTCCTTGAATTTTATTTTCAATAATTTTTATGAGTTTGACCAATTTTTAGAATCCATGACCATGAAACACTAAATAAAAATATTTTTTATGTCTTATGACATATTCTAAAACCCTTTGAAATATTCCTTCAAATACCCACACTTTCTTGAGAGAAACTTGGATTTTTTGTACAAACTATAACTTTTTAATTTTTTTCTATTTCAATGATTTGGAGTTCATAAAATATTTTGGACATGATTGAGTCATTTATTAGGTAGTAACATTTCTCAATTGAGTCCTAAATTTACATATGAAATTTTATATTCCTTAGAATCCATTAATTTCCTTATAGTTTTGAGCCACATTACAAGAAATTTTTTTATTACCTACCTTTACACTTAATGTTTTTACATGGATATTACAAGTTTGGGTGTGGGGGAAGGTCCTTAAATGTGTGTTTTTTGGATGAAACTCATTATTGGGTGTGCGGGTTGTGATTCGTTATTATAGGTAGTAAATATATAGAAATGGTAATGATTCATTATCATTATTTATACTTCATTCGTATTATCCTTTTATAAATAAATAAAAAAAAATTGAAATATATATATATATATATGATCTTGAATTATTAATTTTTATTTCATTTTTTACTCATTTCATTCTCAAAAATAAATGTCATGAATTTTCATTCATTCATTGTATTCTAATTTCATCTTATACACCATGGAAAAATAAGAAAAACAAGGAAAAAAAGAAAAAAAATCAATGAGGGGTGAATTATGATGAAATCATTCATTGTATCCATTTTTTGACTCATGGAAAATGTTATAAAAAAGGTGTGTGGTGTACATTTTTAAGGTAAAATTATTGAGGATCCTTTTGTGTTTTCACTTGAATATTCATGAATAGTACTTAATATTTTATCCTACTTTTTTAGCCTTAAATTTTTAAATATTTTTACCCACCAACCCTTATCTATAAAATCACCTAGAAAATTACTCATTATTAAAATCAAATTTATGTCTTATGGAGTGATTATATGAGAATTTTTATAATCCTATGGTGATACATTCCTTTTCCAAGTATGAGAACAACTCTATATGAAAATTATCTTGAGTAAAGAGTATCATGAATTTCAATGTGAGGTAATTGTGATGGGTCATGGATGAATTTTTTAAGTTAAAAAAATTTAAATTTGAGAGATGAAAATGGAATGTAATGGTTTTTTAAATATAATAAATGATTAAATTTTAGTTTTTAAAAGATCTTGTAAATTCTATCACTATTGATTTTGGTGTGGAGTTTGATTGGAATGTTTAATAATTGCCCCAGAGTGTAATGGTTAAGTATGGGGGATTGAGGAAGATGATATTTTAGCATACTTTATTATATAATTCAATTTTTTAATCATACAAATTTGTTATTATAAGGGTAATTTTTAAATTTTTAGGTGTTTAAAATAAGTTGAGATTAATTATGAAAATGGATTAATTTTAGAATTTTAAGTATTTTTATCTACTTTTGTATATTGGACATAACATTTTATACACTAATAAAAAAATTATAGATTTGTTTTTTTGGTCTTATAGGGTCATTGGGATACATTTCATTCAATAAAACAAAATGTTGAATCCAAACATTTGAGGCCTAAATGGATCTGACAATTGTGGCCTCAAAATTTATGCACAAATTGAATGAATTTTAAATATAGACCATATCTCACAAATTAATGGTAAAAATGAGATGAAATTTCAATTTAATATATAGGATATTTATAGTAACAAATTCTCTAAATGTGTCTAATCAATATTCATCCTTATTCAATAAAATAAATTCAATGTAAATCATCAAATTTGAATTCAAAAATTCTACTAGACCATAAACATTTTATCAAGTGATTCTATAATAACTAAGTCTAAACATGGATAATAAAGCTTAAATTTATAAATAGCATGAGAAATACATATATTAATAACTTCAATGTAGGAAAAGTTTCTATATTCTTCCATTAAATGGTCAAAATATGCACTAACTTCTAGAGGAACAATTTTAAAGAAAAAATGAGTCACCCATCATCCTATAAATTTTTAATTCCATAAACTTTCAAGGATTTATCCATTTTATAGTAGATTAAGAGGAGGATATTAAATTTTGATACTCTTATATATTTCTAATATATATTATTTTCTATTTTTTCTCTCTCTCTTTATTTTCTATTTTTGTGTTTCCCTTATCGTACTACTCTTATCTCTATGGTTGTGGAGAATTAAAACTCATTATTGTTCAAGGGGGAAGTGGTGGTGTTTTGGGTTATTTATGATTTAATTAATTCTTGAAATTTTATTCTAAGGTTTAAGTGTTTGTTAAATATATTAGGGTGTTCATCCACCCATTTTTTTCTCTATTAATTTCTTCCTCTTGTTCATTATTTTTATTCACTTTTTTCATTATAATGTTTTATATAGTGGAGTATAATTATAGTGATTAAGTGAGAACTATTTTTATATATGTATAGTTATCAATGTAAAATAATCAAAATTCAAAAAATATGGTGTTTAGTGATAGGACTTGATCACAACATTGAATAGAATATCAAAAATTAAATTTTTTAATAATGAGGACAACATATTTTTGAAGCCCTTGATGATGGAAAAATATTTATTCTAACTAATATTCTTTCTTATTATTTCATATTTTGTATGAATCTATATTTTTATTTCATATATGTCATCTATATTTTATAAAACACCCCAGTGTAGTATATTTTAGTTTAATATAATAACCTTAATAGAGAAAGAGTGTGTGTGAGTGTCCTTGTGAGATCGATCATGGGTGTGAATTATGCTTCATTCTTGGTTAATAAAAAATATTGAATAGGGATCCATGAATAATACCCATGTATAAACATGATTTGATATGTGGGACTAGGTATTGAGTGACTGACACCTTGGTGATGAGCCTATGGAATTATCAATGATTCCTTGTTTCTAGTTGCATGTGGTGTCGGTTGTAGGTTTGTTGGATGAAAAGACCAGCTAGATAGCCTCACCTTGAGTGATAAGGTACTGAAAGAACCCTACCTTGAGTGAGAAGTTAGTGGTCAAGATATGTCATAGGACCCAACATTGAGAGAGAATGTAGTGGTCAAGATGTCAATGTATTTTCTCACTTTGAGTGAGAATGTTGTGGTTGGGTCCTACCTTGAGTAAGAATGTAGTGTCCAAGATGTGATAGGTTATGTGATATGAGATCTTTATGTATTGCCTCACCTTGAGTGTGAAGGTGTTGTAAGGCCTCATCTTAAGTGAGAAAAAATTTCAAGATTACCTTGAGTGATAAGGTATAGTCTGGGTTTTGTTTGTGAGATCCACTATGTGAGAGGTGAATGTTCATTATGATGTGGTTGGTGATGAAATTTAATATATGGCCTTGATTTGAGTGAGAAGGTGTTGGCATGGACCGACTTGACTAAGAATATTTTCATATAATATATAGTTGTGGGACCTTACCATGAGGGAGAGAGTATATGTTGAGATATAGTATAATATAGTTGAGGTTCAGTACAGGACCCAACCTTGAGAGAGTAGGTAGTAGTCAGGACTTGGTAAGACACTAACATATCCAATATTAACAATAATTTTACTTTGAAATTAAATATTTTAAATCTTGCAAAATTTTTAATTTAAGGGTGATTGTTACATTTTTTATATTCTAAGAATAATTATTTTTGAATTGTGTAAATGGAATATTTATTGATTTTTAAGTGATTTTATTCATTTTGATATCAATTGGTAAATATATAATTATAATTAATGATTTAATAGGGATTTTTAATTTGAGCATGAATTTGGAAATAGCATTGGAATTCCTATTTTACCCTTAAATTTTCACTTTAGTATCTTTTTTCTAAAAATATTATATGTATCAAATGATAATTTTTAATGTTATTATATAATTTTACACATTTTGGGATACATATTTTCTTTGAAGTCCATGAGATGGGTCATAATCTTTCATGATGATAATGGGTTTATAAGTAAATGTTGGATTGAATTCGTCAATTTGTATATTACATTAATGTTCATCCCATAACATTTAAATTATTTTCTAGATTAATCTAAAATTTTTTATAAAATATAGAAGACTCAAAACTGAATATTCTATTCAACTGAATACATGACTAGTTTGATCGTATAAAGGATAAAACATGCGAATAAATAATATAGACTACTTTTGACTCAATTTTCAAAAATTTCCAAGTTTTAATTGTTGACCCTAGCCTCCACTTAACTCCATAAATATGTTTTATTTACTTTTAGATTATCCTCCACTTAACTCCATAAATATGTTTTATTTACTTTTAGATATGTATTTATGTTCATTATGAGTTTTTGAGATTAATGGGTAAGTTATATTTGGTTCTTTTATATTTTTGTTCTTTCACTATTTTCTCACTTTGTATATTTTTAATAAACTATTTTTTTATCCCTCTCACTTCTCTCTTTATATCTTTCTCTATCTCTCTCTATATCTCTCTATAATACCTCAAAATTTTATTTTATTTTTTATTTTAAAAATAACACTATTTTTGATAGCATGTAGCATACGCAACATCGAGCTTAAACAAACCATGAAATAATATTATTTGAATATGGCTAGTATAACATGGTTATTGGGTTGGAAGGTATGAATAGGAATTAAAAAATTATGAAAAATATATATAAATTATTTATATAATGTAAATTTATTGATTAATTAATAATAAATAAGTACTCAATTTTTAATAAATTCATTTTATGCCTCAAAAATACATTTTCTTCACAGATGGTTTTTATTGCATTTTTTGCATGGTATTATAATTAATTACTGCCAATTTTATAAATTTAATCATTTTAAATTTATTCCATATTTGGAAATTTGATCTTTAAATTTTTAAAATATTTCAATTACATTTTTAGTCATAATGGATAGTAATCATCGTAAAAGTTTATCATTACGGTA
Organism: Viscum album; assembly: GCA_963277665.1. NCBI lineage: Eukaryota > Viridiplantae > Streptophyta > Magnoliopsida > Santalales > Viscaceae > Viscum > Viscum album. Next base: position 326,221,630 of record OY728148.1, on the reverse strand, counting down.
ATGAGTAAAATATGTTAACTAAATTAAAAATATGAGATAAGATCTTAAAATCAATAATACACTTTAATTTATTTCATTATATGAAAATAATTATGCTATATACATCCTAACTTTGAATATATTCCATTTTTGTGTCATTTTCCTTTGATAATTACATTTATATTATTTTAAGTAAAGAATAAACACAAAATGTCACTCTTTATTTTAATACCTATAATATATTTACATTGGTAAAAAATAAGTTAAGATCAATTATAAATGGTTATTTTTAATATTAATATCTTATTTTTATGATATTAATTTATTTTTAATTTTTATTGATGATATAACTACCTTAAACACTTACGAAACGTCGATACAGTGCCTGTACATGTAGTATAAAAATCAAGGTAAATGATTTTAAAAATAATAAAATTAATATGTTTGTAATGAATTTTGGTATGAAATTAATTTGATAGGTAATTATAAATTATAATTAATTTTATAAGTATTTATATTTGAATTTAATTTTTGTCTTGATGTCTTTGAATTCAAATTAAATTAATAGTCTCATTAATTACTTTGATGATGTTTTAGGATAAATGATGTTTTATTAAATAATTTTAAAAAAATATTTAAATAGGAAAATTGGGATGGTAAATGGTATAAAAATTTATAAATGTACCATTTTTGAGACACTTTTCACCTTATAGAAATTTATGACCCTTAAAATCTATAAAATGTATTACCATGATTAAGGTTAAAAAGAGTTCACAAGGGGGTTAAAACAAATGATAATGTTTAAAATGATACTTAAACACATGTAAATTTTATTGTATGAAGTTATTTCAACCTTATAATGTCCTAAATTTTAAATCATGTCCATTTTTTCCACTTTATTTGATTGTATTATATATTATATTTAAATATTTTAAGTAATTCCAAGTGTGTCATTTCCCTCTTTTATAAAAGGGAACCACTTATCATCTCTTATTTACACCTCTTGAGACACTTATATATAAAAATACCTACAAAAATACCTTTTTAAAATTTCCTACCCATGACCTAGAGGCTCATTTATAATCAGAGTACCAACCTAGAAGGGTTAAGGCGTAAGCCAAAAGTGGTTTTCCAAATAAGAGGTATAACTCTTAATGAGTATTTTCATTTTATTTCTTCTTTTACCTCCATAAAATATTATATAAAAATTCTCATATAATAACATAATTATATTTCATATAATAAAATTTTATTATACAAGAGTTAAAACCCTTATTCACCTCCTTTTCATCCTATGGAAAATGAAAACATCACTCGTGTGTACGTACGGCCTATCGTCTCCACATAGAAATGTAATCTTTTCTCATCGTTGTTTTAATTATAGGGTTATAAATGTGTAATTAATTAATATATATGATATTTATGGCATAATTAGTATTTTTAAATGTAATATATCATCTACCTTATTACCCTTCTATCCATTTGAAAATTATGGTATCGCTCATGCGCATGTATGGACTACCACCTCCACAAAGTGATGTGATTCATTTTTATATTAACACGATAAATGGATGATTCTAAAATTTTATATAATTAATAAAAATTATATTCATGAAATTATTAAAATTATGTAAATTATGTATCCATTTCATAACTCCTTTATCTATAGAGAATATACTGAAGTAATTTTGAAGAAACTGACTAAATAACCTTAAAGTGGTCGACGTAAGAAAGAAATATTAAATGAATAGATTTAAAATTATTATAAAAGGAACATAAAAATGGAATATATATTAAATAGGTTATTAAAAAAATTATTTAATAAATTTAAATTCATTATACATGAGGAGAAAACATGTACAACTAAGAAAATGCCCAAGGTTAGGTAAATTTCATCTCATTTCCACTTAAATGAGATATGTTTTACATTATGCATATAATTTGTTTTACATGGTGTATATATGGATACTGTGAAATTTTATATCATTAATTACTCCTTATTAATATTATTTAATGTTTTTTATTCATGTTTTTTCTTTTAATGGATTTTGATTCAAAATTTATTAAAGGATTAAGGGAATTCTATTAAAATCTCATTTTATTTCAAGATTGTTTATATTTAGATTTATTTTGAGAAAATTATATGATCCTAACATATTAAACCCCATATATTTTCTTATTATATAGTAATGTTTTGGGCTTACATTATTATATTCTATATCTTCACTTTTTTTAATAATAAACAATTAAGTTACATGTGAGGGGATTTCTTTTAAAATTATTGTTTTAAAGTATTCATTTAAAATATTTTTCTTCCTTATTTATTCTCTTTTAAATGTTTCAAGAATGTCATTATTTATGTTTTAAAGGTTGATAAAGTTCATTTTTAACTATTTTTTACATTCTCTATAGATTATTAAAGTGGAATCTATTTAAAATTTATCATATGGGTTATTTTAAACTTTTTACAAAAGTAAAACAAATAATGTTTTTTTGACATATACTACTTGAACACCCTTTCCTAAAATTATAGACATTATAAATTATCAATATTCCTTTTCAATTTTCAATGGTTATTTTTAAATAAAATATTTTCTCACTTTTTTTTGAATTTTTATTTAAAATTATATCAAAATAAAAGGGTAATATATTCTCAAAGGAATGAAAAGAATTTTTAAAAGTGATTTAAAAATTTGTTCTTACGCAAAGTTAAAAAAAATATTTTTAATTTATTATTTATATTTTATTTTCTATAGGATTAGTTTTAAAAAACCATTTATTTTTTATGAATCAACGTTCTTCTGTCATCCTTTACTAGTAATGGATTATACCTTATTTTGATAGCATTCACTTTCTTCTAATCATGTTCTCTATCACTCTCCATTATTCATTGGATATTATTTTTATCATTCATGTTAATATTTTTAATAGCATGGATTTATTAAGAATAATTTCTATTACTTTGATTATTTTTCAACTATATACCATTTCTATATATGTTATCAATTGAGGGAGGATTATTAAGTAATTTGTTTTATTTACTAGGGAAATATTTGTGTTCCGTATTCTTAATTCAAAATAGATAATTATTGACCTATACAAAATTTTGAGAATGAATTGTATTGATCATACAAAATATTAGGAATTAATAGAACGTATAAGTGATGGGTGGGTCCATTTATATATAACCCCTCGATGAATATAATATTCTCATGAGATAAAATAGTTGGCATGTCATATTATATGTGTATTTGTTTTATACCTAACCATTTATTATGAATGATGTCTTGGTTGAGAGGACCTTATAGTAAGATTCATGATAACTTGGATGAGGCCATGATGGAATGTTCATGTATGTATAGATTTATGCATTTCCTTTATTAATAATTTAGTTTCCATTATCCATATGATCACTATGTTGATATTATTCAAGGATTTTCATTATAATCAAGTTATTGATTGAATGTAATGTATTTTGATTATTCAATCTATGATACTGATTAAACCATATTTACTCATGATATCTTCAGTTATACATAACCCTTAATAATCATCTGATATCACCCTTTCCTTTACCTAAGATACAAAGAAGGATATTATGAATGATTTCAAGTATGAAATAATGTTTCGTATTCTATGTTTTTATATTTCGAATGTAATATGGGAATCATATATGTATGTAGTTTTACAATAATACTAAACAAATCAATATTGTGTGATGAGATCCCTTGTATCTTTTACCAATGTAATGAAGTAAAAACTAGCTTTGGGTTTCTGGAGTTGGGGTTTTTCAATTGGTATCAGAAAAAGTTTAGTATCGCCCTTGGGAACTATATTTTAGAATAGAAGATATAACACAAGCATTATGACAATCCCTTCTATTATTTGATAACTTTTTAAGTATTTTTATTCCATGGTTCAATATTAATTATGAATTTTTTCTAACTAAGTGAGTTTTATTGTTTAGGAATGGAACCTAGAGAAATAAAGGCAATAAACACCTATAGTCAATATAGGGATTACCATTTTGAAAATTCCAATACAGGAGGTGTTAGAGCTGAGTAGATCGTGGAAATATTAGGAAAATTGACTCAGGTTATGATTGATATCCTTAACTGTATAAAGCAACCAAACATGAGAGAATATAGTGTCAAGGATCTTATTATTATTCCTAACAAACTTCTCAAGATATGAAAAAAAATCTAAACCTAAAAGAGTTTCCTAACAATAATAAAAAATAGGAGTTTCATGAATGTTTAGATGATGAACACTATTAACACACACCAGTAATGGGGTATGTAAAAAGATAATTGCTTACTCCAAAGGGTGTAATAGTAATATTAGTGACTAGATTCATCTCTAAATAGTAGTATTTTGAATCAATATGTCATTAATGAGAAAGTAAATTTAAAAAAAATAATTAAATTACTATGTAGAAAATAATTTGGTTTTAAAAATCATATCAAAGAAAAGTGATTGGGTATAGGATTGGATTACCTTCTTTAATACCATCATGGTCCTTTTGAAATTGAATATTTTATTTTAATTAATTAGTTTAATTATTTTATTAATAATTGTTTATCATATTCCACCCTGGACTAATATTAGTTGATAGTGAATATAATCCACCCAATTTCCTTAGTTGGACTATTTTACTTCCAAAGTGTTAAAGGCATGGTAAGTCTTCTTTGGATCACCTAAGCAATTCCAAATTAGGAATTGAGTATCCCAAGTTCCCAAATCAGTTTACTATGTCTTCCCCATGGGTTTAGGGATCACTAAAAAATTCCCTACCTAATACTAGATCACCCAATTAGTGTTATCCAAAACCAAGAAGAGGGAGAATAATTTTCTTAATCAAATAAATTTAGAATATTCATATTTGAAATAAAAATAAAATCATATCCCATTAAAATTATGAAATCATGAATCAAAAACCACTTAATAAATAGAAATAGATAAAATAATTTTATAGAAACTTAGACTCTAGCATTACACAAGGTCACCTCCCCTTTTCCCAACCACAAAAAGGTTATAACCCTCCATTAAAAGGAAAAAATGGGGGTAGAAAGGGAATAAATTATGTTACAAGAAAAAAAAAGAAAATAAGTAAAAACAAAGTGTCCAGCAGTAGTAGTTGTACTCTCCTAATTCTCCAATTGATTTCCAATTGGGCAACATCCTTGTATTTATATAGGGGTAACCTATTAATATCTCTCATTTGAATATTTCCAAATCCTCAAGGATGTTGAATATATCTTTTAAAAGATATTAAGTGATGAATCTGTTGAATTCTTAGGTATTTTTAAATTCCAACACTGAGATAAAATTTCTTAGTGTAGGTAGAATCATCCACTATTGGTTATCCACCATTGAGACAATAGTATATCATGTGAAATTTTTGACTCAATGATGGAATGTTATACCATTGGCCTAAGGGTGGAATGTTCTACCATTGGCCCAGAGCTGTAGTAGTGGGATTATTCTCCACATTCATGGTGCATGGGTGGTGCTTTGATTTAGCAGTGGTCTTCCTTCCATCCTATGTCCTGATAGTGAAACTCTTTATAGACTCATCCTCCTCTATTTTTGGTATGTGGTAGCATTAGAAGTGGCTAAATCATGGATTTAAATTCCTCATCCTCCTCCTTATATGAACCCACAACAGAATTATTACTGCTTGCAAAATGGTAGTAATGATGGTAGGAAAGGAGCTTGGATAGTGGTGCATGACCATGGCAGTGGAGAGCATGGGGATTTAAGGTATCATTCCTCTTTATCATAGGGGATCCGTAGTGATGAAAATCTATATAAAATATTACAATGGTAGATATGGAGATCACTGATGGTCGGTAGTGCTTCTTTATGGTGTTGAATAGTGGTGCACCTGATCCTCAACATGTAGCAGTGGCAGTCAGATGCTATTGTTGTATCAATGGAGACATGTGCTACCATTGTCTTGACGATAGAATATATGTAACTATTGGGGCCAATGGTGGAATGTTATACCATTGGTTCCAATGGAGACATGTTCTACTGTTGGTTCCAACAGTGGAATGTGCTACCATTAGTACTAATGGTGTGGAAGTGGTGGATCTACATGGATTCGGTCATGCATGGGAGTCCATGGTGGTTTGGGGCCCTAGAAGTGTGCAATTGAGGTAGTGGTGTTATTCATTGATCCCTTGATTCATTCAGACTTCTAAGTAGCCAAATGATATATTTATGGTGGTCGGAACAGGCCTCAAGAATGATCCTGAGTGGTGGAAGGTATTGGAAGTAGAAGATGGGATTGATCTCGATCTCTCCAAAGGTGTCCATGGTGAATCTAGAAATGTTACAAATGGTAGATATGGCGTCGAGCAGTAGATGGCAGGGGAGAGTGGCATCGTAGGGTGCATATGAGCATGGGCATGTGGAAAATAGGCTGGATGATGCCATTTTTGTAAGTTGTGAACAGTAACTTCTAAAGAGTTGTCCCACATTGTAAAGGTGAATCACTCCATGAGCAATTAAATATCAAGGCATGATATTAACCATGAATTGAAGTTAGACTAGAGTTAGAGGACTCTTACCACCGCCATGGAATTCATCACCCAGTGAGACCCTCCTCCCATGGATGCATGGGTTTAACCATCATGTGCCTGGTCACTTAGGCTTCGGCCTAGGTATAAATGCCTGTAGAATCATCCTTGTAGGACCTTAATGGGCCTAATTCCTCATGCATCCCCTACCATCTTGAGAAATCCCTCCCAGTGATAGCCTGGTCAGCTATCCCCTTATGGCTAGTTAGGTGGCGGGTTTCCACTGGTTGATGGGATAGCTTGAGGCCTTACCCATTTTGTTGGTAACTCCTAAAAAATAATTCAAATAAAAAATTAAAACTTAACAGAATAAATAAAAACCCAACTTTAATTTTATAACAAAATTATTCATTTAAGCTCATTTAAATTCCATACTTGAGATTGCCCACATTTTTAGTAAAATATTTGGCTTTATGGGTGTTTTCTTTAATAGTCCATTTAAAATAATTGAAATTTGTTAAATATTATTCATGAAAATTGAGTGTGTCAAATACCCCCACATGTAAACCATGATTTTCCTCAAGTATATAATTTCAAAAATGAAAATTAGAGGGAACCGATGTTTACCTTATTCAAATATCAAAATAATAAAATAAAATGTTTGTCAATGTTAAATAAAAATTTCAAAAAAATCATAAAATATCAATTCAATTTCTTAATTTTCAAAGAAATAATAAAATATAGTATTTTACTTTTCCCCATTTGAAAATTACAGTACTTATCTTCTCATTCTTTCAAGATCCTTAATTCATTATTATTAAACATTTCAGGTTATGATCTACCTCTCTTGAATATTTTCTCTTATCACTCACGATATCAATTCAAGTATATTTATACTCATATCATGAGAACATTCCATTTATCCATAGGATTTTAAATGAACTACTTTCTCTACCTTGTAAATAAATAATTCAAATTAATTCATGAGGAACTTCAATAAAGGTTCAAATGAATCTAAGGTTTTAGTTGGTAGGAATGTATGTTTTAAAAATTAAGGCTCAAAGAGTAGGTTTCTCTCTAAATTATAAAGCATGATATAAAAAAGTAAATATTAATGACTTTATCCCCTTTAAATTTTAAAAACTCACACTTTCCCAAAACTTAAAGGAAAGGTCATGATCAAATAAATCATAATGAATGATTTTCACCCTCTTAAACTTTTCTATACTTTTATACTTCCTTTTTTTTAAAGTACTTTTTCATCATAATTTTTTTTCTTTTTTCAAAATTTGTGCTTAGAATGAATCACACATCCATTACCTAACCACATATGATAAAAATCATCAATCTAGTAATGGTGATTTTTTATTCTTCCAAGTCACAACCCATTATTTTTTCCATTTTTTATATTTAATATGGGAAATAAATAAAGAATAATTGATGAAAAACCTCTCCTAATACCCACATCAGAATCCCCACATTTTTTCCTTACAATTTATTTCATACCTTCCACTATGACTCCCTTCACCCCCATAATTCATCTTTAAAATATCATGTAAATATTAAAAGGAGGGAAGAAATGTATAAAATGGATTGAAAAATGGATCATTCTTAACAAGGTCATTCATGGTCTCTCTGTGATAAATAATGATTGATGTAAAGGTGGTCTAAAGGATAAAGTCTTTTTAAAATATGCCTTGATAATTTTAAATTTGGTTTTGTATAATCATATCTTTGAAAAGTTTAAAATCAAGTTCTAGTGGGTGACTTGTCACAAGATCACTCAATAAATATTCTCAATAATAAATGTTAAGTACTTGGAATATAAATACACTCAAGAATAGAAATATGATATTGGAAAATCACTCAAGGAATGAATAATATTAACAAATCAATTTTCATGAATTTTTGAAATTCAAAGTAGGAAAAATGATAGGGAAATTTCATTTACATGAATCAATTAATTTCCTAAAAGTGTGAGTCCTTATTTTAATATTCATTCCTCACTTTAATCATTCAGTCCTCCATTTTAATCATTTAATCTCATTATCATTGAAATCTAAAACATGGTATCACAGGATTCCTAATAAACTCATGTATCCTAGATAAGTCAAGTAAAGTAATAGATTTAATTATGGTAATGCAATTTCTAGGTTAACACAGCTACTAAAATTTCTAGTTTAAAACAGATTTTTAGAACCATGTAGGAAGTTATATAAATCATGAATAAATAAATGATCTCCCTATTACTATATAGGTTTTTCTCTACTTCCTTCTCTATTCATGGGTATTCTTATTGACTTCCTTTATGGTAGTCATATAAAAACTCATACTAGTGTAAGAATCATTCTATTAAATCTAGAGGGATGAATGGAAGAGGTTACCAAATCATAAATCCTATGAAAATAGTAAAATTAGGGTTTTCTAATCGAAGATCCTTTTGTTAATTTCATTGTCTCAACCTAAACCTATAGTAAGAAATCAGTAGATGTGTTATAGAATTCTGAGATCCTACACTAATTCTTGAGGTAGATTCCCATGGAACTTTTAAAGCCTCTTCCCATTGATATTGAATGGGTTTCCTTCTTATTATTACTTTATCTAAATGTAACCAAAGGGGTATAAATTAGTAACTATAAAATATATTTCTCACCTAGAATGAATTTTAACTGACATTAACTTCAGTTTGGAATTGTAGAGTGGGAATTGGTTTCTAGGTTGAAAGGTCTTTTACTGGATCAGTTTTTCATGTTCTACTCTAGATCTTTCTTTAAATTCTTGATTTTTATAAATCCTATCTTTTGATTTCCTCTATTTCTTATAACTAGATATTTCTCTATTTCTCATAACTCAAAGATCCAAATTCATTAATTTTACAGCAAAATAGGCTTGGTGATCCAACTCTACTAGCAGATGAAAACTCTTTCCATAAACCATCTAGTAGGGGATCATACCTATAGGTGTTTTATATGTTATTTGGTATGCCCATATGGTGTCTTAAAGACTTTGGGTCCAATACTTCCATTTTGATTTAACCATTTTCTCCAAAATACCTTTAATCTACTAATTGGACACTTCATCTTGGCTATTAATTTTTGGATGGTAAGGTGTATATGTCTTGTGGTGCACCCCATACATTTTAAGAATATCCTTTATATTTCTATTGAAAAAATGAGTCTATTAGTCTTTGATGATGGCCCTTGGCACTCCAAACCTACAAAAGATATTAGTCCTAAAAAAATTACATAAAACATTAGCATCATAAGTCTAGTTTCCTTAGCTTCCACCCATTTAGAGATTTAATCCATAGAAAGTAAAATGTAATAATTCCCAGAAGACATAGAAAAGGGTCCCATAAAATCAACACCCCATACTTCAAATATTTTACAAAAATGATGGGTTTTTTAGGAATCTTCTATATTTTTTCTAGAATATTTACACTTAACACATTTTTTACAATATTCATGAGCATATTTAAATAATTTTGGAAAACAAATTCCATATTCCAACACTTTTATAGCCATTCTTTGAGGTTCAAAGTGGCATTTATAAGAAAATGTATGAAAAAAATTGAATATTGATCTTATTTCACTTACCGGTAAGAACCTATTTATGACTTGATTATTACAAATTTTCTACAAAAAAAAAGGATCTTCCCAGATATAGAATTTTTCTTCATCCTTAAGCTTGTTCTTTTAATGATAGTTAAGGTGATAAGGTACCTGATAGGTAGAAAAATAATTCTCTAAATCTACATACCATGGTACTTCACCTTCAAATGTGTAGAGTTACTCTCCAGGCATGTGATCATTGAGTAGGATCAGTTCTAGAATTTCTATTTCAGCAGTGTTGGGGAGTCTTCTAAGGTCATCTACTGCCTATTTTTTAGGTCCCTTATTATCCTTGATCTCCAAGTTGAACTCTTTCAAGAGTAATATCCATCTCACTAGCCTTAGTTTTGTATCATCCTTATTCATCAAGTACTTAAGTGCTTAATAATTAGAAAATAATACCACTTTAGTTCCTAGTAAATAATATCTAGATTTATGAAATTCAAATACAACATCAAGGAATTATTTTTCCATAGTTGTGTAATTGAGCTAAGTTGTATCCAAGGTTCTAAGGAATATTTTGTGACTTGTGTTCTTACTTTAATTCTTTAGGAGATGAATACTCCTATATCTTGGTTTGATACATCACATAGTAACTCAAAGGGGTGATCCCAATCTAGTGGTTTCATAATTGGTGGGGTAGTCAACTTTTCCTTCATCTCATAAAATTCATCCCCACAATTTTCATTGAAAAAAAAGTCATCTTCTTTTAAAAGTAATCTTGATATGGGAATAGAAATATTAATCAAGTCCTTGATAAATCTTATAAAAAACCCCCACATGGCCCAAAAATGATCCAATGTGTATCACACAGGTGTGATATGGTAAATAATTGATTACTTCAAATTTATAATTATCCACCTCAATTCCTTTTTGTGAAATTATATGACCCGGCACTATCCCTTTTTCAACTATAAAGTGACACTTCTCGAAGTTCAAAACAAGATTTTTCTCAATGAAGGTTTTCAAAAGATTTTCTAGATTCCCTTAACAATGATCAAGTGAGTTTATAGAAATATTAAATTCATCCAAGAATACCTTCAGGTGGTCTTACATGTGATCTGAGAAAATAATTACAATACACCACTAAAATGTACCGGGAGAATTGCATAATATAAAAGGAACCCTCCAATAGGAAAATGTCCTGAAAGGGCGAGTGAATGTTTTCACATATTGGTATTATGGATAAATGGGTACCTAAAAGTAACTAGATAATCCATTCAACAAATAGTAATGTGTTCTACCTACCAACCATTCTAGCATTTTCTCTATGAATGGGATGGGGAAATGGTCTTTTTGGGTGACTTGGTTTAGCTTTATGTAGTCAATTCATAACCCTCCAACTATTTTGGAATCTCATTGGGATTAACTCATTATTCCCATTTCTCACAATTTTCAAACCAGTTTTATTAGGAACCACATGGATGGGGCTGACCCATTATGATTCATAAATTGTATATATTATGTCGGCTGGAAATAGTTCTTCAATCTCTTTTTTTACAAATTCTATGATGGTTGGGTTAAGTATCCTTTGGGGTTTCCTAATATGTCTAGATTCCCCTTATAGAAAAATAATATGGTAATATACCTTGGTGTTTATTCTATGGATGTATACAAGGATCCACCTTATGGATTGAATGTTTCTTTTCAAAAGGACAATTAAAATTTTCTCTTATTCTTGGGATAGGTGGTTAGATATGATCACTAGAAAATTTTATCCTTATATAAGATAAACATATTTTAATTAACATATGATATGTTTTAGTTCTAGGTTTAGGGGTTTTTCTATATATGATATTGAATTTAAATTTCCTACTTCAAAATATAGAATCTCTTTAGCAAAGGGTATCATCTCTGTTTCTTTGAAAAAATTATCAAACAATTCAAACATAATTTATTTTCTATCATTAAAAATAAAATTTCTATATTTTTGAGTACTCACTTATTCTTTGGTGTTTTAAATAGAAAGTGTTGGGCGGAGAGGAAGTGATGGCAAGAGGGGAGGGGGTGAATTGCCTTTTAAAAAATAATTAACAATTTAAAATCAAAGTTAAAGGTGCAGCGGAAATAAAATAGGCAAGACACAAAATTGATAACGGAGTTCGGCTTAAACCCAAGCCTACGTCTCCGCTCCCAACTCAACCGTTGAGAGATTTACTACCGCTTGCTTTTTAATGGTTTTAGCAAGAAAACCACTAGACTTCAAGGTTAGTCTAGAACCTATTACAGCTTGCTTTTGATGGTTATGCAAGAACCCACTTGCTTTTAATGGTTGAGCAAGAACCCACTAGCCTTCTTACAGGTGAAGGCTAGCTCACCTATGACTCAAGCCTTTTAAAGGGAAGGCTTGACTAACCTCTTCACACCTTGAAGGTGGTGTGAGAACCCAAAAGAGAGGATGAGAGAAAGATATGGGGGTTTGTAGGCACAAACCCAAATTAAAGCTCAAAATGATAAAAAAATGAAAAACCGTAATGGGAAGAAGCCTTGGGCGCCAAAGGATTGATTGGAGTTGATGAAGAGTGCTCCCAAGCTTCTATGGTGGTGCTCCTTGGATGTGGAAGTGAGTTGGAGCAAGTGGGGTTCCTTGGAAGGAATGCGTCGGAGGTTCGCCAAATGATCAAAAATGTGTCTGTGGGCTTCCTTACGTTACCGGGGCTTCCTAGTCCTTTATTTATAGAGGGGGAACCCTCAAATGGCCTTTGGGAGGCTTCGGAGCCGTTGGAGAGGCCTTCGGAGCCGTTGGGAGGCAAGTGGACAAGTCTGGTCAAAGCCCAACGGCTAGTTTGACTGGCTCCACCGGCTGACCGGTGCAGAGCCACCGGTTGGCCGGTGCTTTGGAAAAGGGGGAGGGCTCGGGCTTAGGCACCACCGGCTGGCCGGTGAGGAGGCCACCGGTTGGCCGGTGCTGAGGCAGTACCTGACACTATTTTGTCTGGGTTCCACCGGCTGGCCGGTGGTCTGGACAGAGGGATGCCTTCTGTCCAGGCTCCATCGGCTGGCCGGTGGTCTTCCACCGGTTGGCCGGTGGACTGAAATTCAGTCCACTTTTGCCTTCTTGCTTTCTTGGCTCAATTACTTGGCAACCTATCATCCAAAAACACTTAAAACAAAATTAGATAAATAAGAGAGTGATTGTGATCATGAAAATTAAACCACGAGGGGTACGAGAGGTACAACAATCTCCCCCTATTTTGATGATCACAATCACCAAAACAAACAATGTAAAAATGAAATGAAAGGCATGCTTTAAAGGATAAATGGGAAAGTAAAGAAAAGCATGAGAGAAAGATTTGTCCCCCAATCAACCAAGAATTTCTCCCCCTTTGTGATTATCAAAATAGCACGGGGCATAAAACTTGATTGAGGGAAAGGTTTGAAAAACAAGATAGAGATTTTAAACCAATTGAAATTTTTGAAATTTGAATTTAAAGTTTTTAATTGAAAATTTTGAATTGAAAATTTTGAATTGAAAATTTTGAATTGAAAGTTTTGAATCGAAAAATTTTGAATTGAAAATTTTGAATTGAAAGTTTTGAATCGAAAAATTTGAAATGAGAATTTTTAAAAGGCTTAAACAATCCTAACTCCCCCTAAATAAAAACAACAAATCACCAGGGAGAGGATTTTGGAACCGAGACAAATTTTGGTCCGGTGAGACTCGCTAAAAGGGATTTTTCAATCCATACTTGTCTAGTGGCGGGTCTTCTCCTAAGAAATTCATCACTAAGGGAAATGGTTTTAGGCCTTCCATACCGGGCATTTTTGAAATTGCACTCATAAATTAAGTGCCCGGGTTTTTTGCAATAATTACAAAATTTATATTGGGAGCTCCCCTTTACAAAAATAGTTGGAGCATGGGAAGAGGAAGCTTGCTTGGAATAGCCAAGCCCTTCGGTGGTTCTAGATATGCATTGGGAACCTAGCAATTTGGTCAAATTTTGTTCACCTTGGGTGAACTTGGCAAGAGATTCCTTCAAATCCTTGATTGTTGATTCCATAGAATCAACATCGGGAAGGTTTTGGACTTTGAGGGACAACTCCTCCTTTTCTTTGAGAATTTGTTCCTTTTCGGAAGAAAGTTTTTTGAAATTCTTTTTTAAAGCAACAAATTTGGAAGAAAGTTTGTGAAAACCTTCCTCCAATTGATCTCTCGCATGTTGGAGATCCTCGTAAGATAAATGATTAAAAGAATTGGAAGAACTAGAGGAAGAGGAGTCGGAAGAGGATACCTCATGAAATGCCATTAGGCATTTTTTACCGTTGTCACTTGAGGAGGAGGAGGAGGAGGATGTGGATCTATCACTCCATGTGGCCTTGAATGCCTTCTTCTTTTCCTTTTTCTTGGCCTTTTTCTTGTTGAGTGGACAATCGGGTTTGTAATGGCCTTTCTTGCCACACCCGTAACATGTTACCTCGGGCTCGGATTTTTCGTTGGGTTGAGCCTTGCGGGATTTCTTCTTTTTGTGCTTCTTCATGAATTTGTGCATTTTGCGGGCAAGATTCTCCATTTCTGAATCACCGCTTGAAGAGGAAGATGATAAGGAGGAGGATCTTTCTTCTTGTTGAACCTTGAAGGCGATGTTCTTTGGGACTTTGATCGGTTTGCCTTCCTTTTCAGCTTGCCTCCGTATGGTGATCTCATAGGTCATGAGGGATCCGATGAGCTCTTCGACCGGCATGTTCTTGATGTCTTTTGCTTCTTGGATTGCCGTGACTTTCGGTGCACATGTGCTTGGTAAGATCCAAAGGATCTTCTTGACCATCGTCTCTGCAGAAACATCATCTCCAAGAGATTTTCTACCATTGCAAACATCAGTAAAATGTGTAAACATTTCAGAAATAGATTCGGATGGATGCATGGTGAAGCTTTCAAAATCTTGGCGATACATGTCCAATCGAGTATCCTTGACTTTGTTGGTCCCCTCATGGGTAACCTCCAAAAGTTTCCAGATTTCATGTGATGAGGTGCATGTGGAAACTCGATTGAACTCATTACGATCAAGGCCGCAATGTAGAGCGTTCATGGCTTTGCCATCAAGCTCGAAATTTTTAATATCAGCTTGGGTCTATTTGGATTCATCGGGAGAAGAAAGAGAATAACCATGCATGGCAATTTTATAAATAGGATAACCAATGCTTCTAAGAAAATTAGTCATGCGGGTTTTCCAAAAAGTGTAGTCGGTTCCATCAAAGAATGGAGCTCGACCCAAAGAATATCCTTCGGGGGAGAAAGAAGTTGAAGCCATCACAATGGATCTTGAATTTGAAACCGGTGAGGGTATTACTCAAATTTTCCTCTGATACCAATTGTTGGGTGGAGAGGAAGTGATGGCAAGAGGGGGGGTGAATTGCCTTTTAAAAAATAATTAACAATTTAAAATCAAAGTTAAAGGTGCAGCGGAAATAAAATAGGCAAGACACAAAATTGATAACGGAGTTCGGCTTAAACCCAAGCCTACGTCTCCGCTCCCAACTCAATCGTTGAGAGATTTACTACCGCTTACTTTTTAATGGTTTTAGCAAGAAACCCACTAGACTTCAAGGTTAGTCTAGAACCTATTACAGCTTGCTTTTGATGGTTATGCAAGAACCCACTTGCTTTTAATGGTTGAGCAAGAACCCACTAGCCTTCTTACAGGTGAAGGCTAGCTCACCTATGACTCAAGCCTTTTAAAGGGAAGGCTTGACTAACCTCTTCACACCTTGAAGGTGGTGTGAGAACCCAAAAGAGAGGATGAGAGAAAGAGATGGGGGTTTGTAGGCACAAACCCAAATTAAAGATCAAAATGATAAAACAATGAAAAACTGTAATGGGAAGAACCCTTGGGTGCCAAAGGATTGATTGGAGTTGATGAAGAGCGCTCCCAAGCTTCTATGGTGGTGCTCCTTGGATGTGGAAGTGAGTTGGAGCAAGTGGGGTTCCTTGGAAGGAATGCGCCGGAGGTTCGCCAAATGATCAAAAATGTGTCTGTGGGCTTCCTTACGTTACCGGGGCTTCCTAGTCCTTTATTTATAGAGGGGGAACCCTCAAATGGCCTTTGGGAGGCTTCGGAGCCGTTGGAGAGGCCTTCGGAGTCGTTGGGAGGCAAGTGGACAAGTCTGGTCAAAGCCCAACGGCTAGTTTGACTGGATCCACCAGCTGACCGGTGCAGAGCCACCGGTTGGCCGGTGCTTTGGAAAAGGGGGAGGGCTCGGGCTCAGGCACCACCGGCTGGCCGGTGAGGAGGCCACCGGTTGGCCGGTGCTGAGGCAGTAGCTGACACTATTTTGTCTGGGTTCCACCGGCTGGCCAGTGGTGGGACACCGGTTGGCCGGTGGTCTGGACAGAGGGATGCCTTCTGTCCAGGCTCTATCAGCTGGCCGGTGGTCTTCCACCGGTTGGCCGGTGGACTGAAATTCAGTCCACTTTTGCCTTCTTGCTTTCTTGGCCCAATTCCTTGGCAACCTATCATCCAAAAACACTTAAAACAAAATTAGATAAATAAGAGAGTGATTGTGATCATGAAAATTAAACCACGAGGGGTACGAGAGGTACAACAGAAAGGGTATCTCCTAGGGATAAAAATATTCTAATCATACCTTAGTCTTCAATGGGTTCAATACCTTCTTTGTGATCAATTACAAAGAGTGGATGATTGGTGGAAGGGTTCCTCTTGGAGTCAATAACATTGAAGTACACCTTGTTTTCTCCCAACTCTATGGTGAGGGTTCATTCATGTAAATTAATGGATATTTTTTCCATATTTAGGAATTTTCTTCCCAAAATAATGGTTTAATTCTCTGGTGCTCTATCTTCCTCCATGTTGACCACATAAAAGTCTGCTAAAAAACAACTCCTTCAAATACTACCATCACATTCTCCAAAACTCCAGCTGGAAAGATAGTGGGTTTTTTGTCCAGTTGAAAAAAATATATATTATGGGATTCAGATTAACTATTTTTTAATATGAATATATATATTTAGACATGACATTAATGTAAACACCAAGATCACACAAGGCATCAAAAATTTTAAAGAACCAATGGTGCATGTTAGAGAGAATGTTCCCAGATCTTGAATTTTTTTTGGTAATGGTGGTGTGATTATGGATGAAACACTTCTCTATAAGTTGATTCTTTCATTCCCATCTATCCTATTTCTCATGCTGCAAATATCTTTGAGTAATTTGTAATTTTTAGTAATTTTCCAAATGTCTTCCAAGAGGGGTATATTAATTTCAACCTTTTGAAATGACTCCTGGATCTATTTTTTGAGTTTCTCTACCAAAATTTTCTTGGATTATATAAATCTAGAATAGAATAGAATGGTTATTTCATTATTCCACCTTTATTGTATTTGAAATGGAGTTTTCAATCTTTCCTTCTTAAAACTTATCTTTGGTTCTTCCTCAATATTATTTTCTTCTTGTCCAAGTAAGGTTGTTTTATCTTTTAGAATCTATCCAAAATTTATATAATTTCTAGAATCACCTTATTCTAGTTTTTCTTTGGATTTATTAGGATCTGGTGGCTGGATCTCCTTGACACTCCTTATGTTGATCACACTCACACTTTTCTTTGGGTTTGGGATTGTTTGAGTTGGGAGTTTTCCTTTGTTTTCTGATAGCATTTCTATGAGATTCTCAAATTTATTCTACAAATCCTTTACTATATTTCTCATCTCCTCCATCTATATTCCTTACCTTCATTCAACTGGGGGTGCACTGGATGAGGGTTGTCTATAGGATTTTTTTTTTGAAAAAGAGGTGGTTGATGGGATTGTTGTTGGTACTAATGCTTGTAGGGTTGTTGGAAAGGGGTGAATTATGGAATTATTGGTAGAAGGGGGATCTAGTTAGGATTTTTTGACCTCCAAACCCCTATTGGGATTTACCTTCTCTCTATGGTTGCTTCTATTGAAACTTTCTTGGTTGAAATGCGGCCGAACAACTCTCCATACCTTGTACCTCATCACACTAATCAGTGAAGTGATGGGGTGATGAACATAAACTACATACCTAAGGTGGTGTTAGTTTTTCATTCAATTGTTTCACTATAATCTATCTTACAAGGCTTTTCAATTATTTTGGTTTGGCTTCAATCAATGGTGATGATTTAGAATCTTTTACCTCATAGATGCCTCTGGTTCTTATACCTCTTGTTCCAAATTGTTTAGAATTCTATGAAATGTTCTTGATTAGTATCCTACCTTATATGGGTGGATTATCGATAAAATCTTCTTTGGAGGATGCATCTAGGAGGTTTCCTTGATTTTCTAGTAGGCCTTGGTAGAATAAGACCAAGAATTGGTGATCTTCCACAACTTGGTGAGGACATCTTGCGCGCATATTTTTTAATCTTTACCAATATTTGTACAAGATCTCTCTAGTAGCTTGTCTTATAGTTCATATCTCCTTCCTTATTGTTGTACTCCATGAGATTGGGAAAATATATACATGAAACTTCTTTATAGATCATCCCATTCATGGATCTCTCTAGGTTTTAATCTATACAACCATTCTTTAGAAGATCCCCTAAGTAAAAAGTCGAATTCCCTCCAATTGACTTGTTCCTAAAACACTCCTCTTGTATTGATGCTCAAATAAGAATATATAAACTCCTAAATATGGTAGTTCAGGTATTCTTCTACAGGGCCATGAAACTTGGCTAATATAAAAATCATATTGACTCATAGTTCAAATTCATTCTATTATGCAGACATAGTTATTTGATTGTTCTGGTTAGAAAATTGTGGGGCAAAAAGGTCCCTCATGGTTTTTTATGGGTTAAGGGCCATATGTGTTGGCTCTGACTAAATATCAGATGTTTCACTTGAGTCTTATAACTTGATTTGTTCAAAGTGGTTTTTAATATTAAGAGTTTTAATCCTACTTATAAAATTTATCTTTATATCTGTGTCTATATAAAGTAATTCCTCATTGGAGGTCCTAGTCATGAAATCTATAGGTTTGATTTAACACCTACTAACTAGTAACGGAACCAAGTTTTTACACACACCAGTCATGGGGTATAGAAAAGGCTAATTATTTCCCCCTAAGGGTGTAGTAGTAGTATTGACCAAATTAATCTCCAAATAGTAGTGTTTTGAATCAAGATTTTACAAATGTGAAAGTAAATTTAAGAACAAGAATTAAATGAATAGGTAGCAAAGAACTTAGTTTGTGAAAATCAAATTAGAAAAAGTGATTGGGTATGGTCTTGGATTACCTTATATGGTAATATCATGGACCATTTGAAATTGAATATTTTGTTTTAATTAATTTGTTTAATAAATTTATTAACGATCATATATCATATTCCATCCT
This sequence comes from Viscum album, assembly GCA_963277665.1. Classification (NCBI taxonomy): domain Eukaryota; kingdom Viridiplantae; phylum Streptophyta; class Magnoliopsida; order Santalales; family Viscaceae; genus Viscum; species Viscum album. Next base: position 326,202,208 of record OY728148.1, on the reverse strand, counting down.
TGATTAATATTGGTTGATAGTTAAAATAATCCACCCAATTTCCTTGGTTAGACTATTCTCCTTCCAAAGGGTGAAAGGCATATTGGGTCTTCATTAGATCTCCTAAGAAATTGAAAATCAGTAATTGAGTATACTAAGTTCTCAAATCAGTCTAATATGTCTTCCTCGTGTGTTTAGTGATCACTAAACACTTTTATACCTGACCCTATATCACAAAATCAGTGTGATCCAAAAAAAATAATAGGGGTAATAATTTTATTAGTAAAATAAATTTAGAATATTCAAATTTTAAATAAAAATACAATTGTATTGAATTAAAATTATGAAATCATGAATTTAAAACCATTTAATAAATAGAAAGAGATAGAATAATTTTATAGAAACTAGGACTCCATCATTACACAAGGTCACCTCCCCTTTGCCCAACCACAGAAAGGCTCTACTCATCCATTAAAAGGGAAACAATGGGGGTAGTCAAGGTAGAAGCCATGTTACAAGCAAAAAAGAAAGAGAAGAAATGAAAACAGGGTGTCTAGCAACAGTAGTGGGTGTCATATCCTGATTCTATGATCGATTTCCATTTGGGCAGCATCCGTATATATATATATATATGGGCTAACCTCTTAATAAATCTAATTTTCATCTTTTCAAATCTTTGGGGATGTTGAATATATCTTTTAAAATATATTTATCATTAAATCTGCTGAATTCATAGTTATTTTCAAATTATAGCACTAAGATAAAATTTCTTAGTGATAATAAAATCATCCATCATTGGACATCCACTATTGGTCCAACAATAAATCATGTTCTACCATTGACTCAATGGTGGCATGTGCTACTATTGGCATGATGGTCGCATGTGCTTCCATTGGACCTGAGCTATAATAGTAGGCTTCTTATCCACATTCATGGTGCATGGATGGTTCTTTGATTTAGATGTGGTCTTCCCCCCATCCTCCATCCTAATAATGTCACTCTTTATGGACTCATCCTCCACCATTTTTAATATGTGGTAGTGTCAAAGGCAGCTAAAGCTTGGATTCAACTTCCTTATAATCCTCCTTGGATGAACACACAATAGAACTACTACTACCCACAAAATGGTAGTAATAATGGTGGTAATAGAGCTTAGGAAATGGTGCATGACCACAGTAATGGAGAGCATGGGTGGTGGAGGTATTGTTCCTCTTTATTAGAGGGAATTAACAATGATGAAAAGCTCAAGTAGAGCTTCTAGCAGTGTAGATGATGATCTATAGTGGTTAGAAATGCTTCTTTAAGGTTGATAATAGTGGTGCACCTGAGCCTCGGCATGTAACAGTGGCAAGAAGATACTACCATAGGCTCAACGGTATTATTTTCTACCATTATCCCAATGGTGGAACATATGATACAATTTGTGTCAGTAGTGGAATGTGCTACCATTATTGATAATGGTGGCATGTTCTACCATTGGTGTCAATGGTGGCATATGCTACCATTGGTTCCAATGGTGTGGAATTGGTAGATCTGTATGGATTTGTTCATGCATGGGAATGCATGGTAGTTTGGGACCTCAAAATTTTTTAGTGGAGGTAGTAGAGTTATTCATAAAACTCTTGAGTCATTCAGCCTTTGAAGTGGTTATATGACACCTTTATAGTGGTCAGAATAGGGCCCATGAATGATCTCGTGTAGTGGCAGGTCTCAAAGTGGAAGATAGGCTCAAGTTTGAGCTCTCTAGTGGCATCCATGGTGACTCTGGTGATGTTCTAGATAATGGATATGGCATCGAGAAACAACTAGTAGGAGAGAGTGGTGGTGCAGGGTGTATTCAAGTGTGTGAAAGTAGAAACCAAGCAGGATGGTGTCATTTTCATAAGTTGTGAATAGTAACTACTAAAGCATTGTCCCGCATAAGAAATATGAAGTGCTCCATAAGTGCTTAAAAATCAATGTGTGGTGGTAACTGGACATAGAATTCAGACTGGATTCAAAGGACTCCTACTACCACCATTGAATTTACTACCCAGCAATACCCTTCTTCCATGGCCATGTGGGCTTAACCACCACACTCTTGCGCACCTAAGCTTCGGCCTAGCTATCAATTCTTGTGGATTCATCCCCACGGGCCCTGTATGGGCCTAATCCACTATGTATACCCTACTAGCCTAAGTATTCCCTCTCATTGGTGTCATGGTCAGCCAACCCCTTGTCATTGGATAAGTGATAGGTTACCACTATTTGATGGGTTACCATGAGGCCTGGACCATTTTTTTTTGTAACTCCTAAAAATACATTAAAATAAAAAAGTAAAACTTTATAGAATTAATAAATATCAATCTTCAATTTCATAAAAGAATATTCTTTTCAAATTATTTTAATTCTATATTTGAGATTGCCCACATTTTTAGTAAAACATTTTCTTTCATGGGTATTTTCTTTAACAATCCATTTGAAATCACTGAAAAATGTTAAAAAAATATGTACGAAAATTAAATGCATCAATTTTGGAAGGAAAAAATTCAATATTCCATGTTTCAATAATATGGAAGGAAATGGGTAAATTATTAAATGTAATGGGAGTTTATCAGAAGTATAGATAAAAAGGAAATCATTCTCATAATTATAAAAGAAATAAATAATCTATTAATTTATAGTTCTTTAACTTTAAGGAGATTGGGAATTTTGAAAACTAATTCACCAAGCATTAAGGATGACCCTGATAATTTATTTTATTGATAATATCTTTAAAATACTATAAATATTATGAAGAGCATGCGACTCAATTTAGAGTGATTCTTGATACTTTTAGAGGGAAAGGAATTATATGAGAAATCTAGTAAGAGTTAATTTTGATATTATTAAGTTTCTTTTCTTATAAATATTGTCTCTATTGGTGGAATATATATTTAACTTTATAAGACAAAGATAAATCAAATAATAAGCCTCGTGGATGAATGTAACCTTTAAGGGTTTGAATTCAAGGTAATTGTGGTTAATTTGAATAATATTTGATTATTATGTAATGTTATTTATCAATGGTAGTTTGGTATGAATATTGAGAGAGAAATCCAAGTATTTTATAAATAATATTCAGTTGTATAGAAATTTAGAAAATGTGAATTTTAGAAACATATGTTGAATGGTATCAATCACCCTGAAAAGTGATTTTTATTACAATGTGATGTTTTTGGAAGAAAATTTGAACAAAAATTTCTGATTTTTGGGTTTAAATAAGCATATTTGAGGATTTTTTTAGTTGATCTTTGGTTATTGTTGATATTTTAGAGATTAATTTTTATAAAGTTTTGTTTATATTGATTATTATTTTATATTCTAACCATTTCAGTTTTATATGGGATTAGTAACTTTTAATAATTTTATAGATATTATGGGGGATTAAAAGTTGATTTTAGTGCTTTGATCATGAAAAAATCATTATGATCGTGACAATTCACATCTAAGGATGAAATCATGCTTATAGAATGGGAATGAATCATGTAAGTAAATTTTATCATATTTTTTATCCTAATGGTAAATGAATTTATCAAGATCAAGAAAACTAAAGTAAAATCTATGGAGACTTATATATAAATAATTCTCAACTACCAAGCTACATTTTTAGAAACTCATTTTCAATTATTAGTCTTATATAGAAACATGCATAATAAGTTTCCTGGTTATAAAATAGAAATTAATTTTTATGATAAAATCTATATCTGATTTTATTACTATGTTATATTCAATTTAGAAAATAAGAATTAAAATTTCAAGGACAAATTTTCTCTAAGGATTGGATATTTTAATTCCTATAAGATTTTAGTTTATATTTTCTTTTAAAAAGAACATTTTTTATAACGTGTAGTACATGCACCACCAAACTTAAACAAACTGTGAAATAATATTATTTAAATATGGTTGTTATAACCTATTCATTGGGTTAGAAGGTATGAATATGAATAAACATAATATAAAAAGTATGAATAAAGTTTTTATATAATGTAAATGTATTGATTGATTTATGATAAATAAATAATCAATTTTCAGTAAAGTCATTTTATGCCTTAAAGATACATTTTCTTCAAAAATGGTTTTTATTATTTTTTTGCACTGATATTATAAACAATTACTACCACTTTTAGAAATTTAATCATGAAAAATTTATATCATATTTCGAATCATGCGGTTCAAATTTTAAAAATATCTCAATTTCATTTTTAGTCATAATGAATGGTAAGCATAGTAAAAAATTCTCACCACGGTAATGGGTAAAATATGTTAAATAAGGTTAAAACTATGGAATTAAGTCTCAAAATAAACCCAAAACTTTCTTTATATTATTTTAACAAAATAATAAGTACAAAATGTCACTCTCTTTCTTTTAATACCTCTAATATATATTCATTAGTTTGAAAAGAAGTTAAAATACATTATAAATGGTTATTTTTAATATTAATACATTATTTTTTTGATATTAATTTATTTTTAATTTTTAGTGATTATATAATTTTATTAAATTCATACACAATGCTTATACAATACTTGTGAAAGTAGTATAAAAATCAAGTTAAATGATTTTAAATACAATAAAATTAATATTTTTTGGTTTAATTTTGGTATTTCGTGAATTTAAAAGGTAATTATAAAGTATAATTAATTTTAAATGTGTTTTTATTTTAATTTCATTTATATCTTGATGTCTTTGAAGTCAAATTAAATGAATATCCCCAAAAATGACTTTAATGATATTTTATGATAAAAAATATTTTAATAAATGATTTAAAATTTTAAAAATATATTGAAGGAGGAAAATTGGTATTTTAAATGGCCTAAAATTTCATCCATGGACCATTTTTGAGACACTTTTCACCATACAAAAATTTATGACCCTTAAAGGCTAAAAATTGTATTACCAAGGTTATGGTTAAAAAGAGTTAATGAGGGTATTAAACCAAAACATAATGTTTAAAATTAAACTTAAACATGTATAATTTTTTTAAGTTATTTTTACCTTATAATGTTATAAATTCAAAATCAATTCCATTTTTCCCACTTAACATGATTATGATATATACTATATTTGAATCTTCTAAGTAATTCCAAGGGTATCTTTTCCCTCATTTATAAAAGGGAACAACTTATCCACTTAGATCAACCAATAACTACTAAAATCACTTATCAATATTCCTCCCCATGAACTAGAAGATCTTTTCTCATCAAAGGACTAACCTATAAGTCTTAAGGTCTAATCCAAAGGTGGTTTTCTAAAGAAGAGGTATAACTCTTAACTGGGTGTTTTCATTTTATCTCATATTCTAACTCATTAAAATATTTTATAAAAATAATTAGATAAAAAAATAAATGCCTTAAATATACTTAAATATTATTATAATGGATTCACAACCCTTATTCATATCCTTTCCTTCCTGTGGAAAATGAAAACATCGCTCATGTATACATATGGCCCATCGTCTTCACCTAGTGGTGTAATTTGTTTTTCATCACCATTTTACTTTGATGGTTATAAATGTGTAATTAATTAATATATATGATATTTATGAAAAATTATTATTCTTTATATATAATACATTATCTACCATCTGGACCTTCTATCCATTGGAAACTGATAACGTCGCTCGTGTGTATCTATAGACTACCACCTCCAAGAAGCGATGTGATTCATTTTTATATTACCAACATGCATGGATGATTATAAAATTGAATATAATGAAAAAAAAATATTCATGACAATATTAAAATTATTTACATTATGGAACTATTTATAACTTCTTTATCCATGGACAATATACTGAAGTAATTTTTGAGAAACTACCTAAACAACTTTAAAGTGGTTGATGTAAACAAGAACTATTAAATGAATATATTTAAAATGATTATGAAAGGGCCTTAAAATATAATTTAGACAAGAAATGTTCTTAATAAAGTATTTAATAAATTTAAATTCATTATACAGGAGGATAAAACATGTACGACTATGTAGAACCCCAAGAAAATGAAAATTTCATCACATTTCCACTTTAATGAGATATGTTTTACATTTTGAAACTAATTAATTTTACATGGTATATATACTACCCATTTTGAGATATTACATCATTAATTACACTTTATTCATGGTATTTAAGGTTTTTTTATTCATGTTTTCTCTTTTATGTGGTTTTGATTCAAAAGTTATTAAATCCATAAGGGATTTCTGTTACAATCTCATTTTATTTTGGGATTGTTTATGTTCATATTTCCTTTGGAAAAATTATATGATCCTGGCCTCTTAAACCCATATGTTTTATTCTCCTCTAGTTATGTTGGGGATTTACATGTTTATATTACATTTCTTCTCTTTTTTTATTATGAATCAATAAGTTACATGTAAGGGACTTTCTTTTAAAAAAACGTGTTTAAATGTTTTCCTTCCAAATATTTTCCTTCCGTGTTGAGTTTCACTTAAATATTTCAAGAATGTTCTTATTTATGTTTTAAATGTTTATAAAGTTAATTTTTAACTATTTTTTATATTATTTATAAATTATTACAATTGATTATTTTCAGCATTTACCTTATGGGTTATTTTTAGCTTTGTAAAAAAGTAAAAAAAATGTTTTTAACATATATATCTTTACCACCCTTTCCCTCTATCATAGTTGCTATACATTATCAATATTCCTTTACAAGTTTTCATTTTTATTCTAAAATAAAATATTTATATTAATAATTTTTTAATTTTTATTTAAAATGAAATCAAAATAAAATGGTATTATTTTCTTGAAGGAATAAAAAGAATTTTGAAAAATGATTTATAGCTTTTTTATTACACAAAGTTCCAAGGAAGTTAGTTTTAACATATTTTTATTTTATTTTCTATATGATTTTTTTTATATAAAACCTTAATTTTTGATTAATTGGTGTTCCTCTATCATTCTTTCTGATTTTAGATTATACCTTATTTTGAGATCATTCAATTTCATGTGATCATGTTCTCTATCACTCTCTATTATTCATTGAACATTATTTTGATCCTTTATGTTAATACTTTTAATATCATGGACTAATTAAAATCATTACTATTACTTTAATGATTTTTCAATCATATACCATTTCTATATATAGTATCAGTTTAAGGAAGATAATTAAGTAAGTTATTTTATTTACTGGTGAAATATTGGTGTTTTGTAGTCTTGATTTAATACAGATAATTATTGACTTATACAGAAATTTGAGAATTGATTTTATTGATCAATAAAAATATGAGGAATTCTTAGGATGTGTAAGTGATGTGTGGGGCCTGGTTATAGATAGTCCCTTGATGCATCGATAGGTCACATGAGACAAAACTATAGGAATTCTATATTATATGGATATTTGGTTTATACCTTCCCATTTATTAATAATAATTTCTTAGTTGAGAGGGATTGATAGTAAGATTCCTGATAACTTGGCTAATACCTTTCTAGAAAGTTTGTGAATGTATGGATTTATGCATTTATTTTATTGATAATCCAGTTTCTATTATCCATGTGAATTTTATGTTAATTTTATACATGTATTCTCATTGAAATAAATTTTTTTATATAATAACATGTGTTTTGATTATCCACTCTTCTATATTGATTAATATTTATTTACTCATGATAGATTATGTTATTTGTAACCCTTACTGAGCATTTGAGCTCACCCTTTACTTATTTTCCTTTCCTTGGGATATGAATAAGGATATTTTTAATGATTTAAAGGATGTAATATTTTTTATGCTATATTTTTATATTTATAATGTAATATGATAATCAATTATGTATCCAGTTTTCCAAGACTACTAAACTTATTGATCATGTGTGATGAGATCACTTGTATATTATACCAATGTAATAAAGTAAACACTATTTATGGGTTACTGTAGTTGGGGTGTTACAGTTGATATCAAATCAAGTTTAATAGGATCCTTTGGAACTAGATTTTAGAATAACATAGAAAAAACAAGTGTTATGATAATCCCTTAGAGTATTTGAGAACTTTTTAAGGATTTTTATTCCATGTATCAATATTCTTGATGAATTTTGGACAACTAAGTGAGTTTTGTTGCTTAGGGACGGTTCCTGGAGGTAGGAAGGGAATAAACACATGTTTTAAATATTGGGATTACATTATTGAGCATGATAATTTAGATATTGTTGGAGCTGAGTAGATCATTGACATATTAGGGAAACTGACTCATTTTATGATTGGTATCCTTTCTCAAATAGAGAAACCAAACGGGATAGAATCTAGAGTGAAGGATCTTATGATTATGCCTAACCAACTATCTTAATATATTAAAAGAAATATGAACCTAACTTAATTTCCTAACAATAAGATAAAAGTGTAATTTCATGAATGTTCAGATGATAGAGACTATAGAAGTAAAAAACATTAAACATGATACATGTCAAGAATTTGGGAGGAAACACTTGGGTAAATACTTAAAGGGAATGGGATATTGTTACATGTGTGGAGAAAAAGTCCATCATTCTCATAATTGAAAAATAAATAAAGAATATAGTAATGTTTAGTGATTTAACTATAAGGATATTGGGAATTATGAAAACCAATTCCCCAAGCATCAAGGATGACCCAAATAATTTTTTTTATTGATGATATATTGAAAATACTCTAAAGATTATGAAGAGAATGAGAATCAAATAAGAATTATTCTTGAGATTTTTAGATGAAAATGAATTATATGAGAAATTTATTAAGTGTTAATCTTGATTTCTGAAAGTTTCTTTTCTTGGTAATATTGTCTCTATGGATGGAATATATGTTGATCTTTATAAGATAAAGAGAAATCAAATCATATACCTCATGAATTAATATAACCTTCAAATATTTTAATTCAGTATAATTATGGTTAATTTGGAGGATATTTAAATATGATTTAGTGTTATTTATCAATGGTAGTTTCAAATGAAGTTTTAGATAAAAAATCTAAGGATTGTTCTAATAATATTTATTTGTATGGAAAATCTAGAAAATGTGAATTTTGGAAACATATGTTGAATGGTATTAATCACCTTGAAAAGTGATTTTTATGAAAATGTTATATTTTTAGAAGAATAATTTATCAAACCTTTTTAAATTTTGGGTTAAATTTTAATAAATAATATTTTAGGATTTTTAAGTTAATCTTTCGTTATTTTTGAGATTTTAGAGATTAATTTTTATGAAGGTTTATTAGTATTGGTTATTATTTTATCATGTCCTAACTATTTATGTTTTAGATAGAAGGAGTAACTTTTCATCATTTTTTTGATCTTATGGTCCATTGATAGTTGATTTTAGTGCCTCAAGCATGAAATATTCAACATGATCATGATGATTCAAATTGAAGGCTGAAACCATGACTATATAATGAGAATAAATCTTGTAAGTAAATTTTATCATATTTTGTATCCTAATGGTAAATGAATTTCTCAAAATCAAGAAAAATAAAGATAAATATTTTGATTATTATGTGTAAATTAACACTCATATACCAAGGAATTTTTTTAGAAACTCGTTTTAAACTATAAGTCTTATAGAGTTGCATGCATAATAATTCTCCTAGTTATAAACAATAAATTAATGTTCATAATAAAATATATATCTTATTTTATTACTATGTTTTATTAAGTTTTGAAAATAAGAATTAATTTTTTGAGGAATGAATTTATATAATAAGGGGGGAATGTAATACCCCATGATTTCATTTTATATTTTCTTTTAAAAAGAACACTATGTTCGATAACATGTATTGCATACAACACTGAGCTTAAACATACCATGAAATAATACTATTTAAATATGGCGGTTATGACCTAGTTGTTGGGTTAGAAGATGTGGATAAGAATAACTATAATATAAAAAATATTTATAAATGTTTTATATAATTAAAATTTATTGATTAATTCATAATAAATAATTACTCGGTTTTTATTAAAGTCATTTTATGCCTCAAAGATACATTTTATTAAAAAATAGTTTTTATTGAATTTTGTTCATGGATATTATAATTAACCACTTACAATTTTAGAAACTGAATCATTAAAAATTTATTTCATATTTTGAATAAAGAGGTTTATATTTGGTAAATATTTGAATTTCATTTCTAGTCATAATGAATAGTAATTATGGTAAAAGTTTATCACTACGGTGATGGGTAAAACATGATAATTAAGGTTAAAACTATGGGATAATGTCTCAAAATCAACCCAACACTTTAATTTATTTCATTGGATGATATGAATTTGATCATAGAAATACTAAATTTGAATATATATCATTTTGGTTCCACTTTCCTTCAATAATTACATTTATATTATTTTAAGTAAAGAATAAATACAAATTATCACTCTCTTTATTTTAATACCTTATAATATATTTTAATTAGGATAAAAAGAATTTAAGAATAGTTATAAATGATTATATAATATGAATACATTATTTTTATGATATTAATTTATTTAAAATTTTTAGTGGTGATATAATTATCTTAAACACTTACGCAACACTGAAACAATGTTTTCCTCACGTAATAAAAAAATCAAGGTAAATGATTTTAAAACTAATAAAATTAATATGTTTTGGATTAATTATATAATTTCAGGAATTTAATAGGTAATTATAAAATATTTTTAATTGTAAATTTTTCAATATTTTAATTTCCTTGTTTTCTTGATGTCTTTGAAGTCGAATTAAATAAATAGTCCCAAAAATGACTTTAATGGTATTTAATGATAAAAAATATTTTATTAAATGATTTAAAAATAAGAAAAATATTTAAATGAGAAAATTGTGATTTTAAATGGTATAAAATTTTATCCATGGACAATTTTTGAGACAATTGACACCTTATAAAATTTTATGACCCTTAGAGTCTAAAAATTATATTACCATAGTTAATGTTAAAAAGAGCTAATGAGGGGGTTAAACCAAAATATAGGGTTAAAAATGAGACATAAACATGTCTAAATTTTATTTTTTGAAATTATTTATACCTTATAATGACCTAACTTAAATATAATATCCATTTTTTTTACTTTACATGATTATGATATATATTATTTTTAAATATTTTAAGTAATTTCAAGCGTGTACTTTCCCTGATTTATAAAAGGTCGCCACTTGTCCTATCTTATTTACACCTATTGAGAAAATTATATAAAACAAAAATACTCAAATGCCTTTTTAATCTTCCTCAACATGATATAGAGGCTCTTGTCTCATCAAAGGACCAACCTAGAAGCCTTAAGGTGTAAGCTAAAGGTGGTTTTTCTAAGAAGTCGTATAACTATTAACCAAGTGTTTTCATTTTATTTCCTATTATACCTCATTAAAATATTCTATAACCATGATCATATAATAACATATATATATTAAATATAATTAAATTTCATTATATTTTAATCACAACCCTTATTCACCTCCTTTCCATCCTATGGAAAATGAAAGCATCTCTCATGTGTACATATGGTCTGCCATCTCCACATAGCGGTGTAATTTTTTTCATCAACATTTTACTTGGATGGTTATAAAGGTAGAAATAATTAATATATGTTATATTTATAAAATAATTATGATATCTTAAATATAATGTATCTTCTACCTTTTATGCATCCATTCATTGGAAAATGATAATGTCGCTTGCGTGTGCATGTGAACTACCACCTCCATGAAGCAATGTGATTCATTTTTCTATTACCACTATGAATTTATGATTCTAAAATTTTATATGATAAATAAAAATTATATTCATGGTATTAATAAAATTATATACAATATGGAACCATTTCATAACTCCTTTATCCATGGACAATATACCGATGTGATTTTGGAGAAACTGACTGAATAGCCTTAAAGTAGATAGCGTAAGCAAGAACTATTAAATGAATCGATTTTAAATTATTATAAAATGACCTTAAAATTTTAATATAGATGAAAAATTTCTTAGAAAAATATTTAATAAATTTAAATTCATTAAATAGTAGGATCAAACATGTACGACTAAGAGGAGACCCAAGGTAAGGGAAATTTCATCTCATTTCCACTTTAATGGGATATGTTTTACATTATACACCTAATTTATTTTAAATAGTGTATATACTTCCCCTTTTACATGATATATCATGAATTAATATTTATTCATGGTATTTAAATTTTTTTATTCATGTTTTATCATTTAAGGGGTTTTGATTGAAAAGATATCAAAGCAGTGATGGATTTCTGTTATAATCTCATTTTATTTTGGGATTGTTTATGATCAGAATTCCTTTGATAAAATTATATGATCCTAACATCTTAAAACCCATATATTTTATTACCCTATTATTATGTTTTAGTATTACATGTTTATATTCCATTTCTTCTCTTATTATATTAATAATCAATAATTAAGTTACATGTAAGGGGATTTCTTTTAAAAATATTATGTTAAAGTTTTCTTTCCAAATATTTTTATTCCTTATAAAATTTAATTTAAATGTTTCTATAATGATCTTATTTATGATTTAAAGGTTGATAAATTTCATTTTCATCTATTTTTTTACATTCTTTACTATTTTTCCAGATTGTGTTTGGTTGCATTTTTTGTCAATATATCGATATGTGTTTGTAAATAAAGTTGAGTGAATATGTTTATAGAGTTTTGTAGGAATATTTTCTTATGTATGTTAAATAAGTTTCCTTATTAAGTGTAAGAAAATTTCCCTATGGTGGTTATGGAATTTTCCTTAGGATGTATAATAAAATTTCTTTATAGAGTGTAATAAGTTTTCCTTACAAACTTAGATGATGTTGTGTTGTTCTTCAAGTTCCTAACATCATGAAGTTTTACATGATCCAAAAAATATTTGCATGAATTTGTAAAAAGTGATATAAGTACAAATTTAGATAATTAAAAAGTGATATAAGTCCATGATTAAGTAATAGTATAAATTTTAAGCTAAAGCTATTAGAGGGATTGTTTATATGAAGTTGTAAAATGTGATCGGATGGACCAGACCAGACTTATTTTATCAGAAAAAGTTTTGGGTTACAATGTTTGATTTTTGGTTGTATAGAGAATTATATATGAAGTTCAAAAGTTATAAATATTTAGTTTCAAATTTCTGATGATGATTGATCAGATAGAGAAGTTGTAGAATTTTCTATCAGTTGAAAGAATGTCATGAAGATTTGTCAGATGAAGAATAGAAGAGTATAAAGTTAATTAGATGGATCATAACTTATCAAAGCTATCGGATCGAGGAAAACCATGAAAATCATAGGATAAAGAAATATATTATTATATAAGGGTTGGTAATGATTCATTGGATAGAAATTAGAAAGATATAATAGATAGATATTTGTGATGTTAGCGGGATAAAGAAATATGAAGGTGATCCAAGAATATAAGGGCATACAAATTTTGAGATGAAGTTAAGTAGAATTGGATGGATGAACATCAGATTTAAGTAAATGGTTTAATTTGATGGATGATCCTATGAATATTTACTAGCCTAAATTTTTCAAGAAAAATGATTGGACATAGGCATGTTGAGTCATCAGTCAGAAGATGTATATGAAGAGCACCAATCAGAGAGTAGTATGAAGATCCATCGGATAGATATTTGAGACTCCATTGGAAAAAGATATGTTGAGCTCATGAGATAAATGTTTCCTAATAAATGGAAACTAAATGGAGTTCTAATAGATGATTAAATATTATGAGTTCATCTATTGGATAATTTTGAAGATATACCATCAGAAAGAGCATTTCTAATGAATTAAATGGAGAGAAATACACCAGATATAGATGTTATAAGGAGATTTACATAAACTTTGTAAATTATTTAATAATTATGATGATGAATCTGTCTATTCAATATTTTTTCTCTTGTTGAGATCAAGAAATTTTTTATAAATTCCTTAAGACTGGGGTTAAAGAAGTATAAAGAAAGTGGGGCTTTCAAGAAACTTCAAAAATCCTCAAGAAGATTCTAGAAGAGTTGAGAAGAATACTATGAAAATGATTAAGTAGGAGATATGAAATTTGAGTTTTAGATAAGTGGTAAAAGTGTTTTGAGTTCCCTCCAATTCACCTGATAAGCACACCTATATAAAGAGGTCCAATAGTATATAGAATGTGTTGAACACTATTCATGTGTTGAGGAGCATAAGTGATAAAGTGTTTATGTCGTGAGAATAAAACCAAGGTTCTTAACTGGTTTAAGAAGAGATCATTAGACATAGGATCTTTAATCATAAATCCAACAAATAGAGCAACAATCAAATTAGGAGGCACATCAAACCAAGCTTTCTCTATCAGACATAGAATCATTGGATTGATAATCTCATATAGAGGTGCATCAAAAAGATCATGTTTAGACCAAAGGGTGGTGAGGAGAATTAGACAGAGGCCCATTGGAAAGATACCCATTGAAAAGAAGGTATACTGGATGTATTTGATAAGATGGATTCTACTAAGGAAGTTTTCTAGATAAAGTTCAAGAAAAGTTTAGATTGATCATATCTAGGTCTTCCTAATATTGGGATGAAGTTTCAAGGACAACATACACTTAAGAGAGTTTTTGAATATATTTAAGATTGTATATAGGTAAAGGTGATCCAACTTGATTGGGGAGAAATATAATATATTTCTACAGCAAATCAGAAAATAAGAAGGAAAGAGCTTGTAGCTAGGGGGTATGACCAATTACTGAAAAAGGATTGTTTACTTGAGGTATAACCAACTGTGAAGAAAGAGGATACGGTTAAGACAGTTGGGGCATATAACCAACTATGGAAAAAAAGTTCAATGTTAGGGTGTAGAACTGGTGTTATTTAGAGATAATATTATTTTTCGGTATAACCAATTGTTTTATATTCCTTTTTAATCCTAAAAGAAGATAGTAAAAGAATCCATGTTGGGGGGAATAGACAACATTAAAAGGATTAGGTATTTTCTGAACCTTGTAAAAAATGTGTGTTGATATCTCTTTATATTTGTTTCTTATGAAAGGTGAGGTTGAGATTTATATTTGAGTGGATCATAACTCTAAAAAGTTTTATAGGTTATGAAAAGTTTCCTTATAAAGTCAAAGAAACTATCCTATAAAATAAAAGTGATCATTGATTCACCCCTATCCCTCTCAGTGATCCTACATTGATCCAAGGAACTACACTTAGTATCAGATCATGGGTTCCCTCTAAAATATCCAACTAATAATGATAGAGAAAAATAAAATTACCACTAAGGATAAAAATATAGATATGTCTTCTAAGACTCATAGAAATAAGAACAAAAGAGAGGTAAGGAAGTTAAAAATGAATCCAAAATTAAATGTAGATACACCTCTAGTTGAAGTTAACCTGAATGTTATGAGTTTCAATAATTATTTTTATTATTATTCTTATGATAAATCCTTCTCAAGCTGTGATAAAGATGTATCACTTAGTAATATTTTTTAAAAATTAAAGAATATCATAATAAAGTTCCCAAGGAAGTGGTAAATTTTATTATTGTAAATATTAAGGGTCATTAGGATAAAAGACTACATCTTTAATAAGAGGCTAATGATATGGAATATTCATCAACTAAAAGGCCGGGTATATGAAACACTCTCACATAAAATCAAATAAAAGGATGAAAAAATCACTCTTTATAATGAAATATATGCTAAATCTATTAAAAATCACAAAGTAGTGATTGTGAGAATGATTTATTTAAGATTTTATTCGTAGAAATTTTCCATGCACTTAAAAATTTGTGTATATATTCTATGGTTGTAAAAGTTTCTCAATTAGAGGATAAATAAAATGGGGTAAATAAACTTGAAAATTATTTATAAAAAAATCATAAAGAAAAAATAAATAATCCACAGTAGGTTTGGGAATAAAAGGTAAGATCAATTGAGGATGAGAATAGATCCCTAAACATGAATTATTTAGAGTTAGAGGTGATATTGAAGAATCAAAAATAACCACAAGTTGAAACTTCCCATACTACTAAAAAAGAAATTTTTCCTCATGGGATTGTATTGAGAATCATGACTCAAAGAAGGATCATTTCTATAGAAATAACAACATCAGGTCATCCTCTTTTCAAGGGGAAATCCTCCAAGAATAAGGCATCCCATAACTCAGAAAATATTGATTATACTAATGTTGTTTTAATTATTAGTATAGATTTCAAACCAAATTCTGAGAAAGTATGGATGGTGAAAAATTATGATAAACCTGCCACATAAAGGTTGAATGAGAAAATATATAGACTGAACTAATACCAATAAGTGTCCAAAAGAGTGATGGTTTCACTAAAAATAGCAAGGTACATAAATTGTTAAATCTAGATAGAATATATCATAAAATAAGAGAAAAATATTCAAAGGCAGCTATTGGTATTTTGGAATTTTCAAACATGGATCATATTCATCTTGGTGCAGTATGTCTCTACCAGAAAAGAGGTATGAATCAATGGGGATCTATAATAAGTAATGAAGAACAAAATTTCCATGAAGTTATTATGAGGAAGAAAATAAATATCAGAAGGTGAATAATTTTAAAGCTTTAAGTGATATAAATGTGAAGCTTAAGAAATTTGAGAAAATAAAGGAGTTCAAGAAAGTCGATAAAGGTAAGAAAGTTGAGCAAAGAAAGAAAGAGTGCTTATTTATTTGGCCCGATCAAATGGCCATGGATAGAAATATGGAGGAATCACAAAATTATAGTAAAGAAAAAGGGAAGAAAAATGTTTTAGAAAATGAGAAAAAAGTTGATAATAAGTTATCAATAGATAGAAATTTGAAGATTTAGTAAATGTGTAAGATAAGTGTGAAAATAGGAATGTTAAAAAAATGTATGGATATCTTACCAAACTAAGAAGAAATTATGAGGAGGATGTTACAGACTCAAGGTAACAAAGATGTTATACAAACTAAAGAGAATATGATGGCTTCATCTAAAGATTTTATAGATAAAAATAAATCCATAACAAAATCTATTAAGGGTGATCATAAAGAATAAAGTACATTCCATGCTAAATATAAGAAGAAGAAGAAGAAGAAGTATATAATGAGAGAAGAATATTAGTTTGAATGTTACTTCTAAGGAATATTGAGGTTCCTCCTTATTCCTAATATACTTTATTATTTTTACTAACTTGTAGAGAACTAAATGAGAAGAAGTAATGAAGTTGTATGGGTGGAACACTATTTACATATGGATGATTAGAAGTAATAAATTGTTTATTCCATGAGAATCCAACCAAGGTTCTTAACTGGTTGAAAAAGAGTACATCAGATGGAGGATATTTGATCAAAATCCAATGGATAGAGTATTAGTCGACACAGGAGGCACATCAGACCGACCTTACTTTATTGGATAGAGAATCATCAAATCAATAATCTCATATAGAGGTGAATCAAATAGATCACACTAAACTGAATTACAGTAAGGATCATCATACATAAGCCCATTGGATAGAGACCCATCAAATAGAGGGTATACTAGAGAGAGTCTATTAGATGGAATATGCTAAGGAATTTTTCTAGATGATGTTATAGAAAAGTTTAAATTGAGTCAATCTAGGTCTTCCTAAAATTAAGAGGAAGTTTCAAGGACAAAATAATATTAATAGAGTTTTTTAATATCTTGAAGATTGTATACTAGTGAATGTGATCCAACTTTCTTCTAGAGAAAGAAAATATCTTCCAATGAAGGATCAGAAAAGAAGAAGGAATGATCTTGTATTTGGGGGTATAACCAGTCACTAAAATATATTTTTATAATTGGGATGTATAACCATTTGTGAAGAAATATGATACAATTAGGATAGAAGGGGGTATAAACAATTATGGTAGAAGAGCTAATTGATGGGTGTTAGAACCAAGGTTAGCTGGAGGAATGATTACTGGGGGGGTATAATGGTGTGGTTGGAGGTTGTCACGGCCCTCAAAATATTATTTATAAACCTACACTAGTATATTAGTAAAGGGTCGAACCCAAGAGAAGGTAGGTGAGTTTTCTAAGGGTTTATTTTTATAAAACTTCACTGTTGTCAGTAGTGGAGCGAGTGTACATATTTTTACTTTTTTTATGATTTTCTTTAGTTAGTATAAATTTGAACACAAGAATTTGCCAAGGAAACTAGATCTAACTCTAAATCTTGCACTAAACCTACACTAAAGTACTAATAAACTAAAGAAAATAGTAAACTGATAAAAGGAAGCAATGGAAAAGGATCTCAGACCAACAATAGTCACTCAGAAAATCTAATCTACTAGTTGAAAAAGTTTTCTTCATCAAAAAATTTTGTTGAAACACACCTCAATGCAAAACTGATGAATCTCCCTCGCCAAGAAATTCAATAGGCATAGGATTAAGTCTTGGAGTTCGCCACACTAAAACTTAACCGAACTGCAATGAAGTTTGAAAAATATTATATTTGGAAATAAACTTGTTGTGAATTTCCAAAGTTAATGACATTAAAGTTCTGATAGATGCATTCAAAAACAACCTCGCCAGTCAATGTTGAAATTGTAAATTTTTAAATAAATTGAGACTTGAATCAATTGAACAGAGAATCATAATTCAATCTCACCAATTGATTATGATTCCGAAAAATGTAAATTAATTAAAGAAGTTTTAAAGATAGGCCAGTAGAATTGAATTCCTGAGCTAAGACAATATTAACCTATGACCATCTTGATTAAAGCAATGAAAAACAATTGATTACAGAGTACTGTGAAATTAAGTACAAGAAGTGAAAAGAAATCCCTCAGTGATGCACTGTTTTTGGGCTCCTTCGCCTCCATGTCTACTCTATCATCTCCTGGGAGTCTTCGCTCTCAAAAATGGTGTGTTTGTTCGAGTGAATGAGCATCCTAGTCTGCTCTCTGATGGATGTGATTATGGAATGAGTGAGCCCCCAAATTCTGTTGATTGCTCTGCCTTTAATATCCACTGCCGTCTACTGCACGTCACCCCCTATTTTCCACCGACTTAAAATATCTTTCGTTTGTGCACCGCACACGTGCGTTTTTTCGTGACTGGCACGTCGCACTATCTTTTCTCATATAACTGACTTCTGGTAATGTCATTGTGAGAACCTGGATAGGATTTCAATTCCTGCATGAACCTGTATGAGAAGAACAAAGGAAAAAAGTTAAAAAACAAAGGTATTGGATAAATAAATATTTAAAGTCATTAGTTTATTAAAAGACCTAAAAGATTTTATAATATTAACACTTATTAAATCAAGTTATTAATGTTAATTATAAAGTTTATTATTATTTTATGAAATTGAATTGTTAACTAATTTAAGTTAATTAGAATAGTTTATTCTAATTTAATTTATATTATTATTAAGTAACAAATTTTATTATTAAATAATTATAGTAATTTAATAAGCAACATAAAATTATTACTAATTTATTCTAATATAATTTTTAAAATTTAAATTAATTTTAGTTTAATAAAGTTAAATTTAAGTTAATTAAATTAGAAAATATGTTTTATTAATTATCTTATAACTATTATTTATTTAATATTTTAATTTAGTTATTCTTTTAAAGTTTAAGTTTTTATTTTAGTTTTATTTTAATAAGTTAATTAAGCTTATTCTATCCCCCCCCCCCCCCAATCAATGAAACCCTAGAAGGGGGTTCTCCTCGGCGCAAGCAGGTCCAGGGGCGTCCTTCTTCTAACGCGGCGCGACTCCAAGCGACGGCTCAGCTCCAACACAATGGCACACGGCGGCAGACTCCCCTGGTGCGGCTTCCGTGAGTTCTTCTTCGAATGTAGAAAATTCCAATCACGGCGGCAACCCTTAATCGGCAACTCAACTCAACCTCTATCAACCGGCAGTGGGATGGACTTCATCAACGGCTACCAGTTCCTTCAGAACAAACAGAGACCTTCATAGTGGCTTGAATTCTGTGAAGAACAGGACTCCTGCAAATGCCTTAAATCATAATTCCAAAAATCTTGGTTTGTTTGTATACTGAAAATTGATTCTGATTTTAAGTGTATGTGGTTTGATGCAAATTGATTCTATGAGTATGCCTAGAAGGGAGGAAAAGGAAGTGATGGTGTAAGCATCGGTGTCTCGCAGGAAAGAAGCAAGGTTTGGTGAGACAGTAGAGCAAGGCAGTTATTGTGTTGATATATGAGTGAGAGACCGGTGCTGGAAGGTTGGGTATCAGTGAGTGGTGAGGTGAGAATGGAATGAGGAGGAAGGAAGAAACGGTGTGTAAAGTAGAGAAACTAACGCTGAAGAAAAAATAGGCAATGGTAGGAGGAGGAAAACATCGGTGAGATGGGTAGCAACGTAGGGTCACAGATGCACAAAACAAAATGTCACTGTTGTAATGCATAAAAAAGGGTCACCGATAGTTTTAAAATAAAAGCTACCGTTAGAACAAAAAGAGAGGTCACCGGCGTCAGCTTTAAATTAGCGGGTCACCGATAAGAAAAAGGGTAATCGTTAGTTAAAATAAAAGGTTGTCGGTAATTAAAATAAAAAGGGTTATCGGTGGAAAAATTAATGAAAATTTCATCGATGGTTATAAAAAGTCACTGATGGAAAATAAATAAAAAGACTGATGTTAGGAAAGAAGGTCACAAATAGAACAAAGGGTCACCTGTGGAAAAATTAAAGAGTTCATCCGTGTAATAAAGGTCACTAATGCAAATAAAGGTCACCGATGCGAATGAAGGACACCGATGCAAATAAGAATCTGCATCGGTGACATTAAAAAAAACTAACAGTAAGACAAAAAATTAAAACTGCATAAATTAAACTTAAAATTAAAACTTAAGTTAATTAAAATTAAAAATTAGAACAAAGACTAAACAACATAAATTAAAAACAAAATTATTAAACATTAGTCCTAAAAATTACAATTTAATTTATTAATTGATAACACATAAATTGAAACTAGATTTTTGTTAAACTAAATTGAAAGAAGCCTTAAATTAAAAATTATTTAAGGGTCTATTATGAGTAGAAAAAGATCACATATGTGACCAAATAAGTCACTGATAGCCCATATCTTCCTCACCAGTAGAGTAAAAACAAGAGTTAATGAATAAATAAAACAACTGCATACTTATGATTAAATAATTAATGTTTTAAAACTCTAAATTAATTAATTTACAATTATTTGAATACTTAAAGTTAAAAGCGAACTATTTCATTTAATTTAAACTAAAAAATCTTAACTTAATTAATTTGCTGGATGATTGAACAAATAAAAAAATGAAGTTAATATATTTTAATAAATCAATATTAAAGGATGATATATTAAAATAAAGTCTAAGTTAATTAGATAGAAATACGATGATTAAATAATTGTTTAAAATAGATATTAACTTATTAAAAGGTCAAGCAGATTTTAATTAACCAAAATAATTTAAGAAATAATTAAATTAGAAAATTAAAGTAAGATTAAAATTATTATTTTAAAGACTAAAAATACATGATTAATTATAGAAATTGTTTAATTAACAAATTAGTTATAAAAATACAAAAAGTACAATTATTTAGTATAAAGTACTTAAATAATTAATTAAATCATTAAAAATTAAGTAAAAAGATATGAAAAAACTATGTAAAATAGATCCACATCAAATAACTAATCGTTGCATGTGCCTTTGTGATCCTGAAAGAAGATAAAGATAGAATCCATATTAGCCAAAATAAGTAACAATTCAAGGAGTTATTATTTGTATCGAACCTTATAAATATCATGCATTTCTCTCTCTTTATATTTGTTGTGTAAAAAAGGTGAGGATGAGATTTATATTTGAGTGGATTGTAACTCTAACAAGTTTTAGAGGTTAGGAAAGGTTTCTTTATAAAGTCAAAAAAAACTTTCCTATAAAAGAAAAGTGGTCACTGATTCACTCACTCCCCATCTCAGTAATCTTACATTGATCAAGGGAACTTCATTTACAAAGGATTAAAAAGGAATATTTTTAATATTTACCATATGGATTGTTTTTAACTTTTTAAAAAGTACAAAAAGATTTTTTTTTAACATATAAGCTATGACCACCCTTTCCTTCCATCATAGCCATTATACATTATCAATATTTCTTTACAAGTTTCCATGTTTATTTTCAAAGAAAATATTTTCTCAATATGATGGGAATTTTCATTTAAAATGAAATTAAAAGAAAAGGGTATTATTTTCTTAAAGTAATGAGAAGAATTTTGAAAAGTGATTTATAACTCTATTCTTATATGATGTTACAAGGAAGTTATTTTTAATATATTATTTCTATTTTCTATTCTAAAGGATTTTTTTACTACAAAACCTTTATTTTTGATGAATCGATGGTCTTTTATCATCCTTTATTGATAATGGATTATACCTTATTTTGATATCATTCACTTTCTTGTGATCACGTTCTCTATCACTCTATTATTCATTGGATACTATTTTTATCCTTTATGACCATATTTTTAATATCATGGATTGATTAAGAACCATTTATATTACTTTGATGATGTTTCAACTGTATACCATTTCTATAAAAATTATCAGTTGAAGAAATTTTATTAAGTGAGTTATTTCATTTACTGGGAAAATATTGATGTTTTGTATTCTTGATTCATTACAGATAATTGTAGACTTATAAGGAATTTTTAGAATGAATTTTATTGATTATTAAAAATATAAGGAATGCATAGTATATTTAGGTGATAGTTGGGGCCCGGTTATAGATAGCCCCTCAATGCATCAATGGGTTTCATGAGACAAAATAGAAGGCATGCTATATTGTATGGGTCTTTGGTTTGCACCTTCCCATTTATTAATAATGATGTCTTGGTTGAGATGATTTGATGGTATGATTCATGATCAATTGGCTAGGACTTCATGGAAAGTTAATAAATGTACAAATATATACATGTCCTTTTTTAAGAATCTAGTTTCCATTATCCATGTGATTTTTATGTTGATATTATCCATGTATGTTCATTGAAATCAAGTTATTGATTGAACAGAATGTGTTTTGGTTATCCACTCTACCATATTGATTATGCCTTATTTTCTCAAGATAGCTTCCACTATATGTAACCCTTACCGATCATATAAGCTCACCCTTTATGTGTTTTCCTTTCCTAAGGATATAAAGAAGGATGGTATGAATGGTTTCAAGGATGAAATAATGTTTCTTATGTTATGTTTTTATATTTACAATGTAATATTGGAATCATGTATGTATTTAGTTTTCTAAGACTATTAAACTGGTTGATCCTATGTGGTGATATCCCTTGTATATTGTACCAATGTAATAATGTACACACCCTCTCTAGGTTATTAGATTCTAGGTGTTACACACACTCCCCCCCTCTTTATTTATATATATGTATATATATATATATATATATATATATATATAACATGACTTCTCACACTCACCATGGTGAGTTACTAACACAAATCTTGGCCTTGGGAGAGGTTTTCATGATGTTCCTAAATTCTTACACTTTAATTCGTTAATGTTTATTTATTTTTTTACTAGGGTAGTGATCTTATTAATGGATGATGAAGAAGTTTCCCATAATTATAAAATATTATTCACTACTTTATTTTATTATATACTAAAAATAATAATTCCCTCCCTTCACTTTGGCATGCTATTCATATAATGGGTTTGAGTGTGTTCAAGGGATAAAATGGCATATGGTGGAGTTGGTTCTTTGAAGGTTTCTCACTCTCAATTAAGTTGTGCTCTCAATTCTTGACTATTGGAGCATGTGAGGTTTTATATTCCAAAAATATCTCCAAGGCATTCTATAATTTAAACTCAATGTAAGAAATAATTGTCTGTGTATAATAAGATGTACTACCAAATAAAATTTATAAAATAATGATGAATAATAAAGGAATTCAAGTAGCCAAACCTAGGACCAAGAAATTTCCAACTAACCATTCATTCACTTTTCATTTTCATGTCTAATTTTCATGTTTTATTCTAATTCTCAACCACAAAATTTTTAATATTTTTATAAAATAATAAAAACCCAAAAACATAATAAGTGTTTAAGAATAAGTACATTGGATGTAACGCTGCAAGACTTTAAAATATTTTCATTTCTAAATAAATTTAATTTTTCTTCTTGCTTGATTTTTACACAGCACCCTATTAAGTTTACGCTACACACAATAATGAGTTGGCTTGCATTACACACAAAGCCCAATTTTACTGAACAACAATATATTAATAAAATATTATTATTTAATATAATATATTACATGGCTATTAAATTAGCGGTTATAAATAGTATTAACCAAATTTTTTAATTTTATATATTCCATATAATTTTAAAATTCATGTCATGTATTTTCTAGACATGATATAAGAAACAAATTCAATTTTTCAAATAAAAGAGGTATTTTTAAAAGAATGCAGTTTTTTCACCTTTTAATGGAGAACCCATTTTAAATCTAATATTTAAAACTTTTATATATTAAATTTTAAAAAATAAAATTCTTCTTTGAAATAATAATATCAAATTTCACTTTGGATGAATTTTTGATATTTTTCTAATAAATTTGACGTTATGATGAATAGTAAAAATATACTAAATTTTAATTGAAAAAAAAAATTCATCAAAAAAATTCATGTGATTAAATTATATTATTTAATGGTTTTAAATTATTTTTAGAATATATTTTTATCATTTAATATAATTTAGTTCATTTTCATTAATTTTACATTGAAATCAGATGTAAAAACATGTCAATCTTTTGTAATGTTTTAACTTTTAAAAACCCATTTTTCATTCCGACAATGGGATTTATTTTAAATTAATTAGTGAAACTTATGTATTTTAAATTTTTAAAAATGGATTCCATATTTGGAATTAGTGGGTAAAAATTATATAAATGGGGTCTTTTTGTTTTTGGTTATTATGAAAAGTAACTAGTAATTTTTTTATTACCGCAATTAAGGGTAAATCATTTAATTAAAGGTAAAAATAATATTATAAAATTACCCTAACACCTATAAAAATTCTATTGGATGAATAAATTCGACCCTTATCACTTATTTTTCGAAATGGAGTCATTTAATGGACCCTTGTCCATGAATGTGACAAAAATATTATTAAAATTAATGAATGTGACAAAATGTCACACTCTCATTTCTTATAAGTATATTAATTTTAATATAAAGATATCAAGGAGATAAAATCAATTATAAATAGTATATTTAAAGATAAAATAATTAAAAACATCATAGAAATTTATTTATAATTTTTAGATATTAAATAATTATGATTGATGATGACACAATAGTGATGCAGAAATTATTTTATTAATAGAAATATCAATTAAATAATATTAAAATTATTAAAATAAATATAATTTAACTTAATTGATGACATCTAAGAATTTTACAGATAACTTAGACATGTTAGTGACATATTTTAAGTATTTTTTAGAATTTATCAAGTTGTTTTTATATTTTTAAAGATGAAAATATTGAATAGTATTAAAATTGACATAAATGATATTTAAAAATAAATACTATTTTATTAAATGATATAAAAGTCATAAAAATAAAAAGTTCTGCCAAATAAATTTTATAATTCCAAATATGTCATAAATTATCCAATTGGGGTTCGTTTGGTATTTTATAGTAACTATATTAACCCTATAGTGTAAAAATACAAGAAGACATGGTAAGAGTTAAACTGTTTAATTAAGGGTTAAACCCAAAATATAAGGTTACTTTTGTGACCTAAACTTGTCTAAAAATAATTTTATAAGAGGATTTAGACCCATCCTTATCTTATTATTTAAATAAATCTCTTTGGATTTATTTAAAACCAAAAATCAATTTATATTAAATTAATATTTTAAGATCTTCCAAAAGTGCCCCTCACCTCTCTTATAAAAGGTCACTTCTCCTTATCTTTAATTCACACCTATAAATCCATTTTTCTAGGCCAAAACATGCCCAATTCTACTAAAAACCTCCCTCACTTTATCCTAGAGGCCACACGTTGGGAATAAATCCAACCTAAGGAGTCCTTTTGTGCAAATCAAAAGGAGACACTCGAAGAAGAGGTAATTGTTTTACCAATTCAATTCAATTTATTTTCTTATTATACTTAATCTTACCATGTTTTTTACATAATAAATTAATATTTTCAGTATAATATACATTATTATATGTTATTATGATTGTGTTATACCATATTCCTCCTTTTACCCATCCTACGAAAAACAATATCACCATGTGTGCGTGCGTACGGCTTACCATCTCCACGCCGTGGTGCAAACTATTTTTCATTTATAATTTATTTTTATAGGTATAATGATGAGTATAATGGATTTAAACACTAAATATATCATGATAATTATTCTTTGTAATTAATATATCGTCTAATTACATACCATTTAACCATCAAGTGAATGATACCCTCGTTCGTGTGTACGTACGATCTACCATCTCCATGATGTGATAAGATTCATTCTCTACGTTAACCATTCAAGAATGATTATAAAATTTATATGATGAGTAAAAATGATAATTATGAACCTAATTTAATTCTTAATATGAATAAAATACATCCTATTCATAACAAATAAGACTTACATGACAAAACAGGAATGAGAAAATGAAGCAGTTGACACCCGAAACAACAGTAATACTAAAATATTATTACCCAAAGGATATAATAAGATCATGTATGATATAATAAATATGGATATGGTTCTCATATAATTTAATGACATGATTTAACCATTATACAGTAGGTTAATACACCCTCAACTAAAGGAAAGTGCAAGGTAAGGGCTAATTTCACAATCTCATTATTATTTGAGATTGTTTATACGTTCGTATCTACTAGAACATATTTACCATCAATGTCCATGTTTCTTAAAAATGTATTTCAAAATATTAATACTATTGTTTAAAGTCATTTTTACCCATGTTTTAATTTTTATAAAACAATTTGAAAAGAATCTTTTTGTCGTTTTCCAAACGAGGTACTTTATGACCTTTTCGACAAATTAAGGAAAGAATATTTTTTAACATATATGGTGAAAGTATATATTTTCTACCATTATGATGCCTTAACATTTTGAAGCTTCCCTTACAATATTAAAAGGTTATTTTCAAAAGAAATGTTTTATTTTATAATTGTGTGGCTTTCAAATTATTTAAAGTAAAAAATGGATATTTATCTCAAAGATTTTTAATGAATTTATTAGATTATTTTCATCTATGACAACATCCTTTGTTGGATTTTATGATTAATTGAGGTTGATTTATTATGATACAATATTAAATATTGGATTGAATTTTCTATGATATGTTTGACTGTAGATGTACTATTTTTATACCATTCATATTTTATGGTTAAAGTTTTAACATTTTGTATGCTAGTTTTAATACGAATGTTTATGTTATGTTTCACCATTTTCATAAGAGGAATGCATTGGACTTAGTAAGTGATGTTTAGGGCCCTCTATATCCCCTTGATACATTGGTAGGTCTCATGAGACAAACTAGTGACTTGGCACAAGGCCATGATGGTATGGTTATTTATAGTCTTGTCATGAGGCCTTGATGGTATGGTTATGTTGTGAGATATTATGCATTACCTGATTATGAGTTTAGTTATTGATATTACATGTGATTATTCAACTAGTAAAATATCCATGTGAATGTTTAAATGGGATTATTTGATTTATTCTTTCCATTTTATGTTCAATTTTATCTTTATAAGGCTTTTGTTTCAGTTTTATACTTTCCTTAAAAGTTTATAATTATTTATGAAAGCTTATAATATATTTTTTAACCTTACTGAGCATCTGACCTCACCCCTTTATTATGTTTTATTTTCCCAGGGTGCCAAGAAGTGTTTTATGATTGATATGCAGGGTTAATCTAAGATGAGTTCTCAAATAATTAACTATGTTTATTCTATGAATTGTAATAAAAATTCCATATATGTAATATATTTTCCAAGACTACTAAACTGATCAGTCCTTTGGGATTTTATTCCTTGTAATCATGCCAATGTATTAAAATAATGAACTGATTCTAGGCTTTTGTGGTTAGGGCATTATAGTTGGTATTAGAGGAAGTTTATAAATAACCTTGGAAATAGATTTAAAAAATAGATTGTGGATCGTAACCCTAAGATAGACTTCAAGGATTAGTATAGAGGAACATCCTAAAATTTGGTTAATTTAGAGATTATTTGGGTATTCCTAGAAAATACATCCCTTTCTGGATACTACAAGTGGATGTGGTTCTAGAACAGATGTACCTAGGAGTAAAAACTCTGACAAGGTGTTTCGAGCTTGACTCAAGGTAACCTGGTACACGAAAATGGGTCTTACTGTGCACCTAGTTTGACACTCCTAGAGGATAAGCTTAAGATAATTCACATTTTATTTACCTAATGTTATAATGGATTTAAAAGTAAAGATTCCCCTAAAGTGGCCAAAGTTTATTCTAGGATTTACGATGCATAAATTCATGTTATGTGCTATACCATATTTAGAGTTATACAAAGTACATAACTTTATCAGCTAATCCAGTATATTACATCCTATAGAAATGGTCCTTAGAATAAGGAATGAGAACTCCACCAATGTACATGAATCAAAGAGTAAGAAGGATCGTATATTTTATAGTCTTAAGCCAACATTTCAAAGGAAAATAGTCTCCCATGTATTTTTATCATTTCAGGAAATAGTATCATGTGTTAATAAGATAAGTAAAGAATTTTTTGAGTCCTATGTCTTTGAAGGGAAGTAAGAGAAGAAGATAACGGAAGAGAAAATGATAAATAAAGGGAATAAGGGAAAAAGGATTTTCCCACATGTGATAATTGTGGAAAGAATCGCCATGGTAAATCCTTGAAGGGAATGTGAGTTTGTTATAATTGTGGAGAAAAAGGACACCAAGTTCGTGATTGTAAGGGTAATAAAAAAGTTTTCAATGTACAATGCTTCAAATGCAAGGATATGGGACACTATACAAATAAATGTACCAATCATCAAAGGAATGTACCCTAAATAATGAAATTAGATAATGATCAAGTTATGATTATAATAAAGATGAAGAGGAATGATTAATATGTCTATTCAAGATTTTTTTTGAATATTTTATTAGCAATGTAATGGTTATAATAACTATGAAGTATATAAGGATTGTACTACAGTACTATTTCATTAAGAATTTGAGATTTTATGGTACTAAGTAAAGTGACATAGTTGCAAGTTAAATTTTTTGGAAAATATACAGTAGAGGGAAAGATTAACCTCAATAGGTTTCTGATATAGATATAATCATGATTTGGGTAAAGTAAATTGGATATTATTTACTACCTTGGAACTTATTAATGGTTTGTTTATTCCATCTTGTTGGAGTTTACAACATTTTTGGATTTAAGGAGTATATCCAATATCTTATGTTTTATATAAGGAATAAGTAATCATGAACATATTCAATAAGGTTTTATGATGATTTAGGTTATTACCATATTTCAAGAGAATACATGATGAAGTTATTCACATGTTTGGTATGTGACAAAAAAGAATCTTCATTATGTTATGTTGATTTTAGAAATTCAATGACCTTTCTTATAAATTTTTGGACTATGAGTTTAGACAGAAGTATTTTGGATAAGTCTAAAGGTTAGAATGGATTAAGTTGAACACTGGATAGTATTGTTTAAGGTTTAAAAAAATCTTAAGGTTGTTTTTTTGGAATTCTGTAATAATGTAGTTTTAAGAAAAGGACAACCCATAGATCGGGAAACAACATGTTGCGTTGGATAAGGCTTTGGGAATCAAACCCACAACCGAAGTGTGACAAAGATTTATCACCTACCACTAGCATACAAGAATTACCTAGTTATTATAATGTAGTTTTATTTATTTAAATGGTATAATTTAATTTTTTAAACCTTATACTATTAAGATAAATATAATATTTTTTATTTTTTTATCTTTTGAAGAGAAAGATGAGTTTATGGTAAGAAATAGTTAAAGGATGAAACTCCAATTGTCAAGTAAGTATGATTCTTTGTGTTATTATTCTATAAAGTAAATTAATTCTTCAAATCTAATGGAAAGGATATTTAAACCAAAAATGTTATCCTAGTACTTTTTCCAATGAATCAAATGGTCCTTTAGATCATCATCGACTTCTTGATTTGTGATTGTTCACTTTCTCCTAATCATATTCTCTATCACTCTCCATCATAACATTATGGTTAGATTTTTATTTCATATCCATGTTTTCCTACATAGAACCCTAGTATGTTTTATCTATGGTACCCTTCTTACTTCCCTTTATTTATTTTAAAGTATATGTTTTATCTATTGGAGTTGGTGTCTTAGAACCAACTACTTTGTACTTTATGATAATCTTGTATTAATAAATATCTTATTGCATCTTGATTGTTCTCCTGCATTACAATTCATGTGATAATGTACTAAGGATAGTTGTTTCACTAAAGTTTCATAGATGATCCCTACTATGATGAGAACCTCGAAGTGTCATAACACTATTCTTGAATATATATTCTATAGTCGGATGATGTTATTTGAGAGACACAAAAAATACAGTCCATTAGGGTTGAGTACTCATAAAACTTTGAGGCACCTTCGCATGGTGTGTTCCCTTGGTAATATTCAGGATGATATTATGAGAATGAGACCCATAAATAGAAAATCTGCATTTCATAGTGTCATTGGATGTTCCTATCTACGGATATGTGTATTGGTCCTTAGACTTTAATATTATTATTAATGGGTATTACAACTCACGCACTTATATGTATTGATGAAAACTATGATGACACACTATTCACATCAAGCTAGGATATGTTGGGTGTGTCACGAGTAATACTACATTAATAGATAATGTGAGAAAGGATTTGTCCCTTCCGTTTCATAATGGAAGTAGATATCTCAATCCCTTTGATAGAATTGAAATAGACTAAATAAATCCATGTTCATCATGAGGAATGGGTAATTTCAATTCTGAGAAGTCAAAGAAAGAATAATAGGCCACATGGGTTGATGGCACTAGCATGAAATCTGCTTGATTTGAGATATCGTGACAAATGGATTACATTACACGGTAAGATTTCGTAGGAGGTGACATGTCATTACGGTATTAAATTATTTCTCTATGGGTGCCTTGGCATGTTTCTAGATGCTAACCTTGGACTTTAGGTGGGCCCCACCTAATGCCACTAAGAAAGAGGCCTAGAGGTTCACACACTAAGTGTTTCCAAGTATCTCAGTTAAATATTCATTCAAAAAATTGAATAAAAATTATGGTCAATTATGGTTTAATAATTATTCAAGGATTTCTGATCACATTTATTTCAACACTATTTATTCGAGATAATATATTATGGTAGAAATAATATATTTATTAGTGAGTAATGCAGTGATATTTATTTAAGAAATAAATAGTCATTATTCAAGGTCTAATAAATGTGGTGGAGGAAATAAAGAAAATGGAAAAACAAAAGTACACGCCGTTTATATTAATATACACACCATGTATTTTTTCTGGGGATTTGTGAGAAATAATATTATTTAATTAAATAAATAATATTAGATATAATTCACTGGGCACATGTTTAGTGATAATAATAGTCAACTTTTATTATTAGACATGGGGTATTACTAATAATTAAATGAAATTAAAAAATGTTTTCAGGTAATTAATTCATTTTATTATTCTAAGTAATAAAATAACAATTACATTATTCTCATTAAGTCGATCCATTCTTTATGGTTGTGCACAACAGATCTAGAAAAGGCTCTCAAGACGAGCTAATTCCTTTCCTTTGAGAGTGCTCTCAAGTTACGAGATAGATCCTCCTCCATTGGATCAAGGAGAGCACTTTGGAAGCTACTCTCAAGGTGATCGAAGGCAGACATCACAAAAAAAGGCTCTTTCATGCTAGAACCTGGAGATTCCTTCGACGATGTCTAAAGATACGTTGATCATGTGTGGATCACCACTAGTGGAAGCCTACACTTGGATTCTATGACGTAATGACGGATCACATCGGATCATGACTAGAAACATAAACAGAGATAGAATTCCATAAACATAATTCTTGTATTTTAATTAAATTAATTATAACCAACATATGATGATCCTCTCTATGGTTCTAGGACTCCCCTATTTTCTTTTGTTCTTCATTCTATTCTGAAGATCTGTAGTTTTATCATCGTGACGGATATCGGATTGATCGTTGTTAATGGAAAAATTAAAGTTGGGTGCACCCATCCACGCACTTTCGTTGTGCCCAGAACCTACAAGTGGTATCATAGGGGTCATATCATTGATTATAATTATTTATTTATTTTGTTGATGATTTATGCATTTAATAATTTAGTTGTTTTAATTCAAGTTAATCATTCTGTAAATCTAAATCTCAAGATTTTTTCCTCCTCTTTATTTTCTCGTTCACCATACAGAAACGATATTTTTCTTTTAATTTTGATTAAAATAAAATAAAGAATCTTATCCAGAGGTTCCAAAGGTTCCTGGACATACAAAACCAGAACACACGGTGTGTTTTAGGCGGTACACATTGTGTAGTCAAGGTTCAATGCATCGGATTGGTCCGCCAAACCAAGCCATGTCATTGGAGTTTATCTAAGTTTTTATGACTCTGTGTGTTGACCAGGAACATGTGGCACATGGTTTCTAGATTACAGGTTGTGTGGACCACTGGATACGGCGTGTAGTCCCTTTAGGTTAGGGTTAGATCGTGTACCTCATACACAGCTTGCCCAGCTGGAGACCGTGTAATGCAGATACTACATGGCATGTGACCCACTAGACACGCCGTGTACTCTGAGGATTTCTGAAGTACACTTACATGTTTTATCCCCAGGCGTGTACTTCAGATGGATGGTGAACAATAGTACACGTCTTGTAGTTGGAAATACCCACCATTTACTCATCCAAATTACACAGATTTATTTAAATTTATTATTATATTATACAAACCCTTGATACATGTACCATGATGCTGGTATAAATCTAAGGCACAACATATGATAGGTGTTTTATATATATGTGTAAATTTAACATCTACATAATATTCATTTCTTCTCATTGGGTAGTTATAAACAGGAATTCATCGGGTTACCTCCAAGGTACAAGTTACATACAAAGATAATTTTAAATGAATTTATTTGTTTAAAATTATGATGGATGAGAATCTAAAGGAAATTCAGAAAAGGGTTTAAGATAAAAAGATTGATTAATTAAATATAATTAATTGATTCGGGCATGATTTATCTTAAACAAGAATGATTAAAGAATTGAATGATATTTTTATTTATTTGTAAATATCGTTGCACATATAGTAGATCTTGAGCTAGACCAGGACCTTTCTATGTGGATGGTTTCTTTTAATTTATTTATTTAAATTAAATTTGTTGGCCTAAGAGCCTTATCCTCATTAATATGTAGGGCATGCGTTCCCAAGGTTTCTTTTATGTAAAACCCCGTTTTACCCCACACCTGCGAGTGAGATAAAAGCATATGTA
This sequence comes from Viscum album, assembly GCA_963277665.1. Classification (NCBI taxonomy): domain Eukaryota; kingdom Viridiplantae; phylum Streptophyta; class Magnoliopsida; order Santalales; family Viscaceae; genus Viscum; species Viscum album. The sequence continues at coordinate 326,168,648 of OY728148.1, read as the reverse complement.
ATGGATGGAGCTCCCAAGATATTGGAGGTGGTTCAAGTTATGATCCAAGGTAAAACCAATCCAAGCAGATACAAAGGTGGATAGGTGGAAAGCTATAAACACGAACCCAAAAAGGTTCAAGGTGTTTTCTCCCCTATGTCTTGGGTTAGTTTATAAACTTCTAGATAAAATAACCAATAGAAAAAGCTCATGATCATGCCATTTATTTTATTTCTATCAGTTTCATGGTTTATTTATTGTGGGTGTGTTTTCGCGATCACACAATTAATAAATTAAACAAGCATGCAAGATGGAACTAAAATAAGACCAACTTATGCATAAATATTATATTAGACATGGTTAATCACTTAATTATATCCCACTTAACATTAACAAGCATGTAATAAATATAATAAAATAGAAATTTATGTATAAGGATAAAATCCCTCAAAGAAATATTAAGTCGATATAGCCTTCCATAATCTTGGTTAGAATCGAACCATAGTTCAAAGTACTTGACCAACCCTAGTTGGGGTGATTTCAATTATTGGGGAATTCTAATTCAAGGTTTTGGGTTGAATTGACTTGGTTCACATCAAGGTTTGACTTCCACATTAGGACTTGGTGTTATCAAGAGGCAAAGGTTGAGGAAATCCATAATAAAAGGATTCCAGGATCGAGGAGTCCACTCAGCAGATCAAGGAGCTACGAGTTAATGCAGTTGGTATTTGGAATGCCTACCTAAAAACTTTCATGTTTCTTGAACAACCATAGTTTGGGTAATGAGAAGGGAAATATGGATCATTTCCACTAGAATATTTAGGCAATATAATATTCTGAAGTCAACGGTGAGGGCTATTGGATTTTGATAAAATAGTGGGAGACAAATAAGTATTAATTTATTTATTTGTCTCAGTTTTTATCATGATAAAGTACTAAATCTTTGATCATATTAATTTTTAGAAATGGAAAGAAAAATGACTTCAAACATATCATTGTGAACCATACTAGAGAAGGAAAATCTTCTCACTAGAACCAATTTCCAGGAATGGCAGAGGTGTTTACGTGTCATCCTTCTCCACGAGAGGAAATTGTATGTATTGGAGGAGCCTATTACAATTGTTCCTGGAAAAGAGGTTAGTGATGAGGAAATATCTCTCTATATGAAACATTTGTGTGATTCCACATATGTCCAATGTTTCATGCTATCGTCCATGTCTAATGATCTCTTGAAGCAATATGAAAACATAGATGCATATAGCATGATGTCTCACCTTAAGGATCTCTATCAAGAGAAGGTAAGACATGAGAGATATGAGATCTCCAATGCTTTTTTCACAACTAATCTTGGAGAGGATGCTCTAGCTGGGGCTCATGTAGTCAAGTTTATTGGCTACATTCAACACCTAGACATCTTAGGGATTAAGTTCCTGGATGAGTTGCGTACAGATCTCATCCTGTCATCACTGCCCAATACCTTTTCTAGATTTATTGTCATATACAACATAAAAAATAATGAGAAGAGCCTACCATAAGTTATGACATTAATTCTCCAGGTAGATAAGGACATGGGGTGTGACAAACCCGTAGTCCTTATGGTGAATAAAAAAAAGGAAGGACATGGAAAAGGGGCCAAGGATTTATAAACAGTCTGAAGCCCCCAAGAATAGTCCCTCTAATAAGGGGAAGATCCAGAGGCAAGGGAAGGAACGGGAGGCGGTGTGTTTTTCATGTGGCAATCCAGGCCACTGGAATAGGAACTGCACCCAAAAGCATGGGGATGCTAAAGGTGCATTTGTTATTGAGTGTAATCTTTCCATTTATACACATTGGGTATTAGATACAGCTTATGGGGATCACATTTATATTCAAATGTAGTAACCAAGTAGATTTGGAAATATTTACAGAGGAGAGGTGGATCTTCGGGCTACCAATGGTGCAAGGATGGATGCATTGGGCATTGGCGATTGCCATCTCTCGTTACCAACTAGGATGCTTTTGGTTTTACATAACTGTTATTATATGCCTAGTGTTACCAAGAACATAATTTCTATATCATGTTTGGATATTGATGGATTTATTTTCAAGTTTGGAAATAAGGGTTGTTTATTTTATAAGAACAATGTATGTTATGGTATGGATTATTTAAATAATGGTTTGTATGTATTAAATTATGAAAACCAAGTATTGGCAATTGATAACGAAACAAACTCACATGACTCATACAACGCCCAGTTGTGACATCACCATATTGGTCATGTAAATGAGAAGTTCTTGATAAAGCTCTACCAAGATGGTTATTTAGAATCTACTGAGCTAAAACCACTTGATAGATGTCACGCTTTTTTACAAGGTAAAATGACCAAGCCGCCTTTTGGTGGACAGGGTGAAAGGGCCATAGATCTTCTATGATTGGTGCACACAGATGTGTGTGGACCATTTCCAGTAGAAGATAGAGGTGGATATTATCACTTCATTAATTTTACTGATGATTTGAGTAGATATGGATATATCTACTTAATGAGGTATAATTCAGAGTCCTTGGAGAAATTTAAGGAATTCAAGAATTAAGTAGAGAATCGGCTTGGTAATAAGATAAAGAATATTTGATCGGATTGAGGTAGAGAATATCTGAATCAAGAGTTCATCAGCCTTTTATGGAAGTCTGGGATTCTATCTCAACTCACTCCTCCTTATACACCATAGTGGAATGGTATTAGTGAAAGGAGGAACTGCACCTTATTGTACATGGTGAGGTCGATGATGAGTCATGTAGATCTTCCATTATCCTTTTGGGGATATTCATTACAAACTGCAGTATACACATTAAACTGAGTACTAACTAATGTGGAAAATGGAATTCCCTCTGAGTTATGGAATAGAAAGAAACCCATTTTTTCACACACTCAGGTATGGGGATGCGAGGCATTTATTAAGGTCTACTCAGGAAAAAAACTAGCACCCCAAGTCATGAGGTGTATCTTTATAGGATATCCCAAGGAAACAAAAGGATATTACCTATATAATCCTTCAGACAAGAAAGTGATTGTCACCAGACAAGTCTCCTTTCTTGAGAGGGAGAACATCCTCAAAAAGGATAGTGGGAGCATGATTGACTTCGATGAATTTGATTCTCAAGATACACAGGATTTGGTACAGGAACAAGTTCCACAGGTTCCCATAGAATAGGTTCTAGAAACACAAGTATTGCATATATAGGTGCTCAATAGAGGTAAGGGAACCAAATAGATTTGGTTTCCTAGTCAAAGAGGATGGTGAATCATTATTTTTGGACAATGATGAACCTCTCTCCTACAAGGAAGCAGTAGAGAGATCAGAAGTTACAATATGGCCAGAAGCTATAAATTATGAGATGGATTCCATGTATCAGAACCAAGTCTAGGTTCTAGTTGATGAGTCAGTTGATGTAAAGCATGTTGGATGCAAATGGGTATTCAAGAGAAAGTTGGACATAGTAGGTCAAGTTAGTGCCTATAGAGCAAGGCTAGTGGCTAAAAAATTCAGACAACATCAAGGAATTGACTATGATAAAACTTTCTCACCAGTTTCCATGTTTAAATCCATAAGAATCATACTTTCCATAGTATCTTACCATGACTATGAGATTTGTAAAATGGATGTCAAAACAGCATTCCTTAATGGGAACTTTTAGGAAGATGTCTATATGAAACAACCAGAAGGTTTTGTGACACCAAGTGAAGCTAAACTAGTTTGAAAGTTATAGAAATCCATTTATGGATTAAATCAAGCATCTAGGTCATAGAACATTTGATTTTATGAAGACATAAAGGAATTTGGTTTCATTAATAATGAATGTGAACCATGTGTTTATAAGCAGTTTAATGGGAATTTATTTGTTATCCTAGTAGTATATGTTGATGATATATTACTTATAAGAAATGATGTACCAATCTTACAGTCGGTTAAGGACAAGTTGAACAAGTGTTTCTCCATGAAGGAATTGGGTGAAGCAGCCTACATTCTATGTATCAAGATCATTTGTGATGGATACAAGAGGATGTTTGGACTAAGTCAAGGTACATACATTAACTAGATACTAAAGAGATTTAGTATGGAAGAATCCAAGAGGGGATTATTTCCAGTGTCACATGGCCTATATCTTTCTAAGAGAATTTTTCCTCAAACACAACAGGAGAAAGATAGGATGAGTAATATCACATACACTTTGACTATAGGATCCATCATGTATGTCATGTTATATACCAGGCTTGATGTTGCCTATGCACTGAGCATGGTAGAAAGATATCAAGTAGATCCAGGAGAACAAGATTGGACTACTATTAAGACTATCCTTAAGTATCTGAGAAGAACTAAGGATATGTTCTAGGTGTATGGAGGAGACAAGGAGCTTGTCATCATAGGGTATGTTGATGCTAGTTTTCAGACAGATCAGAATTATCTGAAGTCACAATCGGGATATGTTTTCTATCTCAACAGAGGAGTTGTGAGATGGAAGAGTTCAAAGAATCCAGTTGTCGCCGATTCTACAGCGGAGTCTGAATATATAGCAACTTCTGATGTAGCCAAAGAAGTTGTTTGGATTCAAAACTTTTTCTAGAAGCTTGATGCGGTGCCTAACAGTAGAGACCCTATCACATTGTATTGTGATAATACTATATTGGTGGCTCTTACAAAAGAACCAAGGTCACGTCAACAAACAAAGCATATTCTCCGGAAGTATCACCTCTTGAAGGATTTTTATAAAAGGGGTGAAGTTGTAGTGATCAGAGTGTCCACAGAAGAGAACGTGGTAGACCCCATGACTAAAGACTTATCTTAGAAGAAGCATGAATATCATGTGGGATCTAGTGGGTTAAAGGTTGTTAGAAATTGGCTCTAGTCCAAATGGGAGTCTGTTAGAGTTGGTGGCCTAGAACCAACTACTTTTTACTTTATGATAAATTTGTATTAATAAATACCATATCACATCTTGAATTTTCTTCTGTGTGACAATGCATGGATAATGTCCTAAGGATAACTGTTTCACTAAAGGGTCATAGCAGATCCCTGCTATGATGAGAACCCATAAGTGCCATAACACTATTCTTGAATATATGTTCTATGGCTGGATGATGTTATTTGAGGGACACAAATAATACAGGACATTAGGGGTGAAGACTCATAAAACTTTGAGGAATCATCTCATTGTGTTCGCCCTTGATAATATCAAGGTATGATATGTTGGGTGCATCACGAGTAATACTACATTAATAGATAATGTGAGAAAGGATTTGTCCCTTCTGTTTCATAATGGAAGTAGATATCTCAAACCCTTTGATGGAATTGATATATCCTAAATAAATCCATGTCCATGGTGAGGAATGGGAAAAATTAATTCTGGTAAGTCAAAGAAAGAATAATTGAGCACATGGGTTGATGGAACTAGCATGCAACCTTCTTGATTCGAGATATCATGACAAAGAGTTTACATTACACGATAATGGTTCATAGGAGGTGGCACATCATTGCAGCATTAACTTCTTTCTCTATGGGTACCTTGGAATGTTTCTAGAAACTAACCTTGGAATTTAGGAAGGCTCTGCCTAATGCCACTAAAAAAGAGACCTAGAGGGTCACACACTAAGTGTGTCCACGTATCTCAGTTAAATATTCATTTAACAAGTTGAATAAAGATTATTCCCAATTATGGTTTAATAATTATTCAATGGTACCTGATCGCATTTATTTCGACACTAATTATTTGAGAGAATATATTATAGGTAAAATAATATATTTATTAGTCAGTAATGCAGTTATATTTATTTAAGAAATAAATATTCATTATTCAAGGTCTAATAAATGTGGTGGAGGAAATAAAGAAAATGTAAAAACATAAGTACATATTGTGTATATTAATATACATTCCATGTAGTTTTTCTAGGAATTTTTGAGAAATAATATTATTTATTTAATTAAATAATATTAGGTGTAATTCATTGGGTGCATGTCAAATGATAATAATAGTTGAGTGTTATTATTAGACATGGGGTTTTACTAAGAATTAAATGAAATGAATAAATACTTTCGGGTAATTAATTCATTTTATTATTATAAGTAATATAATCTTAATTAAATTATTCTTATTAAGTTGATCCATTCTTTGTGGTTGTGTGCAATGGATCTGGAAAAATCTCTCAAGTCAGTAGAGAATTCCTTTCCTCCAAGAACGCTCTCAAGTTATGAGAGAGATCCTCCTCTATCGGATTAAGGAGAGCGCTTTGGAAGCTGCCCTCAAAACAATTGAAGGTGGACATTGCAAGCGAATGAACTTTTATGCTAGCACCTGTATATTCCTTTTACGACGTCCAGAGATACGTGGATCATGTGTGGATCACCGCTAGAGGAAGCCAACACTTGGATTATGCGACGCAAAGATGGATCACATCGAATAGTGACCGAAAACATCAATGGAGATATAATTTCATCAAGGTAATTATTGTATTTTAATTAAATTAATTATAACCAATATATGATGATCCTCTCTATGATTCTAGGACTCTCCTCTTTTCTTTTGTTCTTCGTTCTAATCTGAAGATCCGGTGTTTTATCATCGTGATGGATCTCAGATTGATCATTATTAACAGAAAAATTAAAGTTGGGTACACTCATCCACACGCTTTCTCTATGCCTGTAACCTACATTATCGATCCTTGTTCTGATGTGGTATTACAATAAAATAATTTTGAATTGAAGGAGGGGAGAATGTAACACCCCAAGACTTTACAATATTTTCATTTATGAAAAAATTAATTTTGTTTCTTGCTTGATTTTTACTCAACACACTTTTAAGCTTATGTTACACACAACAATGAGTTGGATTGCGTTACATGCAAAGCCCACTTTTACCGAACAACAATATATTAATAATATATTATTATTTAATATATTATATTACCTAGCTGCTAAATTAGAAGTTATGAAGAGTATTAAACACATTTATTAATTTTATATATTCCATATAATTTTAACATTCATCTCGTGTATTTTCTATACATGATATAAGAAAAAAATTCAATTTTTCAGATAAAATATATATTTTTCAAAAAATATAGTTTTGCCACCTTTTAATAGAGAACCCATTTTAAATACAATATTTGAAACTTTAATATATTAAATTTGACAAAATAAACTTATTCTTTTAAATAGTAAAATAAAAATTTACTTTGGATGAATTTTTAATATTTTTTTGATAAATTTGACGTTTTGATGAATAGTAAAAATATACTAAATTTTAATTGAAAAAAACTTTTTTCATAGAAATAATTCATGTACTTAAATTATATTATTGAATGGTTTTAAAGTATAAATAGAATATTTTTTATCATTTAAAATAATTTAGACCATTTTCATTAATTTTACATTGAATTCAGATGTAAAAACATGTCAATCTTTTACAATGTTTTAACTTTTAAAACCCCGTTTTTTATTCTGACAACAGGATTTATTTTAAATTAATTAATACAAATTATGTGTTTTGAATTTTTAAAAAGGGATTCCATATTTTGAATCAGTGGGTTCAAATTATGTAAATAGGTTCCTTTTATTTTTTAGAATTATGAATAGTAATTTTAGTAATTTTTTATTACCATGGTTAAGGGTAAAACAGGTAATTAAAGGTAAAAATAATATTATAAAATTACCCTAACACCGGTAAAAATTATATTGGATGGAAAAATTCTACCTTTATCACCTATGTTTCTAAATGGAGTCATTTAATGGATTTTTGTCAATGAACGTGACATAAATATTATTAAAATTAATGAATGTGACAAAATGTCACACTCTCGTTTCTTATAAGTATAATAATTTTAATATAGAGATATCCCAGAGATAACATCGATTATAAATAGTCTATGGAAATATAAAATAATTACCTAAATAATAGTAATTTATTTATAATTTTTAGAGATTAAATAATTACCATTAATGATGACACAATAGTGATGCAGAAATTATTTTATTAATATAAATATCAATTAAATAATATTATGAATATTAAATTAAATATAATTTGACTTAATTAATGACATGAAAAAAATTTATAGATAACTTATACATGTTAGTGACATATTTTAAGTATTTCTTATAAGTTATCATCTTGGTTTTATATTTTTAAAAATAAAAATATTAAATAGTATTAAAATTGACATAAATGATATTTTAAAATAAATACTATTTTATTAAATGATATAAAAGTCATAAAAATATAAGGTTCTCAAAAATAACTTTTATAATGTCAAATAATCCATAAATTATATAATTTGGGTTTGTTTGGCATTTTATAGTAATTATATTAACCCTATAGTGTAAAAATACAAGAAGACACGGTAAGAGTTAAACTGTTTAACCAAGGGTTAAACCCAAAAGATAAGGTTAGTTTTGTGACCTAAACTTGTATAAAAATAATTTTCTGATAGTATTTTGACAAATACTTATCTTATACTCTAAATAAATCAATTTGGATCTATTTGAATCCCAAAATCAATTTATAATAAATTAATAATTTAAGATCTTCCAAAAGTGTCACTCACCTCTCTTATAAAAGGGCACTTCTCCTTCTCTTTAATTAACACCTCTAAAACCTTTTTTCTCAGCCAAACCCTATCCACTTATCCTTAAAACTTCTATTAATTAATCCAAGAAGCCACACTTTGGAAATAAAACCAACCTAAGGAGTCCTTTTGTGCAAATCAAAAGGAGACACTCGAAGAAGAGATAATTGTTTTACCAATTCCTTTCAATTTCTTTTCTTCTTATACTTCGTATTACTTTGTTTTTTCCATACTAAATTAATATATATTGTAAAATATACATTATTAGATGTTATTATGATTATGGTATAACCATATTCCTCCTTTTACCCATCCTACGAAAAACAATATCACCATGTGTGTGTGCGTACGACTTACCATCTCTACGTCGTGGTGCAAACTATTTTTCATTTATAATTTATTTAGATGGGTATAATTATGATTATAATGGATTTAAATAATGAATATATTGTGATATATAATATTTATAATTAATATATCATCTAAATCCATACCATTTACCCATCAAGTGAATGATATCGTCGCTCGTGCATGTATACGACCTACCATCTCCACGATGCGATAAGATTCATTCTACATGTTAACCATTCAAGAATGATTATAAAATTTATATTATGGGTAAAAATAATAATTATGAACTTAATTTTATTCTGGATATGAATAAAATAAATCCTATTCATAACAAACATGACTTACATGAAAAAATAAGAATGGGAAAATGAAGCAGTTGACACTCGAAACAACAGTAATACTGAAATATTATTACCAAAAGTATATAAGAGGATCATATATGATATCATAAATATGGATATAGTTATGGTATAATTTAATAGCATTATTTAACCATTATATAGGATGTTAACATACCCTCGACTAAAGGAAAGTGTAAGGTAAGGGTTAATTTCGCAATCTCGTTGTAATCTGAGATTGTTTATACATTAGTATCTACTGGGAAATCTTTATCATCCATGTCCATGTTTTTAAAAAATGTATTTTAAAATATTATTACTATTTTTTAAATTCATTTTTAACCATGTTTGAAATTTTATAAAACATTTTAATGGAATCTTTCTTTTGTTTTCTAAATGAGGTACTTTATAACCTTTTCGAAAAATTGAGGAAAGAATGTTTTCTTAACTTATACAACACGAGCATCTATTTTCCATCATTATAACGAATTAACATTTTAAAATTTACCTTACAATATTACAATTTTATTTTCAAAAGAAATGTTTTATTTTATAATTGCACATCTTTCAAATGATTTAAAGTAAAAAAGGGATATTTCTCTCAATGAGTTTTAATGAATTTATTATATTATTTTCATTTATATCAACATCCTTTGTAGTATTTTATGCTTAATTGAGGTTGATTTATTATGATAAAATATTCCATATTGTATTAAAGGTTTTATGATATGTTTGACTGTGGATGTGCTATTTTTATACCATTTATGGTTTATGTTTAAAGTATCAATATTTCGTATGCTAGTTTGAATATGAATGTTTATGTTATGTTTCACCCTTTTCATAAGAGGAATGCATTAGAATTAGTAAGTGATGGGCATGGCCTTTTATATCCCCTCGATGCATCTGTAGGCCTCATGAGATAAACTAGTGTCTTGTCACAAGTCCTTGACGGTATGGTTATTTATGTTCTTGGCACAAGGCCTTGACGATATGGTTATGATGTCCGACATTATGAATTTCCTCATTATGAGTATAGTTATTGATATTACATGTGATTATTTGACTAGTATAATATCCATGTGAATGTTTAAATGGAATTATTTGATTTATTCTTACCTTATTTTTTTTCAAGTTTATGTTTATAAGGCTTCTTTTTCAGTTTTATACTTTCCTTAAAAGTTTATGATTATTTATGAAATCTTCTACCATATTGTTTAACCTTACTGAGAATCTGAGCTCACCCATTTCTTATGTTTTATTTTCCCAGAGTGCCAAGAAGTATTTTATGACTGATATACAGGGTTAATCTATGATGCATTCTCAAATAATTATCTATGTTGAATTTTATGCTTTGAATTGTAATGAAAAGTTCATATATGTAATCTATTTTCTAGGACTGCTATAATGATCGGTCCATCGGGATTTGATTCATTATTATCATGCCAATGTATTAAAATAATGCACCGACTCTGAACTTCTAGGTTCGGGTGTTAAATTGGATATAAAATCTCCTCATGTGAGACAACTCTTATCATCCACTATGCTGCAATATGATCTTCTTATCTTTAAAGAAGAATAATCAACACCTTTTTACCTCTTTATATCCTTAGAATAAGAAATCATACAAGTGGTGGAATTTGAAGGAATATGGAGGAACATGATTACCTACTTTAATCCACTACAACTATACTCCAAGAGGCCTTGGGAAATAAATAATAAATGGAGGTCAAACCAACTTAGGGAGTCAATCCTTTCTCAAACTCAATTTCCTTTAATTTTCTTGAAATTTAATTGAGAATTAACTACCTTTCTTAATTTTTCAAATTTTTAAAAATCATGCTTTTCCTTGGAGTATAAAGAAGAAAATTAAATTCCACCTAATAAGGAGTACATGGTGCTCCATGAACCCATTGAACATTTATTAGAGTGTGTACATAATGAGTTCCTGGTGGATTTGTATAAATAAATCAAGTCACAAGTTGTACACTTTAAATAGGAATATTTTTTATATAAATTTTTCATGTTTTAATTTCATTCAAATAACATATTTCACTAACTTTCCCTTTAATAATTTTTTTGATGCATCATATCATGAGCAAGCACTGGAAGAATAAAATTAGGTTGTACAAGTAGCATCCAAGGATAAGGAACAATATTTTATCCTACCCCCACCATGAAAATTATACTTAATAGAAATGGGGATGGACCTGATGCACTCTATCCATGGAGTTCTCAACAATCAAGACAAGTTGAATAACTAAAAGAAAATTCAAGTGGTAGTTCAAATCAAAGAATCACCCCCCACCATAAAACTTTGTATGGTAGTTAGAACTTCCATTTTAGGTGTAGCCAAAACCCAAGGCCTATTTGGGGGTTACAAAAAGATTTATCCTTCTTTTATTTCCCTTTATATTTCTATTTGTTTTAATTATATTTTCTTTAAATAAGTTTTCTTATGTTTTTTTTTATTTTTACTTTTAGGTTTTTAGTGATCATTAGCTAGAATATTAATTCATAGCTACCACCACTAATAAGTTCGGTTGTATTTATATTTTATACTTGACTTATTTATACCTAATTAAATTCTATGAAAATTTGAGGAGATAATTTTTGAATCAAAAGGGGGTAGTAATAGTCTAAGTTTGGGGGAGTTGGTACAATTTGTTTTGGAATTTCATGATTTATTTTCTATTTTTAATTCTTAGAGTATTTTTTATGTTAGTAAATTTGAGCTTTAAATATTGTATTTCTTAGTGAAAAGTGTCATGTTGGTTTTGAGGGTTTCATTGATTTTAAAAAAGTTTAATTTCTATGATTATTGATAGAGTTTCTCTGCTATTTTCATGAATTTTTTTATTTTATAACTTGTAAAAGGTTTGTGAATGGAAAATAATTAAGTGGAATTATAATTATAACATGATGGAACTAGAATTTTAACCTCTGTCTTGAGTAACTTTTCAATTGTGAAAAATAATACCAGAGGGCGCCAACAAAAAATACATTCATATAATTCCTTTGAAACTAGATTAAAATAGGAAATTGGGATCTCACATGAATTTCCTATATATTTAGGCACTGGAAAAATACAATATATATATATATATATATAATAAAAAAATAAAAATCTAGTGCCTAATTATCAAAAATAAATGGATTTAGGTGAGGGTAATATTGAATACCATATGAAGAAGGGGTAAATTGGATTATAAAATTTTTATTTGAATTATATCAATAAAGTGAGAAATGGAGCTTTGGTATGAGGAACTTGGAAAAGAAGAATTTATGATAGTGTCACTTGTTAAAATATTAATTCCACTAAATATCATTTTATTCACAAGACTAAAACTTGAAATTTGGAATAAATTAAAGTGGGGTTGTGAGTATAACTTTTAGATGAGGCGTGATATTTTCAATAATAAATAAGTATTTGATTGTCTTATTTTCTAGTTTGTGTGTTTAAACCTAGGAAAGATCATTCTTTCATTAGTTAAATTCATTTAATTTCTTAGGAATGCAACTTTGGAGTGCGGGGGAATTGAAAAAACTAATATTTTTAATAATTTAAATTTAAATTTCAATGTTTTAAATCCCACTAATTTGTTAATTTAAGGGTGATTGTTACATTTTTATTATAAGAATAATTTATACTGAATCATGAAAATGGAATATGTATTAATTTTTTTTATTCATCTTTGATATTAATTTATAAAACCATAATTTTTAAGTGATGATTTAATAGGTATTTTTAATTTGAACTTTAATTTGAAAATTTCATGGAAATTAAATTTTTTCCCTTCCAACTCTACTTTAGTATTTTTATTCTAAAATATTATATTTGTAAAATATTAATTTAAATTGTTATTATATAATTGTATACATATTAATATATGTATTGTATTCAAAGACTATGATCTAGATCACAATTTTTCATAGTGATAATCATCTTGTAATTCAATGTTCAAATGGATTTATCAATCTGGAAATCACTTCAATGTTTGGACCATAGCTTTTACATTCTTGCTCGGTTTAAGCTAAAAATTTTACATAAGATAGAATACTTAAAAGTAAAGATTTTTTTTATTTTATTTATGACTATTTCATTTGTTTGAAGGGTCAACCACGCGTAACAATAATAGAAATTACTTTTGACTCGATTTTCAAACTTTCTAAGTTGTAATCTTTGACCCTAGCCACCCCTCCACTTTATAAATAGGTGTTATTTACCTTTAGAGTGTGAGGTTCATGCATTATGAGTTTTGGGGATAGATGGGTATGTTATATTAGGTTAGTTTGTATATATTTTTCTTTAATTATTTTCACACTTTGTATATTTTTAATAAACTGTTTCTCTTTATCCCTCTCGCTTCTCTCTCTCGTGTTTTCTCTTACTTCACTCTCTATCTACTTATCTCTCTATCTATATTTTTATTGTGATATCTCATAGTCACCATGGTGAGTGAATAACTCATGTATTAGCCTTGGGGGAGGTTTTCATATTGTTTCTAAATTCTTGATCTTTAATTATTTATTTTCTATTTTCTATTTGTAATAGGGTAGTGAGTGTATTAAGGGGTGATGTGATGATTATCTATCACTATAAAATATTATTTTCTACTTTATTATATTATATACCAAAAACATAATTCCCTCCCTTATCTCTGGCATTATCTTCATATGATAGATTTGAGTGTGTTCAAGGGATGAAACGATATATGATGGAACTAAGTCTTTGAAGGTATCACACTCTCAATTGAGGTGTGTTCGCCATTCTTAACTATTAGAGTAGGTGTGGTTTAGTGTGCCAAAAAGATCTCCTAGGCATGCTAGAATTCACACTCAAATTAGGGAAGAGTAGTCCATATATGATGGTATGGACTATCAAATAGAATTTAGACAATAATAATGAATAAAGAAGGTACCCGATAAACAAAACCTATGACCAAGACCTTTCCTACTACCATTCATTCTGTTTTTATCTACATGTTTACTTTCCATATTTGCATCCAATTCTCAAACTTTTCATTTTCATTATTTTTATAAAATAATAAAACCCAAAAACATAATGAGTGTTTAGGAATAGTGAATTATTGACTATAAAAGCTCCTCAAATGAGACGACAATATCATCCACTATGCTATAATGAGAAAATAAATAATAGATTTTTCACACCCTGTGATAGGTGTGTTAGAAACCCTACCCTGCATATATGGGTATGGGTTGAGATGTGGTAAGGCACCATACCCTACATCTTTGAGTATGGTTTATGATTGGTACAGAAACCTACCCAAAGTCTTCAGGAATGGGTCAGGAATTGTAGCATGGGGATACTTCTTCTCCAGTAATGTTCAAGAAGGTATGGTTAGGTGTCATGGTGGTTTGGTTAGCCAACAAGGACCCAACATGTATTCTTGTGTGTTATGTTTTCGTTATTTATTTTCCTCATGCATACACATGGATATGATGGTGTGCATTAGGGGAAGTTGGAGAGACCCTACTGAGATGTATTTCTCACACCCTTTATGGGTGCTATGATACACATGTAGGCCTTATTTATGTTATATAGGTTAGAGTGAAATATGTGTAGTGAATCATGCTAGAGTAGCAAGATGAGGATTTTGGTGGTGAGTCTCTAGGATGGTAGTAGAGAATTCATATGTATTTATTTCATTTTTTATTTTATATATGTGATCGGACCAGTGGGTGATCAATGAGATTTATGATTGTATGATTTTATTTAATTTGATATATCATTTTCATGTTATTAATTTGTGTATACTCTGATTATTCAATGTGGATGTTCTTTAATTATTTGTTTATTATGGATGGTTATGATATTGATGTCATACTCTCCCCAATGTGTGATTTAGGCCCTCACCGCTAGTTGGAAGCCTCTGGCATATAGAAAGGACTGCTTGCGGTACGTAGTGAACTAGTTGGGATACTATAGAGTGATTTTGGTTAGGACATTACATGTGTAATGATCAAAATCATATATATATATATATATTAATCTAGATAAAGAAAAGGGTTAGAAATTATGGTGAATGGCCTGATATTCTAGGATGAATGGTTTAGGAGATGGTTCTATAACATGGACACATGTTGGTGTCCTTCCTAGATATATTTTTGTGATTTTTAGCCTTTTACATATAGGATTATGTATTTATGTTTGACATAAGTGACCTTCTATTTGTTATTGTCTTGTGTATATCATTTTAGATTTTTTTGTTCCTATGTATGAATTACAAATAGTTATGGTCTATTTATTCTAGATTTTTAAGTGTTTTGTTTAAGTTTCTAAGTCTTAGTAGACCAGATGGATAAATTGAGAGGGGAGGGGTAAATCAATGTAACTCTTTTTTGGAAATTTCTTTCTTTGAAATTACCCTATGTTTTTAGTTAGTACTTGACCCTATCAAGTGGATTTTACTTAGCCTCACCCAAAAAATATGGAAGTGAAAGAATAAAGGCGTACATAAATTTTTACATGGTTTAGTTGTAATGTGTGAGCCTACTCCTTATTGTTGTAGGTTGTTATCCCTAGCAGATATTTTTCATTAATATCTATTTATAAATACAAGTGGTTTGGGTAATTTATTATCCTAATTCCATGCTTCCTATCACATACGCTACTCCTACATGATACACTATCTCCCAATAGGTCCAGTGAAAGATAAGTATCACTAGACATGAGTAAGGTCTTCTCTCAGATACAGGTTGCTTCAATGAAAAATGTGTGAACCTCCTCTCCAAGGTAGCAAGATAAAATCAAGAGAACACATCTCAAATTTATTCAAGAATTGCTGCTTTAGAATCTACCTAGTGATTAATATTTGAAGAGCTCGAACTAATCTACTCACTACATGTAGAACTCTTTTTGAAACTACTCCTTCTATCAACCTCATCACAGTAAGCTTAGGAAAAATCATATTTTTGGATTAAAGTAACCTCAAATTCAGTCACTCCCTATTCTTTCTTTTTTTGTCTCATACACACCATAGTGTAAAATCAGTGAGAATTTTTTTATTCTTCCCACTCTCTAATATTTTTAATTATCTTGGTATTTTCAAAATTGCTCCAACCAAGAGCATTAAATTTCTCCTTTCAGTTTTCAAGTTCTAAAAATGGAATACTTAGAGAATTTTTAAGCCCCCAAGTGAAAACGAAATTATAAAATTTCTATTTTTGGTTCCTAAAAAATCAAATATTTTTGTATATTTAACTTTGAATTTTAATGTTTTAAATACCACTAAATTGTAAATTTAATGGTAACTGTTATATATTTGGATTAAAGGAATAATTTGGATTGAATTATGAAAATGTAATAATAATTGATTATAAGTTATTTTATTCATATTTTATATTAATTGATAAATTAATATAATTTTAAGCGATGATTTAATAAGAATTTGTAATTTGAGCATGAATTTGGAAACTATATGGAAATTCTATATTTATTTTTCCAATTAAACTTTAGTATTTTTATTCTAAAATTATTTATGTTTCGAATTTTTATTTAAACATTTTTTACAAGATTGTGAGCATGTTGGGATACATTTTTTATTTCAAGACCTCAATATAGATCACAATTATTCATGGTGGTCATGGTCCCCAAAATCAATCCTAGACTAGATTCATCAATATGTACATCACTTTAATGTTTGGACCATAACATTTCTATCCATACTTGGATTGGGATAAAATTTTGACACAAGTTATAGGAACAAAAACCAAATATTTTATTTAACTAAATAGATATTTAGTTTGATAGTTATGATGGTCATCCATGTGGCATAAAAATAGGTATTTTCTTTGAATTTATTTTTAATTTCCTTTTTTATGAAATTTGTAACTCTAGTCACCCCTACACTCTATAAATAAGTGTTATTCACCTTTGTAGGGGGTGGCTAGCAAGAGTTTGGGGTAAAGTTCTTTTATTAATTTTAGAATAGTTTTCTTCTTTATTTTATTGTCCTTTCATTTTGTAACTATTTGTTACATGTTTTAATAAATTTTACTCTTTTTTATACTAGTTTTATTTCTCTATTTATCTATCTCCCTATTCCTATTCGTTGATTTCTCTTATACTCATGTTAAATAGTAACTAACTCAAGGAATATCCTAGGGGATAAATCCAATGATTGAACCCAAGTATTTATATATTAATGATTAATGTTTCTTATCTGCTTTGGGTTGATTTGAGGATTTCAGTTAGTGAGAGAAGTTGCCATCATTATTGTTATCTAAGGATTAAATTATTCTTATGCACTGTATATCCACAAATAAAGTATAATAAGATTATCAAACATATAATAGAGTGTGTTTATAAAGTAAAAATGAAACTAATAATTAGACATTGAAGGATCACCCTGGATAATTCTCGCTAGAATGTTTCCTTTCTTTCTAACTGCATTCATTCAATCTACATTACATCTATATATTTAATTTCTAGTTTTACATTCCATAACCAAGAACCCTCATATTTATAATACTATTATAAAATATAAAAACATAAAAATATAATAAGTGAATTAAGATTAGTAAGTGTTAGACTAAAAAATATCCTCAAATGATATGACCCTGATCAGCCATCGTGTTACACTAGGAAAATAAATAATATCTTTTACACACCACGTGATAGATATATCAAAACTTGGAATCTTTTTTAGGGAGTCAAGTGGTAATCCATTCACTATTACTTTTTCATTTATTTAAATAACTTTCTTTGTTTTCATAAAAAAACTAAAAAAATTCCATGATGTATTCAAATTTTGATAATTTTTCATGAATAACTACTCTCAAGTGCCACTATAAGGGGAATAAGTTAATAATGAAAGAAAATATAAGATATAGGAAATTAGAGGAGATATTCAAGAGGTAGGGAATCAGATAGAATTTTTAACTAAATATATCCTTGTATCTCATGAGTAGTGGTTAGAGAAATAGGAACCAAAACCAGTGGAGGAAGAAGCAGCATTGGTAATTTTTCAAATTAAAGAATATGAGTATCTCGGGAAGGAATTGATTGAAGATCTACTACCAAAACTAACTTGGATATTAATAGAGGGTATTCATGAATAAAACTTTCCTACTGATACACTTATGGGAGATCAACAATATTTGGATAACTTTCCGAATGAATTTGTGAGTATTAACATGCCACATGATCCCCCCCCCCCCATCTTTGAAGAAACAACACCCTTGTATCTTTCTATGAATTTAGAAGAAAAAACCACCTAAGTGGTGGAGTTTGAATAGAATATAGAGGATATTGACTATCTACTTCCATCCACTGAAACCCAACTACAATAGGTGTTGACCCATGAAGTAGTACTGGGGGATGAACCGACTCAGGGAGTCAATCCTTTCTTGAACTCATTTTCATTTGATTTTATTAAAACTAAATTGAACATTAAATCATACTACTTAAATTTTTCAAATTAAGACATTCAATGGATTTCCTTAGAGGATGAAAAAAATAAAATGCACCTAATGAGGAATATAAGAATCTCCCCAAACCTGTTGAACATTTTTTGGATGGAGTGAAATATAAGTTCCCAATGGTTTTTCCTAAAGAAACTGAGTCACAAGCTTCCTACTTTAAATGGAAATATTTTGATATTGATTTATCTTATTTTAATTCTATTCAAATTAAATTATTCACTAACTTTACCTTTAATGAAACTTTTAGTAAAGAAACATATGATTAAACCCTGGATATTGAAGAAGAAACTACAAAAATAATATCCAAATAAGAAGAGGACACATTATTTCTCCTATCCCACCATAAAAATTATACCATATTTCTAAGGGGGTGGATCTACTATACTCTATCCATGGAGTCCTCAATAAGAAATACAAGCTAAAGAGAACTAGAAGGAATTCCAAGTGGTGGTTCAAATTAAATAACTTTCATCCACCATTTTATTTTATTTTTTTAATAAATTTTTATGTTTCCCTTTCTGTATTTTCTTATAGATTTTCATTGGGGGCACTTATGAAACTAAATTAAGGTTGTTCTGCCAATAAGTTATGTTTTATTTCTCTTTTATACTTAATTTATTTCTTACCAATTTAATTCTTCATGTAAAGATGATAAAATTATTTTTGGATAAAAAAGGAGGTAGTAATAGTTTAAGTGTTGGGTAACAGTACCAATTTGTTTAGCTTTTCAATTTTTTTTAAATTTTTGGAGTGTTTTTAGGTTAGGAAATTTAGATTCAAATTTTTTTCTTCCTAGTGAAGAATTTCATTCTAGTCTTGAGGGCTTCACTAATTTTGAAAAGGTTGAATTTATATGATTTTTTAGATTTTTTTCCACTTATTTCATGGAAATTTTTGTTTTAGAATTGGGAAAAGTCTTGTGAATGAAAAATAATTAAGCAGAATTGAAATTATAACATGAGAAAATTGAGATTTTGAGCTCCATCTTAGGTAACTTTTCTATTATGAAAAAGAACACTTCAGGGATCCAACTCAAAATACCTTAATATAATTCCTTTTAAACTGAGTTAAAATGGAAAATTGGGATTCCATATGAAGTTCTGAGATATTAGGCACTAAAAATGAAGAAAAAACACACAAAAAACAAAATAGAAAAGAAAATAAGAAAAAAATGAAGTGCCTAATTATAAAAAAGTAATGGATTTGGGTGAGGGAAATATTGAACACCAGATAAAAAAGGGAAAATTCACTTGTAAGAATGGAATTTGGATTCTATTAAGGAAGTGGGAAATGGATATTTAGTATAAGAAACTTGGTAAAGTGGAATTTATGATAGTTACACTTAATAAAATATGAATTCTACTAAATTCCATTTTATTTACAAACATGGAACTTGATCTTTGGATAAAATTGAAGTGGTCAGTGGATATGACTTTTAGAGGATATGTGATATTTTCAATAATGAATGAATCTTTGTTTCTCTTATTTTATAGTTTGTGTGTTTGAACCTAGGCAGAATAATTCTTTTTGTTAGTAAATTTCATTGGATTTTCCTAGAGTATAAAGTTTAAGTGTGGGGGAATTGACAGAGCTAATATTTTTATATATTTTACTTTGAATTTTAATGTTTTAAATCCCACCAAATTGTTAATTTAAGGGTAATTGTCGCATATTTGGATTAAAGGAATAATTTGGATTGAATTGTGAAAATAGAATAATAATTGATTTATAAGTGTTTTTATTCAAATTTGATATTAATTGATAAAGTTGTATTTTTTAAGTGATGATTTAACAGGGATTTATAATTTGAACATTAATTTGGAAACGACATAAAAATTCTTGTTTTTACTTTTCAACTCCACTTTAGTGTTTTTATCCTAAAATATTATGTGTGTTGATTTTTTTAACTTTTTTACAATATTATGAACATGTTGGGCTACATACTTCATTTGAAGACCTCAAGCTAGATCATAATTTTTCATGGATATAATGGGCCCTAAATTCAATCGTGGAATGGATTTATCAATCTATACATCACTTAAATTTCTGACCCATAACTTTTCTATCCATGCTTGGATTAAGGTAAGATTTTGAAATAATTTAGAAGAATCAAAACAAGATCTTTCATCTAAATATAGAAACATTTAGTTCGATTGTTATGATAGTCAATCATGCAGTATAAAAATAGGGATTTTGTTTGACTCAATTTTTACTTTACTTTTTTATAACATTTATAAATATAGCCTCCCCTCTACTCTATAAATAAGTAGTATTCACCTTTAGAGAGGGGTTGGATGTTGGGAGTTCAGGGTAAAAGTTCTACTGCTACTTTTAGAATAGTTTTATTCTTTATTTTATTCACTTTTCATTCTATAATCACATGTTGCATGTTTAAATAATTTATTCTCTTTCTTCCTCTAGTTTTCTTACTCTATTTATCTATCTCTCTCTTCCAGTTCATTGGGATATCTTATAATTGTTTAATTAGTAACTAACCTGAGGAATTTCCCTAGGGATGAATACAGTGATTGAACCCATGTCTTCATCCATTCATGATTAATTTTTCTTATCTACTTTGGGTTGATTTGAGGATTACTAGTAGTGAGAGAAGTTACCCTCATTGCGGTTATCTAAGGATTAATTTATTCTGCACTATAAATCCACAAATGGGATAGAAGCATATGAACACACATATGATAGAGTGTGTTCATAAAGTAGACATGAAACAAATAATTAGACAATTAAGGTTCTCCCGAGATAATTCTCTCGAGAATGTTTCTTTCCTTTCTAACTACATTCATTCTATCTGTATATTTAATTTCTGTTTTTTCATCCCATACGAAAAACCCCCATATTTCTATTGATTTTATAAAATATAAATTATAAAAAAAATATAATAAGTTAATTAGTATTAGTAAGTGTAATACTAAAAAGGATCCTCAAGTGAGATGACCATGGTCACCTACTGTGCTGCACTAGAAAAAAAATTAGATTTTTCACACCCCATGATAAGTGTGTTAGTTCACCATGATTTTTCATGGGTTACTTACCAACTCTAACATGTGGGTCTTATTCTCACAAGTAATATTCTAAAACTACCCTTCTCTTATCCTTGGTAGATAAACAACCATGGATACTCAGAAGCTCGACATCCATCTAAAAATAAAACACTACGCTTTTTTATTTCAATAGTTCAATATTGATTTATTTAAAACTTCTTCAACCTGCTTGTGGTGAAAAGGAAACACTTATGGCACAATTTCAATGAATATCATAGTGTCTTAAAAGATAATATATTCAAAATGAACTCATCTTAAATGGTTGTACTTCTTACAAGTGATTTCAGGAACTTAGGAGCAGAAAAGCATCATCACACTTAAAAACATCTATAATATTCTTGAAAATAGAATAAATGCATTTGTGGTTCTTCCTCATTCAGGTGATCTTCTAAAGAATCGTTTTCTTCATGATGTGGGAATCATGTACTCTTCATTTTTTTTGAATCATAATTGATTTGTGATGTTTTGGACATTGGGGGTCAGTTTTAGAATAGAATGAATTTATTTTCTTGAAATACTTCATCCATTAGATTTTTAGATTTTTTACAAAGTATTGACTCACATGCACTAGATGGATGACACATATGAAAAAGAAAAATGAATCATACATGGTTCAAAAAGACTCATGTGCATGTGCAGAATAACTCATAATCAAGTCAGAATGACTCGTGCGTAGTTAGATTTGACTCATACACTGCACTGAAAACACTTATATGCAGATGGGATGACTCATACGCACTTGAAAAAGACACATATGCATATTTCCAGTGACACGTATACAGAATCAGTTCACTCATACAGAGCCTGGAATGACTCATATGCAAACCTTTTATGACTCATACACAGATAACACCTTATCACAAAACCATCTCTTCACAAAATTACATACCTTAACAACGAATCATAGAGCATGTTCAAACCACTTAAAAAACTTCTCAGACACTAAAAAAACCTCAAAAACACTTCAATGAATTGATTGATAACAAAGGCAACAAAAAAATACTTTAACTATTCTAAGGGGGAAATTCAATCTCCCCATTTGGATGTTTTTTAATCCAATATAAGTATTTCTCAAATTCCACAAACTCATTAAACTCATTAATAAATTCAATAAAATTACTCAAGAATCATTAAATCATACCCTATCTCAAATCAAATTCATATTGACACCACATTCTAGGATACTATAGTGTTTGTGAGAGAATTCCATCCCTCTATGAAAAGAAACTCTTGGTCAAGTGATTCAAATGATTGATGACAGAGAAAATATTTTCAATTGTTTTTCATTTTATTTCAATGTTTTTAATCCCACAAATGTGTTATTTTAAGGGAAAGTGTTACATTTTATGTCTTTAGTATCATTTTGAGCTTAATTGCAAAAATGGTTAATTTTAGATTTTAACTGTTTTATTTTTATTCTATATCTCAACCATTACTTTTTCTACATTGATCCAAATTGAAAAATTATTCTTTTATAGGTTTCCATGTTCTGTGGGCTTCATTTTATTCTGCTAGACCCAAATCTCAATCCACTATTTAGAGGCCCAAATCTAGCTCATGTGTCCAGCCTTGAAATCTGTGTATAAATCTGGTTAATTTTATTTTTTAGACCATATATCATAAAGGGATAGTCCAAATGAGCTAAAATTATACATGGAGGAAGAGGAAATCCATATTAACATCATTAATTAAGGTTGATGTAACGTCCCGATTCCGGGTGCTGCCCAAAGGTGCCCCGAACCTAGTTGGTCAAATAACCTCAAGCACATTTCCCTAAACGCCAGAGGCTACCGACTAGTAGTGAGGGTCACGGTGTGATAATGGGGAAACTATACCCTCATTGGAAAAGTATACATAGCGGAATCACAAATAGTAGACAAAATAGGAAGCAGTAATACCATACAATAGAAGTAAACAGAGGAAGACTAATGGTAATAAAACAACTACAGCATATATATAATAAATGATGCATGTCACATGTATCTAGGAAACCAACCAAACAAGTCACAATGCTGGAAATACAATACTGAAACCAAAGTATAGAAAAGCAGTAAACTCCAACAGCATCACAAGCCTCAGCTTAGTCCCATGCTCTCCAGCTCCGACAACAATCAAGTACCTGATGAAGAAGGGTGATTTCCCTTATCTATACTTGTAACCATATAATCTATTTGGGTCCAAAATCATGACCCAAACAGGGTGTGAGACGAATCCTAGTAGGCAAACACTAAAAGATCTATGTCTAACTGTCAGTGAATATATATAGTAGGTAATATGTAGAAATGAAGCAATAAACTAGGAAGCACTCAAAAGTAAACAATTCCACAACTTTTAATTACATTCATTTACATTTATTGATTATTCAAACCGTTGAATAATGAATCCCAGTATCTGGCCTAAGCTATGTATCCCTCTGTGTAATAGTAAAAATAGATGTCTCAAAAGACCATCTAAACAACCAGGTAAGACCGAGTCCGAGCTTGTGCTTTGGCTTGGCGACTCGCCACAATCATTCAATCATTCATAACAACCCTCTAGGAAAGATCTCACAGTATAACCCCTTTGGTTTAACATAGTATTAATCAAATACAAACGACCACCTAGGCATCTCTCATGGTCAATACCCATGGGTCAGCATGGCATCAATAAAATATAAACAACCTTCGGGTAGCTCTCACGGTCAATACCCCCTGCGTCCACATAGCATAAATAAATTATAAAAGACCTCTGGGTAGCTCTCACAGTCAATACCCCATGGATCCACATAGCATAAATAATCATAAACAACCTCCTGGTAGCTCTCACGGTCAATACCCCTGAGTCAAAGTCTACACCAAGGCTCTCACGGTCCTGTGTAATAAATATGGAAACCCCCGCAGTTTTCCTGGTCCAAGGATCTCATGGTCCATTGGAAGATCAGCGCACATATCATAACAAGGAAACACATGTAATCTATAACTACTGCATGGCTAACATTCACTAGCATAACACGTGCAATTCATATAATCAATCAACTCCATCCTAAAAAAATTCAAGGCATAGAAACAAGGTATGACTCATAGGAAACCTAGGCCAAACGGCCATAAACAATCAACCAGGGGAACGCACCCATGGGGTGTCCCATAACAAGGTATAAAACCTTATACATAAGCAATCACCCCTTCTCAAACAAACAAACCATAGTAGGTATTAAACTAGGTAAAATTCCAAAATACGCAATATCCCAAACATGGGAATTCATCACTTTAAGCATATATAATCCAAAGACAATCGACGAAAGGCACAAACCACCTACCTTGATGTTGTATGATCAACACTCTTGAACTTCGGCCCTTGAATCGACCTAGAATGACGTAGATCTATAAAAAGGTGAAAAATGGTCATCCTTGAAATACCCACGAGAGAGGAGGAATCGAGAAGAGAGGATCTAGGGAAAGAGAGAACTCGCCGGTGGGAATCCAAAACACTTGGTGGTGTCTTAATCGAAGCTCGGATAGAGAATCAGTAGGGGTTCAAAGTTCTCAGTCATATCATCGCTCTCATATAGGAATCATAGAAAGAAGAAGATGGTTCTGGATGTGAGACGCGACCCTGCACCGATATATCAAATAAAAAGAAAAGTACATGGCATGTTCATTTAATGTGCACACTGTGTATTGGCCTCAACCGGCTCTTGATTTAGGCATTCTTCCAGGTTACTTACACAGCCATGTGCTCAGCTGTTACATGACCAGTACACGGCTACACACGGCAACCGGGTACACGACGTGTACTCAAAAGTACACGGCGTGTACTTAGAAAATTTCCCATTTCTTCCTTTTTCCTCAAAAACAACCCGAAATAAAGATTCATACCTAAAATGAAGATCTGGGTTCTTACAATTGACATGCCCGATTATTTCATTTTCAAGGAAATAAATGCATGGGAATTTGGATGAATTGGAATATGAACAATCACCTATGCAGAATAAATTCCCATAGTAAATTGGCCATAACACTTTCCAAACATTGCCAATGGAGATAAACTTTTTTGGGTAAACAGATGAGATATAAGAGAACAATTTTCAAGAATACCACATTTTCCAAATTGGCCATTAAATGGGTCTCCTACACAAAACCATTTGGTGGACATATTTGGATCCAAAATTTATCTCCCCTCTCCCTATAAAAATGTACTTCTTCTTCATTCCAAAGGGTTGGAAACTTAGGGGTAGCCTTTATTGTCCATTTTCTGTAGTTTTTTAGTTTCATTTATTTTGTAATAGTATTTTTCATTCTTATTATATGTTAGTCTTTTTATTCATCTCATTATCTCATTTTTATCTTTTATGTTTCCACTCTATTTTCTTCTTCATTGTGAACTCTTCTGCTCAAGATCATGAGTAGAAAACCTGAGGAAGTTCCTGGGGGAGTAATTTGGTGATGAACCCAAATCTTTTCACATTCATTTTTTATATTTCTTATTTTTTTAGAATTGGGGCTAGGGGATCTTAGTGGGTAAGGTGCCTTTGTGTCTCCACTTTCCACCCGAGCCTTAGCTTATTCTTTCTATAATATTCTCTCTCGATCAAGGAGATGGATGTGTGGTCTCTCGGTGATCGTTGAGTGCACCATATATTCACAACATGGTCAGGAGAAGATGTTCATGCATATGATGGAGCATGTTCATTAATTTTATTTGAAACAAATTTAGAGACGATGAAGGTTCACTCTGGGTGTCCTCCTAAGAGGATTTCCTTTCTTCTTAACTTCAATTTGTTTGCATTTATTGTGTTTTCTAGAATCTGCATGTTTAATTTTAGTATTTCATTATAAATTCTCAAAAATAAATTTCTTTTAGTTTAATTTCATAGAAAATATAAAAATAATAATAAATGAATTAGAAGTAGTGAGTGTTTGACCACAAAAGCTCCTCAAGAGAATGACCTAGGTCGGCCCATGTGTCGCACTTAATTAAAATATTTTTTAGAGCGCGTACGATAATGCTTCATCTAATTGGCACCATTTTTTGGGAGCCAAGTGGCCTTCACTCACTATCTTTATTCACATTTTTTAAATAATTTCCATTGTTTTCCTTTAAAAAGAAGCATAAAAATCATAAATTTTAAATATATATATGTATATATTCTTTGTTCATGATGTATTCAGATTGTGATTATTATGCATGGATGACTACTCTTAGGTGAAACAAGAAGAAGAAATTCAAAAAGCTCAGATGCAAGAACTTAGAGAATAAATAAAGGTCCTAGAGATAAAAATAGAATGACTAATTGAATATGTACATTCATTTCAGGAACAACCCGAACCTGAGCCCGAACCAGAACCAGAATGAGTGGTGGAAGATATTTCACTAATCATTTTTTATGTCAAAGAACCTGAGGTGGCTGAGAAGGAACTTTTAAAAGAATTAGTAACATCATCCCACAGTCAACCATTTCTCGAGGAGGTCTTTGAAGAAAACATGTCAGCTGATATACTTATGGGATATCAAAAAAATTGAGAAGAATCTTGGAATTGTTTTGTTGAAGATAACCTAAAACTTGATGTTCTCATCATTGATCGTGAAAAAACAGCACATCTCTACCTCTCTCTTTCTTTGGAAAATGATGATGAAGATCTAACTGGTGAGATTGAGTTGCCAATGGTCTTTCCCAAAGAGATCAATTTCCAAGATGACTTACTTGAAAGGGAATATTTCTATATTTATTCTTCGTATTTTAATAATATTCAAGCAAAATTGTTTTATGGATTATCCTTTTCTAAAAATTTTGATACATCACAAATAGAGAAAGCCTTGAATGTTAAAGAAGAGACCACCCAAGTTGTGGTGATTGAAGAAGAGCTAGAGGAGCGTGTGGTGCGACTGCCTCCTCTACAAAAACTTTCATATCATATGGAGGAGGATACCATGGAATTCTATAGGGAGCACCCCTATTTTATTTTCCCTCCTGATCTGGATCTCAAATTATCTCTTTATTCTTTCTTGGGGGTTGGAAATTTTCTTATATTCTTTGAGGTTATCCATTATCATTTTCTACTCATGGACACTGGAAAAAGTCACATGTGGTGGTTCATCACAAAGAAACCACACCCACCTTTTGATTGGGGATAAAATACTAAAACTGCCTGACTAGGACCAACAAAAACCTAGCACCCACTTAGGGGTATAAACCAAACATTATCCCTTTTCTTTCCCTATTCTCTTTCCTTTTCTTTATTTTTATTATGTTTTCTTTCTTTCTTTCTTGTAGTTTAAAGTGGTTGCAACTAGAAGCTTAACTCAAGGATGCCACTGAAAAATAAATCAGGTTGTGTATTTCCTTTTCTTTATTTTATTTTTTGCCTAATTTAAATTCTGAGTACAAGTCTTTCTTGATCTAATTCTTACTAAAAAGAGGGTAGTAAATGGAATAATTATAGGGGAGGGATCTGAATATGTTCTTAAGTATTTTGTGCGTTCTTCCATTTTATTTTTCATGTCTTTTTTTGAATTTTTCACATTTTCCTTTTTAATTTTTGGTTTGTTTTTAGGGTTCTTGAGCTGAATTAAATAATTTGGAAAACACAAACCATCTTAGTGCTTTTGGCACATTTCTTGATTTGAATGTTTGAGGGTTTAAATGATTGCTGAATGGATTTTTTTTCTTGATTTATGATCTTTTCATTTGATGAAATTTGATTGATTGTGAAACTCATGTGCACAAGTACTATCCAAGATGAAAATCTTACCCAACCCAAGAAGTTTCTATAACTTTTTTACATATTCTTTACATTTCTCTTTTTCTTGAGAGTCTTGAGACATGTTGTATGATCCAGATTTTGTTGTTTTTCTCTTTTTCAAAGCTGTTAGAGTTCATGGAATGTGTTAAGTATGATTGAGGCACCACTTTGAAAGTCCTTTTTACATTCAATTCTTATTTTGTCCTACCTTTTTATCTTACCTTTATTAAGCCCCTAGTAGCCATGAAATACCTTGTTAGGCATCCACATTACAAGCCATTTATCCCTTTACAACCTGCTCTAGAAGTTAAATGTGTGATTATTGTTGAACTCAAGTGTGGGGAGGGAGAAGATGAGTTGTATTTTTCTTTCCTGAAGAATTTTTTTGAGATGAAATGAAAAAAAAAGTGTTGTCATGTTTATTTCTGCTTTGGTGGAAGAAATTTCATGATGGAAAGATGGATGGGTGGCCCAAAATATCATTTTAAATTTGTTTCGGGTGTTCACCAATGTTTGAAGATCAAAAGAAGCCTCTCTTTACCTCAAAAATATGATTCTGAAGAGAAATCTAGATCTGAATTCAAGCAGAAACAATGCTGGAAATGGGGAAAAAGGGGGAAGAAAATTATCATTGATACTGAAATTCTAAGCATGAACTTCCCAAATAAATAAAGAGGTGTTCAGCGGTAATTCATTTTCGAGCTAATTGAGCACATCATTCTTGAACAAAACTATTTTCATTCATTTAGTTCACTTCAGAGCATAACCCTCCTCATTCTACCACATATGTTTTTACATTTAAAACCTTCCAACCCTCAACCTGAGAACAACCCATGAAAAAGACCTCATGATTGACACATTTATGACTCTTTGAAGTAGAGATACTAGGAGGATAGAAAACCTATGGAAATCACACATGTTCTTGGGAATGAGAAAAACTTCACATAAAAAACCTTTGAGTGAGGAGAGAAATATTTTTCCGGGGAGGTAAGTACGACATGCATGTGAGAATTAACATGATATTGAATGGATTTTTATGATTTTTGAGGAGTTAGAGATTTTTTATCCAAGTAGGAGGCATGATGTTTTCCCTAATATGATAATTGAGTTGTGTTGTCATTAATGCTTTGGAAAGTTTGTTTTCAATTATTTTACATTATATTTCAATGTTTTTAATCCCACCAATGAGTTATTTAAAGGGGAATTGTCACATTTTATGGTTTTAGTAGCATTTTGAACTTAATTGCAAAAAAGACTAATTTTGGATTTTAACTGTTTTATTTTTATTCTATATCTCAGCCTTTACTTTTTCCACACTTATCCAAATTGAAAAATTCTTCTTTTATAGGTTTCTATGCTCGATAGGATTCATTTTCTTCTACTAGTCCCAAAGGTTAATCTACCATTCAGAGGCCCAAATCTAGCTCACATTCTCGTCCTCAAAATATGTGTACAAATCTGGCTAATTTTATTGTTTGGACCATATATCATAAAGGGTCAGTCCAAATGAGCTAAAATTCTACATAGAGGAAGAGGAAATCCGGAGGAACAATGTTAATTAAGGTGGACACACCTGATTCTTTCATTTTCAAGGAAATAAATGCATAGGAATTTGAATGAATTGGAATACGAACAGTCACCTATGCATAATAAATTCCCAAAGTAAATAAGCTATAACACTTTCCAAACATCGCCAATGAAGATAAAATTTCATGGGTCAATAGAGGAGAGATATGTAAACAACTTTCAAGAACAAATTTTCCAAATCAATCATTAAATGGGTCTCCTGCATGAAAAAATTCAGTGTACAGATTTGGATCCAAAATTTCTCTCCCCTCTCCCTATAAAAATGTACTTCATTCCAAAGGGTTGGAAACTTAGGGGTAGCCTTTGTTGGCCATTTTCTATAGTTTTGTAGTTTCATTTCTTTTGTAATAGTATTTTGAATTATTATTATATGTTATTCTTTTTCTTTATCTCATTCTCTCATTTTTATCCTTTGTGTTTCCACTCCATTTTCTTCTTCACTGTGAACTCTTATGCTCATGATCATGAGTAGCTAACCCGAGGAAGTTTCCAGGGGAGTAATCCAGTGATAAACCCAAGTCTTTTCACATTCATGTTTTATGTTTATTATTTTCTTAGAGTTAGTCCTAAGGAGATCTTAGTAGGAAAGGTGTTTTTGTGTCTCCACTTGCCATCTGAGGCTTAGCTTCTTCTTTCTGCAATATTCTCCCTCGATCGAGGAGGTGGTGTGTGGTCTCTCAGTGATTGTTGAGTGCACCATATATTCACAACATGGGAAAGAGAGGATGTTCATACATACTGATGGATCATGTTCATTAAGTTTATTTGGAACAAATAAAGAGACAATGAAGGTTCGCTCTGGGTATTCCTCTGGGAGGATCTCCTTTCTTCCTAACATCATTTTTGTTTGCATTCATTGTGTTTGCTTGCATCTACATGTTTAATTTAAGTATTGCATTATAAATTCTTAAAAAACCATTTCTTTAGTTTTATTTCATAAAAAAATATAAAAAATAATAATAAGTGAATTAGAAGTAGTGAGTGATTGACCAAAAAAGCTCTTCAATAGAATGGCCTAGGTCATCCCATGTGCTACACTTAGTTAAAATATTTTTGAGAGTGTGTAAGACAACGCTTCATCAATTGATCCTTGTAAATTCCTACTCCTCATCAAAAAAAAACTCCCCCTTTTGAAATAACCATAGTAATGGATGACCAATAAGTTCACTCTTTTTTAACTCTCTTCTCCCCCTTTGACAAATGAAATAAAGAGTTGTGTCACTTTTCTCTCCCAATTTGATAGCACAATTCAAATCCTTATAGGGGTGGGATCTCTTCCATGCATTTTTAAGTGGGAGGGGATGGATGAACATGAAGTTTTGGCCTTAACTCAGAGGACCTCTCCTTTAGCAATACTTTATTGAAAACAACTACAACTTGTTCCTTAATGCCAACAGACTCAAGCTTCACATCACCATTTCCCACCTTCTCTTTGATAAAATAGTACCTAAGATCAATGTGCTTTGATCTGAAGTGTTGGACTAGATTCTTTATAAGATCTATAGCACTCTAATTATCACAAGAAATACATAATTGTTTCTCAACCTGAACTATCAAATATGCTAGTTAATACTACATCCATATCATATGAGTACATACATGTGTAACTACTTTGTACTCAGACTTGGTTGTGCTCAATGCCACTGAACTTTGCTTCTTATTATGCCAAGCCACACAAGTCCCACCAAGAAAGAATGTTCCATCTGAAGTGGACTTTATGTCCACACAATCTCTAGTCTAATAAGCATTTACAAAACCCTATAATAGAAAATTACAACTTGTTTGATAGAACATGCTGAATACCAATGTGATTTTAATGTATTTGAGAATCCTCTTGGTTACCAACATGTAGGATTTCATGGGATCACTTTGAAATCATGCACACAATGTCATAGAAAACACAATTCTGAGTCTGGAAGTTGTTAGATATAAAAGGCTTCCAAACATTTTTTTATAATCCCTTTGATTTACACAAGTTCCAAACTCGTCTTTGTTTAGCTTAGTGCCAACGACTATTGGAGTAGATATCCCTTTGCATTACTCCATTCCAAACCTCTTTAACAATTTCCTGGAGTACTTTTCTTGAGATAGAAAAAGGTAACCAGCTCTTTTCATGATTTTTAACCCCATAAAATATGAAATCTTATCTAGCATAGTCATCAAAAAATTCCACTTCATGACCTTAGAAAACTCTTCATAAAGATGCTCTTTGTCAGTTGTAAAAATAATGTCATCAACATATACTATGAAAATAACTATCCCTATGGATAACTCCTTCATATAGAGATTACTATTGGATCCCAATGGATAACTCCCTCATATAGAGATTACTATCGGCTATTTAGAAAAAAAATCATGCTCCTCATACATCCATCCGTCATGGCATACCAGGCTATAGGGGTCTGCTTTATCCCATACAAATCTTTCTTAATCCCGCACACTTGAGGATAGGGATTTTGTTGCTTTACCCTAGTTAATATTTTATTTACCTAAGAGTGCAATATAGAGTGCACACCAGGGTCGATCTCTCGAGGAGGCTGCTCACACGCACTATTTTCCTATTGTCACTATTATAAATATACCTAATATAAAACTAATAAACTAATATATATGGGGGGAATTTGAAATGTATTAAAATGCATAAAATATAAATATTATATATAAATATAAATATGATAATACAAAACAAAAATAAAAGGGATAAAAGACACAATGAAGTTAGCGGAAGAAAATTGTTGCTCTTAGGGGTTCATAGTGGTGTTATCATTGTCATTCAAAATATATTCCTCATTATTTTATTCAATGTAGAGATCTAGATCTTTCACTCTGCACCCTATCACTTGAATGGTATTACCCTACACCGAGACCTCTGCATGTAGGAGTAATCTCTTCTACATTAATAACTAATCCAAACTCCACCGTTTGAATGACTCATATATCAACGGGAAGGAAAATGAGTGAATGAGAAAGAAAACAATAGTAAAGAAAGTGGGGAGACCGCTCACCATAATCATTTTAACCACTATTGAAATCATAGAATAAAATAAGAGAAATCATGAAAGATCAATAAACTCAACACTACCACTTCCCCCCTCAAACAACAGTGAGGGTTAGCTCTCTATAAACATGGAGTTAAAAGGAAGTACGGTGGGAGAAACACAAAAATGAAAAGAGAAATGCACAGAATAAGAAGAGAGCTAAGCTAATATATAATGAAAAATATAAAAAAAATATTATAGAAACTAAACTCCACCTTTCCCCTATGAAATGGCTATCTTTTGGTATGGGAGGTTGTAGACACCATGAAATGTGTACCATGCACTTTTCCGTAGAGTGAAGATATGATTCTCACATAGGCAACAAATGTCAAGTATGAGTAAAGATGTTTTCACCATGAAAAAAGAAGATGCAGGCTGGATTTCTACGTGGCAACATACTACCCCACACCCGATGAATAAG
This sequence comes from Viscum album, assembly GCA_963277665.1. NCBI lineage: Eukaryota > Viridiplantae > Streptophyta > Magnoliopsida > Santalales > Viscaceae > Viscum > Viscum album. The sequence continues at coordinate 326,135,118 of OY728148.1, read as the reverse complement.
TGGAATGATTCCCCCTTCTAGGAGTATGTAGTGGATCTCCAGGATCGATGATGAAAAGGTGTCGACACATTAAATTCAATTTTAGAGTTTTTTCTGAGAAGACATGGTGCATTTACGATCTCAAGAAGTGTAGATCTCTTCAAGACCTTTGATTTGACTGGTCGTGGAACTCAAATGGACATACGGATCAAAAGTTATGCCACTCGGAAGACGAATAAATTTTACAAAGGGACCTATGCGGAAGACCTGCACGGAGGACCTATGCGGAAAATAAATTTTTTTACACCCCTGCACGGAAGACCTACGCGAAGGACCTACGTGGATAACCTGCGCGGACAACCTCCCTTCAGCCGGGTCCCCTCCTTTCCTATAAATAGGACCCTTGGGCTCCCCATTTTAAAGGACGGAAAAAGTTGGAAGACGTCCCAAAGCTCTCATTGCGTAGCTCTTTCGCCAAGATCCCCCAATTGTTCTCAGGTAGCTCTCTAAAACATGAGAGAATAGAGAATTAAATGGGGAAACATGGTGCAAATACCCATCAAGGTCTAGAACACATGGAGCTGTGCGCCGCACTTGCGCGGAGCACCTGCGTGGAGTCGCATCACGAACTTTTCAAATTCGATCGAGGGAATTTCCCACTGCGCCCTTTATGTGGCCCAACTTCCAACCTTTGAATACCATGATTTGAGACAATCTATAACACTCAATGAAGTTCCTTGAGTTAACTTAGTCCTCTTGGTTCCTTTCACATATTGCGAGTTTGGACTCTCCTTATAGATTCCTCGAGTACCTTGAGTCGATACACTCCTCAAGAAACTCCTCAAACTTCATCACCTGACTTCTATGTCAGGTTAAACCTCAAATGGGCATCCTCTTTAGGAGTAAGCCCCAACCAATCTCAAATGGGCATCCTCATTAGGAGTAAGCCCCAACCAATCCCAAATGGGAATCCTCCTTAGGAGTAAGCCCCAACCAATCTCAAATGGGCATCCTCCTTAGGAAGGAGTAAGCCCCAACCAATTTCAAATGGGAATCCTCCTTAGGAGTAAGCCCCAACCAATTCCAAATGGTCATCCTCCTTAGGAGTAAGCCCCAACCAATTTCTAAAAAGGGCAGCCATCCTGGTATAAGCCCCTCACCTTCATCGCTTCCTCCTTACATTGGACCCTTGTCCAATGTAAATAGAACAAAGGGAAGGCTCGTCGCCTCACCCTCTTCCACGGTCGACGCGCCCTCTTCCATCAGCGGAGGAGAAAAAGTGTGAAGTGTCATTGTTGAATCATTTACACCCTCTTGTTTCTCACAGCGAGCATGACTCACGTGGGCTTAGAGATACATGATGGTTACAACATGTGCATGAACACTCACCGTAAGGAAACTACGAGAACTCTTATTCCTGTTCAAACCAGGATACATAGGAAGCTCTTTCAGGGCCCGAGCTCACTGGATATCCTCCTTAGGAATCCAACCCTAATTCCCCCAATTTGGGCATCCTCCTTAGGAAGTAAGCCCCAAATTCAATCCTCAAATCAGCAAGGTGTCTTTTTCAGGAAGTAATCTCAAACTCATCTCTCTCAGAGGACTATACTCTCCTATGAGATTTATCGAACTACGTGGGCTTTGATTCCCATTAATATGGGATACGTAGGAAGCCTCCTTGAGGTTCAAACCCAACACTTCAAATCAACCCTGTTCTCCTTGGGCCATATTCCCAATAGGGTCTGATCCTACTTGGAAACCTATATCCTTTCCAAAGTTCCTTAGGCTGCTTCAGCATAAGTCCCACACTAAGTTTCAACTAAGCACCTTCTGCTTAGAGGTCCTTATCACATGACCTTAAAAGGTATGATGTGTCCTATTAAGAGACACTGAACTACGAGGGTTCTGATTCCTTTCACAAGGATACGTAGGTAGCCCATTTTTACAGGCACGATCCCAAGATCAAAACAAACCTTCGTCTCCCTGGATGATAATAAATTCCAGAGTGCCCCACTGAGTGGCTTAAAAACCAGTATCATCACAACGATGATTAAAAGAATCTCTAATAGGTATATTAGAGGATACCATTTATGGAAAACTTTGAATACATACAAATGTTTCCATTGATGAAGAACCTTGAATGTATACTGATGATTCTAAATTTTACACATGTTAATAATTGATTGTAAATTCCAAGGGATACTTATGATATGCTTGGTGAATTAATAAGAATTCATGAAAATATCTTAAATTTACAAAGAGAGTCCCAGAGTAGACAATAATTCCCCCCAAAAGGGTGTGATGAGTCCGACCTCCCATCCTCTCGACCAATGCATGTTCTTAAGTATCATAAAGTTCAAACTTAACGAACATCTGCCTTTGGAAAGTAGGTCCCATTTGGATAAAGAATCGTTGGGAGTTTCCAGTTCCATAAACAAATCCAATGGAAACTGCCTGGAAATAGTGATTCTTAAAACTAGAACACATGTTTCAAGGAACTATGAAACAGAGGTGAGACGCGTATTTATAGGGAAAAAAGTGATCAATTTTGGCTCCATAATTCGACTTCTGAAATAATGCACATGGATGGCCCATTTAATGATAGAATTTGGCAATGGTTTCTTCATGAAAGTTTTTGGATAATGTCTCCTCTTTCTGAAAACAAAATATGAGCTTCTTTAGACACACGTGGAGAGAGATATGTCTAATTTACTCCGGAAATTTATTCTACCCAGGCTGACTATTCATATTCCCAAGATTCAACTTCCCATGCCATTATGACCTTGAATCCACCGGATTCACATGTGTCCTTCATGAAAGAACTTCATAAATTCCTTATAAAACTACATGTCGAATTTCAGCTTCATTGGACTGGCCCAATCCTAAATGCAAGCTCATCTTTAAAACATTCCAGATCTGTGTACAGTTTTTGAGGCCCATAATGTGAGCTAGTTCTGGGCCTCCAAATGATGGAATGAGCATTTGCTCCAAAAGGATGAAATGAGCTCTAATATGTATGCAATCCTACAAAAAAGGAATTTCATGATTTAAATCAGTTTAATAAAATTTATGGCCTAAATATAGAATAAAAAATAAAACTGTTAAATCCCAAAATTAGGCCTTTTTACAATTAAGCTCAAGATTCCACTAAAACCTAAAAATGTGAAAATTTCCCATAAAATAACATTATGGTGTGATTAGAAACATTGAATTACAGTACAGAATGTATGAAAATACTAGCTTCTTCAATACTATACTTCCATATTTTCAAGAATGAAACCCTCAGGTTGTTCAATAAAAAACTCTTCCTCAAGATCTCCATTTAGGAAGACAAATTTCACATCTATTTGAAAAATATTATAATTTTGTAAGTTTTCACTGTCAAAAACATCCTAATGGTTTCATGTCTTTCCACTAGTGTAAATTTTTCTTCAAATTTAGCTCCTTCTATTTGCGAATACCACTTGAAAACCAGCCTTTCTTTATTCCTTGTTGTAAGAACCCGGCTTTTTGGAACGGGTCAAAATCCCGAACCTGTTTGAATTTTTGACTTGTTTCTGAGAAAACTGGAGAAAATGGGCAATTTCTAGAAATTTCCAGACTACATGTCGTGTACGTTAAGTACAAGCCGTGTACGTTAAGTACACGCCGTGTATATGTTAAGTGAGTGACCGGCCGTGTGCTCACCGAGTACATGTCGTGTGATGACCGTGTAGAAATTTCTTACTACACGGCGTGTAGTTTTAGACACGTTGTGTACTCTTGACCGTGTGGAGGCCATACATGGCGTGTAGGCCAGTTGGCCGGGTGGATTTGTTTAACCAAGTACACGTCGTGTCCCTCCTGGACACGCCGTGTAGTCTGGCTGTGTATGAGAGAAATACATGGCGTGTGGGTGAGTCGATGAGGAAGAGAAGAAAAATGCAGTACACGTCATGTACCCCTAGGTACACGTCATGTACTCATGTCGGTAGGTTCTGGAAAGTAAGTCGGTGGAATTCCAGCCGCCAAATGAACAGTTAAATGACATACACGGTATGTAGTCCTAAAGTACACGTCGTGTAGTTTCTTTTTTTCATTAAAACGGGCAGTAGCCTCGTATTGAGGCAGAACACACCTTGTGTCACCCAGTTTCACAAACCAAGTCGGCCGGAGCTTCAACCTCTTCCTGGTTCTTCATCCGAAGTTGGATTCGATCACGGTTGAATGCGTTGGAACCCCCTCGGTAAGGCCTCGATTCCTCTTGAGCTGTTTTGTTTGATTTCTGTTCTAGAATGAGTTATAGGGGTTTGAGTGGTTTTGACTCTTTTATAGATCTACCGCGTTTTAGACTTAATTGGAGGCTGTTATCAGAGGAGTAGCATCTTACGAGTCTCAAGTAGGTGGTGCATACCTCTTTTTGTGTTTTCGTGGTCATTTGGGTGGCGCGGCCTTGGCGCGTTTTTGGGTATTTTGAGCGGGACCCATTTTATTTGTTGTTTCATATTGAATTGATTATTGGACCTATGGGATGCCTTTGGGTATGCCCTGTTACCAGTTTTGCTTGAGCAGGGTCGGGCGAGGGGTCATAGCTCATCGGGGCATTTTGGCCAGGGAATGCCAAAATGGTTATGTTGAATTATATTGTTATAAACTATTGAGTTTAATTTATTAAGCCTGATATAAATTGTTAGAGGCATTCAAGACCACAATGCTGCTGATTGTTAACTGTTGGGTTAGTTAGAGGCATTCAAGACCTCAGTGCTATTGATTGTTAATCGTTGGGTTAGGGAAATTCAACTGTTTAGAACGTTTTGCATGTTTATGTTTTCTGTTTAAATATGTTATATATGCAATTGCTGAATTGCATATGCTGGACCATTTGGGTGGTGTTGGGCATGGCCCGGATTCTTGAGTGATGTTGATCACAAGTTGGGCTTGGCTCGGGTTACTTTGGGTGGTTTTGACCATGGGATTGGGCGCCATAGACGTCGGCTTGAGGCAGTACGACTGTCAAGTTAGGCATGGCCCGAGTTACTTGGATGGCGAGGCCATCAGACATGAGCATCATGGTCGTAGGGACACGAGGTGTCAGATGTGTGGTGTCTTAGGTACTATTTTGGTGATTAACGCTCACTCGGAACTTTGAGTAGTGTGCACAAAGAGATACTCTGTGATGATGTGGTTTTGACCACACGTGTGGGTAGAGGCCCCCCGTAGATGCGGTTTAGGTACTTTGGTTGGGGGTGCTTGCCGTAGAAAGCCACGTGGGAGGTGAGGAGCCTTCAGAGGATAGCATTGAGGCTATCGGGTTGGGGGCTGAAACTCACTGTTATTTGAGGGAAGATATTGTTGTCCCTCCGGATACGCTATTTGAGGGCAGACATCGATGTTCATCTGGGTTACTTCTTGGGTGTGCTTTCGGGACGTCAGTACTTGAGGCACGAGGTGTCAGGAGGTACAAGGTGTCGGGTTACTATTCTTGGGCGTGTCTTCGGGACGTCGGTACTTGAGACACGCGGTGTCAGGTGGCACATGGTGTCGGGTTACACGATAGAGATTTTGGCATTGGCCGAAGCAGGTGACACTCCATGGTGGCTGTTGAGCACCAGTGGAGTTTGTGTTTATTTGTGCATTGTTTTGTTACTACTTTTCTTATAATTGCATGCCTGCTTAAACATTTATATTAGGTACGCACCATTGGGTGGTATCCTACTGAGATTTGTCTCACCCTGCACGGGCCCTTCGGGACGCATGCAGACTTTAAGGATTTACGTGCAGGAAAGAGGCTAGCTTCAGTAGCTGGGCTGCATTAGTTGTTACATGGAGATGGTATGGACCTTGAGATCTTACCTAGCTGAAGTTACTCTGTTTTTTTTCTTTTCTGTATCAACATGCCTACTTGTTGTAGCTACAAATTAGCCATTGGCGCCCTTTTTATATTCAGATATGTATGGCCTGCTTTGGATGCATGTTTTATTGTTCAGTAGTAGTTACATGTTATCATCATGTTGGTGTGCTTATTTCTGTTGTTGTTGATATATGTATTGCTTCCACTGTTTATTGAGATTGAATGTGCTTCCGCTCTACGGGTCTGGTTCGAGTCTGCAGAGTTATTTATTCTGTTGCATCTCTACTGTTATACTTGGACCAGTGCCATTATTATTATCCTCCGAGAGGGTATAGCCTCCCCACTATACCTACCAGACCCTCGCTGCTAGTCGGCAGCCTTTGGCGTTCGGAGAGGTGCGCCTAAGGTAGTAGCACCCGACCCGTTTAGCACTGTTTGGGTGGTTATTCAGGTCCAGGTCGTTACAAAGTGGTATCAGAGGAGTTCTTGACAGGGATTTAGTAGCAGTGTTTTACTAGCTACTAATGAGATTGAGACTTCTCTTTTATTTTCTGCTGGTTTACTATTTGGGATATGGTAGACTGGAAATAGGTTGTTACTGGAACTGGGTTTCTAGCTTGTGCTTGGGTGCCTGCAGCCCCAGGTATGAGTGATGGACCAAGTTAACTTGGGTGGGAATTGTTGTTTGCCTTTTGCTCAGATTACAGTTTATATGATTTCCACCTCAGTGGCTCACTTGGTGTGTGAGGTTATTGATTGTGATATGTAACCCTTGACCCGATGTGGTAAGGGGGAATTGGACCTTGACCCGGTATGGCAAGGCTTGTTTTATTGGATTTTGATAGGCACATTTTTAGGGTATTTCAATTTCATAACTGCACGTATGCTTTGTGAAGTGATAATACCATATGAATAAAATCAATTGTCATGCTTGTATGCTCTGAACTGCGAATAGGTGAAATTCCTGATAGAATTTCTTGTTGTTGCAATGTGTATGTCATGCTTTATATACTTATAGAATTGCATGTGGCGGGATATTTGGGTCTGGCTCTTATGAGAGCAGGCAGGTATTATCGGTTGAGGTGATTTTGATCACCAGGATTGGGCGACTCGGTCGTCGGTTTGAGGCAATGCTAGTTGTTAGAACAGGCATGGCCCGAGGTACTTTTGATACTTGGCCCTGATAGGGGCGGGTAAGGAGGCCATGAGGCTGGGATGCCGTGGGGCATGGGTTACGGTGGGGGAGAGTAAGGGTAGTAGTTATGCACTGTCTTATACTGTTTTCCTTATCTGTGTTGAATATATATTGTTATGTATATATATGGGATGTCTGGCCATTTATGGTATTCAGCGGGTACCTTTTTGGGCGACTTAGATGGAGCGTCAGACGGGAGATGGTACAGTGCCGCGGGTACAGGATCTGGTTCAGGATCTGGTACAGGAAGAGCGGGAGCTGCAGGTACAGGCTTAGGGACAGGATCAGATTCATGATCCAGTGCAAGCAGGACAGCAGCCGGGTTTGGCATCGTTCGAGCCATGGCTCGACGAGCAGTTCTGAGCGAGCCTGGTGCGTGTCTTGCAGGGAATCGACAGAGGTGTGCAAGGTACAAAGCCATCTATGGCATATCTGACGTGGGAGTTCCAGTCGCAGCACCCGTCGCTTTTTCAGGGTGAGGGTGGTCCACAGGCAGCTGAGAACTGGATAGAGAGCATGCAGATGATCTTCGAGCAGCTCGAGATGCCTCCAGGGCGGAGGGTCAAGCTGGCGACATACATGCTGCAAGGACCGGCAAAGCGTTGGTGGGATGTACAGGTTCAGGCTCACAGGCATGAGGGACTGGAATGGAAGGACTTCGAGGACAAGTTCTTTGAGCACTTTTACCCAGAGACACTGAGAGAAAAGAGAGCTCGGGAGTTCTTGAGTCTTTAGAAGGGAGACATGTCCGTCATGGACTACGCAGCTACCTTCACAGAGTTGTCTCGCTTTGCACCTGGTATGGTAAGTGATGACGCAGCTAGGGTGAGTCGCTTCAAGGATGGCTTACGACACGCCATTCGGATCCAGGTGAATATTTTCAGGCTGGGTTCTTTTTCAGATGCGGTGAACCAGGCGCTCATAGCGGAGGGAAACCAGAGGGATAGGCCCCAGGTTGGTCGGGCGACGGTTTCAGGTGACGGTTCGGGTAGCAGAAAGCGAGGACGGGATGAGTTCCAGCAGGGCAGTCAGGCCAAGGACTCAACTAGACCACCTCGTAACAGTTCTGCAGTGGTTTGCTTTCAATGTGGACAACCATGGCATTTTTGGTCTCAGTGCGATAGGCATCCAAAGGAGTGTTGGGCATATGGACAGGTTGGGCACCTTGAGAGGTTTTGCAGGCAGCCTTCTCAGACAGCCGGCAGACAAGGACCAAGACAGACGGTGGCATCTAGAGTTGGTTCAGGTTTGGTAGCATGAGAGGGTAACCGAGGTTCAGCTGCACGTGGAGGACGTGAAAGAGACAACAGGATCCAGCTGAGGGGTCAGTGGCCGGTGGCTGGAGCAGCACTGCAGGGAGGTCAGGCATTAGGCAACCGTACTTCAGGCCAGGTGCACACTGTGGAGCTGCCAGAGGCTGAGCAGGCTGGTGAGCTGACGACAGTTAGAGGTACACCGCGGTGTGTCCGTGATTTCCATGCTTCCTTTTTGGCATGACCTGTAGAGGCATGTCCGTTTTGAGTGCACGGGGTGCATAGGATCTATGTGGGCTGACTAGATGCTAGTCAGTGGGATTGGCACCATATCGGGTGCGTGATATCTATGTATGTATGTATGTATGTATGTATCATCAGGAGTATCGAGGGGCATCGAGGATGCGGGTTACTTGAGGTTTCGTGGGCATCAGGGCATTAAGTATGTGGGTTACTTGAGGTGTATTGGGCATCGGGGCATCGAGGATGCGGGTTACTTGAGGTGCTAGGCACCAGGACCTCGTGGAGGCGGACACCGATGCGGTGCGGGATACGTTGGGTGTCGGGAACGACACAGGAGCACCTATGAGGTGCAGGGATGACGAGGCGTCACGGAAGGACTATACGTCCAGAAAACAGGTTGGTAAACCTTGTTTGCTTTGAGTTTTGTTGGGTTGAGACCGGGTTAGGCGATTCCTAAGGTGGGGAGCCCCATGAGGAATTTAGTCGGGACCTTTGAGACCGGGAAAGTCCGAGTAACTTTGATCGAGGTGGTATGTTCAGTGCCATCTCCAGGTTTTGTTTGATAGCTCGGGGATGAGCTATGTTAAGGTGGGGAGATTGTAAGAACCCAGGTTTTTGGAACGGGTCAAAATCCCGACCCTGTTTGAATTTTTGACTTGTTTCTAAGGAAACTGGAGAAAATGGGCAATTTATGGAAATTTCTGGACTACACGCCGTGTATATGTTAAGCGAGTGATCGACCGTGTTCTCGCCGAGTACATGTCGTGTGATGACCGTGTAGAAATTTCTTACTACACGCCATGTAGTTTTAGACACGTCGTGTACTCTTGACCGTGTGGAGGCTATACATGGCGTGTAGGCCAGTTGGCCGGGTGGATTTGTTTAACCAAGTACACGTCGTGTCCCTCCTGGACAAGTCGTGTAGTCTGGCTGTGTATGAGAGAAATACATGGCGTGTGGGTGAGTCGGTGAGGAAGAGAAGGAAAACGCAGTACATGTTGTGTGCCCCTAGGTACACGCCGTGTACTCATGTCGGCGGGTTCTGGAAAGTAAGTTGGCGGAATTCCAGCCGCCAAATGAACAGTTAAATGACATACATGGTGTGTAGCCCTAAAGTACATGTCGTGTAGTTTCTTTTTTTCGTTAAAACAGACAGTAGCCTCGTATTGAGGCAGAACACACCTTGTGTCGCCCGGTTTCACGAACCAATCCTCCCGGAGCTTCAACCTCTTCTCGATTCTTCGTCTGAAGTCGGATTCGATCACAGTTGGATGCGTTGGAACCCCCTCGGTAAGGCCTCGATTCCACTTGAGCCATTTTGTTTGATTTCTATTCTAGAACGAGTTATAGGGGTTTGAGCGGTTTTGACTCTTTTGTAGATTTACCACATTTTAGACTTAATTGGAGGCTGTTATCGGAGGAGTAGCATCGTACGAGTCTCAGGTGGGTGGTGCATACCTCTTTTTGTGTTTTCGTGGTCATTTGGGCGGCGCGGCCTTCGGTGCGTTTTCGGGTATTTTGAACGGGACCCGTTTTATCTGTTGTTTCATATTGAATTGATTATTGGACCTATGGGATGCCTTTGGGTATGCCATGTTACCAGTTTTGCTTAAGCAGGGTCGGGCGAGGGGTCGTAGCTCATCGGGGCTTTTTGGCTGGGGGATGCCAAAATGGTTATGTTGAATTATATTGTTGTAAACTGCTGATTGTTAACCATTGGGTTAGTTAGAGGCATTCAAGACCTCAATACTATTGATTGTTAATCGTTGGGTTAGGGCAATTCAACTGTTTAGAACATTTTGCATGTTTATGTTTTCTGTTAAAATATTTTATATATGCAATTGCTGAATTGCATATGCTGGACCCTTTGGGTGGTGTTGGACATGGCCCAGATTCTTGAGTGATGTTGATCACAGGTTGGGCTTGGCCCGGGTTACTTTGGGTGGTTTTGACCATAGGATTGGGCGTCATGGACGTCGGCTTGAGGCAGTACGATTATCAGGTTGGGCATGGCCCGGGTTACTTGGATGGCGAGGCCATCAGACTTGAGCGGCATGGTCGCAGGGACACAAGGTGTCAGATGTGTGGTGGCTTAGGTACTATTTTGGTGATTACTGCTCACCCAGAACTTTGAGTAGTGTGCGCACAGAGATACTCTGTGATGAGGTGTTTTTGACCACTCGTGTGGGTAGAGGCCCCCCGTAGATGCGGTTTAGGTACTTTGGTTGGGGGTGCTTTCCATAGAAAGTCACGTGGGAGGTGAGGAGCCTTCAGAGGATAGCATTGAGGCTATCGGTTTGGGGGTTGAGGCTTGAGGCTTGCCGTTATTTGAGGGCAGATATCGTAGTCCCTCCGGATACGTTATTTGAGGGTATACATCGATGTTCCTCCGGGCTACTTCTTGGGCGTGTCTTCGGGACGTCAGTACTTGAGGCACGAGGTGTCAGGAGGCACGAGGTGCCAGGTTACTATTCTTGGGCGTGCCTTTGGGACGTCGGTACTTGAGACACGCGGTGTCAGGTGGCACATGGTTTTGGGTTACACAACAGAGATTTCAGCGTTGGCCGAAGCAGGTGACACTCCATGGTGGCTGTTGAGCACCAGTGGAGTTTGTGTTTATTTGTGCATTGTTCTATTACTTCTTTTCTTATAAATGCATGTCTGCTTAAACACTTATATTAGGTACGCACCATTGGGTGGTATCCTACTGAGATTTGTCTCACACCCTGCGCGGGCCCTTCGGGACGTGTGCAAACTTTAGGGATTTACGTGCAGGAAAGAGGTCAGCTTCAGGAGCTGGGCTGTGTTAGTTGTTGCATGGAGATGGTATGGACCTTGAGGTCTTACCTAGCTGAAGTTACTCTGTTTTGTTTTCTTTTCTGTATCAGCATGCCTACTTATTGTAGCTACGGTTGGTTAGCCATTGGCGCCCTTTTTATATTCAGATATGTATGACCTGCTTTGGATGCATGTTTTATTGTTCAGTAGTAGTTACATGTTATCAGCATGTTGTTGTGTTTATTTCCGTTGTCGTTGCTATATATATTTCTTCCACTGTTTATTGAGATTGAATGTGCTTCCGCTCTGCGGGTCTGGTTCGAGTCTGTAGAGTCATTTATTGCGTTGCATCTCTACTGTTATACTTGGACCAGTAACATTATTATTATCCTCTGAAAGGGTATAGCCTCCCCACTATACCTATCAGACCCTCGCTGCTAGTCGGAAGCCTTTGGCATTCGGGGAGGTGCGCCTAAGGTAGTAGCACCCGACCTGTTTAGCACTGTTTGGGTGGTTGTTCAGGTCTGGGTCGTTACACTTGTGACTTCACCTTTCTCATCCAACTTATTTCTGAAGACCCACTTAGTGCCAATGATGTTTATGTTTTCAGGTTTTGATATCACCACCCAAGTGTAGTTCTTTTCGATTTGATCAAGTACCTCATTCATGGAAAAAATATATTCTTCATGTTTAATCACCTCTAAAACTGTTTTTGGTTCAACTTGAGAGATAAGCATAGTTTGGTTTTCTAACCTCAACCTTCTTCAGGTTTGGACAAGAGCATCTTATGGGGAAACAATATTGTCAAAATCAACATGTTTCTTTAGCCACTGATGCATCTGCCTCTAATCCTCAATTGCTTCTTCATCACTAGTTGCATATGAGTTAATATCAACCACAACCTAGTTATTTTTTAGCCTATTCCAAAACATGATTCTCTAGAATCTCTATGTTTCCATCTCTAGCGGTCTCAACTTCAACCGCAATAAACTCATCCTTTTTGCGCTAATTTTCTATGATTTTGACATCAGAACATTCTATCAACTTGGGTTGATTTTTTTCTCCAGCACTTATACCCACTACCATTAGAAAGGTAACCTAGAAAGGTTCATCTACAGCTCTTTTATCAAACTTGACCATATTTTTGTTCATTATCTTCATGCAACAGGGGCTTCCAAATATTTTGACGTATTTGAAAGTTGTATTTGTGTAGTACCACATTTCATATATAGTCCTATGTGCCTTGGGTCTCAAAAATCATCTATTATGAATATGCATAGCAGTGCAAAGAACTTCTCTCCAAAATAAATATGAAAGGTTATTTTCAGCTAGCATGGTTTTTCCCATGTCTACAATTCTTTTGTTTTTCCTCTTAGCCATACCATTTTTTTGAGGAGTGTATGGTGTACTACATTGATGCTTTATCCTATGATTAGCTAAGTAGATCTCAAAGGAATTACATGTGTACTCTTTTCCATTATCAGATCTCGCCCTTTTAATGTAAACGCTAAGCTTCTTTTCGGATTGCCGCTTAAATATTTAAACATTTGAATGGCATCTGATTCATGCCTCATAAAGAGAGCCTTAGTCATCAGGGTAAAATTGTCAATGAAGGTAATGAAATAAATATCACCCTTGGTTGACTTGTTCCTCATAGGCCCACACACTTCTAAATGTATAAGTTCTAATGGTGTAGTGGACATTGAATATCCATTTTCTTTTGTGTTCCTTGAACCATATTCCCTTTAAGACATGTGTCACAAACTGATTCTCTATCCATCTTAAGCTTGGGGGGTATCTCACCAACTCATGTTTGGAAATTTTGCTCATGTTTTTTCCAACCAAGATGACCAAGACTTCTATGCTATAGATCATTCTAATCTTTGGCACTCAAGTAGTATGAATTGGATGGGTCACTAATCTGAAACAAGTTCCCACTTGTCCTTTCACCTCTAGTAACAAATTTTCAATCCTGTGAGTTCCTGATAATGCATGGGTTCTTCTGAAAAATAACTTCATTTATCTCATCACATAGTTGTCTCATAATGAGTAAATTGAGTTTTGGCCCTTCCATAAAACTTCTTTTATATTTCAGTCGATTAGACTCAATTTCAGCAGTTCCAAATCCTTTGATTTTCAAGGAACAGTCATTCCTAAATGTAATAGCTCCTCCTTCATGTTCTTCCATGTTCTTCGTGATTTTGGTGTCACCAGTCATATGTGAATAATACCCACTATCAAGTATTCATGGACTTCCTTTCTTACTTTTCTTCAATACCACTTCCATAACGAGTGACTTCTCTTCTTGAATATTCTTTTCAACTTATTTTCATTTTTCTTTATAGGAGAACTATCCAAGGATATGGGTAATACACTTCTCTGCATAGTGTCCTGGTTTCTCAAATCTGGCACAAACTTCTTTCAAGATTTCAAACATGTTCTGAGTAGGCAAAATTGTGGAAATTTTGTTCATGGTCCTTTTTCTTGGAGACTCATTCTTTTTCACTTCTAAGTTGCCCCCCACCCCAATTGATTCATGCCTTATTCCAAGTATGGACATGTTGTACCAGCAAGTGTAAGATTTTTGACCAAAGATACCACAATAAAAGCAGTAACCACTAAATCTGAATCTATAGTTAAAACCATAATTTTGTTCCAAAAACTGCATTCTAGATTATGTCCTTTGTTGTCTAGGATTGCCCTAATTTTGCTTGTTCTTCAAGGAGGTTGATTTCTCTTACATCCTTCTTCCTTCATTAGATATAGAGGAGGGTTTCTCACCATCTTTTTTCCCCACACTTGTATAGAATTTCAAATAGGGCCTGCACTATTAGAAAAAATAGATTCAATATTTTGAGCAGATTTAGGTATAGATTTAACCTTAAATTATGTACTGAAAATCTTAGTTGTTGTGAGTGATTGACCTTTGATTTCAATAAAAAAAATTGAAGTCTTCCTTCTCCCTTTTTAGCTCATGTTCAACCATAAGAAGATGTTATTCTAGCTTGCCCGTTTTTTTCTTTTTTTAGTTCGAGTTTCTCTTCAAGATCCTTCTTGATCTTTTCATGTTCAACAACCTTAAACTTGAATTTCTTGAGCTATTTATTGAGATCAATATTTCTTTTGATAGATTCTTTATTTGCTTCAAATATCTTCCCATTAAATTTCTCCAAGGTTTTAACTTCCTTATTCAACTTGGTATTTTACTCAAGACAAGCCTCTAATCCAGGTCTGAGCATATGCCTATGTAGGTATCTTCACCTCTTTCCCCATCACGACTTGAAGTGGTTTATTTGTCTTCCACATGAGCCCTAAAGTTTGTATCCTTTTGGGTGATTCATCTTCAGATTAGCTACTAGAGGAGGGTTCTTCTTGTTCTTTTCTCATCATGTTTCTCCTATTTCATCTTGGAAATATTTTCTTTTTGTCACCTGTCTTACTCACAAATTTATATCTTTTTCCCATTTATTCTTTTGAGACTTTTCTTCTTGGTCATTAGCATCAAATTCATAGTTTTTCTTCTTTGGATAGTCGATTGAAAAATTTTGAATGCCTCCACATTTGAAGCATTTCAAAGGCATTTTCCCCTTGTATTTTCCCTTTCCTTTTCTGAAATTTATGGAGATAAGAGACATGATTCTCTTATTGTCATTATCCATATTATCTTCATTATTATCAGACTCACCAAAATGTTTAGGTTCTTTTAGCTTCAGCTTTCTCATGGCTTCAAAAGCCATCTCATCTTTCACTTTCTTCTTAAAGGCATGTGTCTTTCTCATTTCATTAGCTATGTGGATAGTGTGTAACTCATCTAAAGAGATGTCTTTCCTATCTTTAAGAGTAAAAGTTTTTTGACCAAATCGGTTAAAAAAATTGCTCATGAGTTTCTTCACAATAATGGAGTCATCTAGCTTTTCATTAAAACCTCTAATGTTTCTCACTATTTTATTCACCCAAGTGAAGTGATCATCAATGGATTCATCCTCAATCATTTTTTCATCTTCAATTTGATTCTCCAAATTTGTAGTTTAGCTTCTTTAACTTTGGAATTTCCTTTATAATTTCTTTCAAGATTATCCCAAATATTTTAAGCAGTTTGTAATCTCATCACTTTGGTAAACACCTTCTCAGAGAGTGACATGAAAATGGCATCCCTAGATTTTCCATCAACCTCGAGGTTCCTTTTATTAGTAAATGTTATTTGCTCATCTCTTTGAATGGGTGGAAATCCCATTGTGGTTGCATCAAGAACTTCAAGACCTTGAGGCAACAAAAACAGAAACATTCTATTTTTCCAATCATGGAAGTTCTTTCCAATAAATGTAGGCACACATCTACAATTCATAGAGTTGATGTTGTCCACTCTTCATAAAGTGAGTCTGAGAGAGGGAACCTTTGGCTTTGATACCATGTGTAAGTCCTAGTGGACCAAATGACTACACTAAGAGGGGAGGGGTGAATCAGTGTAGCTCATTTTTTGTAATTTTTTTCTTTGAGATTAACCTCTGTTTTGGGTTAGGACATGCCCCACTCGAGTGGTTTGAACTCAGCCTCACCTGAAAAAATATGAAAGTAAAAACAACAAGGCACACGACAGTCATTACAAGGTATGGTCACAATGTGTGAGCCTACTCCTTGTTGCGGCAAGTTGTTGTCATTGGCTATAGATTTCCATTTAATATCTTATTATCAATATAAGTGGTCTGGGTCAGTTATTATCATAATCCCATGCTTCCTAGAATATACACTGCTCTCACAGGATACATTGTCTCTTGGATGGTCCAATGAAAGATAAGCAGCACCAAATATGAGTAAGATTTTCTTTCAGATGCAGATTGCTTTATTTGTAACACCCCAACCCATAGCCACTGATCAATGCCCAGATCAGAGATGGAATAGCACCTTAGGAGCACCTCCTCATACACTATAGGTTGATGACTAGCGGTGAGGGCCTAATCCATACAATGGGGAGACTATACCCTCTAATTAGAGTCATTCAAACAATGGAAAATAACCAAGCATCATGCACAATATGAACATCAAAGAACATGGAATAAATAATAAACATATCCAATAGCATATAATAATAAATGATGTTGTCATACAAAATATCCATACACAGATTGCCCACCAGCCCTATCCCAAATACAAAATAAACTGAGAATACAACACATGCGCACTGGCCCTACTGCCATTCTCGAGCCTCATCCTGATTTCTTGATACCCCTGGCCTACCTTAGCCTAATCCACTTCACATCTTGTGCTTCAACCTGAAATGCAGACATAAGGTTTGCATGCACACCGAGATACCTGTGCAAGGTGTGAGCATAAAACCCAATAGGTTCTCACTAAACGCCCCTAATATACATCATTATATGTTTGTGTATGAATGAGGAAACAAAATATAATAAACAAACTCAACAGGTAGACATGTGCTAACCAGGCCGCCATGACACCCGATGAAGTACACATGCTCGTCAGGTCATCAGGTGCTAACTAGGCCACCCCGACCTTGACCGTACTTACTTTGGTGCCATGTCAGAATCCACTCGTAGCCTTGTGCTACCATACATGTAATTGATGCCCATCCCATACCCAAAGATACAAGGTAGGGCGGCGTCCGAAACCTCGAGCCAATACCCGCAGACACTGGGCATGGTCATATGTCCATAAGCCTCAACCCATCCCTTCTCACTCAAGGGAGGTCCATCGGTGTCACCTCACGTCGTCCCACGACCCGTCTCCCAAGGCGATCCTCTGCCATGACCCAAGCCTCTCCTGGAAAGGTCCTCTGTCATTTTTTTAACCCATTCCTTATCACTCAAGACGTGGTCAGCAATGCCTTCTCACTCAAGGACAAGGCCCCTTCTGCAACCATTACCCTATCACTCATGGTAGGGCCCGACTACATGCGCATTGACCCAAGCCATGTCTAGCAAGGTCCTCGACCCAATACCTGAAGCGTCATGGCACAATCATCACACTGACTGAACCCTGCAGACTTTGGGGAGGTCACATCACAATGACTAATTCCCACCAGGCACTAGGGAGGTCCAACGGGCACATGCAACACAAGCAGGGCATGCAGGACATCACACAGCTCACCAGCTGATCCCAGGGCACTAGTCACTCGAGAGCTAGCACATCGCCACATCACGCTCATCACCCAACTGTGACATAACAGCTTGAAGGCTCCTCTGACCTAAACCTAGACTCCAACCTCACCAAGCCCCTCGTCACTCTTAGTCCCACTACCTAAGGATTGTCCCAAGCCATCATGTTCCACCTGAACCTAGCCTCGATAAGTGGGGTCATATACCTAACCAAAGCCCCTTTGGAATCCCAATGCCATGTCCTAAACTACTCCCAAGACCCCCACCTGGGTCTCGTCTTGCATCTCCTAAGGGAGACCACGGCTCATCACCCAGAGGCGACCCTCCCCATTGTCTAACATCAAATCCCGAAGGAATCCTCTCACTCAAGTGCACATCAAGAATTTCCTCCATCCTCGGGAGGGAATTCTTCAACACTCGCGAGACATACACCTATCTTGCACGTCATCACTCGGCCCCCAAGCCACTCACACCTTCCCACCAACCCTAAGGGTCCAACCTAGGCCATTCTGCAAAACATCCCACAACCCAGGACCTCCTAGAGGTATCTTGTCAACTCAACCAAATCCCTCTCCCCTTGGTGATATAAACGTTGGGTCATCCTAATTCATCCAAGTGCTAAGAGCACTTGCGCAAGGCATAAGAAACCTAATACCACCCTATTCCATCTACCTAGGGCACAACTGGCCCCTAAACTCTGTGCCCAAACCCCATTCAGTATACAGGCATGCACGCTCATAAATAGAAATGCATATGTTTTTTTGTCATAAGAGACACCTACCTAGAACATGGAGTCACTACCACAAAACTGGGCAAAGCCAGCGCCAGCCTTTATCAGCGCTAACGAAAAAGCGCTGATAAAGGGGGGTACTTTTATCAGTGCTAAAAAAAACACTGATAAAAGTACCTCTTTATCAGCGCTTTTTTTTAGCGCTGATAAAGGTACCCCCTTTAACATCACTTTTTTTTAACGTTGTTAAAGGGTACCCCTTTATCAGCCCTTTTTTAGTAGCGCTGGCAAAGGGGGTCTTTATCAGCGCTTTTTTTAAAAGCGATGATAAAGGGTCTACTTCCAAAAAAAATTCATTAAAAAAATATATTAATATTTAAATATATAGATATAGTTATATTGATATAAATATAATATATGTTTTTTAAATATAATTTTAAATATATTTTAGATAAGTATAAATATACAATTACACTTAATATATTAGATATTTAATGAAAATTGCTTATAAAAAAATTAAAAAAAAAATATTTTTAATAAATAATTTGCTAATTGTTATGGAGTAATAGTAATTTAATAACAATTTGAAGACTAAAAAAATAAAAATAAAATAAAAAAAGATCCAAAATATGTTGAAAACACAACTCAAACTTCAAACGGCCATAACTTTTGATCCGGGTGTCCGTTTGAGCTCTACAGCATATCAAATCGAAGCCTGCGATGAGCTCTACGTGCTTGTGACCAATGTGAAGCCTCTATCACATTTTTCGAGGCCAAAAAAGGCCCAGAAAGCCTCCAAAACTGAGTTTTTAGTCGGGATACCCCGATTTTTTAACATTTTGTGGATTTTCAGCCTCGTTTAAAGGGGTATTATTGGCTTTTTTTTTGTGGGGACTGAATTTATTCCAAAGTATTACATTCATATTGATATTATGTCTTTGAAATTTTATCGTTTTTTATAATGTACTGCTATTTATAATCAAATATATAACAATATATACATATTTTTTATATATTCACACATAAAAATTTAATTATAAATATAAATAATAAAATATATTTACATATAAAATATATTAGCTTTATCTAAATAATAACTAATATCCATTTTATTTAAAATACAAATATATGAATATTTATATACCTATATATTAATCTAACTATATATATATATATATTAATATAACTACATATATATATTCATATAACTATAAATATATATATTAATATCACTATAAATATATATATTAATATAACTATATATATATTAATATAACTATATATATATATATTAATATAAATATATATTACTATATGAATAAATATAACTATATATATATATATATATAAATAGAGATGTCATGAAATGGAAAACAAATCAAAATAGAGTGGTAAGGGCTTAGGCGCGCAGGGGGGGTCTCGAGTTCAAAACCTGGTGGAGGCAGGGGCGCGTGCATGGGGGTGGATTTGGGGGGCTAGCGCTGATAAAGGGTGGAGGGGGTGCGTGCGGGCGCTGGAGGGGCTGGAAAGCGCTGTTAAAAGGGGGCTCGAGCGCTATAAAAAGCCCCCCCCCCCCAATTAACAGGATTTTTTTTATTTTTTTTTTAATTTTTTTTAATTTTTTTTTACTTTTATCACTGCTAAAAAGAAAGCGCTGATAAAGGACCCTTTTATCAGCGCTTCTTTTTAGCGCTGATAAAAGACCCCTTTTATCAGCACTTTTTTTAGCGCTGATAAAAGGGGTCTTTATCAGCACTTTTTGGAGCGCTGATAAAGGAGACCCCATTTATCTTCGTCGGCTTTAACAGCGCTTTTATAGCGCTGATAAAGGTCATTTTTAGCGTTGATAAAAGGGGTATTTGTAGTAGTGAGTTAACCACACAATGTCAACAAATAATTATAAAAAAAATTATAATTAATTAAATCATTTAATTTAAATAGACCAAATGCCTAAAAACTCATTGGGTGCCAACCGCTCATCGAAATCACGAGCAACCAGGTGCAGTCTACTCCTGATGCACCCTCAGGGCTAAACAGCACAAAAGCCCCAAAATTTACACCTGGTTCAATGGCTGCTTAATTCCAATTTCACCAAAAAAAAACCTTAGAAAATCACCAAGCGATGTACCTTCGCCAAAATTAATTCCAACAGCATGCAGACGGCATCTCAGAACATCCTCTACGTAAGCCGAGCAAAATCCCTTTCGATCTCATTTGATTCCAACATGCTCTGGTGGAATCAATGCCAAATCCCTAAATGAAACCAAGTGAAATCAGAGAGGAATGAGAGGGAGGAAGAGTAGAGGAAGAAACGGATGTCATACCTTGGATTTCTAGCTGGAACGCATCAAAAACCACCCCCATAGCAGTGGGTTAAAGGAGAGAAAAGGGAGGGGAGAGGCTGACCAAAATGGCCTCTCCCAACCCCCAAACCCCATTAAATCTCATAACCCCCGAATCGGTAAAAAAAAGTTTTGCCCTCGCTAAAAAAGGCACCCAGGCCCCATTGGCATGTCGATCTAAGCTCACTGGCTTATCGGTAGCTCCAGGCAGTGGTTGGGGCCACTGGCCATCCCACCAATGAGTTGGTGCCCTACCACCGACTGGTCAGTGGTATCTTGTCGCTGAAATTCAGTAGCAGGGCTACCATGAACCTGCTCTAACACTCCACCTGAGCCTCCGCAACACCAAACAATCCTCAAAACCCATCCAAAAATACATTGAGATATCTCAACACTCGGAAACTTGTTTTAAGTCCCAATTCTCAAAACGGACCACCCACCAGATAGAAATTCAAATTACCTTGGGAATTTCCAGCCCATAACGATGCGGGTCATTACAAACTCCCCACCATAACATTTCTCATCCTTGAGAAGTCGTTGTAGTCCTCGAACCACATACCTTGACCTACCACGGTCGTCAATTCATCGAGAACTTGATGTGTTGCAACTTCAAATTTCAATCGCGCTTCTGTTGTGCAACTCCAAACACCAAATATTATTCAACAAAAACTGAGCCACCTGCTCGCTTCCAATGCCAACACCAAGATGGTGCTCACCCATACTCGTCTCTCCTGAAACACCTCAATGTCCTCAATTGATTCATTCCAAGCCTCATGGTGCTCCCCACCATAAGTCTCTGCTCACGGAGGTCGATTCCAAGCCATGGTGCTCCCCACCATAAGAACTGTCTACTGAAAATGTACTTTCAACAGTCCACCAACATGCTAACCATGTTTTAAACAGCGGTGTCTCAACATGGTTCCAACCTCACCGCATCCAACTCCATGTAAAAGCACTATTCATACTTCCTCTAGCTGACTTCCTCTGAAAAAACTCAGTTATTCAAGCCGACGCATCACAAAACCACCAACCCCAATTACGATGCCTTAACTCCATGTGGCATCATGTGATCTTCCTATACCCACACCAAAGTCTGAACCCAAAATTCGGTGTATTTCCTTGATTAGACCGCCAAACACCTGCTCTAACCGCCATGCTCCCATTCAAAGCATCTGCTCGCCTTCAATTTGAATCGCACTTGGATCACCCTAAAACCACTCCAAGCCTGATTCTAATGAACTGAATCCAATCGACACCACATATGAATCCAGATTAAGGTACTTTCCAAGGAACTGGATCATATCGAATCTTCTCATGCACCGGCATTCCAATGCCTTCTCGACCATCCACCGACTAATCTCGCCGCATCCATGACCTTTCCAACACAAGGGACATACACCCATGACCAATATGATGCTCTCCGTCATAAGAGTATTGTTATCATTGCCCGCCAAACCAAACACCCAATCTCCACGGCCCACACTCTATTTATCACCAAATGAAATGACTGGATGTGTCCATCCCGCTCTTACCCAAGCGCCAACACGAAACACCAATGCTACTTGTTCTCAACTCACAAACATCGCCCATGACGCCTCCAAAACGAGTGTCGCATCCTCCAATCAGCCAATGGTGTGCACCCCACCATGTGGTTTTCCATGTAGCGCTCCTTGATCGCCAACTCAAATGGGTCCCATCACCACACGTGTGTCACTCCTCCCAAGCCACGCTCTCCTTCCATCAACCTCTAACACGCCTCCCTGAAAATTCATGTTAAGGCATCCACTCAGGTCGACCGCACCACGGTACCCCGATCCATTAGCGATGTCACCTCTCATGTTGAGGGACATCACCCATTTCACCGAACTCCGGGTCACCACGCCTGTGAGCATCTCACTGAACGCACTAGACACTACACTCTGAGAGTGACCCTAAATGAAAACCACCACAATGCTAATGTCGCTACACCGCTCGGGTTCCTCTACAACCTGAACAATTTTCAACAGACCCACACACGACCCCTTTATGGATTTGTAACCCAATTGTCACCCAATGTACCCACCGCGCACCTGCCCTCACACACCGAAACTTTTCCCAAAAAGTCTCATCAACGCCCACTCTCCTCAAATCAGATTGATCCATCAAGAATCCTCTTGCGGGTTCTCGCTCATTATGTACCTCAATCCCAACCGAACCCAACGACTACATGCTCCCGTACAACCCGATCGCATAACCGACTCATGCTCCCATGAGTCGCATCCCGACTAACCCAGGCTCACGAGCCTAGCCCGCTGACCATGCCCTACATGCATGTCAAGCTCATCCAACAGCCCAAGGCATCTCCCATGGAAAGGCTAACCACAGGACTACCCACCACAAGGCATTGTTCCTGAAGTCATGAGCATCCACACACGCTCCCACCACACTAACTGAAAGCCTATCTCGAGAACAACAGGGTCGGGCATCTAACTGATCCCACCCTCCTATCTTGCCTCGATACTAAAAACGCTCCAAGCACTTCGCATCTCGAAAGCCCAAGAAATTTCCCATGCCTTTTTCCACAACCCCTCAGGGTTTGGACAGAACCACTCGATCTGGTTGAGTAGAGTGCCACCAAGAAGCTATATGGGAAAACACCATATAGGTTTTTGTCAAAACTTTAAGTAACTGAACTCATCCCAACGACCCACAGTGGTCCATCATTCTCATGGAAACTCATGCCCATTCTCATATCACCCTATAGGCATACCATGCCTTCATCGAGTCATTACCAAGGCATCAAATGTTTGTACCGACCCACAAGGGTCTCTATACATCCCTTGACGAATGAACTATATTACCATAACTGAAGAACCTCCTGTCGTAAGATCCACATGACCTATCATCTAAAGCAAATACATCGCGACTCAGGTGAGTAGAATGCCACCAATAAGTTATACAGGAAAACATTGTATAAGTTATTATTGACACTTTAAACAACTGAACCTCTCATCATAAAACAATCACAGGCAAGAACGTGTATGTCATGTGAATCCTACATGCCTACCATTATGCATGTACTTGAGCCTCTTGTCGATGAGCCAAGATCCAAAACCACCATAAATCATAAATCCAAAAACTCCATGTGTGTCACCCAAGATGAAATCCAACAACCATAGCATCGAAAACTAAGAACAACAATCTCATGCCCCTAGTAACCTGGACTTCCTACCGGAACAGGTGTTTTCAATGCACCAGTCTGATATTCATCACAGGCTCCAACGCATCTCTAGACCACATGTTTACCATCTCCCCAAATCATAAAACAAAACCAAAGCTCTAATAGAATTTTGTAATGCCCCAGCCCAGGGCCACTTGTCAGTGCTCGGACCGGAGACGATGCAGGACCTCAGGCACGCCTCTCCATATGTCAGAGGCTTCCAACTAGCAGCAAAGTCCTGATCTATACAATGGGGAGACTATGCCCTTAAATCAGAATCATACAAACAACAGAAAATAACCAAGCATCATGCACAGTATGAACATCATAGTATGTGAAATAAACAATAAACATATCTAATTACACATAATAACAAATGATGATGTCATACAAAACATCCATACATGGATCGCCCACTGGGTTGATCCCAAATACAAAATAAACTGAAAATACAACACAAGCACACTAGCCCTACTGTCATCCTCGAATCTCATCCTAATTTTATGATACCCTCAAGTTGCCTCAGCCCGATCCACTACACATCTCATGTTTCAACCTGAAATGCAAACATAAGGTTTGCACGCGCACTGAGATGCTCGTGCAAGGTGTGAGCATAAAACTCAATAGGGTCACACCAAGTGCCCCTGATATATGTTTTCATATGTGTGTGTGTGTGTGCATGAGGAAATGAAATATAATAAACATGCTCGACAAGTCATTGTGCGCTGACCAGGTCACCACGACACCCAACGAAGTACACACGCCCGTCAGGTCATTGGGTGTTAACCAAGCCACCCCAACCCTGACCATACCTGCTTCAATGCCATGCCAAAATCCACTCGTAGCATCATGCTACCATGCACATAACTATTATCCAGCCCCTACCTGGAGACTCGAGGTAGGGCGACGTCCAAATCCTCAACCCAATACTCGTAAACACTAGACACGGTCATACGTCCATAAGCCTCAACTCATCCCTTCTCACTCAAGGGAAGTACATCGGTCTCCCCTCACGTCGTCCCATGCCCTAGCTCCCAGGGCGGTCCTCTACCACAACCCAAGCCACTCCCGGCAAGGTCCTTTGTCATTTTTCAACCCACGCCCTCTCACTCAGGACGCGATCAGTCAGGCCTTCTCACACAAGGATAAGTCCCCTTCTTCAACCACTACCCTATCACTCAGGGTAGGGCCTGGCTACATGCACATCGACCCAAGCCACGTCTGGCAAGGTCCTCAACCCAATACTCGAAGCGTCGGGGCCCGATCATTACATCGACCCATGCCCACAAACTCTAGGGAGGTCACATCGCACTGACCCATCCCTATTAGGCTCTAAGGAGGTCCAACAGGCACATACAACACAAGTAGGACCCACATGCCATCACACAGCTCATTGGCTGATTATAGGGCACTAGTCACTTAAGACCTAGCCCCTCATCACATCACATCTCAACTCACCCGACAGGTCGTCTACTGGGTCCCCCAAACCTGTCATGATCTCTGCTCATCGATACGAGCTCACACTCGTCACACAACTGTGACATCACCACCTTTCCTCCAACCCAGACCCCGATGTATGGTCCAACTCCGCCAAGCCCTTCGCAGTCCCACTACCTAGGGACCGGCCCAAGTCGTTGTGTTCCACCTGACCCAGGCCTCGACGGGCAGGATCCTATACCCAACCAAAACCCCCTTGGCATCCCAATGCCAAGTCCTGAACAACTCCTAATACCCCCACCTTCTCATCTCCCATCTCCTAAGGGAGATCCCTCAAGTCATCACCTGGAGGCAACCTGTCCCTATTGTCTTATGTCGAGTCTCAAAGGACTCCTCTCACTCAAAGCACACATCACGACTTGCCTCTGCCCTCGAGAGGGAGTTCCTCATCACTCGTGAAGCATACACCTATCTCGCTCATCGTCACTCGACCCTCAAGCCATTCACGCCTGCCCACCAGCCCTAGGAACCCAACCTAGACCATTCTGCAAAACATCTCACAACCCAAGACCTCCTAGAGGTCTCTCGTCAACTCAACCAAAGCCCTTTCCCCTTGGTGACATAGTCGTCGGGCGTTCTCGATTCATCCAAGTGCTAAGAGCACTTGTGTAAGGCATCAGAGGCCTACATCCACCATATTCCATCAACTTAGGGTACCACTGGTCCCTAAACCTCATGATCGAACCCCATGCAGTATACAGGCATGCACGCTCATAAATAAACATGCATATGATTTTGTATCATAGAGATCATCTACCTGGAACATGGAGTTAACCACTCGTCGAGCTCTGTTGAGCCTCGTCCAAGCCAACCATGCATCGCTCACACCCCCGAGAACCTGCCACATACCACATGACATCCACAATTAA
This sequence comes from Viscum album, assembly GCA_963277665.1. Lineage (NCBI taxonomy): Eukaryota > Viridiplantae > Streptophyta > Magnoliopsida > Santalales > Viscaceae > Viscum > Viscum album. The sequence goes on along the minus strand of OY728148.1, from coordinate 326,109,090 downwards.
TTATAAACAATTTATAATTAATTAAACCATTTAATTTAAATAGGTCAAACGCCTAAAAACTCATCAGACGCCAACCGTTTGTAGGAATCGCAATCAATCGAGTGCAGTCTACTCCTGACACACCCCCGGACCAAGGTTGCACAAAAGCCCCAAAATTTACACCCATTTCAATGGCAGGTTAATTCCAATGTCACTAAAACCCCTTGGAAAATCATCGAGCGACGTACCTTCGCCAAAAATGCTTCCAACAACATGCAAACGGCATCTCAGGATGTCCTCTGCGTAAGCAGGGCAAAAGCCCTTTCGATCTCGATTGATTCCACCATGCTCTTGTGGAATCGATGCCAAATCCCTAAATGAAACCGAGCGAAATCAGAGAGGAATGGGAGGAAGGGAGAGCAAAGGAAGAAACAAACGTCGTACCTTGGATTTATCGCCGGAACACATCACAAACCACCCCCCCATGGAGGCGGGTTGAAGGAGAGGCAAGGGAGGGGGAGCTTGGATTTATCGCTGGAACGCATCACAAACCACCCCCCATGGAGGCGGGTTGAAGGAGAGGCAAGGAGGGGGAGAGGATGTCCAAAATGGCCCCTGCCGACCCCCCACCCCGGACCTGCTCTGACGCTCCGCCTGAACCTCCGGGGGACACTAAACAAGCCTCAAACATCATCTAAAAACACCTCCTTGAAGAACAGCTGCTTTAGAATCTACCTAGTGATTAAACTCTGAAGAGCTCAAACTACTCTACTCACTGCATGCAGAACACTTTGTGGATCTGCTCCATCTTTTATCAACCTTAGCACTGTAAGCTCGGAAAAATCAGATCTTTAGATGAAAGCAACCTCGGCTTCAGGCACTCCCTGTTCTTCCTTTTTTTGTCTCGCACACACCCAGGTGTAAAAGTAGTGAGAAGTTGTTTTATTCTTCCCGTGCTCAGATTTTCAACTGTCTCGATATTTTCAAAATCACACCAACTGCGAGCATTAAATTACTCCTTTCATTTTCAAGTTCCAAAAATCTTTTAGGCCACTAGCCGAAAGCACAATTATAAAATTGTCATTTTTTGGCCCCCATGATTTTCGTGGATTACTCACCTACTCTATCACATTGGTCTGCTTCCCATATGCAATATTCTAAAACTACTCTTCTCTTCTTCTCGGTAGATAAACAACCTCGGATACTCAGCAGCTCAACATCCATCTGAAAATAAAACACAGCACTTTTTCATTTCACTGGTTCAATCTTGATTTATTTACAGCTTATTCAACTAACTTGGGGCATGAAGGAAACACTTGCAGCACAACTGAAATGAATATCACAACCACTTAAAAACTCAGACATTCAAAACGAACTCAACTTGAATCACCGCACTGTTTGCAAGTCATTTCGGGAACTTAGAAATAGCAAAGCATTGTCACACGTAAAAACATCTACATGATTCTTGAAAATAGAATAAATGCATTTTTGGTTCTCATTCAATTGATCTTCTGAAGAACCCTGTTCTTCATGGGCATCATGGAATCTTAATTTTGCTTGAATCGTAAATGATTTGGACACTGAGAATCAGCTTTAGCATTGACTGAATTTATTTTCTTAGGCCATGCTAGGCTGGTTTATGGAGTTGAATTATTTGAGAAAATCTGGAGGGAATTTTGAAATTTTATGAGCCGCCTAAAACTGGATTTTATTTAAAATTTTATTTTATTTTATGTTTGTATGTGTCTATATATATATATAAATTAACAAAATATATATTTAATACTTCAAAAAGTATTTGTATAAATTTTTTTTTATCAAAAACACTCCCCGTGCCTTTTTATAAGATTGTGGTTTGAGGATGTTTAAATATTTCAATGTGGGATTGTAACCCCTTATTTTATAGGCTTGGTTAATGTTTCATCCTCCTCCTATTTGAGCACCAGACATAACTGATTTGACTGGTCCAACCTTGAATCACTCCTCACACCGATTCAAGATCCGGCAGGTTCTTAAAACATTGGTTTAAGTGTCCCTGACAAACAGGTAACTTGGAAGATTATTGGACTTACAAGAGTCGTGTCGAATTTTCAATAGAGTACATTGGTCATGGAAACATGTTTGATCAATAGAGAAATGTTCCTCTGTGCATGATTTTTGACGCTTCTTACCTTCTAGCATTGGCTGAAACGCAATTGTGAATTGTTATTCCTACCTCGGCATCTAGGAGTTTTTTGGGTTGGGTTGTTATAGTGATGTGAAACTAACATGTCATAAGGGTAAAGTTTTGACAAGAAGATGATTCTCATTTCTTTGAGAACCACCTGATCACCTTGCCTAGGTGCATCATCGTCCCTGTGTTTACAAATGGAGTTTTTCCACCAACATTAGGAAGCTCACACGCTGTAGAAGTTAGTGATGTGGCCACCCATATCATGTCATTCAAGATTAACTTTCGGATGCCGCAATAAATTTGCTCAATGCTGTTTTAAAGTTGTTCAAAGGAAAACAACGTGTCATTTGGGGGTCTCATGACTTTTCTGGACACCAACAAGGTTCCCCATAAACTTCTTGTGAAGAATGATGGGAAGTTATCAGACAGCAATGATTTTGTCACCAAACTAACACTTCAATCATTTTATTTGAAATGGGTTTCGTTTTCATTTTGTATGTGCGTCCATGCGCATGCACGCACAAATTCAAAAAACGTCATTTAAGCTATCAGACAACAATGATTTTTTCCACTAGTTTCAGTTGCATCAGCAAGACCAATACCAAGATACATCACCAAAACACAACTCCACCATCACAGACCTAGAAGAACTCAAAATCCAGATAGTTACCACCCGACTTCACCTCTGTCCCTGTGCCCGCCGCCCTCTTACTGTTGCTCCCCACCCCGGCCGCCTCCACAGCACCACCCATCTTCACCGGCGCCTCCTCGAACTCCGCTGGCCTCGGGACCGCTGGCGGGGTGCTGCACCTTATCAGCGCCCAGTTAACCCCTTCAAAAAAAGGGTGCTGCTTGATCTCAGTCGCCCCCCTCTTGACCCCGAGCCGGTGCTGCGGCTCCTTCACCAGCAGCCCCCGGATCAGATCCCGGCTCGCATAGCTCGTCGATGGAGAATCAGGAAACTTCAGCTGCTCCCCCACCACATTGAACAGTGTGGCCCGGTCCCTGGGGCCTTTAAATGGGGTCCTACCGTAGAGCAGCTCGTGGAGGAAAATCCCAAACGTCCACCAGTCCACCGCGCTGCCATGTCCCTCTCCCTTAATGATTTCCGGAGCAAGATACTCATGAGTCCCAACAAATGACATCGAGCGGGCTGCAGTCGGCTCCGCAACCAGCTCGGGCAGGGTGCCCATAGGCTGCAGCCCCGGGTTGGCCTTTGGTTTCCGGGCAGCAGTTTTCTTGTGCTTTGGTGAGAAGATTCGTGGAATGAAGCAGGCTGGCTGGACACATGCCGGTGGAGGCTCGATGCATGTCGGCTGGACACAAAATGCGGCCCCGGCAGCTCTTCTAAAGACGTCATTGTCGAGGGAAGAGCCGCGTATCAGCGTGGGTGAGACTGCACATCTTAGTGAGAGGTCGAAATCAGAAAGCATTATGTGGCCATCATCACGGACCAGCACATTCTCGGGCTTTAGGTCACGGTACACGACGCCCAGCATGTGGAGGTACTCAAGCCCCAGCAGAACCTCGGCAGCATAAAACCTGCATGCATTGAAGGAGAGAGTAACCAACTTGATAGGCCATCAAAAAGCATCAAAGAGGAAAACTATATGAGCATAGAAACATTCAGTAATCACACCAAGGTAGTAGGGGTCGCAATTTTGAACCAGATAAGATAACTCGACACGGGTTAAACGGGTTCGGGTCAGGCATAAATGGGTTCGGGTCACGTTAAGTGATTTGACTCAAATAATATCTAGGTCGGGTTCAGGCTGACCGTTCCTGACCCGTGTAACCTGTGTAACCAATTAAAACTATATTTTAAAAGGTTTAAAAGGGTCGAGTTGCGACACGGATAACATATTTTTTATATTAATTATGTTGTTTTTAGTCTAAATGGGATAATTCAATTTGAAGAGGTTATTGAGTTTATGTGATATTAATTAGCTGAACCTGTCATGATACAGTATTTAAAGCTAAAAGGGTCGACGGGTCATCTTAGGGTTGACCCCTTCATAAATGGATTGGATCAAGTCAACCCGTTTAATTAAATGAGTAGGGTTAGGGCTGAGTTTAAATAGATTCATAAGATGGCCAACCCAACACAAACCCGACCCGTGAACCGGCATCATCACCTGTTAGGAATGTTGGGGAGTGGGTTGTTGATGAGTATGGGGGTTAGCTGCCAGGGGGCAGTACAGTCCTTTCATTGGCTGGCTGTGCTGGCTGGGTGGGTAGGGGTTGCTGGCTGGGCAATTGGGGTAACGAATAGGGGAGATGTTGGTAGGGGGATAACGAATATTTTTGGATTAAGCCACAGCTGGCAGGGGGCTTGGCCCTATAGGAGGTCTTGGCTTTGGCCTCGGGAGTGGTCTTTCCCAGGGGAGTGCTTCTACTTCTCCCTACTGTAATGTTCCTACTCTACCTGCTGTAATTTCTATATTCTACTGTGCAGAACAGGTTTATACAGATTGTTTGATCTCTTACCTCTACATAAATTTTTCCAAACAAACCATTGTTAACTGGTTACCTAACAAATTGGTGCTTTCATTGAGACATATAAACCACTGGAAGGACAATCTTAGCTTGCCAGTCGTCGTTAGGTGGTCGAGAGGTACTGACGATCATAGCAAGACGAGCATAGGGAGGTTGACAAGACCATCATCCAGCCTGGATGCAGACTGGAATGGAGCCACGAGTTGCTACAGGGCTGGAACGGTTGATGCAAGCACAGGCGGTTGAGTTGCAGAAGCTTCAAGCGTCTATGGAAGTCTATGCTAAGTTGCAGGCGGAGCTCACGAGGCAAGAACGAGAGGAGCTGCATTTAATGCGGGTACAATTTCAGGAGCTTGCAGAGTTTTCTGTTCAACATCATTCTGAGCAGCAGCAGCTTGTTCCTAGTTTCACAAGGCAGTCACACGAACAAACTAACGTGTTCGCTGGACTCTCGGTTCGGCAAGCCAATCCAGAAGGGATTATGCGAGCAGTTGAAAAGCCAGTTGCTTTGGGGACTTTCCAGACTGAACAGGAAAAGAGTGGTGCGGAGCGGTTTGAGTCACATCCAGTTTGGTCTGAGGAGGTAAGTTCTGATCCTAGCTCTAGTAAGGTCAGACGAAATTTAGGAAGCAAAGATCATGGTTATAAATCTCATATAGGCAGAGAAATGAACGCAGGGGAGGAGAGTGTTGACAACTTTGGCTGTTGGCGGTTGCTGAGGCCAACGCCATGAACATGTTCCTTGCGGACTCGACAGGATGCGTTGCACAATGGCAGTATCAGGAAGTCATGGTCTGCGTTTCAAGCAATTGACCAAGTTGTGGCTCATGTGTAGAGCGCAAACGAGAAGGAATTGCCAATGCAGACAAACGCTTTTGTTTCCACAGACATGGGTGAGGTGCTGAATTTTTTCTGTAGCTGAGGGTGTTGAGAATAATTCATACGTGATCCCTTCCGTGAAATCTCGAAATTGGAAGGAAGATATAGAGGTCCGAGAACCACCACACCGAAAGGAGCAACATCGTGTTCCTAAAACTAATACTATGGGGGGAGGGAATGCTGCTATTGCCATCAATGGGAAAAACATAAAAGCAGTTTAGGGTAACAGTCTCGCTCAGGCTAGAGGTAAACTGCTGGGTTTTAGACCAGCTACTTCAGAACCTGCAGAATCATGGACATCGAATTCTGGTTTGTCTTCAGGTGACAAACACTCCGGACATTTTACAGGATTTAATGGAGTGCAGGAAATATTCTTATGCGAGTCTTGATGGTTCAGTCTGAGCTGAGGAACGTTTTGCTGCTATTAGAAGCTTCGGACAGCATTTGTCCAATAATCAATCCATCTTGCCTGCAGCTCTTGATGGAGCAATTGTGTTTTTGATATCTACCAGCGCAGGGGGAGTCGGCTTAAATATTGTGGCTGTTGATACAGTTATATTCTACGAGCAAGTTTGGAATCCTCAGGCAGTCAAGCAGACTCTCCAATATGCACACCAAATTGGTCAGATGAATCATGTATTGTCAATTAACCTGGTTTTGGAACATTCTGTGGAAGAGGTTAATGTGCAGAGTCCAGAGAGGAAATTACAACTCAGCCATAATGTTGTTGGAAAGGATGTGAATCCAGGACAGCCACGTGTAGAGAAACTGGGTATTTTACTTGGATCAAGTGGGGTTTTGGGGTTTTCATACCCGCCGCCAACGGATGGAGACGGTTACCTGGCGTTTAACAACGAGCTGCATGGTCGGTTGGTGTCCCTACTTAGGGGGCGAGCAGAGGAGGTGGTGGTGTACTCGGGGCAAATATCTTCAGGAGCTCTGGATGACAACCGGCGAGCAACCGAGATGGCGCATACAAGGCAGTGGCAGAGTTGTTTTTGGAAGATCTATTAGAGAAAACTCAATATACCTCCATAACAGAGGCTGGTTCAAGTAGGTATAATTCTGCTTCAGCTGTCGCGGCAGAGCCAAATGAAATTGTTTGTTGTGCCTTTGTATTATTTGAGAGTTGTGCTGTTGTTCTGAAGGGTTGGAAATTCAGGTATCAAATATGGTTCTGGTATGGAAACTTAGAGGGAGTAGAAGCTCATGACGAGCTGTGTTTGGAGGCCGATGGTTTGGCAGGGGAGGAAATTCCAATTGCTGATATAGTGGACTTAATTTCTAGGTTACCTCTACACTACAAGGGATCAGTTTGCTGCATTATTGCAGGATTTGTCGCACAAGGAGGTGATATTTCAAAAGGAAATGGCACTGGTGGCAAAAGAATTTATGGGGGGGAGTTTTCTGTTGAGAACTACAAACTGGATCGTTATGAGCCTGGGTTATTCGAGGGATGGACATTGTTAAAAGAACTGGAGTGGCAGGGTCAAAGAGTGAGAAACTCACCAGTTTTGTCAAAATTATTCATTGTGGTGAAAATTCAAACTATCTATCTAGAAGCAATAAATCAGCCAAAGACAGACTGAGGAGGAAAAAGATACTGTTAGGACCCAAGCTGGAGAGACTTTTCTGTTGAGGGTATACGTGTCTTTGTGTGAGGTTAGTTTGTTGGGGGAGTTTGGAGTCTGTTATGGGGGGAAATATTAGTTGTTAGAGGGGGGACCACATAGAGGTGGGATCTGCTATAAATAAGGATGCATGGGGGAGAGAGGTGGGAGGAATAGAATAGTTGAGAATCGGCCGTAGGCTTGGGAAACAGCCTGCGGGCTTGGGCGGAACTCTCTGAGTCTTCAGATCCTCTTCTTCTTCTTGTACCTCTGCTGATTTTCTGCTACCTCTCTGTATTTTTGGTTCCTTTTCATACATAAACATAAGAAGCCGGTCCTCTGGTCTTTAATCATTTGGTTCAGCCTGCCATCTTCCTCTCTCTGTCGGAGGCTCCTCTTTTGCCAGCTCTTCTGCCACTTTCTTGCTGGACTCTCTCAAACGGAGGACACCAGCTCTGCGGGCTCATCACTCGACGAAACCACGTTCAGCCACCACGTTTTTAGAGGGGGCGTGCACTGTCCTTTTGTGCCCGACGCCCTGCACACGGCAACTCGTCCAGGGGAGGTGGGGAAAATTGTAATGATTTTAAAGGCAGCACACTGTCAGATTTCTTCCAAAACAATGATCCACCATTGGAGGAAACACTCTTCCGACTCGCGTCCGAGGAAGAGTGCACCACCGGTATCCGTTCCACGGAGGCACGCACGACCGACAGTCATGCAGAGCTTGTTTCCTCACTCCATTGTCGCCGCCTTACGCCGAACATGAAGGAGCCGTGTTTGGGGAGGAGGCACACTGCCGGATACGCCTCATCGCTCAGAGGAGGCGCTCGGCCGCATCGCGTCAAACGGGGAGCACACTGGAAGAAAGCGCGCAGTACCTAGAGTGCACTCGGACGCCGCGCGCACTAGCGCCTCACGTTCTGAAGCAGGACGCTCCGCCGACCCTCGTCAAACGACACATCAGTCAACGCGGGCAAACTACCGCATCGGGTTCTGAGAGGGGATGCTTCGTCGGGTATCGTCTCCTCCAGGTTACCCATGCTGGAAAAAAAAAAAACCAAAAAAAAATCAAAAAAACTCTCAACTGTTGTACTAGGCGGTCTTGTTTTGTTGGGGTATGGCGGATCACATGTAGGAACTCTGGGCTTCACTGGCCCAAGTGACCAGAAATCAGGAAAAATACTTACAGGAAGAGTTTTTACCGGAATTTTCTGCCGCACATCTGGAGATGTGGATCTCAAGAGCTGAGGATTATTTCTCGAGCAATCAAATGCCAAATCAGATGAAGGTGTCTATGCATGTCAAGTATGTATTAACTTTGGTTTTTACTGGCCAAAGGAACTGCGACTACATTCACTTGGACGCAACTCAAAGCAACGCTCCTTGAGGATTTTGAAAGCTCCGTCAAGGACGCCCTTGCCACCGCGTCTGTGTTTCCATCGCCAATAGCGCATCTATCTTCATCGCACTCAGGTGAGCCTGTTGCACATGAGACGCAAAGCTGGAGCACGAAGCTGACCAGAAGTCACGACGATAGTACCTCCAGCCAGTATATGTTAGAGCTGCCACACAAGGAGTCGAACACTTCAAAATCGGTAGCGTTGGAGCAAGAGCCGCAGCCACATGAGCCGACTAAAACATTAACTCCTGTTATTTTACCACCAGCTGCCCCGGTTCAACCTGCGATGATGAGATGAGGTCCCCGGGTTTATCGAGGAGACCCATCCAGTTTTTACACGCAAGAAACAGATTGGTGCTAGCCGCACTTACGACTCAGTTCGTGGCAGCACACAAGGGGCCTCCCCAATGGAAGGAGGGAAAGCATTACGGACGGAAACATTCTCAGTTTTGTCTATCTAAAACTAAAACTGTTCCATGACGAAGGACGGCGCATTTGGGAAATTGTGTGTCATGCACCTACGGCACGGGCACCTTATACAGGACCACAATGGCTCGGTCCTCACTCAACGGTGCTGCTTGGTGTAGCCCCAAGGGCAAACTCAGAACGGCGAATATGGAAGACTGTTTGGCTCGTCGACGTGGCAAGGCCACCTTTCTTCAGTCTTGAGGACAAAACTGTTTTAAGAGGTGGCAAGTGTTAGGACCCAAGCTGGAGGGTCTTTTTTGTTGAGGGTATATGTGTCTTTGTGTGAGGTTAGTTTGTTGGGGGAGTTTGGAGTCTGTTATAGGGGAAAATATTAGTTGTTAGAGGGGGGGACCACGTGGAGGTGGGATCTGTTATAAATAAGGATGCATGGGGGAGAGAGGTGGGAGAAATAGAATAGTTGAGAATCGGTCGTAGGCTTGGGAAACGGCCTGCGGGCTTGGGCGGAACTCTCTAAGTCTTCTGATCTTCTTCTTCTTGTACCTCTGCTGATTTTCTGCTACCTCTCTGTATTTCTGGTTCCTTTCATACATAAACATAAGAAGCGGGCCCTCTGGTCTTTATCAGATACCCTTCATCTTATTCAACTAGCAGCAACTTGGGAAAGTCTGTCTACAGTGGACAGCTGGATGGCATGGCGTTCGCTATCATTCAAAAACAACCACTGTTGATGCGCCATTTTGTTTCTGTTTTGATGAAGAGATGCGGTTGGTCCGACTATGCCACCTTGGGACAAGGTGGGTTTTCAAAAGGGGGAAAATGTTAGGAATGTGGGGGAGTGGGCTGTTGATGAGTATGGGGTGTGGGGTTGTCTGTGTATAAGGACATGGGTGTTATGTGTCAGGGGGCAGTATGGTCCTTTCATTAGTTGGCTGTGCTGGCTGGGCAGATAAGGGTTGCTGGCTGGGCAATTGGGGTAATAAATAGGGGGGATGTTGGTTGGGAAGAGATAAAGATATTTTTGGATGGGCTCAGACCTTGGGAGGTCTTGGCTTTGGCCTCCGAAGAGTGGTCTTTCTCAGGGGAGTGCTTCTACTTCTCCGTTCTCTTCTTCTTCTCCCTACTGTAATGTTCCGACTCTACCTACTGTAATTTCCGTATTCTGCTGTGCAGAACAGGTTTATACAGATTGTTTGATCTCTTACCTCTACTTAAATTCTTCCATATGAACCTTTGTTGGCTGGTCACCTAACTCACCTCACCTCTACAATATAGAGCAGTTTCCTGCAAGGGTATGTTTGGTAAAGAGCAAACACGGGTAAGAAATCAAAATTCCTTTGTCTGAGGTGAACTCTCCTCTCCCTATCATTTTCCCATTCAATTTCTTATCTCATACCAAACAAACCCTAAGGCCCCATTTGGTGGATCAAGAGCAAATTGAAGGAAATGAAAAGGAAAAAAATAAATGAATGAAAAGAGAAGAAAAACTAAAAGATTCTCCTCAAGAGGGAAAGCTGCAGTTTCCAAAGAAACCCCCAATTTCCAACCAAACGGCCTGGGCGAAAAAAAATGATCTTTCTTCGTTTCTTTCTCCCGGAATTGAGGCAACCAAACAAGGCCTAAAGGACAAATGGCACTGGTTATTTTAACAAACCGTATCATCAGTTGATTATTGATAATCTCCAGTGATTTCTCTGGTTTTCAAGCACTCAAGCACAATACAAAAGACACTTCAATTTTTATATGCCAAGGGATCTCCAGCATCCATCTTCCTACAAACAAAATGAAAACAAACTGAAGAAGAAAAGGAAAAAAACAGTTCACATTTGTGATGCTTTCAAGTGGTAGCAGTTGTAATTATTAAAATAATATACATACCAACAAATTGTTTTTCAAAGAAACAGATGTTATAAAGATAATGCTGAGAATATTGATTAATTAAGAGAGATAATCAGCAGCCAAATTTGACAAATCTGTATAAGATCAGTTTGCATAAGAGGACAGAGGCTTCTAAATAAACCATTACAAATATCATAACATAAAGAAGACATTTTTTTATTAGAAGATCTTGGATCACTTTCCTATGATAATGTACACAGGGTAAGTTGATTCAGCAAATCAGGGCTCACATTACAGACACCACTACACTGAAACCAAGCATGAACTGACCGTGATCATTTTGAAGATCCTTCTTACAATCAGATCTAGGAATAAAATTCCAAGGCTTTACCAGCTTTATTCCTTTTCAAGTGTAGAATAACGTAGAATAGTTAGCATGACTGCCACAATTAAAATCCAGTAATACAATTAATATTGAGTTTAAACAAGTGTAAAATGATTCCCGGTTATCAGCTCAAGAATGTGAACTCATGAACAGTCATCGTGATAAGGTATAGCACCGGGCATTTCTAAGAAGCAGATAGAAATGAAGTGCATAATGCAAATTATAACAAATATTTGAAGGACATGAATTGGGAAGAGGGAGAGAGGGACCGATGAAATTGAAGACGCCGTGCAACATACCGTGCTGAATACTCAGAGAAGTGTTTCCCAGGCTGTCGTTGCCTCAGAGTGTGAAGGTCGCCTCCTGGACAAAACTCCATGACCAAACATGAAAACCTATCAGTCTCAAAATGTGTGTACAGAGTGGGCAAGAATGGATGGTCCAGCAATTGCAGAATTTCCCTTTCAGTCTGCGCCCTGCTCAACTTTTTCCTACTTGCCAGGCATGCCTTGTCCATTACTTTCATTGCAAAGTTACAGCGGGTGCCCCTCAGCTCAGAAAGATACACACAGCCAATGTCGCCGCACCCAAGCCGTCTGAGCAACCTAAAATGGCCCATGCCCAAAAGCCCATCCCGGGCACGAATAGCAAGAATAGCCTTCCATCTTGGATCATTCCCTTTGTGTGGCTTATTAGCACCACCAGTGATGTTACTACAGTTACTCTCATCACTCAGGCCACTGCTGTCACTGTGTCTGCTGGCACTCGTTTTTGCACTCTCAAGTGAATCTCCCCGAACACTCCACTTTGTACTGTCACAGTTCCTTTCCATGCTAAACATGCCATCACTTGTAACAGCGTCACTCCAGGATGTACTGGTACAGCTATTAACAAGGCTCATGGCTGTGGCCACACCTGAACTATCAATGCTACTGTGAGGGCTTGCATTGCCACTGGGAGGCAATGAAGCATCCCACACACATTCTTTTTCCATAGAATCCGGAGTCACAGACACACTTTCAGTGTTATGTGATGCACGGTTAACATTGAAAGGGAATTGACCCAGGACACTTAAATCTTTGACAGGGTTTTCAGGAGGAGAAAGAACAGTGGGGCCGGGTTTGATACTTGGAACTCGAATCGACAAATCTTCAAGAAAAGGACCTTTCATTGACAAGCTCTCTTTTTCACTTTCACCGATTGATACGAAGACGGTTTTCATTAAATCGGTATCTACAGGCTCCGGGGGGTGACTAGCCCCAGAGAAAGAACAAGGACTGCCATCCTCTAACGAATCAGTACTGATTTTAAATGTAGCAGCATCAGGCATGAATTCATGATTCTGCAGAGCATATTTTCCCTTTAATTCTTGAGAGCTCTTTTGGCTGGATCGGCCTGCCACGTCAGTAACCAATGGAGGCTGTGCCTTTGGCACCTGTGTTGCAAGCTGCGTTTTTAATTCAAGAACTCTTTCCATGTTTTATCACCGCATATCATTACTAGGAGCCCTTGAAGCTCTGCAATTCAGCACAAGGATTAGTTTTGTACATAAACACTAGTTACTGAATAATTCAATAATTTTCATTCTAGCATGTCATTAGAAGGATACACGTGAGCAATGGCATTCAGATTTTCAGATAGGCGACTGGTGGATAATTCAATGGGAATGGAAGAAGACAGGAAGTTACCCAAGGAAGAAGATGAACTCGTTAAGAAATATAACACAAGTAGGTTCATGTGATTATCAGCATTCTGGACTCCATAGGAGAAAACGTAGGACACCAAAAACTCCATAGTTGAAACCAGAAACGGTGAATAGTTTACAGGAAACTGCAAACTAATCTCTTAGGTTGCCTGCATCGAGCACCCATCAAGAGACGCACCCGGAGAACGAAGGATTTACGGTGGATGGAGCATAGCAACAAAATCTTCGAAGGCATTCGTCCAGCCAGTCACTGGTGGCTAAAATTCAAAAATACTGGTACAAACTACAACCCTAATTTGCATTGCTGATGAAAAGAACGGTAAAGCGAAAGCACCAAGCCAATGCACGAGACACGAAAATTCCATTCTCCATTCACAGTCAAACGAAAGCACAAAAGCGAAATGCCCGAGAGCAATAAAGAAAACAAAAGGCAAAACCCCTCGACCCCGAAAAGTTGAACGCCAAGTTCAAGAATTATAATCATTTATTTACACCCAATCAAGCGCGATAAGGAGAGACCGAAGGTAGGGGGAGGTACCAGAGGAAGAAGACGGTGGATGGCCCGTAATTAGTGATGATGAAGATCCAGGGTCACCGGAGGACGAAGCCGAAAACGAGAGAAATGGACATGGAAAGGCGAGTGCATACTAACGTTGATCCCGCGAACCTTCGATCGAGCAACAATTTGTTCATCATCAACAATCATCACCTCCTCGTGCTCCCGCCTTGTTCCCAACCCAGTGTACGCTTGGGTGCGCCGTTAGGATTGGGATTTCGGGACAGAAGCTGGCGGGCGCGCTCGGCTTTTGCTTTTGCGGTTGCGGGTTCACCCTTTTCTCGGTTTCTCCACAACTTTAGTATACAGTATCTGTGTCCATCAGTGCAGGTGGGCGTGGAGAGAGAGAGGCCAAGGATCCGCAAATGAGATGAGATGAACCGGAGAGGGGTGGCGGTGATGAGGGAAAAAGGAGGACAAAAATTCCCGGCGCCGGTGGTGGACCCTGCCCCCGACCATCGTGGGACCTGCCTCTGCTCCTCCATTGCGCTACATGACCTTTTCGTCCAGGGGAAGCCGCGCCTCCCTCCGCTCCGGACGTTAACTCAATCCCAATAATGGATTAATTTTATGAATAAAATTAATTCTAAAAACTATCAAGAATTATAGAGTATTCTCATCGGATAACACAAGAATGCATTTGGTACACCTCCTATACCCATGTTCAATTTATCAAAAATTAATTTAGAATTAATTTGAGTCGTATGCATTTATGACACGCGGTGTGTATTTAAATACACTGCGTGTTGATCGGATCAGTCTGGCGCACGGTCAGTCGAACTACACGGCAAGTAACATCCATACACAAAATGTAGTCCGCTAGTCAAAGATGGACCGTGTATTTCCATACACAGCCTACATGACTGGTGACCATGTAACTCAAGAAGCACACACCATGTACTCCATTATTTTCCATGGGATGGTTACACGTCGAGTCGTTATACGTATGTCATAGATGGAGAGTGATAAAAATACATGTCGTGTAGCTAGATTGTACACATCATGTATATTACCAGATTACGCATAATTAAAATTAATTTATTATACTGTATAAACCTTATCAACATGTGTTTTGTGCAGTAATTATTTGATGGTACACGCTTTGTAATAAGTTATATATATATATATATATATATATATATATATATATATATATATATATATTAAATGTCTACTTAATTTCTACATAATATTCGAAACTGCATATCATGTATAAGTCATAATACAGTCATTACTCTACACACATTGAAACATAACACGCTGCATAAATACCATGTGTTCTGTGTGGTCATTAAATCAATAGTACACACCATGAATTTACGTGTTAAGATGTGTATGTTGCATGTCACATGAGTAAGCAGTATATGAACATAATACACGTTGGGTAGTTCAGACAAGTACTCACTATGTTACCTCTAAGGTACAATTTTGGACATAGTTGATTTTGAATAAATTTATTTAATTTATTTAAAATTATGATAGTTGAGAATCTCAAGTAAAATTAGGATAAGAACTAAAATGAAAGAATTGATTAATTAAAAGATGATAATTAATTGATTCAAACGCAATTTATCTTAAATAAGAACGATTAGAATTAAATGTTATTTTTATTAAACTGTAATTCATTGAATGTGTGTGGATGATCGTGAGCATAGATCGGACTTTTATATTGATTGGTTTCATTTTAATTTAGTATTAAATTAAATCGATGGTATGTGTGTCATCCCTCGTCTTGTTATGTAAGGGCATGTGAGTCCATAGTTTCTTTTATGTAAACACTTTAACCAATCATTTGGTTTCCCTCACCCGCATGCGATTAAAAGCTTATGTAATGAATGAAGCTCTCAAGCCAGTGGAGGCGGTTCAAGTTTGGAGGTGAAGTGAAACCAATTCAAGAGGAACATGGGTGGACAGGTGGAAAGCTGCAACATGAACCATAAAATGGTTCAAGGTGTTTCTCCCATAGGTCGAGGGTTAGTTTATCATCCACTATATAAACCAACCATTAGTAAAAGCTCATAATCATACCACTTCATTATTTTATTTCTGTTAAATTTCATTGTTATTTCATTATGGATGTTTTGTCGCAATCACATAAATCAACGAATTAACGATCATGGAAGATATAACTATAATAAATTGGCTTATATGTAGATTTCATCTAAAACTTGGTTAATCATTTAAGTAAATCCACTTACTATTAACAAGCATGTAATAAAGATAAAATAGGTAATTAACGAATAAAGATAAAACCCCTCAATTATAAATATTGAGTTGGTATTACCTTCCACTACTTAAGTTAAAATCAAACCATAATTCAAAGTGATTGACTGCCCAAAGTTAGGGTGCTTTCAATTATCGGGGAATTCTAACTTGAAGTTTTGGGTTGACTTAACTTAGTTCACATCAAGGGCTGACTGTCAAAGCAGAACTCGATGTAACTAAGAGCCAAAGATTGAGGAAATCAGATTTAAGAATTTGAGGATTGTGGAGTCCACTCAACAGATCAATGAAGTGTGAGTTTATGCAGTTGACATTTGGAATGTCTATCTAAAACCCTTCAGATTGCTTGATCGACCAAAGTTGGGGTGATGAGAAGGGGAATATGGATCATTGCCACTAAAATGTGCAAATAATGGAATATTCTGAACCCGATGGTGAGGGTCATTGAGTTTTGATAAAATAGTGGGAGATTAATAAATATAATATCTATTTATTTGTCTAATTTTATCAGATAAAGTGATAAAATCTTGTTTTTCTTATTTTTAGAAATGACAATACACTACTGGAAATTCGGGCTATAGCCACGGTTCTAAACCGTGGCTATAGGCCCTCAAACCGTGGCTATAGGCCCTCAAACCGTGGCTATAGGTAATAGCCACAGTTTGAGGAACCGTGGCTAAGTTTGGCGTGGCTATAGGTCTAGACCTATAGCCACGGTTCCAAACCGTGGCTTTAACTCTATAGCCACGGTCCAAACCGTGGCTATAGGTTTATAGCCACAGTTTAAACCGTGGCTGTATACCTAATGCCACGGTTTGGACCGTGGCTATACTAAAGGCCGGACAAAATCTATAGCCACGGTTTTAAACCGTGGCATTATGTCTATAGCCACAGTTTAAAACCGTGGCAATAAATCAATAGCCACGGTTTAAAACCGTGGCTATAGGGTGTCCAAATCCATAAAAAAAAATACCCCCTCGACACACCCTGGACACCCCCCCTGCCACCCCCGGCCAGTCCCCCCCTGCCAGTACCCCCCTGCCCCCTGCCTGGACACCCCTCCCCCCTGCTTGTCCCCCTTGCCACCCCCCTGCCAGTCCCCCTGCTAGTCCCCCACTGCCCCTGCTAGTCCCCCCCCCCCTGCCACCCCCCCTGCTTGTCCCCCTGCCACCCCCTGCTTGTCCCCCTGCCAGCCAGCCCCCCCTGCCCCTGCCAGCCCCCCCTGCCCCTGCCAGCCCCCCTGCCCCCTGCTTGCCCCCCTGCCAGCCCCCCCCCCTTCCCCCTGCTTGTCCCCCTGCCAGCTCCCCCCCCTGCCCCCTGCTTGCCCCCCCTGCCAGCCCCCCCCCCCTTCCCCCTGCTTGTCCCCCTGCCCGCTCCCCCCCTGCCCCCTGCTTGCCCCCCTGCCACCCCCCCCCCCCTTCCCCCTGCCAGCCCCCCCCTGCCCCCTGCTTGTCCCCCTGCCAGCCCCCCCTGCTTGTCCCCCTGCCAGCCCCCCACCCTTGCCCCCTGCTTGCCCCCCCTGCCAGCCCCCCCCCCCCTGCCAGCCTCCCCCTGCCCCTGCCAGCCCCCCCTGCCCCCTGCTTGCCCCCCTGCCAGCCCCCCCCCTTCCCCCTGCTTGTCCCCCTGCCAGCCCCCCCAGCCCCCTGCTTGCCCCCCTGCCAGCCCCCCCCCCCTTCCCCCTGCCAGCCTCCCCCTGCCCCTGCCAGCCCCCCCCGCCCCCTGCTTGCCCCCCTACCAACCCCCCCTGCCCCCTGCTAGTCCCCCCCTGCCAGCTCCCCCCCTGCCCCCTGCTTGCCCCCCTGCCAGCCCCCCCCCCCCCCTTCCCCCTGCCAGCCTCCCCCTGCCCCTGCCACCCCCCCTGCCCCCTGCTTGCCCCCTGCTAGCCCCCCTGCTTGTCCCCCTGCCAGCCCCCCCTGCCCCCTGCTTGCCCCCCTGCCAGCCCCCCCTTCCCCCTGCCAGCCTCCCCCTGCCCCTGCCAGCCCCCCTGCCCCCTGCTTGCCCCCCTGCCAGCCCCCCCTTCCCCCTGCTTGTCCCCCTGCCAGCCCCCCCTGCCCCCTGCTTGCCCCCCTGCCACCCCCCCTTCCCCCTGCTAGCCCCCCCTGCCCCTGCCAGCCCCCCCTGCCCCCCTGCCCCTGCCAGCCCCCACCCCCATCCCCCCCTGCCCCCTGCCCCCTGCTAGGCCCCCTGTCAGTCCCCTGCTAGTCCCCCTGCCCCCTGATCTGATAACCAAGTTTATCTGATCTGATAACCACAACATCTTCAGCACTGCCAGATTCAGGTTTAACAGGTACCAATTCACCAATTCTGACATGTTTAGCAGCATGAGATAAGACAGGAACAGACTGAACTACATCAGATTTACAGACCATGTTTAGCACCCCTCCCCCCTGCTGGACACCCCCCTGCTGGACACCCCCTCCCTCTGCTGGACAACCCCCCTGCTGGACACCCCCCTGTTCATACTACCATTTCTATAACCAAGAACATAAAAAAATAGTATATAGTTACCTAGTATATGTAACCCCACCCATTTATTTATAAATGATCGCTGTAGTAGCTAGCCAATTCTATTGGTTCCACCACTATTTATCCTTTGTGGGTGTTCATATTATCCACCAAGGAAACTACCACTAGCCCACTGACTCAATGACTTCAATAAAAAATATTGTGAATAGTGTAGGCTTCTGGAACACATCCTTCATCCCTTTCTACACTTATAGAATGTTACTGTTTTTGCTACTTGGTTTTAGACCCTAGTTTCATTATGTCTACCTCTATCTGGTTCTACAACCTATATTTTGGATTATATCCTTCCAAAAATCTAGTACTTAGACATAAAATATTTTTCATATCCAAGACTTATAATATACAACTTGAATACTATTTTTAAGGCTTCACCAACTCCTTTGGTCACTTCCATATCTCTGTCTTCTTCCTCCCTTTCAAAGTGGCACTGTGGTCCTCCAACCATGCTTCTGATCATCCAATCCCCTCTAATGTGAACAACACCCCAAAAATTTTCTATACAATGACCTTAATCAATATATTTTTTAGATTCTAATACCCATTAACCTTCTTAGATTTAACACTCCATCCTCCCACAACTTACGGATGGAGTGATAATTTAGATTAATATACTTTGTCTTAGAGTGAAACATCATATTATTCATAGGATTTATTATGCTTAGACCATAACAGAATGAAATTATATTCCCTTGGATTCTTATGAGATCCTCTAACATCCCCTTTTTCCAGATAAAATTATTCCAAGATTCATGATTTCCACATAATATGCTTCTATTATAAATAAAAAAACTACTTATTAGAGTTTGGACATTCAACTCACAATTGTTCCTATGAAAGTGAATGCATGTCTCATGGTAATTATCCTTGTGTTTTATCTCCTCCAAAGTATTAATATGAAAACCCTTGTAATAGATCATATATTCTAAAATAGAGTGACATGTTTGTCAAACCTTTTAGATACCAGAGTATTCACTTCACCACTTCCAAGTTCTCCTTCCCCGAATTCTCTATAAACCAACTGACAACTACCACTACAGACATAATTTATGACCTCATAAAAACCATGACATACATTACTCTTCTAACCACTTATGTATATGGAATCCTTGTCATGTAATCAGAATCATCTTCTGTTCTTGGTGCCTTCTTCTTATATAACTTGAAATTTCTATCTAGGGGGTCGGTATAGGCTTATACTCACCCATTTTGAATCTTTACAAGACCTTTCAGATGTAATCTAACTAATATAGAAAAAATTACTTTATTCATGCCCCTTATGATCTACATCCCCAATATTCTCTTTAGTAATAGAAATGGCCCGCATTACCCTATAATAATGCATTATCCACTATGAAGGCATCAAACTTCTAGTTCCATTACTTGAGTTCCTATTTCATCCTATACAAACTTGGTTTAAGCTAACACACCAATCCTTCTATTCTATTTTCCATGAAACCCTTTGATTTATCCATATGTATTTTCTTTTCCAACACACCATAAAGGAATAATATCTTCACATCTAATTCGTCAAGATATAAATTCTCCATAGCAACCATACTAAGCACCATTTGAATTATTGAATGATTTATAATTATAGAAAATATTACACTAAAATCTAAACCTTTAATTTATTTAAATTATTTCACAACATGCCTTGCCTTGTACTATTTCTTACCACATACTTATTATTTCAATCGGTAGACCCATTTGTTATACAATTATATTTTCCCAGTAGGAAGTTCTGTTAGATTCCATATTTTATAAAAATGAAAAGATACCATCTCATCCTCCATCACTAACTCCCATTATCTTGGGTCACTCAGACTATATACCTATTTTGTGCTCTTAGGTTCTCCACAATTCATAAGAAGCAAGAAGTAAACATCTCTTATAAACCTATACATATGGCACCTAGACCTAATAGATCACCTCAATTGAAACTTAGGCTCTTCTATTTTAGGAACCACTAATTTTGGAACTCCACATTCCATAGATATACCTCAAGCTTCCACAAACCTTGATAATTCTGATATATCTTCCCTTGGTGATGAAAAAAAAATCTGACTTCCATAAAAAACTTCACCTTTAGGAAAGTTTTGTCTCTATGGAACCGACATACTCCATGAACTGATCAGAACTTCCATAATTTCATCCGGATGAAATTTGGCATGTATGAATTCTTTGTTCTCCATAACATCTTCCAACAATTTTTTATCCTTACATAAGATCTTCAAATTAAAAAGCACATTTTTTCTTCTAAATACCTTATATGGATCATTATCCCATAATCAAAATCTAAAGTTTTCATCACCATAACCTACAAAGAAACACTCTATATACTTTTCATCCAGCTTTTCCCTTTCCTTAGAATCGATGTGGACATAAGTGAAACACATTCAAGAAAATTTAGGTGTGAGATATCAACTGCTCTTCTGGTTTATATTTCTTATAGAAGATCCTATCCTAATAGCGAGGAAGGAATCTAATTCAAAAGATAGTCCTCAAAGTTCACTATCTCTTTCCAAAACTCCTTGAGAAAATTGTAATGTAACCTCATGCACCTAGACCTCTCATTCATTTCTTAATGATTATATTCCACAACACCATTATAATCTAGTGTTTTGGGTATGAAATTATCAAACCATATACATTTCCTCTAGTAGAATCTTCAAAACTCTTTACTTACAGACTCTCTATTATTATCAGACCTTAATTATTTTAGCTTAGTTTGGGTCTCCTTTTACACCATGGATCTCTATATAATGAAGGTTCCAAAAAATCTTATACATGTTATTTAGAAATAAAACCCAAAATTTTCATGTATTATCATTAATGAATTTATAATAGTACTTTGAATCCTCATGAGATTGAACTAAGGTTGGACCCCATACGACCATATGGACCAGCTCTAACTTCTTATTCTTCAATGACTTTCCTTCCATTTTTAAGGAAACCTTACTCTTATTCCCAAAGATACACTACCCGTATGTTTTGTTCTCTATGTATTTGAGTTTTAATACGCCTTTATTAGTTAATAATTTCATATCCTTCTCATCCATTTGAGTGGCAGGTCCATTCTATAACCACATAGATTCAAAAGTTGATTGCCCGACATGAACCGATCCTTCTGAATTCCTGATAAGATACAATTTTCTATCCTTCATACCTTTGGCCACCACAGTGTAACCTCATTTGATATTCCATATTCCATCCACAAACATTTTAAAAAAACCCACATCACCCAACTATCCTACCGAGACCATGTGTCATGAATCGGCCTAGGTCAACCCAACCTGTCACCCGATCTGGCTCGTAATAAGGCCTCAAGCATGCCTCCCTGTATGACAAAGGCTTTTAACTAGAGGTAAGAGATTACAATGATACTATGGGGATACTACAAACTTATATAAAGGTATAATAACAATAGAAATAAACTAAACACATACACATCCATGACTATCAGAGTACACATAAATAAATAATTGAAACAAAAACACACTCTAATAATGAAATGCAACATACAGACTCAAGTAGGCTAAAACATACAAACATTTGTAACCCAATGGTCTTACCACACATACAAAATAAAATAAAATAAAATAAATACACAAGGATCTATTGCTACTCCAAGATGAACCACATACTCGGTCTCCACGACTATTGAACTACTCCATCACGAGCCTCATACTCTACATGAGAAATCCCAATCGATCATTTAACACTAGGACACATCTTAATCTATTGTGTATTGTGATCAACATGGAATCATACATATGGTTTTCATGAGAACCAAAGTTCCCATATAGGGGGTGAGAATATAATCCTTAGTAGTTCACCCCCAATGGTGGTCCTAACATATGCTGTCACAAAATGTGAATTCAACACGTGATATGCCTAGCTTATCCAAACAAAGACCACTGGAATAAAAATAATTAAAAACCAAAAATTAAAAATAAGTATCTAAATACAATGGAAAATATCAAACCTTGGATTCTAGTTTGACACCCGAGGTGGATCTACCCTTGCTCTGGCCTAATAAAGAGGAATTATAGAATGTGGTTCACCTAGCCACAACATTAGGTGTATCTTACAGACCAAGAAGGAGTTCTAAACATCCAATGAAAGGATAAACATGAATATCGGGCCCTAAGATAATATTTTAGGAATATAAACAATGAAGCATTTCTACTAGCCTCTAGGACTTCAATGGTATGATCTGAATTGGCAGTAGGAACTCTTATTGACCCTAGGAGAATCCTAACCATGTACTAGAATTCATGTGGAACTAACTGGGCTATAACCAAACCACCAGTGCAATACTTCCCAACCAAAACCAAACTCAAATACCAGGCCTTGGGAATAAAAAGTCATCCACAATCCACTACTGCTAGTAAGGGTGAAAAGATAAACTAGGGGGCTTCACTCATCCAGATCATCCATTAGCTCCCTAGAAATTCCTCACAACAACCAACCAATATAGGAGAGCATTTGAATCAATATTAAGGCCAACACCTAGTCTAGTAATATCCAAAAGGTCTCCTCTCTCATCCAGTCTTGAACAAGAATAGCCTCAAACCTCCAAGCCCAAAATCTCAAGAACTAGGGTCAACTAAAACCCGAACCCACAATCCAAAACTATTGGAACCAACACCGACCATATCATAGTTCAATAAAGCATAGGGAACCATCCATGGTCCCCAACCTCAGCTCAAGAAAGACACTATACAAGGAGTCCTCTAGAAAAAACCAAACCTTGGGCCAAGACCACCAAAAGAAACCACAATCGGCATCCCGAAACACAACTTAAAGATCACCTTACCTAAAGGGGAATACCTCTAGAAGGTCTCTAATAACTACCTCAAACTCTACCCAACGACACATAACTATGCCCGACACTTCAAAAATCCATCTTGTACCAAAGGCTCCTTCCATTCTAACCTCAAATTACTAGTTCTAAATCTCAAGCACCTGAACCAATGATCTCATCCAAGGAAACACACGACCCCACCTTCCAGGAGTCATCTGAAAGACAATCAACTAAATCACATTAGCATTTTAAATCCAAGACGATCCACAAACTCACAACCTTTACTGGGAATCACAACTCATAACCCAACCCACAAAGAGGATTATAAACAAAGCCTCAAGGAAAAACTCCCACCAAACCCCTCTCAATCCAAAACTACATTCAGATGGAATCTAGATTAAAAAAGAATTCCACCATCACGATTTACATGAAAAAATGCTCAAAATGGACTCCTCACAAGTCCCCTTATAGATCCAAGGTGAAAAATATGCAAAAAATTCAAAGGGGGAAAAATTATATGGAGTGAACCTCGAGTACATGGTGTGTACCCCCAAGGGTCCTCCTTAGATGTGTATCTTGTCCTAACCTATTGTGTACTTCTCAAAGTACATGATGTTCTTACCCTATACACAACGTCTACCCTACATGGGGAACTAGCCCATGCTCCTCAACCCAACTTAGTGTGTAGAACACCTGAATACATTCCATGCACTGAACACACATGATGCGCCCCTCACATGGGCTTTGGTCATGTTCCCTATACAACCATGTGCCTAACATGGGGTGTCTAGCCATACCCCCAACCACACCCCAAGTCACCTTCACACAGCGTGTCCCTAACACACATGTCGTGTGACCTATAATCTTAAAAATATACCTAAAAATAAGAACACACACGGTGTGATTCAAGAACGCACAACATGTGATCAGGTTTTCCCAAATAGAAAACCCTCACAGTCTCCTAGAACCCACAATTTACCCGCAAAACACCCCAGATCGACCCTAAAGGGGTCTCCAACAACCCAAAAACAATATGGAAACATAAAAAATCTAAACTATAGGGATTTTTGGTGAAAACATTAAAAAGGGACTACCTCCAAATGGAAACCACCGATGCTTCAATCCTGGATCCGCACCACACACCCACTAAGCTCCGATCCACCTCCAGACAAGATCCTCAGTGTCAAATCACTCTCTCTCTCCCTATATTATCTCTTATCCAAGAACGAACCATAGAGAGAAAGGACCTTCATACAACCCAATCCAAATGGAGTAGGAGAAAAGAAAAAAAGAGATAAATAAAAAGAAGAAAATGAAAAAGAGGAAAGAAAGGGAAAATAAGCTTGACCTCGACCCCGATTCCCAACGTAAGGTTATGCCTTATCTAGAAAAACCCACAATTACAAACTCAACCATGAAGTAAAAATAATAATTTGAAACTCCAAAAAGAAAATATCACCATTTGAATGTGCACGAATAAATAATATTTAATTAATTAAATATTCAATATTCCACCAAAATTCAAACCACTCAGAATTACACCAAACACCTATAGTAGGGTAAAAAACCTATTTTGGGACCAATAGAGTGATTAGAAAAATTATCTGAGATATCCTAATAGGAGAAATTACCATTCCCCCACCTTAAAAACCACTCTAGAAAAAATTCAAATTTCCTCAATTTTTTTCAAACCAACATGATGCAGTTTATGATAAACTCTCTAACATAAATGATTCTCACCCTTGAGAATACTTGGTGGCCAAAATACTACCAAGCTTCACCCTAAACACTGGTGCTTCTAATGCTACCAAGACCATCCACCGAACGGTCTCACAATGACTATGAATCTCCCAATGCGAGGTTTATTCATCTACAACCAATAATATTCTCCCCAACGTATGATTATCCTTGTCACGACCCGCCCTCGGGGTCCGTGCCGTGACTACCCCAAGCCCGCCTTCCATAGGCCAGGGGCTGGCGACTAGCACCAAGGCGTAAATCCCAGTAAAAAGGGAAGGCATTGCCTTTGTAAAGTAAACAAACTCCACAGAGTAAACAAGCGGAAAGTAAACACTAAACAAAAGCAGAGTACAACTGAAAGTGCGGAAAAGTAAAAGGGTCAGTATACAAACCCAAACTGAAAGTAAAGTACAACTCGAAAGGGAAAACTGCAACTGAAAAGTAAAAGTCGCTACTCCGAGCTGTCCACTGGAAATCCCACCTGAAGGGTGGGTACAGATAGCTCCTCTGCTCCACGGGTCCCGCCGTCTGCTCCGAGCACGTCCCGCCCAGTGGTCCACCTCCGGGTACCGTCCCACTCTGCAAGCCTCAGCTAAGGTCAACGCTGTCCGTCGTCTGCAACCAACACAACGTAGTGCGGGCAAAGCCCGTGCAGGGGTGAGTATAAGCTACTCAGTAGGGACCCCGAGACCCCTGAAGGTCTCTCAAATCCACAAAGGATAAACCACGAAGAAAAGTAACAATCACGAAGTAATAACTGACACTGCTTAGGTATATGCCCATACATATACCTAAGTCATCAATTCAAATACGCTCCAACCTCCGAGCCCAAGTACAACTCAGTCCACATAGGAAAGTAAACGTATTCCACACAGGAAAGCAAAACGTAATCCACACAGGATTGCACAACACAATCCACACAGGAAAGCAATTGGATTCAGCTCACATAGGTATACTTCTTCAAGGACGATAAAGATGATCACTGATCCATCTAAGTCGTCGGACCCACGAAGGATCGATAGGTAACTAACCCCCGCAATGACCCACACAGGATCGGGCCCACACAGGACCTGTAGGCGCTGGCTCACACAGAACCGCTGAGCGCAAGGACCCACACAGGATCGGGCCCACACAGGACCTGTAGCACTGATCCACGTAGGATCGCTGAGTGCTGAAGTCGTCGTCGTCGAATCCACACAGGATCTCTGTACTGTCGTCGTCGCAGTCACAGTAGCAGTAGCAGCAGTAGTAGCAGTAGAACAGTCGCAGCCAGCACTAGGGTTCCCGCACACAGCAAGCTCGTTCGGAGGGTCCGCTCCACGAGCCGAGAGGCTGATACATCAACTGTCACGAAGACCAGAGTTGATGTATCCAAAAGTTCCGTATCGTCAACAGGAACTCAACGCAACAGACGGCGCGTCGATCGGACGCCCGGTCTGAGAGTTATTGGCATTTTCGTCTCCGGGGCCCGGTTGGTTTTTAAGGCAAAACCAACCCGACCGTACTCCACCTGCGTCCAAACCTCGGGCGGAGTATGCCAAAAGATCCGTCTCACTAAGAGGAACACAACGCGACTGACGGCGCGTCAATCGGACGTTCGTAGCTCAAGATATTAGCGTTTCCGCTCCGAAGGCCCGGTTGGTTTCGTGAACGAACCAACCCGGCCGAACTCAAAGTAATCCGAAACCTTGAGTGTGATATACCGAAACGACCGTCTCGATCCAAGGATCGCGTTTCCGCAGACGGTTTGTCATTCGGAGGTCCGAGGCTCAAGTTATGACCAAAAGACCGGAACAGGTTCGAAACGGGGGGGTCCGGGTCCGGGCCGACCCGGCCCGACCCCCCCTGGGCGGCGCGGCGGCGCGGGGGCCGCGGCGGATTGTCACCGCGGGGTGGCTGCACGCGGGGGCTAAGCCCCCGCTGATTGAAAAGGCGGCGCGGCCTTTGTGCCGCGCCATTTTTTTAAAACGCCCCCCCCACGTGGGGGGCCTGATTGAGCGGAATCGGGGGGGGGGAGGCCGGCTGCCCCCCTCCCTTCAAAGAACCTCCCCCCTCATAAAGAGGGGGGTTTTGAGTGTTGGCCGGGGGATTAATTCCCCCGGTTTAATGCCTTCCGGCCGGCCAGCTGGCCGGCCGGTTTTCTCCAACGGGACCGGAAATTCCGGTCCCCCCTTCGGCTTACGACGCCGGCGGCCCGGCCGCCGGTCTTCTATTCCCGCCGCGGCCCGGAACCGGCCGCGGTCTCCTCATCTCGCCGCGGCCCGGAACCGGCCGCGGTGTTCGTCGTCCGGCGCGGTGCGACGACACCGCGCCCCCTTCGTCGTGCCTTGATTCCTTTCAACGCGGCGCGACGGCGTCGCGTTCTTGAAGATTCTTCCTCGGCGTGGCGCGACGGCGCCGCGTAAATTAATTGTACGATTATCCGCGTGGTGCGACGGCACCATGCCACTTTGCTTCCACCCGCAAGAATAAACAACAAGAACGATGGAGGGGGGTTCGGCCGTGTTCATGCGGTCCGGCCCCCCTCACGTTAAGCAATAACACATCTTTAAATAATCCAAAGCCACACGTTAGTCTTGCTAAAATTCATGATCAAAAATAGAATAACTAAACAATAATCAACAACCCCTACCTCGGGTATAAGGTTCGAAGATTGTCAACGTTCCGCGGAAGACGACGTCGCGGAGGTCGGGCGTCGCGGTAGCCGTTCGTCAAATCCGATGACGAAGGGATGCGTTCGAAGAGACACGTCGTTGGAGAAACTTGTACGCCGACGAAGGTTGTCCGAGGAAGAAGTGGCGTCCCTTTTCGTTGACACGGTAAACGAAGAATGGAGGTGCAGCGTTCTTCGTCGGAGCTTGAGCGTTCTTCGTCAAGATGAACGTTCTTCGAGTTCTTCGTCAGAGTTGAAGAAGAAGAAGGAAAAGCTCTCCACCTCTCAAGAAGACAAACAAATAACCCAAAATAAAATAAGACAACATCTTATTTTATTAACACACAACACACTAGAATTTCAAATGTTTGAAATTCAAAAGGATTAACTCCCATAATTAAAAAGTAACTCAAGTCATTTATGGAGGCGTTAAGGGAGTTGAGAGAATATGAAAGGTTTAGGGGTTCGTGTGGGCCCCACCACACTTAATCCTCCCAAGGGAGGTTAAGTGGGTGTGGGTCCCACTTCCAACCCCCTTTGGTAAGTTTTATCAAGTTATAATAAAATTTGTTCTTCACAAATTTTATTTAACTCAAACTAAAAACCCCAAAACTAACTTTCAACCCGCAACAAACGCAACTTCCGAAAAGGTCTCTTTAAGAGAATATCGGTGCTGCGAGTTCATCGGTGCCCTCGGATTTCAATTCCGAGCACCGAATCAAAAGTTAGGAAAACCCGCTCGTTCGTTCACTGAACGTACCCGAGCCAAACTTCAGAAATTGATTCCGGGCACTCCGGGCCTCGGAATCAGGTGCCGTCTGAAACCGCGCTCTTGTAAAATTCTAAAGAAAATTAAGAAAAAATTTTCCTTGAATTTTACGGGTCTTTACATTACTCCCACCTCAGGGCTTTACGTCCCCGTAAAGTTACATCAAAAACTAGGGAAACAAATGAGGGTACTGAGCACGCATCTGAGCCTCCCGCTCCCATGTGCTCTCCTGGAGATTCCCGTGCTGCCATCTGATGTGCACAAGAGGAATCGATCGCCCACGCAGGACCCGCTCCTGTCGATCCTCTATCTCCACCGGGACCTCCGTAAAAGTCGCCCCATAGTCAACGTCAAGCTCCCCATGATCTATGATGTGCGTCGGGTCGTGCACGTATCTCCTCAGCTGAGATACGTGGAAGACGTCGTGCACCCGGTGCAACTGAGGTGGTAGAGCCAGACGATAAGCCACCTCACCAATCCTGCTGAGAATCTGGAAGGGTCCGATGAAGCGCGGAGATAACTTGCCGCCTCGGCCAAATCTCCGAATACCACGTCGAGGTGAGACTCGCAAGAAGACGTGGTCACCATCCTCGAACTCTAGTGGCCTCCGCCTCCTGTCAGCATAAGACTTCTGCCGGCTCTGAGCTGTCCTCATCCGCTCCTGGATGACCTGGATCTTCTCTATCGTGGCCTGGACCATCTCCGGTCCCACCAGTGCTGACTCTCCAGGGTCTGTCCAGCACAAAGGAGATCTACAAGGTCGGCCGTACAACGCCTCGTACGGTGCCATCCCGATGGTGGAGTGGTAGCTGTTGTTGTACGCAAACTCCACCAAGGGTAGGTGGTCCTCCCAGCTACGACCAAAGTCGAGGACACATGCGCGGAGCATGTCCTCGAGTGTCTGAATGGTCCTCTCCGTCTGACCATCCGTCTGAGGGTGAAAAGCTGTGCTAAGACGTAGCTGCGTCCCGAACGCCTCCTGTAACCCCTTCCAAAGCCGGGAAGTAAAGCGGGCATCTCGATCGGAGACGATAGATGATGGCACGCCGTGGAGCCGCACAATCTCCTGAACATAGAGACGTCCCAAGCTCTCTACTGAGCCCTGCTCTCTGATGGGTAAGAAGTGTGCCGACTTGGTGAGTCGGTCAACAATCACCCAGATGGAGTCGTGACCTCTGGAAGTGCGTGGAAGTCCAGTCACGATGTCCATAGATATGCCGTCCCACTTCCACTCCGGAACCTCCAAGGGCTGTACCAAGCCTGCTGGTACCTGATGCTCTGCCTTCACCTACTGGCAGGTGAGGCATCGAGAAACGAACTCTGCTACAGCCTTCTTCATGCCCGGCCACCAGTGCTGTCGTCTGAGGTCATGGTACATCTTCGCCACTCCAGGATGTACCGCCAAAGGAGAAGTGTGAAACTCTCTCAGCACTTCCTCTCGCAAGGCGACTGGTACCATGGTACGTCCTCTGAAAAGGATGTCATGCTCTGCTCCAAGGGAGAAACCATCAAGTGCCTGTCCCGAGGATATCTGTGCACGCCGTGTCTCACAGTCAGCGTCCTCACGCTGGGCCTCTCTGACCCGCTGCAGTAGTGGAGGAGTGACTGTGATAGACTGAAGAAAGGCTGCTCTATCTCTATCCACGAAGGATATCTGCAAAGAGGCTAGCTGCTCCGTCGCCTCCTCAAGTAGCTGAATGCCCGTCCTCCTGCTGAGGGCATCGGCTACTACGTTCCCCTTACCAGGAGTATAGACGATCTCAAAGTCATAGTCCTGGAGGAACTCGAGCCATCACCGGTGTCTCAGGTTCAGGTCCTTCTGCGAGAAGATATACCTGAGACTCTGATGATCGGAAAAGACTGTAAAGCGCTCGCCCATCAGATAGTGTCGCCATGTCTTCAGAGCGAAGACCACTGCTGCTAACTCCAGGTCATGGGTAGCATAGTTCTGCTCATGCGGCCTCAACTGACGTGATCCATAGGCGATCACGACCCGCTCCTGCATCAGAACACATCCGAGTCCGGTCCCTGATGCATCGCAGTAGACTACGTACCCTACTCCCTCCTCAGGCAACCTCAAGATAGGTGCGCTAGTCAATCTCTGTCTCAGCTCCTGGAAGCTCTGCTGACATCTGTCTGTCCATACGAAGGGTTTCCCCTTCTTCGTCAAAGCTGTGAGTGATGCCGCAACTCTAGAGAAGTCTGGCACGAATCTCCGATAGTATCCAGCTAGTCCCAAGAAACTCCGAACCTCAGTCACGCTCCTGGGTGGCTCCCAAGCTAACACAGCCTCAATCTTCACGGGATCCACTGCAACTCCCGCCTCAGAGATAACGTGTCCCAAAAAGTGGACCTCACGTATCCAGAACTGGCACTTCGAGAGCTTACCATAAAGCTGGTGCTCTCGCAGTGTGTCAAGAACAACTCGCAAGTGATAGGCGTGCTCCTCCTCTGTCGTAGAGTAAATCAGAATGTCGTCGATGAAGACCACGACAAACCGATCGAGGTATGGCTGAAAGATCCTGTTCATGAGAGCCATGAACACTGCTGGAGCATTGGTTACACCGAAAGGCATAACCAAGAACTCATAGTGGCCATACCGACATCTGAAGGCCGTCTTCTGCACATCCTCGTCTCTGACTCTGAGCTGATGATAGCCTGACCTGAGGTCTATCTTCGAGAACCACCGTGATCCCTTGAGCTGATCAAAGAGGTCATCAATACTCGGTAGCGGATACTTGTTCCTCACTGTCACCTGGTTCAGGCGACGATAGTCAACACAAAGTCGCAAGCTCCCGTCCGCCTTCTTGGCGAACAATATCGGGGAAGCCCAGGGTGAAACACTGGGTCGGATGAACCCCTTGCCCTGCAAGTCTTCCAACTGTACCCGTAGCTCTCGAAGCTCGGCGGGGGCCATCCGATATGCTGGAGTGGATATCGGGGCTGTCCCGGGGTACAAGTCAAAATAAAAGTCTACCTCTCTGCGAGGAGGTAGCCCTGGAACGTCGTCGGGAAAAACGTTCGCAAACTGATCCACCACTCCAGGAAAACCAGGACTCCGCACGTCAACTGCTCCAAGGATGAGGCTAGCCAACTGATGAGTGATGGGATGTCCTCTCCTCCGCGGAAGTCCATCCTGTGCTGCTAAGGCTTCCTTCTCGCCGGTGAAGGTGAACCTGCTCCCGTCAGTGCGTACACATCGCACCTTGCGCCTAAAACAGTCAATCTGTGCATGGACCGTAGATAGCCAATCCATGCCCAAGATGACGTCGTAAGGCCTCGACGCTGCTACAAGAAGATCCCAGCCGAAGCTCTCGCCTCCTAGAGTAAGCTCACACTGCCGGCACCAGTGCGTAATCGTCGAGTCTGCTCCCATAGGAGTCTCTAGCCGTAAGGATCGAGCCAACGGCTCTGTCGGAATCTCCGAGCTCCGAACAAGGGCAGCGACTATGAAAGAGTGACTCGCTCCTGTGTCTATAAGAACTGCAGCAAGGGTGGAGTAGACATAGATAGTACCTCGAATCATCTCGGGTGCGCCGTGGTCGTAGGCCTCTGCTGCCTGGAGCTGTGCCTGTCGCTGCCCGCCAGCTCCCTATGGTCGGGGTGGACCTCCTGGTGGTGGTGGTGGCAGAGCCTCAAAGCGTCGCCCACCACCGGCTGCTCGTCCAGCTCCTCTGCCTCGTCCGCCTCCTCCCTGCGGACCGCCACGGTCGACCCTCTGCCTCTGCCTCGGTGGTCCCTCAACCGTCTGCTGCTCCTCGGCACGGCGGGTCGGGCAGTCACGAGCCATGTGGCCCTGCCCGCCGCACGAGTAGCACTGTCTGCCTCTCGTAAGACTGACTCCTCGCTGTGTGCCCCGCACTGCTGAGCCAGTGCCCTGAGATCGTCTGCCCAAAGGTCTGGTCTGTCTGGACCCCTGAGTCATCCGTCGACTGCCTGCTGCAGATGACTCTGCCACGTGCCGCCTTGCGGTGGGTCGCTGTGCTGGTGTAGACTCAGCAAGGAAGCTCTCGATCAGAAGGGCCCGCTCCAGTACTCCTGTCTGAGTCGGTATGCTGAGGGAGATCAGCGATGCCCTGATCTCGTGTCTCAAACCCTACTCGAAGGTCCGGGCCCGGAAGAATGGGTCCCGTACCATGTCGGTCGAGTAGCGCGAGAGATCGGTAAATCTCGCCGAGTACTGAGCGACCGTCATGCTGCCCTGCCGCAGCTGTAGAAGCTCCTGGATACGCACCGCACGAAGGGTGGCTGGGACGAACTCCGAGCGGAAGAGGCTCTCAAAGTCCGTCCAAAGTAGGGATGCCTCATCGTGCACCTGGAGCATCAAGTTCCACCATCGTCCTGCTGCTGCGTGTAGTAGGCTCGCAGCGAGGATCACCATGAGGTCTGTTGGTGTCCTCACTAGCCTAAACACTCGAACCACTGCCTCCAGCCAGTCTTCTGCTGCCTGGGGATCCGTCTCCCCGCGAAACCTGGGCGGTCGCTGGCGCTGAAACTCATGCAGTGCGCTGAGGCGACGTGCATCGTCAGCGGCTGCTGCTGGAAGCATCGGGGGATCGGCGGGTAAAGCTCCCACCGGTGCCACTACTGGCAAAGGGCCCTGCACCGAGGCCTCGTCGCTCGGTGGGCTGTCGTCTCGCTCGACTCTCGGAACCCTAGCTGGCTGTCGTCGTGGGGCCATCCTGAAAAGGAAACAGGTGCGCCACGGTTAGAACAATATACCTGGTGAGCTGATATAAGTAATCACAAAGAAAACTTTGAAACACACACGCAATCAATGTTTTCGTGCATTAAGTCGGAAATCAGAAGTCAGGGTCCTGGTGTACGGATACGTCGGCCGCCGCACCAACACTGGACTCCCTGGACTGATAACCACACTCAATACGCTAAACATTATTGCTTCACATAGAAAAGATCAGAGTTCGCGGTAGAACCGAACTCCTTTGATACCAATTTGTCATGACCCGCCCTCGGGGTCCGTGCCGTGACTACCCCAAGCCCGCCTTCCATAGGCCAGGGGCTGGCGACTAGCACCAAGGCGTAAATCCCAGTAAAAAAGGGAAGACATTGCCTTTGTAAAGTAAACAAACTCCACAGAGTAAACAAGCGGAAAGTAAACACTAAACAAAAGCAGAGTACAACTGAAAGTGCGGAAAAGTAAAAGGGCCAGTATACAAACCCAAACTGAAAGTAAAGTACAACTCGAAAGGGAAAACTGCAACTGAAAAGTAAAAGTCGCTACTCCGAGCTGTCCACTGGAAATCCCACCTGAAGGGTGGGTACAGATAGCTCCTCTGCTCCACGGGTCCCGCCGTCTGCTCCGAGCACGTCCCGCCCAGTGGTCCACCTCCGGGTACCGTCCCACTCTGCAAGCCTCAGCTAAGGTCAACGCTGTCCGTCGTCTGCAACCAACACAACGTAGTGCGGGCAAAGCCCGTGCAGGGGTGAGTATAAGCTACTCAGTAGGGACCCCGAGACCCCTGAAGGTCTCTCAAATCCACAAAGGATAAACCACGAAGAAAAGTAACAATCACGAAGTAATAACTGACACTGCTTAGGTATATGCCCATACATATACCTAAGTCATCAATTCAAATACGCTCCAACCTCCGAGCCCAAGTACAACTCAGTCCACATAGGAAAGTAAACGTATTCCACACAGGAAAGCAAAACGTAATCCACACAGGATTGCACAACACAATCCACACAGGAAAGCAATTGGATTCAGCTCACATAGGTATACTTCTTCAAGGACGATAAAGATGATCACTGATCCATCTAAGTCGTCGGACCCACGAAGGATCGATAGGTAACTAACCCCCGCAATGACCCACACAGGATCGGGCCCACACAGGACCTGTAGGCGCTGGCTCACACAGAACCGCTGAGCGCAAGGACCCACACAGGATCGGGCCCACACAGGACCTGTAGCACTGATCCACGTAGGATCGCTGAGTGCTGAAGTCGTCGTCGTCGAATCCACACAGGATCTCTGTACTGTCGTCGTCGCAGTCACAGTAGCAGTAGCAGCAGTAGTAGCAGTAGAACAGTCGCAGCCAGCACTAGGGTTCCCGCACACAGCAAGCTCGTTCGGAGGGTCCGCTCCACGAGCCGAGAGGCTGATACATCAACTGTCACGAAGACCAGAGTTGATGTATCCAAAAGTTCCGTATCGTCAACAGGAACTCAACGCAAC
Source organism: Viscum album (assembly GCA_963277665.1). Lineage (NCBI taxonomy): Eukaryota > Viridiplantae > Streptophyta > Magnoliopsida > Santalales > Viscaceae > Viscum > Viscum album. The sequence goes on along the minus strand of OY728148.1, from coordinate 326,074,726 downwards.
AGACGGCGCGTCGATCGGACGCCCGGTCTGAGAGTTATTGGCATTTTCGTCTCCGGGGCCCGGTTGGTTTTTAAGGCAAAACCAACCCGACCGTACTCCACCTGCGTCCAAACCTCGGGCGGAGTATGCCAAAAGATCCGTCTCACTAAGAGGAACACAACGCGACTGACGGCGTGTCAATCGGACGTTCGTAGCTCAAGATATTAGCGTTTCCGCTCCGAAGGCCCGGTTGGTTTCGTGAATGAACCAACCCGGCCGAACTCAAAGTAATCCTAAACCTTGAGTGTGATATACCGAAACGACCGTCTCGATCCAAGGATCGCGTTTCCGCAGACGGTTTGTCATTCGGAGGTCCGAGGCTCAAGTTATGACCAAAAGACCGGAACAGGTTCGAAACGGGGGGGTCTGGGTCCGGGCCGACCCGGCCCGACCCCCCCCCCCTGGGCGGCCCGGCCGGCCGGCAGGCCAGCGGCACGGCGGCTTGTCGCCGCGGGGTGGCTGCACGCGGGGGCTAAGCCCCCGCTGATTGAAAAGGCGGCGCGGCCTTTGTGCCGCGCCATTTTTTTAAAACGCCCCCCCCACGTGGGGGGCCTGATTGAGCGGAACCGGGGGGGGGGGGGGGGGAGGCCGGCTGCCCCCCTCCCTTCAAAGAACCGCCCCCCTCATAAAGAGGGGGGTTTTGAGTGTTGCCCGGGGGATTAATTCCCCCGGTTTAATGCCTTCCGGCCGGCCAGCTGGCCGGTCGGTTTTCTCCAACGGGACCGGAAATTCCGGTCCCCCCTTCGGCTTACGACGCCGGCGGCCTGGCCGCCGGTCTTCTCTTCCCGCCGCGGCCCGGAACCGGCCGCGGTCTCCTCGTCCCGCCGCAGCCCGGAACTGGCCGCGGTGTTCGTCGTCCGGCGCGGTGCGACGACACCGCGCCCCCTTCGCCGTGCCTTGATTCCTTTCAACGCGGCGCGACGGCGTCGCGTTCTTGAAGATTCTTCCTCGGCGTGGCGCGACGGCGCCGCGTAAATTAATTGTACGATTATCCGCGTGGTGCGACGGCACCACGCCACTTTGCTTCCACCCGCAAGAATAAACAACAAGAACGATGGAGGGGGGTTAGGCCGTGTTCATGCGGTCCGGCCCCCCCTCACGTTAAGCAATAACGCATCTTTAAATAATCCAAAGCCACACGTTAGTCTTGCTAAAATTCATGATCAAAAATAGAATAACTAAACAATAATCAACAACCCCTACCTCGGGTATAAGGTTCGAAGATTTTCAACGTTCCGCGGAAGACGACGTCGCGGAGGTCGGGCGTCGCGGTAGCCGTTCGTCAAATCCGATGACGAAGGGATGCGTTCGAAGAGACACGTCGTTGGCGAAACTTGTACGCCGACGAAGGTTGTCCGAGGAAGAAGTGGCGTCCCTTTTCGTTGACACGGTAAACGAAGAATGGAGGTGCGGCGTTCTTCGTCGGAGCTTGAGCGTTCTTCGTCAAGATGAACGTTCTTCGAGTTCTTCGTCAGAGTTGAAGAAGAAGAAGGAAAAGCTCTCCACCTCTCAAGAAGACAAACAAATAACCCAAAATAAAATAAGACAACATCTTATTTTATTAACACACAACACACTAGAATTTCAAATGTTTGAAATTCAAAAGGATTAACTCCCATAATTAAAAAGTAACTCAAGTCATTTATGGAGGCGTTAAGGGAGTTGAGAGAATATGAAAGGTTTAGGGGTTCGTGTGGGCCCCACCACACTTAATCCTCCCAAGGGAGGTTAAGTGGGTGTGGGTCCCACTTCCAACCCCCTTTGGTAGGTTTTATCAAGTTATAATAAAATTTGTTCTTCACAAATTTTATTTAACTCAAACTAAAAACCCCAAAACTAACTTTCAACCCGCAACAAACGCAACTTCCGAAAAGGTCTCTTTAAGCGAATATCGGTGCTGCGAGTTCATCGGTGCCCTCGGATTTCAATTCCGAGCACTGAATCAAAAGTTAGGAAAACCCGCTCGTTCGTTCACTGAACGTACCCAAGCCAAACTTCAGAAATTGATTCCGGGCACTCCGGGCCTCGGAATCAGGTGCCGTCTGAAACCGCGCTCTTGTAAAATTCTAAAGAAAATTAAGAAAAAATTTTCCTTGAATTTTACGGGTCTTTACAATCCTTATCTTCACCCCTCAACCAAACACAAAAATACACGGTTCACACTCTATTAACAGCCTAACATAATAGCTGGGTGTGTCCAAACCACTCACACCAGAGCGCCAAGACAAAACACAAACCACCACCCATTCCCAATTCACTCAGAATGACATACCCACACTCGATGAATTACTTAAAATAAGAACCAAAACCTCTGAAAACCTATGATACACTCCCCACTATGATTATTCCCTCACACAATAAGGTTTTATCTCAAAAGCCACACCAACCACCGCTCTCCTTCACAAGACAGAGTGATTCTCCAAAAATCCTCTCACAAGATCCCATGCTCAAATGAGCCATGACATAATGATCCTAGGATTATGCACTTAAAACCATCGACCATGCTCCTCACATGGGTTAATCCCACAAACCGGAGCACCCTTGACCCCCTACTTAAAAAACAAGGCATATCCCTTATGCCAAGATCAACCACATGACCACCCTCTACTTGGAGGGTCGATCAAAAACCACAAGAACCTAACCAAGTTCTCATTGTGCTACCCAAATCCAATAATAAATAAGAAGGGTAGGACATTCAATCAAAAAAACCATCTCAAGATATCCATAAAACCAAGAGCACCCCCAGTGCTCAACCTCTCAAGCACTATGAAACCTAAGACAACTATAGAAATTCTCAAGGTAACCACAACCTCAAAGAAACCTCAAGCCCAATCTAAACATCTTTCTGGAATCCTTGTCTTCATTGATCCATCTATAGTAGTAGGCTATCCCAAAGAACACACCAACCCATAAGGGACTTCATGCACCCCATGATGAAGGGAATATATTTCCACCACTAGATACCACCATGATATCTACATGACCTATCATCAAAATAAAAATACTCAATGTTTCGTTGATTAGAATGCTACCAAGAAGCTATATGGAACAATTCCATATAGGTTTTTATTAACAATTTAAAAATCTGAACCCACATCATTAGTAAAAGCACACACATCCATGAAACTGTCATGGGAATACTATGTGCCTATCATGATGTATAAACACATGCATCTTGGCATTGGGCTAAGATCCAAAAACCCATAAATCATAAATCAATAAATATAGAAACTCAAGTGCATCACTCGAGTGAAAATCACACAACCATAACATCAGAAACCAAGAAAAGAAATCCTATAACCCTGGTAACCTAAAACCCCTACCAAAACAAGTGATAATGAAGCACGATCTTGGTATTAATCACAATATTCGACACATTTCTAGATATCATATCTACTAACTCCTAAAATCATATAACAAGAAAAAATTTGATACCATTTTTTCATGAATCAGTCTGGGTTGAACCAGCTTGTTACCTGATCTATCTCACAAAAAGACCTCAAGTACACCTCTCCATACACCAATGGATATCGACTAGTAGAAATTTCCTAGAAGGATACTGCGGGAAGATTATTCCCTATGACCAAAGTATAATAACAACAGAAATAAACTAAACTCATACACATTAATGAACATCATAGTATTCATAAATAAACAACTGAAAAAAAATCATGCTATAATAATGAAATGAAACATATAGAATCAAGTAGGATAAAGCATAAAAACAATGGTTTCCCACTGGGCTGACCAAACATACAGAATAAAATAAAATAAAATAAATACAAAAGGATCTACTACCACTCCAATCCAAACCACATTCCTAATCTCCATGATTGTTGAACTAATCCAGCATGAGCCTCATAATCCACATGAGAAATATCAATTGATTATGAAACACTAGGCCTCTGCATGATCCACCATGTCCTATGATAAACCTAAAAGCAAACATAAGGTCTACATGAGCACTAATGTGTCTGTACAGGGGGTGAGAATATATCCTTAGTAGGCCACCCCCAATAGTGGTCCTAACATCTACTATCATAACATGTACATGAAAACACGTGATATACCCATCCTAGATGAACAGAGACTACTGACATAAAAATAAATAAAAGATTGAAAATAGACAAAAAAGGATAAACAAAGAAAAATATTGAACCTTGGGTTCCAATATGACACCTAAGGTAGATTTACCCTTTATATGGCCTAATACATAAGACTTATAGAATATGGATCACCCATCCACAAAATCAGGTGTTCCCTCTAGATCAAGAAGGAGCTCTAAACATCCAACACAAGGAAAATCATGAATGTCGGACCCTAGTATATCATCCTAGGTATCTAAACAATAAAGAAAATCTACCAAGATTTAATAATCCAATATAATGATCTGAACTGGAGATATAAACTCCTATAGACCCTGGGAGAATCCTACCCATTTCTCATAAGTCCTACATAACTAGATAGTATATAACTGACCTATCAATGTAATACTTCTTGACCAGACACAAACTCAAATATCGAGACTATGGAGTGTAAAAGCCTCCATGGTATACTACCCCTAGCCAGGGTGAAAAGATAAACCAGGGGGATGCACTCATCTAGATTATCTATTAGCACCCTATACCTTCACTACAACAACCAAATAATAAATGAGATCATTTGAATCAGTATCCGAGCCAATGACTGGTCTAGTAATTTCCAAAATGTATCCTCTATCATACAATCTTGAGCAAGAATAACCTTAAACCTCTAAGTACAAAATCTCAAGAACTAGGGTCGGCTAACACCTGAACCCACCAACCAAAATATTTAAAATTAGCACTGGCCATATCAAATGCCAAAAAAGAACATGGTACCATCCACAACCCCCAACCTTAGCTCTAGAAGGACACCCTACAAGGGGATACTTTAGAAAAACCAAATCTCGAACCAAGACCACAAAAAGAAACTGTAGTTGACCTCATGATACATGACTTAATGATCACCTATCCCAAAGAGGAAAACCTCAATAATGTCCCTCAAACCTACCTCAAAATTTTCTCAATGACACCTAGCTGTGAATAACACTTCATGAAGCCATCCTAGCTCAAAGTCTCCTTCCAGTCCAGACCTCAAGAGACCGAGTCTAAACCATAAGCATCTAAACCAATGATCCCATCCAAGGAGACACATGATCTTGAATTTAGAGAGTCATATAAAATAACCTCAACTGAAACCCATTATATTTAAAAATACAATATTATACATGAACTTAAAACCCTAACCATGACTCACAAATCACAACCCCACCTATAGGAGGATTCTAAACAAAACCTTAAGGAAAACCTCCCACTAAACCCCTCTCAATACAAAATGCTATCCATGAATCCTTTAGATTCCAAAAAGATTCCACCATTGAAATCCACATGAAAAAATACTCTGAATGGAATCCTCACAAATCCAATTCTAGATCCAAGGATAAAAACAAGAAAAATGCACCAAGGAGGGAAAAGTATATAATGTGCACTGCAAGTACATGATTTTTACCCTCAATAGTCCTCCCTGGTCGTGTATCCTGTCCTGACCTGGCATATAATTCTTGAAGTACGTGATGTTCCTATTTTGTACATGGTGTGTACCCTACATGGGGCACTAAACCATGTACCTCAAACCAAATCATTGAGTAGAATGCCTAACTATATGTTTTGCACTAAACACACATGGTGAACCCCTCACACAGACTCTAACCATGTGTCCTACACAACCATGTGTCCTACACAACCATGTGCCTGACACTGGGTGTATGGATGTTCCCCCAAACACACATCGATTTTCCTTCACACAACATGTCCTAAACAAACACATCATGTAGAATCTCATATTCAACATCCACTTGAAAATAAGAACACACAATGTGTGTTTCAAGAACACACATCATGTGATTGGGTTTTCCCAAACTAAAAACCTTCGTGATCACCCAGAACCCTAGATTCACCACCAAACCCCCCCAAATAAGCTCTCAAGGGGTCACCAATGACCCAAAAAATAAGATTAAAGCTTTAAAAAACTACACTATAGGGATTTATAGTGAAAAAATTAAAAGGTCATACCTTTAGGAAGAAACCACCGATGCTTTGATTTCAGATCTGTACCATGCACCCACCGAGCTTCGATCACTACTAGAAATTTGGGCTATAGCCATGATTTGAAACCATGTCTATAAGCTAAAAAACGATGGCTATAGGTTATAGCCATTGTTCAATGAACCGTGTATGGTATTGACGTGGCTATAGGGTTTGCCCTTTAGCCACACCAATAGTAGCCACAGTTCAATGAACTGTGGCTATAAGGCTATAGCCATGGTTTAAAACTATGTCTATATCTCTTCCCATTTCATAAAAAAACCATCCCCACATGAACCCTTGGACAGACCCCTCGTGCACCCCTGGACAGACCCCCCTTTCACCCTGGACAGACCCCCTTGCACCCCTGCAGAACCCCCTTGCACCCCCCGGTGCACCCCTGGACAGACCCCCCTTGAACCATGGACATACCCCCCTTGAACCCCTACAAAACCCCTTTGCAGCCCTAGACATACCCCCCATGCACCCCTGGACAGACCCCCCCCCCCCCCCCGCACCCAGGACAAACCCCCTGCACCCCTAGACAGAACCCTCACACACCCCTGGATAGACCCCCCTTGCACCCTGAACATACCCCCTTACACCCTGGACAAACCCCCTTGCACCCCTACAGAACCCCCTTGCACCCCTGGACAGACCCCCCTTGCACCCCTGGACAGAACCCCCTTGCCCCCTTGCACCACCCCTACTGGACACCCCCTTGCACCCTCTTGGATATAACCCCCCCACCCCTTGCACCCCCTGGTCCCCTTGCACACCCCCACTGCAAACCCCCCTGTTGGACCCCCCTTGCACCACCCCTGCTGGACACCCCCTGGACAACAGCCCCCCAGACATCATCCCCCCTAAACATCCCTTACACCCCACGATCCCCTTTCACACCCCCACTGCACACCCCTTACCCCCCTATTGGACACCCCCACCTTTCACCCCCATGGACAGACACCCCCCCGCACCCCCCCCACATCCCTTGCACCCCCGGTCCCCTTGCACACCCCCACTACACACTCATTTCCCCCTGCTGGACCCCCCCTTGCACCACCCCTGCTGGACACCCCCCCTTGCACCCCCTGGACAACCCCCCTGGACAGTAGCCCCCTAAACATCCCTTATAGCACCCCCCAGACAGCAGCCCCCCCCCACATCCCTTGCACCCCCCGATCCCCTTGCACACCCCCACTGCACACCCCTTGCCATCCTGCTGGACCCCCTTACACCACCCCTGCTGGACACCCCCCAGGACAGCAACCCCCCCCCCCCACATCCCTTGCCCCCCCACACCCCTTTCACCCCTAGTCCCCTTGCACACCCCCACTGCACACCCCTTGCCCCCCCTGCTGGACCCCCTTGCACCACCCCTACTGGACACCCCCTTACACATCCCTTGCACCCCCACATCCCTTGCACCCCCAGTCCCCTTGAACACCCCTTTCCCCCCTACTGGACCCCCTTGCACCACCCCTGCTGGACACCCCCCTGAACAACATCCCCCCGGACAGTAGCCCCCCCCTCCACCTACACACCCCTTGCACCCACCAGTCCCCCTTGCACACCCCTTTCCCCCCTAGACAACAACCCCCTTACAAATCCCTTGCACCCCCAATCCCCTTGCACACCCCCACTGCACACCCCTTTCCCCCCTGCTGGACCCCCCTTGCACCACCCTTGCTGGACCCCCCCACACATAGAAGAAAATAAAACCCTCTTAATATCCCAAAACCTCAAGTAGCACCAGTAACAAAAAATAGTGTTGGATACATAATGAATACAAGCAATTGGTTGCATTATCTTAGCCATCAGGAGAAAGATTTTTAGAAATTCAAGACCCGTACACTAATAATGCAGGTTTGCACCAACAAGGTACTAGGTAATGAAAATTTTATTTTCTAAATGAACTAAAAATACCTAAAGGTCACCATTGCTAGCCACATCAGATTCCACTTGATTAACTGTATCAAGCACTAGAGGTCATCCAATAAATTTTCAGCTTGATTTTAAATTTTCCAGAGCATGTGTGATGGTATATCTCACATGTCATTAATTTCAGTTTTCATTCAGGAAAATGCCAGATTAAAAGCAGAATGATCAAAAGATCAAAGGAATTACCAGAAGTTTTCTCCAAAAACTTGAACAACATAATTATTTCATCCTACCAAATTATACTTGATATATTTTAAGAAATATCTCTAACAACCATTAATAAAGTAGACATAGAAGATAATAACAATCATACTCTTTTAATGATGTTTTGCTATAAAATGTGTTGAAATGATGGAAGAACTAGCATAACTGCAACACCTGGGATTTTCAGACCTGCTAACCCTCTACAAGTTGGGTTGAAGAAGCAGTTCTTAGGACCCTAAATTGAATGTGAAAACGAAAATGGTTACAAATACATTTACTAAAAGATAAATTATTAAGATAAAAGTGAACATAATGATACATGCTCTATAAATGGACACTGCTATATCAATAGAATGAAATTTTAAGACGATTTATCGATAAATTCCTATTTTCTACATGAGAGTATACAACTCTGGTTATATGATTGGATAACAAGCTCCCAATGATCAATGTATGTAAAACAAACATTTAGGGATTGGGTGACCCTAGATGTCAAATAGACTTAAAATTTCTAAAAATAAATCAAAAGTGTTTTAACAGTCAGGTTGGACCTTGACACCAAGCCATTTATATATTCGAGTTATGAATCTCACGTTGATTTTCTACTATTATGGAATTTAAAAAAAAACCTTTCTCTCTGTCTCGATCCTAGCCATCCACTAAACCGAACCCATCAGGATTCATGCCGCCTTTGGCCACCAAACCTCGATTTCAACCTCCCAGGACACAACCCAGCCCAGTGACCACTTCCTCCTCACCCCCCTCCTGTAGCCGTGCAACCTCTTCCAGAAACGACCCTTCCCATAACCCTTTCACCAACCCCCCTAACCCCCACCCCTACACCAACCCACCTCCCCCTGTACTAGCCTCCCCCCTAAACCAGTCCCCTCCCCCACAACCATCCCCTAACCGCCCCCACATCTCTTGCACCCCCCGATCCCCTTGCACACCCCCACTACAAACCCCTTGCCTCCCCTACTGGACCCCGTTGCACCACCCCTGCTGGACACCCCTCTGGATAGAAGCCCCCCCCAGACAGCAGCCCCCCCCACATCCCTTGCACCCCACGGTTCCCTTGCACCCCCCTTGAACACCCCCATCACACACCCCTTACTCCCCTTCTAGACACCCCCACCTTGCACCCCCCTGGATAGCATCCCACCCCCGGGACAATAGCCCCCCCCCCTGGACAGACACCCCCCACATCCCTTACACCCCTGGTCCCCTTGAACACCCCCACTACACACCCCTTACTCTCCCTTCTAGACCCCCTTACACCACCCCTGCTGGACACCACCCCCCCTGCACCCCCTGAAAAAACCCCCAGATAGAAGCCCCCCTACACATCCCTTGTTGCACCCCCCGGACAACATCCCCCCTTACACATCCCTTGCACCCCCACTGCACACCCCTTTTCCCCCTGATGGACCCCCTTGCACCACCCCTACTGGACACCCCCTGGACAATAGCCCCCCCCACATCCCTTGCACCCCCACCCACACACGCACACCCCTTGCACCCCTAGTCCCCTTGCACACCCCCACTACACACTCCTTTACCCCTACTAAACCCCCTTGCACCACCCCTACTGTACACCCCCTTTGGACAGCATCCCCCCCCTACACATTCCTTGCACCCCCACATCCCTTGCAACCCCCAGTCCCCATGCACACCCCTCACACCCCACCAGACACCCCCTAGACAATATCCCCCCCCAGATAGCATCCCCCTACACATCCCTTGCACCCCCGGTCCCCTTGCACACCCCCACTACACACCCCTTTCCCCCCTACTGGACCCCCCTTGCACCACCCCTGCTGGACACCCCCCCCAGACAGCAGCCCCCCCCGGACAGTAGCCCCCCAGACAGCAGCCCCCCCACACATAGAAGAAAATAAAACCCTCATAATATCTCAAAACCTCAAGTAGCGCCAACAACAAAAAATAGCATTGGATACATAATGAATACAAGTAATTGGTTTCATTATCTTAGTCGCAAGGAGAAAGTTTTTTTAGAAATTCAAGACCTGTAAACTAACTATGCAGGTTTACACCAACAAGGTACCAGGTAATGAAAATTTGATTTACTGAATGAACTAAAAATACTTGAAGGTCACCATTGCTAGCCACATCAGATTCCACTTGATTAACTATATCAATCACAAGAGGTCATCCAATAAATTTTCAGCTTGATTTTAAATTTTCTAGAGCATGTGTGATGAGATATCTCACATGTCATTAATTTTAGCTGTCATTTAGGAAAACGCTATATTCAAAGCAGAATGGTAAAAAGATCAAAGGAATTACCAGAAGTTTTCTCCACAAACTTGAACAACTTAATTATTTAATCCTTCCAAATTGTACTTGATATGTTTTAAGAAATATCTCTAACGAACATTAATAAAGTATACATAAAAGATAAGAACAAGCATACTCTTTGAATGATGTTTTCTATAAAATGAATTGTAATGATGGAAGAATTGGCATAACTGCAACACCTGGGATTTTTAGACCTGCTAACCCTCCACAAGTTGGGTTGAAGAAGCAGTTCTTAGGACCCTAAATTGAAGGTAAAAACGGAAATGGTTACAAAGACATTTCCTAAAAGATAAATTATTAAGCTACAAGTGAACATAATGATACGTGCTCTATAAATGGACACTGCTATATCAATAGAATGAAATGCTAAGACGAGCTATCGATAAATTCCTATTTTCTATATGAGAGTATACAACTATATTTATACGATTGGATAAAAAGATCCCAATGATCAGTGTCTGTAAAACAAACATTAAGGGATTGGGTGACCCTAGATGTCAAATAGACTTAAAATTTCTGAAAATAAATCAAAAGTGTTGAACAGTTAGGTTGGACCTTGACCCAGAGCCATTTATATATTCAAGTTATGAATCTCACATTGATTTTTTTTACTATGATGGAATTTTAAAAACACCTCTCTCTCGCTCTGTCTAGAGCCTAGCCATCCACTAAACCTAACCCATCAGGCTTTATGCTGCCTTTGGCCACCAAACCCTAATTTCAGCCTCTCAGGCCACAGCCTAGCCCAGTGACCATTTCCTCCTCACCCCCTCCTGTAGTCCTACAACCTCTTATAGGCACGACCCTTCCCCTAACCCTTGCACCAGCCCCACTAACCCCCCACCCATGCACCGCCCCCTAACCCCCCTGCACCCCCACCTCCCCCTTCACTAGCCTCCCCCTAAACCAGTCCCCTCCCCCACAACCATCCCCTAACCCCCCACCTCCCCCTGTACTAGACTCCCCGCTAAACTAGTCCCCTCCCCCACAACCATCCCCTAACCCCCACCCCCCAGCCTACACCAGCCCCCCAACCCCCCACCCCTACACCAGCCCCCCCAACCCCCCTGCACCACCCCAACCTTCCCCTGTATTAGCCTCCCCCCAAACCAGTACCCTCCCCCCAAAACCAGTCCCCTCCCCCCCTACACCACCCCCATCCCCCTAGCCTAAACCAGCCCCCCTACACCACCCCCACCCAATCCCTTGTACTAGCCTCCCCCCAAACTAGCCCCATCCCCACCAAACCAGTCCCCCCCACAACCATCCCCTACCCCCCCCCCCCCCCCCACAGCACCCCCAACTCCCCTAGCCTACACCAGCCCCCCTAAAATTTTCAAAACAACAGTTCAACATAGGTATTATTCTGTAAATAGAAGATAGAATCATAAATACTTGAATAATACCAATCCTGAAATGTATTGAAATAAAATGAGATCTATACATATTGATTCAAAAATATAAACTCACAAGAATAATACATTACATGGAATAGATTCATGTAAAAATTATAGCAACTTAACATGCTGAACAGAAAATAAAATAACCATTTTGATTAACACCAAATCAAAAATCATGATTAGTATGAGAAAACAAGATCAAATAGAAGTGATCACCAACAACACCAATCAATATAAAGAAGTAAAGAAATCATAAAAAGGACACTGATATTTTTATGTGCTTCACATAATTGGAAAGAAAGAATCACCATAACCAGGTTTCTCCAAACATAGTAGAAGAAAAGATGTTAACCTCATGGACCCTCAGTGGTGTTTCAGTTCCCCTTATTCACCTATTTTTAATCATCGATAACTCATCATTTTCCATCAAACCTTGTTTAGTTTTAACAACATATCAATTAAAAAGATGAACTTGTACAGGCAGACAATCAGAAGTCGAAATTTCCCTTTTGAAGATAACAATGAAAACTGTAGACCACAAGCTGCACAACACCAATTTTAAGATCACTATTTTTAATAGGTAAATATTCAATGCAAAATTAATGAACTACAATAGTGAAAAAATGAATGAGTTGGTTTTCCAAACCATACCCCAGGAAAAAAATTGAAGGTTCAAGATACAGTGAAAACATGAGGTGCAATGAGCATGCACCATCAAGTAATTGAAAGAGGATATAAACATGAATTATAATAAAACTTCATATAATGAAAAAAAGGAGTCACCATATGAGCTAGAAAGCACAGTAAAACTCCATACAAAAAATCCTGTTGCAACATCCACTTTTTCGCTCTTCCATAATTAGAAGTTTTTCACTTTATCAACAAAAAGTCTTTATATTCCTCTTGGACCAACCTGAAAATCAAGTAAGTAAGCATTGTCCATCCCTCTTTCCAAGTTAATCAAATGCAGATTCAACTAAGCATGATTATATGAAATATAAATTTAAATCATTCTATCATATAGGCATTAACATATAGTCTTCAATAAGAATGTCCTTAAACAAAAGCATGATTCCAAATGGATGATCAAAGTGCACCATATAAACCACCAATGATTTCTAATTCAATAGGTAGACCTGATTAAGAACTCAAAACATGATTTCCACTAATTTACAACTCCAATATGGAAATGTAATACAATAGAAAATTAAAAACACTACATTTTATGGTGAAAAGAGATAGGGAACCAAAACATGATTTCCACTAATTTGCAACTCCAATATGGAAATCTAATACAATAGAAAATTAAAAATACTACATTTTATGGTTAAAAGAGATATGGAACCACAATTTCATGGAAGGATATAATCATTCATTCTCCTCACACCTACAATAATATAACACTATTAATTTTAAAATAATGAAATAATGAAGGAGTGGAACCACAAGTGCATGGAAGAAATAAAATAAAAGTGAAAAATGATGAATATAATGAAGGGTTCCCTTATATAATTCTCTCATTAATTATATAATAATATCTTATAAAATAAATTCACCCCCTAAATAATACCCTGGAATGTCCCAAGATCTCAATCCATTCACTCTCTCTTTAGTGTGTTAGGTTAGGTAGTGAAAAAAATGATTTTCGATACACTACTTTCACCTACCAATGGTAATTGAGAATGCTTAATCACTCCTTTATCACCCCTCACTCCCCTAAATCATATTATAAATGAATAAAATTTTTGGTAGTATTATGTGTAAACCAAATTAATAGATAAAACCATGATAAAATTTAAAGGTGCATGGATAATAATATACTACTCATATGGAAACAATATGATTTCATGAAAATAATACTAGAGAAATGAAAATAAAAATTCATTTAAATCCATGGATTTTGATGGGGGGATGTCTCCTCAACCACACCACAATAGTCTAAACATCATCACTATATAAAACAATTAACAAATCAAAAACCATTATGAAATATTATAATTTTTTTAAGACCAATCTATTTATAAGTGGGAATGAGGTTATTTATCTAATGGCCACATCAAGGCCATCTTCCACCTATTATTTCAGTGTCGATAGATCAATCTAATTATTCATTGGATGGCTTACATGTGTTTATCTTTGAGGGTTGTTATGTCTTTATCTAAACTCTAGAATCTCCTATATTTTCTTGACACTCTCCCATAAATAATACAATAATATTTAGGAAAATATTTCCAAGATGTCAATTTTCTATCTTTTGAATATAGAAAATCACTTTTCTCTGGATTTTAACACCCATCAACAATTTCCCCATGTCCCTCTCATTGAATTTCAATATTCCCTAACCAATTCACTCATTATCCAGCTCTGATTTTTCAGTTTCTAATGTTGGTTAATCAGTTTTTTCCTATTATTTTGAAGACTCTAATGGTTTAGGAATCAATGGTTTAGGTTTTAAAATAGTTTTCCCACTCTTGGGAATAGTCACAACTTTGAGTTGTTCATAAGAGGTTTGTGTGTAGCAAGATTATTCTAAGATATAGAGGAAGGGTAAACCTGAGTGGGAATGGGTTCCATATCCATTTCAATGTTTTATATATCTAATCTCAATGATGAAAATTGATAATTCATTTTCAATATATTTTTTAAAAAATATTCTAATAATTTATATGGAAAAGATTGGATTCGATGTAGACACAAGGATTCCTACTATGCCACTAGGGTACAACGAGAGGTGACTCCTGAGACCCATAAATAGGGATATAGGTAGCTTAAAACATCTTCCAACACATATAAAAAAATGTATTTTAGTTTTTCATGATGAAAGGGAGTGTTTCGAACAAAAAGATACTCATAAGTATCAAACATCAGAAGAAGTTCCTCAATGGTCATAGAAGAAGATGAAATGGTATCAGAAGGAAAATGTATCTAATGTTTCTTTGAATGATATATACATTACAAATTTTTGGTTTTTGGATAGAATATGTACCTCACACAAGACCTGAAATAAAAATCTTATACAGATATCAAATATGATAAAGGTGGATCGGTTCTATTTTCCAGTGATGAATAAATAATGATCCAAAAACTACTTTTTAAAATAAATCAAAGAGTTCTAATAAGGTACAAACCAAGTTCAGAAAAGAATCAAACAAAGGAGAAGAAAAAAAACTCTCACCTGGAATTATGCCGACCTATAATGGTGAAGATCAGGATAATCTGCGATGACCAGCTTTCTCCCCTCTCCTAGAAGTGATCTGAGACCTGCAAACAGACTAACCTCTTATTCATAATTCACCTTTGAACCTAGAAAGTCTGCCACTGTGTTACTTTCATGCAAATCATGAAGAACCTCTAGGCTATTTTTCATAAACATTTTTCTTCTTCATATGGTGTATTCAGTAGTCCATGGTGTGAGACTACATCGAAGAAGGTAATTGAAGACCATTAGAGAATCAGTCTCAATTGCATGAAGAGTGATATGCTTCTACCTGCAAATGGTGAGACCGCTGAGCAGAGCATTAGCCTTGGATTGTAGCGAATCACGAGTTCCTAACTGAATTGATAATTCCAACATAACTGATCCCCAAATATTCTTGAAGACACCCCTACCCCTCTCATGTAACCCAAAATACAATAACCATCTGTGTTTATCTTCAAACCCAAACTGTGCAGAATCCATTTGATCCATCTGCCCATATTTGCACTGCCTTCACTAATGGGGCTATGAGTGACTTTGATAAATGGTCTCACAGAAGGGGAAGTGGCATTTTCCTTATATAAACATATCAGATCGATCAAAATGATCCTGTTGTAGAGATAAATGCATGTTTTGCAACCTGTGTTGCCATTGAAAACGTTGAGGATGAGGTCTCCATGGTGATAGAGGTCATCGGGGAGGAGGGAACTGTGGTGAGAGATGTCTTTTGGGAGAAGGGAACTGCTGTGAGAGAGGTCATCAGGGAGGATATCACCACTATGGGAGAGTTCGTCGGGGAGGAGGGCACCGTTGTGAGAGAGGTCTGCGTAGTAAGATCGTCAAGGAGATCGTCTGGAGGAGGATATGTCATCATGGAGGAGGGCTGTGTAGTGATAGGGCTACAAATCAAGGGAGGAGGAGGAGGGCTGCAAAGAGGAGGAGACATCTTTGGGGAGGAGGGCTGTGCAGTGATCGGGCTGTGAATCGAGGGAGGAGGAGGAGGGTTGCGAATTGGGGGAGGAGGAGGAGGAGTCTGATACAGATTGAAAAAAAAATGACACCCGCATGATGTAATATTGATTTAGCCACATAGGTTGAATTAAACTATGGTAATAAAAATGCTATAGCCACGGACCTGTAAAACCATGGCTATAGTTCCATGGATATAGCTTAAATTTCTAGTAGTGGATCCACCTCCGAATGAGCTCCCCAGTGATAACTACCCCCCCTTCTCCCTCTATTATCTCTTGGATGAGTACAACTCACAAGGGGGATGGATTCATGTTTTCCCCAAGACAAAGGTATGAGGGTAAAAGAAAAAAATAAAAAAATGAAAAAAAGAAAAAAAGATAGAAAGATAAAAGAAAGGGAAAAGGGGTCTTGGATCGAGCCCGACCCCCATGCCCAAATCAAGGTTATACCTCTCTTAGGAAAAACTTCCCATTCTAGACTCAATTAAAGAGTTATAATCTTAATATGAGAATCTAAATATAATAAATCACCATTTTAACATGTGAAAATAAATAATATTTAATTAATTAAATATTAAATACTCCAAAAAAATTTAAATGGCCTGAAATTCCACCAAACTCATATCCTAGGGTAAACACCCTATTTTAGGATCGACAAAGTGGTCAGAAAAATTATTCAAGATCTCTTGATAGGATAAATTACAATTTTCCACTTAAAAACCACTCTTGAGGAAAAATTAAAAATTTCCTTGATTTTCTCAAGCTTTTATGACATAGTTCATGACACTAGGTTCTTCCAGAACCCTGGTATCTATCGCAAAACTTGTAACTCTAGAAAGAATCCATTTAAAGTTCAAATAAAAACATCAACCTTTCACACAATATTAATAGATTCATCATCCTTATAGTTAACCCTATCAAATCTTTTTGACACATAGTTGTTCATGTATCCTCTCTTAGACATAGAGTGAAAAAATCCCCAAAGTAAATAATATATGACTTAATATAATCGATGAAATTCAATAAAAAACTAGTCTTATCTTCCAAAATAGGATTTGTGGATGAATTTCTAGAGGATTATCTTTTAAAATTGATCATTCAGTCCTTGCAGTCCTTCTTCACATGTCCTCTCTTCCCATATGTTAGCATACAAGTCTAGGACCAACCGAATCACCTCGACTCCTTTCTCTTATTTGCTTCCCCTTTTTCTAATTTTTCCATTGAGCAGAGTGTATTATGAATTCCATACTATAGGAATTTATAGTATAACCCTGGACATAATTTCAATGAATTTTTCCATTCTTAATCAAATCATAGACATCCTCAAACACCAATATAATCTTATCACTAGAATTTCTCAATGTGGTAACCATTGCATCCTATAATTCCATAAGCGATGAGAGAAGTCTCGATTCCCACACTACCCCTATGGAATTTACATTCATAACCTCCAAATAACTCTAAATCATGTTTAAGTTATTGACATGATCCTCCACCGATCTTCCTCCCTACATATTCATATCAAAAAGTCACTATATCATAAACACTTTATTTATAGAAGTTGGATTCTCATATATGTCAATAAGTGTAGTCATTAACTCAGTAGTGCTATTAACTTCATAGATGTTGAAGGTCACATTTCATGATATAATAATTCAAAAAACTCCTAATGTCTTGTGGTTAATCTCTTCTCATTCTTCCTTTAACATCTATTTTGGTTTGAATCTCATTAATGAAATATCTATATTTATATAGAACAAATAACCTTCAATTTACATCCTCCAAAATCCAAAATATGACCCATCACACTTTTCAATCCATACCTTACCTTATTCCTATGCCATCCTTCTAAAAAAGAACTCACATTGAAATGAAAAAACATAAATGTGGGAATTGGATACCAGAAGTGTAATGACCCAGACATTTTATAGGTTTTTCATTTAGAGAAAATTTGATTTTTTGGTCTAGAGTATGGAACATTTCATTAATTAGGACTCATATCAAGAATACAAGGTTTGGAATATCTCTAGGATATGTTTCTAGTACTTAAGTGAGTGTTAGAGTGGGGTCATTTTGACCATAACCCTTTATTGGTTTTGGGATACAAATCTATATTATGTTGTAACCCTTAGGTTATTCCATGATAGGGTTATAATAAAGAGCATCATAGTAAGGGAGTGTGGTGTCGTGTTGGGAGAGAAGGAGCAAAGGTAGTTACACCATGATGGTGAAGAGGCTTCACTATGGAGGGTTGGGCCTAGGGTGGTAGTTATGCCTGTGGGGTATTGTTCATCAACCCAAAGGGGCCACGATGTATTGAAGTTAGGCTGGGGGGGGGGGGGGTGGACCACTTCCTAGAGGGTGATCGCACTGTGATGAGGGAGCTAATTAGTTTTTTAAAAGGGTTAAAATTGTATTTTGGTGGTTTTAAAATTAGGAACCCCATTGGGATTTCCTTAAAAGGGTCATGTGAGCAGAGAGGGAGGTGGAGGTCCTCTACCCCTTCCACCCTTATCTCCCTTCAATCTAGGAAATTCAAGAGGATTTTATCATTGTGATTCTTGGTAAGATTCCCCCTATCCTATTTCTTTTTACCCCCTTTGTTTTCATCTGATTTTTAATTCACCAGTTAGGGTTTTAGAGAGATGATTTCACAAGAGCATGGTGAAATGATCCCACTTAATGGGGATTTTATGTGAAGATAGTAAAGGAGGACCCAAAATGAGGTATTCAATCCTCCATTCACCATTCTCCTTGAGGTATGTTTCCCCATGAATTTAATAACGTTTTTTGGTAAAATTGGGTGACATTGGTCATTGAATCAGTGATATACATTTTAGTTTTTGTGTGGATTAGGTTCAGGTGTGTGTCATTAGTGTAACACACCCCATTCCTCATGGTTTTAGCACCGTGAGGTTGCTTGATGAGTTTGGTATGGGTTATGTTGATCCCACTTTGTGTGTGTTGTATTTTTTGTCAATGGTTTCTAATATTCATGGAGTATCTATGTCAATATGATAGAGAAAAAATAGTGTGAAAACAAAGATCTTAGAAGTTTGTTCAGATAACCTAAGTAAGGTGTGAAGAATAATATCCAATATGGTTTCATTTATTTTAAGTGAATAAATATTACTAAGATATAACTTGGAAGATACATATTGGAATTTTTATTAGATAACTCAAGAAAGCTATGAAGAATCATCCCCAAGAAAGTTTTATTTATTCTAAGTGAATAAAGATTCATTAGATACATCTTTGAAGTTGGTTTTGAAGTTTATTTTCATTTCTTATATCACAAGGGAAGATCCTGAATTTGGAGATTAGAAGATTCATTTATATTAAAGGGAAAAGGTGTTTGAAGATTTGAAGTCCCATAGAGAATTTATAATTAAAAATTCTATATCTCTATGATGACATGAAGTTGAAAAGGATAAAATAAAATAAAGAAATGAGAAGGATGTATCTTGGAGTATTTGACATTACTTGGGTATTTTGAAAAAGGAAATATTAAGAGAGTTAGTAAAAAATGGTCAAATCTAGGTCAACTGAGCACCTAAGTAGCCAAGTTATAGAGTCAAGAGGCACACATGTAGATCAATATGATAACCCAATGATATGTGTAAGTACATAAAGGGGTTTTATAGTGGTTTAATGGAATGTTCTAAGTAATTATCCAGTGCACTCTTGAAGTGTAAATCGATGCAGGATGCGGTTTTAGAGCCATTATTCATCTTTAAAAAGTCATGTGATATCGGGGTAAAAGTGATGTTGTGTAATTAATCTTCCATGAGAATAAAAACCAAGAATATAAATCTTCATGTCGTGTTACACCATCAGAGACTCTAAAACTTAAGTGGTGATATCAAAATGCATGTGGGATTTATTGAAATATCGCTAGAACATTATGCATTCATTCAAGAGAACCCGAAGCGAATAATGATGGAAGGGATAACTAGAGACGACTCGAGGAGTATACCATTAGAAGAATCTTTCTAAATTCATTGAAAGTTAAATGAAAATGAGAACATTCAAGTTGAATCATTATAAATTCATGTGCACTATAAATACACTAGAAGTTTAGTAAAGCTCAAAAGACACCTGAGCTTTATAAAGTGAATACAATATGTGAAAATATTACCAAAATCTAGTGGAAGATCCACTAGAAGATATGGAAATTATAAGTCCATCAGAAGAAGCTTACACTCAAATAACAGAGATGAGAATGAAATGACTCAAGTTGAAGATCAATTTAAATGGAATCCATGTAAGGGGATTCATGAATGGAGGTTGATAAAAGGGGATTCATGTATGAAAATCTGTGTAAGAATGGTCAATATATAGAGATAAATCTTGATGTAAAAGTGGAAGAAAACCGCGTATGATTTTGTGTATGATTATATATATAATTGATCCACATAAATGTAATTCATGTACTAGTGAGTGGAGAATATGATGATTCTTGATGATGTGTTCTTAATTGCCTAAATATCACGAGTCTTGTTTCATGATTCTAGCAGTATTTAAAATATGATCCATAAATATTATTTACACCACAAAGAAAGTATCACCACTACTATGTGATGATTTTTTCATGTATACATGGAACTAGTTTTCAAATATGTGTATTTTTTTGAAGAAAAGGGAGACCGCAATGTTTCCAAGTGGTAAAGAAAATTTTATGGGTCTTCAATAATTTTAAATGAGAACAATATTTTAGGAAGACTAAGAATATAAAGAGAAGAAGGAAGTAAATTAATATTATTATTCTTTGTTATAAAT
This sequence comes from Viscum album, assembly GCA_963277665.1. Classification (NCBI taxonomy): domain Eukaryota; kingdom Viridiplantae; phylum Streptophyta; class Magnoliopsida; order Santalales; family Viscaceae; genus Viscum; species Viscum album. The sequence goes on along the minus strand of OY728148.1, from coordinate 326,053,773 downwards.
ATATTTCTTTAGGTTAGAGAAAAAGTGATGAGAAGATCCAATATTACATTCCAAAATTCTAAATCTATGATCATAAAATAATAAATAGATAGTTTTGTTGCTATTAGTGTGCACTAAAGAATGATAAAAAGAAGAGGAATGATGAACTTGTGAAGTCCTATCACACTAAAAAATAAATATAGAGAAGAAAAATAGGTAATATAAAGAGTTATGTGTTTATCAGTTCTCATAGAAAAGGAAGTGTCTTGTAGCCAATATAAAAGAAGAAGCAAAGAAGAAAGTATTTTGTAGTTCCACTCACATAGAGGAAGAAGTAATCCTAACAACCTATCTGGTTGTTTCTATAAAGAAGAATAATTAGAAAACTTACTATTCACTGATGATAATATGAATATTAGTTTTGTGTTCATTTCTATTCATACATAAGAATAATAATTTATTAAATATTACTTTTCTGATAGTAGAATAAAAATAAGGCCCAAAAAAACATAGACAACAAAGTATATATTTCTTAAAGAATTTATATTTTTTACCTACAATTATTTTGAAACTATCATGAGGTAGTATAAAGACCCATTGAGTTGTTGGTACAAAATTTTTAGGACACTTCTTACTTGTTTTTTCTCACATGTTTATTACTAGTGGGTCATGTGATGATGGGATCCACCCGTTCTCACCAAGGATCAACTACTATTATTGAGTAATGAAACTTGTAAATTGTATTCCTCTTTGTGCGTGTCTATTATATAACTTACTAACCTTGGTTCACTCTGTATTAATCATATCAGGTCACCAAATGACCTCAAATTAACCTCCCCATACTCTAGAGGCTATTAACCAACAGCGTGGACCTCAAGTGTTATTGTGGGGAGACTATACCCATATATCAGTGTACACGATAACATAAAAATAACCTAACATAAAATATAAAAAATCATGAGAGTACATTTAAGAAATAAAAAATATTATGTTATATCAAATGTAATGTCGAAGCAAGCAGTCATATAGACTCATGGTCATGTCTGTTGGAACCAAGTTGGTTAGAAGTTGTTTTTCAGATGCTGAAAGAAGTCAGTGTTGATTGTTTTGTTGTTTTTTTCAAGAAAATAAATAACCATAATTTTTATGTTTTTTTGATCAGACACAGGAGGTACCAGATCTAATTGACTAGACACATGTTTGATAAGATAATATATTATTTTTGGTTTTCTGTTGAGAAAATATAAGTGGTCATCATATCACCTTGGGTCCGAAATGAATGTTTTAATCGTTATGAAGAAATGTATTAGAGTCTAAATGACACTATACTAAATATAAATATGCTTTTATGATCCTAAAATTTTCCAACATCATAAGGAAGTCATGATTACAAGAATTAGTTAGTGGAATAAGAAATTTTATGAAGTGGAAGTATTACAATCTCAGTTTATTGGTGTGAGAATCACTAGACATAGAAATGGTTTGAAGGATGGGAAGTTGGAAGTTACTAAAGTAAAAGTGTTGTTGAAGCACTGATCGACTAATCCATCAAACACAGTATTCCATTGACTCATCAGAGGTAGAATAATTAAGATAAAATGGGAGTTATTGGGACTAATAAATCAGATGAAGATCAAAAATGTAGTCAAACATTTTCACCAGGTTGTATTTTTATTCAATTGGGTCAGCAGAAAAAAAATCTATTTTACAAGTGGGTCAAGAGTCATCAAACAAGAAGTGGTGTCAATTCAAAAGACCAATATTGATATTGATTCATTATAGACTGCTTGAAACCAATCCATCAGAAGGAGATAGAGACTGATCCATCAGATGCAGGCTGACACTGACATGACATCGAACACGGTACTTTATTGGATTTAGGATCATTTTTCTAAAGAAAATAGGAAAAAGAGTTATGTTTGAAGAGTTTTTCAGAAGTGTTTGTCTAAGGGGGTTTTGAAGATGTTTTCAAAGTGTTTTCTAGAGAGTTTGAATCCAGTGTTGAAGTATTGATGAGGGGTTCTAATATCTTTATAAGTTTCAATAATGTTTATAGAAAAAGAAAATAAACTGAAGTCTAATTAATTTGTAACAATGTTTATGGAATAATGGTTTCAATGTTTTATTTATCTTAGTTGGTATAGAGCATCGAAATTGAATCAAAATGAGAAGTTTTTTCTTTATCTAATACATATCATTGTAATAAGAATTCCTTAGTTCCTATATGTTTTAATCATAATGATAACAACATAGAAACATCAATTTGTATCAAAATTGAGATTTTTTAGAAAGTTTGAAGCAAGCTGGAGTTTTGATAAGTTTTGAGAAGAATCAATAAGAGGTGAGAAGCATTAAAGCAGTCAAAGATGAAGTCAGAATAGAAATGAAATTCAAGTTTTGTAAATTTGGTCGAGCGGGAAAACATTTTTAAATTTACACCCAAACCACTTTTAGCTATCCTATAAATAGTATAAAGTACATTGTACTTTCTGAGACTTGTATTGTTCACGTGTGAAGTTAGAGATAGAGAGTGATGAAAGTTTTGGAAGTGGGAAGAAGTTTCTGGACTAAGATTTCTCACTAAGGTTTTTCAGACAGAAGGAGTGAAAGAAAGAATAGTGTCTAGAATTATCATATTAGATCGAGACATAGGATGCATATTTCTGAGGAAAGAATAAGTGGTTTAGAATTTTTTCCAGGGTATTATTTCTTATCTGCTTTTCAGACTGGGTGATCAAGCTGGGGAATCAGATTGAGCCATTAGACTGAGTTTTGGAAAAATTCCAGAAATTTTGTTTCCATATACTACTAGTTAGGAAAGTGAAGAAGTTAGTTTTGAAGAATATCATATGTGGAAGTTTATAAGGTAGTACAATAACTTTTTTTGAACCAACTTTTTAAGTTTTATTAACCTGTTACACAAACTTGTTTTACATAATTCATGCTATAAGAATCACATGTACTATTGTATTGATCATAGTGATACAAAAGTTTAAGGAAATATCCTACTTGTTGTATCCAAATAAAAAAATTGTATTTGAGTGGATTGTTTGGTATTGGATTATTTTTAAACCATTCCAAGGATGTAGATACTCTTGTTGAGTAGTAAAACTTATAAATAACCGTGTTCTTGTGGATGTGTAATTTTTTTTGTTTTCAAAAAAGTGATAAATATTTAACAAGAGGCAAAGGTTGTTTAAAAATAAAGAAAACTTAAATTAAAAACATATTAGTGATTCATCCCCTCCCCCTCTTAGTGATACATTGATCCTGGCTGGGCTATAATAAGTGGAATCAAAGCGAAAGTTCCCTTTGATTACTCTTTGATAAAGTTTTTAAAGAGAAGTTGTTATGGAGGATCTAAATTGTGTGAACAATAATGGGATTCCAGTCTTTGATGTAATGAACTATCATATCTAGAAAGATAAAATGTTTCCTTATTTTATGCCCCCCAGGTAATTTATTTTAGAAGCAGCTATAGATGGATTTCCTCCTATTTATGAAAAAGTTCCTCTCACATCAGTGGATAAGAAGAATCTTGAGAATTATGGAAGAGAAAATAATGATTTAATCTCATCACTTTATTAAAGTGAGTTTCTAAGAGTGAAGGGAGTTGCAACTGTCAAAGTTATCTAAGAAAAGTTGAAGAACATTTATGAAGGCAATACAAAGGTAAATAATGAAAAATTAAAAATCTAGAGGATAAAGTATGAAGATCTGAAAATGGGTGAGAATGAATATGTTTTTGACTTCTTTATAAGTGTGAATGATATTGTTACCGCCATAATATGTCTTAGTGAGAAGTTGGAAGACTCAAATATTGTTGAAAAGATCTTGAGAATTATTCTTGACAAGTTTGATGCCAAAGTTTCATCTTTAGAAGATAGAGATCATGAAACTTTATATTTGGATTATCTTTATATTACTCTCATTACTTATGAAATGAGAAGGGTGAAAGTAATGAAAGAAAAAACAAAATTTTATTGAGAAATGTCCTTCAAGGATTTCAAGAAAAAAAATTCTAAGAATATTTTTAAAGTAAGATATATTTCTAAATATGAATATGAAAATGAGGTATGTAACAATATTTGTGAAATTTTATCCTTATTTTCTAAAAATTTGAAAGTATGTAAGAAAATGTATAAAGGGAAACTTCCATTGAAATGTTTTGAATGTGGGGTCATTGGACACTTTGTTGCTATTTTTTCTTGAAGAAATAATGAATAAGATAGTGATGAAGATGAAATAAGATTAAGAAGACCTATTAATAAACATGGTTATAAATCCAAATCCTTTTCAAAGGTTAAGGATAAAAGTTCTCCAAATCCAAAAGGAGAATATTTTTTATAAAGACGATGAAGATGAAGACAACAAATTTGAGGTTGAAAAGTTCACTGAAGTTTTTAGAGAAAATAATTTCATTGAAACAGTTAATGATGAAGAGTTTGGAAGTAGTAGTTCTAAAGTGGAAGAGAATGAGTTATAATTTCATCTGAATAGAGAATTGAAAAAATGTTTTAGAAATATTGTAAGGCTTGAAAGAGATATCAAGAAGTTAAAGAAGGAAATTACTAAAACAAAGAATAAAGAATGTATTCCTAAATAGAATGATAAGTTACTTGAAGAAATTGATTGTTTGAAGAAGTATCTTGAAAAAGAAAAGAATTCGAATGAAAATCTTGAAGTAAAGTTGAAGGCAAATGAATAAGAGTTGGAACTTATCCAAAAAAAGTTTTCTAAAGTTGAGGAGGGATTTACAAGCTTCAAGAACTCTATATTAGAGGTTGGTAAAAGTTTTGGAAAGTGTGAACTTGAGAAGAATAAAAATTTACCTTCAAATGATGTAAATAAATTTAAAAATGTTCCAAAGAAGAAGAAGGTTGGGAAAATCATGTATGTGGCCAAAACCAACAAAGTTGAAAATTTATAAGTTTCTAAAAATTCCTAGTCCAATACAAAAGTCGTTACCACTTTTGGTTATGATAAGGTTGGGTAGAAATATGAATTGAAGTATAAGATTCTATATGATGATAGAAAGTCTGGGACTAAACAAAGTTTTGACGTGAAAGATAATAAAGTTGCTGAGAAACATGTTCACAAGTCTAGACAATATGGAAGTTATATATGAAAGTATTCTTTTTATGGATATTTCTAGTATTGTGTTAAATTTTGGAATACAAAAAATATGTTCTGGTCCAATAAAAAATACTAGAATTGTTCCATGAGTTATAGAAGTCAAATCTAAAGGGGAGTTAATCCTCTCAAAGAAGAAATATGAGAAAGATGTTTTGAATAAATCTGATAATGATGTTTTGAAAGTTGAAAATAGATTCCAACCTTTGGAAACTATTTTTGGAAGATGTGAACAACCTGAACATCTTGAAAAAGGGTCTATTTTTTTTGTTACCAGCATAAAAAAAATATTTCAACAATTCTTAGAAGTTGGATGTTAATAAAGATAAAGGTAAAAAAATATTATTATAAAAACCTCTCTCAAAGATATAAAAGGAGAATGAACCTGGATATTAGATAGTGGGTGTTCTTCTAATATGATAAGAGACTTAAATTTTTTTAAGAATGTGAAAGATTTCAAAGAAGTAATAGTGATGTTTAGAAATGATTAATCCCTCAGAATCAAAGGTTTCAGATTTGCTATTATTGGGGAAGAAAAGTTGAAATCCAAGAAATATTTGTTTTTTGATGGGCTGAAACACAATTTGTTGAGTTTTTCATAACTTTTTGATGAATAAAATAAATTTTTTTTAGAAAATATGGTTTTATCATGAAAATATAGTAATATGGAAAAGTTGTGACAAAATTTCAACGCATGAAAGAGAATTTGTTTCAATTTGGTGAACTACAGAATTCATGCTATCTGAGTATGATGGAAGAAAATTAGTTATTGCATAAAAGGTTGGGATATATGTTTCATAGAAATATTTGCAAGTTATCAAAGTGATATAGTGTCTGTGGTATTCCTGATATGTTAATAAAAAGAGATTGATGTTGCACAATTTTTCAAAAAGGGAAGATAACAAACTTAGTATACAAGAAAGTTGATATTAATTATTCAACTCAATAACTATAACTTATTCATTATGATATCTATGGTCCAATGATAAAATAATAAATATTAATTGATAAGTACTTCATTTATTTCACTGAAGATTTTACTCACATTACTTGTGTTATATATTTGAAATATAAGTCAGATGCTTTGAATATGTTTAAAAGTTTTAGGAGAAGATCTGAGAAGGAATATGGGTATTCTATGAAGAAGTTGAGAATTGATAATAGTGGTTAGTATAAGAATTAAGAGTTCAAAATTTATCTTAAAAAATATATAATTTTGTATGAGTTTAGTGCATCATACACACCATAACAAAATGGTGTTGCTAAAAGGAAAAATAGAAGTTTGGTTGAAATGATATGTACTAAGTTACTCAAACATGATATTTCTCATTACTTTTGGAGTAAATCTATGAGAACAGTTGTTTATATTCAAAACTGTTGTTTTTATAGGCCAAGTTATGATATGACTCCATATTAAATGTTCTATGATTAAACTACAAGTTTGAAACACTTGAGAGTTTTTTGGAGTCCCTATATCATTAAGAATAAAGGTGGAAACCTTGGAAAGTTTGATCAAAGAGGTGAAGATGGAATATTTCTTTTATATGCTTCAGATTGTAGAGGATATAGGTGTTTCAATACAGAAATAGAAATATTATTTGACTCTATTAATGTGAAAGTTATTGAAAAATATGGGGAAGATCTATCATAAACACATGAAAATGAGGAAGATGAAGAGGATGAAAGAATTTTTGTTAAAATATCTAATAAGTTTGAAAAAAATTGTAATCCCACATAAGAAGAATAAGTAGACTCAGCTATTTTTAGTGATGATGAATAATCTCAAACATCTCATCCTAGGATGAGGAAGAAATTGGAAGCTCAAAACATTATTGGTGATCAACATCAAAATATTTAAATAAGAAGAACATTAAAAGTTATTTCACATACTTCTTTTTATTCAAAAGTTAATCCAAAATATGTGAATGAATCTTTTGAGCATACGTAATGGATTCAGGCTATAAATGAAGAATTGGATCAAATTGAGAAAAATGATACTTGGGAACTCATAACTAATCCAAATGAAAAAAATTATATTAGTACAAAGTGTGTGTTCTATAAAAATTTGAATGAAGATGGTGAAGTGATAATAAAAAAAGTAAGGTTAGTGTGAAAATATTACTCATAGATTGAAGGAATTTTTATGAGATTTTTTCTCTGGTGTCAAGGTTAGAAACAATTAGAATATTTATTTATATTTTTGCATAACAAAGTTACAAAATATTTTAGATGGATGTGATGTCATAATTTATAAATAGAGAACTTGATGAAAAAGTTTATATTGAAAAAACATGTGGATTTTTTGTTGGGAAGGATGAAAGTTATGTGTGCAAGCTTAAAAAATCCTTGTATGGGCCGAATAAATCTCCAAGGGTATGGTACTTCAAATCGAATACCTACTTAATAAAGTTGAATTTTAAGAAAGGAAGGGTCGATAGTAATCTTTAAATCAAATAAATTCAGGATATTTCCCCCATTATAATTATATATGTTGATGATACAATCTTTGATAAGAATGATGAAATAACATGTGAAAGTTTTTCTGAAGAGATGAATAAATTGTTTAAAATGTCCATGCTGGGTGAAATTAAATACTTTCTTAGGTTACAAATCTCACAAAATAAGAAACATATATTTCTTTATCAATAAAAGTATGCAAAGTAACCCCTTAATAATTTTGGGATATAAAATTATAAACCTTCCCCACACAAATTTCAGTGGGAACCATGTTGACTAAATATGGATAAGGTAAGGAAGTTGACTCTAAATAGTTTTGGAAGTTAATTGGAATTTTTTTTTGTATCTGACTACCTCAAGACCATACAATGTTTATGCTATGACCTTGTGTGCAATATTCCAAATTTATCCAAAATAATCACATCTATTGGCTAGAAAAATAATTCTTAGATATATCAAAGGCACAAAAAAATTTAGAATTAGGTATGATAGATCAGAAATAATTGATTTGTTTGGTTACATAGATGTTTATTGGATAGGAAGTGTTGATGATAGAAGATCCACATCTGGTGGAGTTTTTTTTCTAGGGTAAATTTGTGTTAGTTAACATACTAAGAAACAAAATTCAGTAAATCTTAGCACAACTGAAGTTGATTATGTTGCTTCCACTAAAGTTTCCACACAACTTATATGAATAAATCCTCAATTGAAAGACTTGTTGAAGTGTAGTTACCCTTTATCTTGGGTTGTGATAATCAGAGTTCCATAAACCTTACAAGAAATACAATATAGCATTCCTGTTCAAAACATATTGATATAAAATATTATTTTATCAAATAAAATGTGGAGAATAATGAACTCAAGCTGGATTATATTCCTACATCAGAATAAGTTGCTGACATTTTCCCAAAACCATTACTGAAGGAAGCATTTTTTAAATTGAGGTTGAACATGGGAATCCAACCTCTTTCTATTCAAGGTTGAGGCATGTGTTTCTATCCTCTCTCTTATCTAGTCTTTGGATAGTGTTGTTAAAGGGGAAATTGTTTCATAAATTTATCCATTGATATGTGAAAAAACCTTTACGGAATCATATATGTAGGGGGAGTTGTGGGTAAGATGTGAGATTAACATGTAATTGTGTGAACTATTCTAAAATTTTGTTAAAGTGTGTAGGAATATTACAGGAAAGAGAAAGAAGTTTTGAAAGATGAGTAAGTTTCACGATTCAATACTTTTGGATAGTAGGTTTTTCTATCATTTATTCATGTAATCTATAATGAGTTGGCTCACATAGGCTTAGAATTGTTGATTAGTGATCCATAGATCAAGGTTACAAAGTTCAGTGATTTATGAACCTTGGTTGAAAACAAAATACAAAGGGGGAGATTGTTGGGACCAAGTTATATGGAAGTTGTTTTTAAAATGATGAAAGAAGTTGGGGCTGATTGTTTTGTCTTTTGTTGGAAAGAATAGAAATAACCTTACTTTTTAAGTTTTGGTGATCTTAAGTAGAAGGTACTGGACCCGGATGATCAGATGTATGTTTGATAAGAAAATCTATTAGTTTTGGTTTTCTATTAAGGAAATGTAAGTAGTCATTAGACTCACCTTGGTCTTGAAATGAAATTCTTAATTGGTATGAGAAAATGTATCGGAGTTTGAATGACTCCATACTAAATCTGACGATGCTTTTCCAATTCTAAAAATTTCTAATGCCATGAGGAATCCATGATTACAAGAAGGAGTTTATGGAAGAAGAAATTTTATGAAGTTGAAGTTTTCTTGTCTCAGTTCATTAGTGTGAGAATCACCAGACGTAGAAATGCTTTATGGGATGGGAAGTTGAAAGTTGTTGAAGTATAAGTGTTGCTGAAGCACTGATCAACTGATCAATCAGACATGACATGCCACTGAATCATCGGAGGTAGAATAATTATGATAAAATGGGAGTTGTTGTGACCAATAAATTAGATGAATATCAACAATTTATTCAACCATTTTCATCATGTCGTGTTGTTTTTCAATTGGATCAAGAGAAAAAAATTCTGTTTTACATGTTGGTCAAGAGTCATCAGACAAGAAGTAGTGCTGACTCAACATACTAGCATTGATACCTATTCATCAGACAATTCTTGACACCAATCCATCAAAAGGAGATAGAGATCAATCCATTAGATGCAGGATAACACTGATATTAAATTAGAATATGTACTTCATTGGATGCAGGATCATCTATATTATGAAAAGAAGAAAAGGATTTGTGTTTTAAGAGTTTTGTGGAAGTGTTTGTCTAAGGGGTTTTTTAAGATGTTGTCAAAGTGTTTTCAAGAGATTTTGAATCTAGTGTTGAAGTGTTGTTGAGGGGTGCTGATATCTTTAGAAGTTGAAATGATGTTTATAGAAAAATAAAAGCAACTAAAGTCCAATGAAGTTTCAACAATGTTTATGGAAGAATAGTTTTAATGTTTTATGTCTCTTAGTTGGTATGAAGTATCAGAATGATAAGTTTTTTCTTTATATGATATGGAGCATCATAATGATAAGTCTTTAGTTACTATATGTTTTCATTATATTGAGAATAGTACTAAAACATCATTTTATATCATACTAAAGAATTGTTATAAATTTCAAAGTAAGCTAGAGTTTTGAGAAGTTTTGAGAAGAATCGAGAAGAGTTGAGAAGCACTGAAAGAGTCAAAGATGAAGTCAGAATGGAAATGAAATTCAAGTTTCGTAAATTTGGTTAAGAGGGAAAAAAATTTCAAATTCCCACCCAAATCACTTTTGGATCCCCTATAAATAGTAGGAAATACATTATACTTTCTGACAATTATACAATTCACATGTAAATTTAGAGAGAGGGAGAGAGACCATTGAATGTTTTGGAAGAGAGAAGAAGTTTCTAGATAGAGCTTTATTGAGGAGGTTTTTTCTAACATAAGAAGAAAAAGAAAGAATAATGGTCAGAGTTACTAGATCAAACTGAGACATCAGTCATAAAATTTTGAGGAAATAAGAAGTGGTTCAAAAAAATTTCATGGGTATTATTTCTTATCTGCTTTCCAGACTGAGTAATCAGACTAGGGAATCAGGCTAATCCATCAGACTGAGTTTCTGTAAAAAGTATAGAAAGTTTGTTTCTACCTTCTACAAGATAGTAAAGTGAAGAAGTTTTTTTTGAATAATCTCATATGTGGAAGTTAATAAGTCATTAGAGTGACTTGTTTTGAACCAACTATTAAAGGTTTCTTAACTTGTTATACAAACTTGTTTTACATCATTCAGGATATAAGAAGCATATAAACCTTTCTATTTATCATAGTGCTATTCAAGTGTAAGGGAATACCCTACTTGTTTTATCCACACAAAAGTATTTTTTTCTAGTGGATTGTGTGGTATTAGATTGTTTCCAAACCATGCTAATAACGTAGCTACTCTTATTAATCAGTGAACCTTGTAAATACTTATGTTCTTCTGTATGTGTGACTGTTTTTTTCAGTAAAGTGATAAATATTTAATAGGAGGCAAAGTTTGTGTCAAAATAAAGGAAACTTAAAAAAAATATATCACTGATTCAACCTCTCCCCCTCTCAGTAATATATTGATCCTGTATATGTTATAATAATGCTATCACATACACACTTATCACCCACTAATATGATCATATAAATGAGATAAATAAAAGAATAAAAGATAGGAGGCTCAACTATATCCCCAAGTCACACCTCGTCTGATCTATCCCACTTGATCATGAAACTTAGGGCCTTTACCCAACCTGAACCTGTGATTAGTGAAGTTTTCTTGGATACCCAAGTGTCATGGCTACCTGAATAGGGTGTGAGTAAAACTCAATAGGGAACCAAAAATGTGGTCACATACATAACTAGTAAAGAAGTTTATATTAATGTGACATGCTTAGATGAACAAATAAATAAATTGTAAAAGCATAAATAAATAACCACTAATGATATTCGGCTACTAACATGACACTCATAAACATCTCAAACCTAGTTTGTCTAGTGCTAAAGTGTCTCTTAGCATGCTAAAAAACCTTTCCAACTAATTCCAATCCCATAGAAAATTTCTTATAGAAAGTCCTAGGAAATCCAATAACATTAATCTCAATATCCAGATCCTAGGATTAATTTCTAAGCATCCCCTAGAATACTGATTACTTGGTGGGTATTGTGTCCCTCCCAAATCATCTCACATATACCTCTCATTAGGGGGACATCCCTCTCATAACATTTCATAGCATACTGATCACTCAGATGGTAGTGTTTCTCTCCCAAATCATCTCACATATACATCTCCTCAGGGGATGGTGTGTCCCTATCTTCTATCTTATAATAGCAGTCATGGAGGTTAGATCCAAGGGGAATGTCTAAGGAATCCCATGTATTTCAATACATCTCAATGGGTAGTGCATCCCACCTAAATCAGCACATAATACACATATCATAAGGGTTATCCCACCATCTAAACCTATCTCATATAATCGAGGTCAGCCTCTAAAGTGCATGACCTATCATCATCTACTAGATCTATATCAAGCTCATCATTAATTAGGGTTCTAAGGTGACACCCACAATCATCACTACCAATTCCCTTACACACCCTTTTCATGGTCAAAAAATCACTAGGGATCCCTCTAGGGTCCCCTTTTTCACATCGTTATTCGGACACCCTACATGGGTTCCTTAATAAAATTCCCATCTCTCAGGTTAACACCTATCACTCAGAGGACATAAAATCCCTCAACATTCTCGCAATCACATCATGAACTCACTATATTCATAGGAAAAATACTTACTAGAATTGGTCTCAAGAGATGGAACAATGTCTATATCACTTTCCACAACATAGGTCGGCCCACTCACTCAGCCTATCCATCAATCTATATAGTGTATACCACCTAGGTGATCACATATCAGTGGGAGAGGAACAATCACCTCATGATCATCTCGACTATCCTAAAGGCTCTAAGGCACCACAAGTTTCACACATAGCCTACTTAGGCTGAACACTCTAGTTTAACACCCTCCTCTACTTAGTGGTCATTAAGGTAACCTATCACTAGTCCTAATACGTCTTTTTTCATTTCATTTAATTTACCCCCTTAGGGTCTAAGTGTCAGAGGGAATGAATTTATAATTGAGGACTAGACAATTAGAAGCAGAGGTAATTAATAAATTGCATAAGGGTCCATCATTTTAACACCCCGGATTTTAGGAAACTTACCCTTATTTTAGGAATTTTGATATTATATAATACTTTGGTTTAGTTTTGGGGGTTCTTGTGGGTTTTGAAGGGGGTTTGGAGGGAATTATTCCATTTTTGGAAAGGCTACGCCGCAAAGCATGAACTATGGCATAGACCTTTGGGATCTATTATGTGGAGTGGATATACTGTGTTATAGGGGCTCAGGATTGGAGTTTTTATGCCCCATCCAATTCAATCATAGTTATGGCATGGATCATAGGGTTGTGGCATAACCAATTTTGGATCCACTTCCATTTCATGCAGGGATACAGTGTGGAGGGGAGCTATGGTGTGGAGCCCATTTGGGTGCCTTTTATACTTTAGGGTAGCTGTGTAGTGGTTTGTGGGATACACTGTAGCCTTACCCCAACTAAATAGGATATGGGTGTTCCCTACACCATAGATTTGAGAGTCCATCTAGGTCGGGGGTGACTAAGGTGTCACGCTATGGGTTTCACCGTAGTGTTTGATGACTACAACATGGTCCCATAAACTACATTATGGTCTGGTATTTTTTTTCAAATTTTATGCATCATGGTGGGTAGGTTGTGTCATGGTATTATTTTTTCTGGTCTGGGTATAAAATCCCATTCAGTGATTAAAAATCCCACTTTTGGGTGATAACTCTTCTCCTCTCAACTTTGATGGTTTCCCTAGGTTTTTTCTAGCGATATTCAATGTTCAGACTGCAAATCCAATGGATCTTTGGGAATTTGATTGTGGAAATTAAAGAGGAATTAAAGGAAGAATTGAGATAAGTAGAATTTCCTTAGTACCCTTGTTCTAAGAAACCAAATTCTAGGAAGATGGCTTCTCTCTCATCTCCACTATTCTAGAACTTGAATTCTTAGTTTTCTTAAATGGATTTTCTTAGATTTAATATTGTATCATTAGATAAATTTTTATGGAAACAATCTATATGTGTTTTGGAGATTTTGGAAAAATTTCATGGCTTTTGGAAAACCCCTCTTTTATTATAATTTTAAAATGATGATTTTAGAATTATGAAATGGTTTTATGCAATAAATGTGTTTGATAAAAATATTTTCAAAGGAAGGTTGTTTTTTAAAAAATGATTTGTCATGATTGGGTTGGCATTTGTTCAAAGATGATGGGTATGGTTAGAAGTTCCTCCACTAAGGTTGGATGAGTTATGGTTATGGAGTACCACCATCAATGGGAACACCTAGTTTGAGTGTATAATTGTGTGTATGTGGATGAATGTGTGTGTGTGTGAACACAAGAAAAGTTGTGTCAAATGTAAATGGATGGAAGTAAGATTGTTTATAGTTTTCTCACATGGATTCTTCTTATAGATTTATATAAATTATTCAACAACTTTTCAATTGTTTTATATAAATTATTCTAACTGGTTCTTGTCTTAGTGGTGTGTGTTGGGAATTCTTCGGGGAATGCCTACCGAGTTATTACTCACCCCCTAATTGGGAACTTTTGTGTGTTTGAAGATGTCATCTATTAGGATACATGGAATGAGAAGATGTATTATTTATCTAGTGAGTCATCTTGATACTTTGGTATTGATAGGTGGTGTGGAGTTTAGAGCTTGTTTAGGAAGTACTTGGAATTTTTCATAGATGTCTTTGAGTAATGTTAAATTTTAGTTTTTTCATTTGATATTTTATATTCCATTGTCACTCTGATTTGATTGTTTTATTTGTTTTTTCTTTGGGTTGTATTATTTATATTCATGCATCATATAGAAATATTGGATGTTTATGTTGTGTGTTAACAGGATGTTTTATTTTACGGGTAAAATCATCCCCCATAAATTTATTAATCCCTTGGCATTTATTACCTACCTTTGGTGTCTTGGGGATATCACCTATGGTTAGTGGCACTCTGTCTCTTCTCAATCCAATGAGTTGGGGTAGGATGTTATAAATGGTATTAGCCTTAGTCAGTTATACTGTCTATTGGGATGGTAGCAAGGGGATAGGAATGTTGAAACTTGAAATGTATATCTTAAAAATATGTAGCTAAACTTTTTATGCTGAATTTAAAGTTACTAGGGTGTCCAAGTAAAAAAGTGTTTTAAGACACTTCTAGGTGTGATGTCATCTCATCTTTGTGGGTTTAGTCAATGAGTATTATATACCATGAATTATTAGTAAGACTTCCCACTAGGACTGCATTGTTTATTTTGTGTTTCATGATTTATGGAAAATGGGTATAAAAATCGATTTTGAAACAAAAATGGTTGGATTTTGAAAATAATGGTCAGTTATTATTGTTTATGGTGATATAGAGTTCATTAATCCTTCAGTTTCTAGTTGAGTGAGGACTAATTAAGTTTTTTATGGATTTATAAAACGAATTTGGGTAGACATCATAAAAATCAGCACGAGGAAGGTACCAAAAACATGGCTGAACCTAAGACACAAGTGAACCAACAATTGGTCCAAAGTATCATTCATGATTTCCAAATCATAGATAAAGGAAATAGGAATGATGATCTATGACATGTGGACCACTAAATTTAGTTTTAGAAACATAATCCACCCATCTTTCAAGGGGATTTTGAGCCCAAAAGAGCAGAGGTATGGATTAATTAGATGAACAAAAATTTCAAATTATTGGAAACACTGGACAAGCTAAAAGTCAATTTAGCAATGTATATGCTGAATGATCTTGTATGCCAATGGTGGGATTTTTCTTCTTAAGCTAAAGGTGACCAGTACATTATGTGAGGGGATTTTGAAGAATTTTTCAATAAACAATTATATCCTCACACATTCAAAATTTCAATAACAACATATTTATTCAGTTTAAAACAATATAATATATATATCATAGAGTACGCGACTAAGTTTATGAATTTAGTCCACTTTTCCCTAATTTTTTTTCTAGTGTGTCCTTGAAGGCACTCATCCTTGAGTTTAGACTGTGACCAGATATTCTTTATAAGATAGATGTTCAATATATTTTAGACTATATAAAAATGGTAAATAGACCAATGGTGTAAGAAAGATATATTTCTATAACTCTATCCAGAGAGAGTATGTTTATCACTATAAGAACATGTGGGAGATCAAATACTAGAAAAAATTGAAAGAGGGACACCTACTTCCAAGGTGGTGGAGGGTGTTAGAATCAAAAAGCAAGAATGGTTAAATTTCCTCCATGACCCAATTTAAAGCCTGATTATTTCTAATGTGGCTCCACTTCCCATAATAAACAAGACTATACAGAACCAACTAGATCATGTCACAACTATAACCAAATGGGACACCTTCAATATTATTATCTTAGAACTTTGAAGTCTGGTGTGGGATATGTGTCTCATGTTTCTCAGAAATCATATGCTTAAATGGGGTGATCTCATCAGAATAATATTCCTTCGATGGTGAGAGGTTCAATTATTTTGAATTCAGCCATTATAAATGATTTGTTTGATATGGTTACATCCCACTCCTTTATTACTTCTTGTATGGTTGATCATATGGGTTTATATACTGAGATGATACCATTTGTTTTGAAACTACAAACACCTCTGGGACAACAGGAGTGTCAAGCCTTTAAATATCCATCATGTTTGATAAAAATAGATGGGGATGATGTGGTTTAGGAGTTATCAGTTCTATAGATGGATATCCATGACCTAATTTTGGGAATGGATTGGTTTATAGGCCAACATCGACTCTTATGACCGACAATTGAGTTTCAAATCTTACGATAGAATTGAGAATATTTTTAAAGGAGATTGGGATAGAAATACAAGAAAAGAAAGACCATTGGTACCAGTGGTTGGGACCATATATTATCAGTTGGTAGTAGTTACATTATCATACATGGATGAGACCATACATAGATATTTTCCAACCATTGTTAACCAATTTCCTAATGTTTTTTCCAGATAAATTCTTTTGGTTTCCACCTGAAAGAGAAGTGGAATTTATGATTGATAAACTACCAGGGAACAGTATTATTTACCTTACATCTTATAGTATGTAACCAATAGAGTTGAGGGAATTTAAAGTTTAGTCATAATATTTGGAAATCAAAGGATTCATTTGACCGAGCACGTCCTCATGAGCAACACCGAATTTGTTTATATTATCATAAACTTAACCCGGTTATGAAAAAAATCATTATCCTCTTACATACATTGATGACTTGTTAGATCAATTGAGGAGATCCCAAATTTATTTATGATCAAGATATCACCAACCGCGAGTTCAAAAAGAGGATATTCTAAAGACAACTTTTCAAATTTGTTATGGACATTATGAAAGCATGATTATGCCATTTGGTCTTACCAATGTTTTAGTGGTGTTTATAAAATTAATGAATCAAATATTTCAATGGTATTTTTATTCCTTTGTGGTGGTATTTTTTAATAATATTCTAGTGTGCTCTAGGACTAAAGTGGGTCATGAGGAACACTTGGCAATTGTGTTCAGAATCTTGTAGGAACATCAACTTTACACTAAGATTTATAAGTGAGATTTCTAGATATAATAAGTATGTTTCCTTGATCATGTCATTTATAAAAAAGGAGTTTCCAAATATCCTTAAAATATAGAAGCTATTATCTCTTATAAACCACCAAATAATGTTTTCGAGATACAAAATTTCCTTGGCTTAGCAGGATACTACCAATGCTTCATTTATGATTTTTTCACATCTTGCCTCACCAATGATATCTTTGATGAGGAAAGGCACACCTTTCAAATGAAATTGTGAGTATCATAAATCTTTCCAAGAGCTTAAGGTTCTTTATACATTAGCACCTATCCTTACATTCTAGAGTTAGGACAAGGGTATGTCATCTATTGTGACACAACGAGACCTAGGTTGGGATGTGTTCCTATGTAGGGAGATCATGTTGTTGAATATGAATCATGATAGTTGTGAATTCAAGAGAAGAACTATATGAAATATGACTTGGAATTGGATACTGTGGTTAATTCCTTGAAAATTTTATGTCATTATCATTTTGGTAAGAAATTCATGATGTTTACTGATCATAAGAGTTTGAAAAACATTTTATCACAAAGGGATTTGAATCTAAGGAAACATAGATAGATGAAATATCTGTAGATGTTTTACTTCAACTTGATGTATACACCGATTAATGTGAATTCAGTGTTATATTCATTGAGTAGGAAGTCATATAATCAGTTGGATAAAGAGGATTTATATAAATGGAAGCTAATGTTAGTTATATCTAATATGCATCTGTATTGTACAGTGAAGGTGATGCTGAAGTTTTCGTTCTAATTTTTCTCATTCCTAATTTGGTTGATCAGGTTAGAAATTCGCATATATATAATCTTAAATGTTTGACCATAAGGTTAAAAATTAATGCTGGGAATACCACTAAGGTATGGATTCTAGATGAAAAATATATGTTGCATTTTAGAGATCGTATCATGGTACCTTTGGCATATCATGAAAAACTTATTTATACTTACCACCATTCGAGATGGTCTATTCATACAGGTATCCAAAATATGTGTAAAGTGATAAGGGAAAACTTTTTATAGGCTGGTATAAAGAGTAAAGTGGATTAATTTGTCTCGATATGCCTCACCTATCAACATGTTAAGGTAGATAACTAACAACCAGTGGGTATGTTTCACTCTTTACCGATTCCCATGTGGAAATGGGAGAAAATATCTATATATTTTTTGATAGTTATACCAAGAATGGTTCAAAAAAATGATTCTATTTGGTTGATTGTGGATGGAATCACCAAGTTAACTCAATTCATACCTATTTATGAATCCAATACAATGGAATATTTATCCAAACTCTACATTCAGGAATTTGTAAATATGCATAGAATTAATATTTTAATTGTTTTTGATAGGGACCCTAGGTTCATATCTCAGTTTTTGAAGTCCTTTCACTAGGACCTTGGAAACCAGTTGACCACAACTTATCACCCTCAAATGGATGGAAAATCCATAAGGATGATACAAACATTGAAAGAAATGATGAGAGCACGTTTCATGGATTTTGGAGGCTCGTGAGAGGATCACATACCACTAGTTGAGTTCTCATACAATAAAAATTATCAAAATTTGATACATATGGATCCTTTAAAAGCATTGTATGGTCTCCCTTTTCATTATTCACCTTGTTGGGTGGAATCTAGTGAGACTTTAATTATCAGACCTAGCCTAGTGCATGATACAATGGAGAAGATTTAGATGATCATAAAGAGAATGGTTATGGTTCAAAGTCATCATAAATCATATGTAGATCATCATTGAAAACCATTATTATTTGACACTACTTATCATGTTTTCTTGAGGATCTCTCAAATGTCTGGGAATTATCATTTTGGTAATAAAGGAAAATTTTCTCCTCAGTACATTATCTCTTTTGAGATACTTGAATGGGTGGGTGATGTGGCTTATCATTTGGATTTATCACCAAGGTTTAGTTATATGCACAATTCATTTCATGTATCTCACTTAAATAATTACCATCATGACCCAAACCATGTGATTCGATGGGACCATATTGATATTGAACTGAATGATACATTAATTCACATGTTAGTACAGATTGTGGATAGGAAAGAAAATATCCTGCATGATAAAATTATTAGTTTAGTGTGCATTTTATGACTGCATGATCAGATTCAGGAAGAGTCATGTGAGCATGAAAATGAGATGATGGAATAATGTCCCTTACTCTTCCAAAACAACATCGAATTTTTACTTTCCAAGGATAGAAAGACCAATGGCGGGGAGAATGTAACACCCCAAGTTTTAGGTAACTTACCCTAATTTTATGTATTTTAGATTATACAATTTTTGGGTTTAGTTTTGGGAGTTATTATGGGATTTGAAGTGGTTTGGAGGGAGTAATACAATTTTCAGAAAGGATACCCCATGGAGCATGGGTTGTGATGTAGGCCTTTGGGCTTTACGGTGTGAAAAAAAGACTACGACATAAGGTCTTGAGAGTGAATTTTTTGTGCCAATTTCAATTCAGGAATATCTATTACATGAACCATAGGGTAGTGGCATGACCAATTTTGGCACCACTTCCATTTTAGGCATGTTTGTGGTATGGAGGGGAGCTGTGGCATGGAGCCCATTTGGGGTATTTTATTACTTTAGAGTAGCTGCAATGTGGTGTATGGGCTGCAGTATAGCCTTACCCTGGATAAATAGGATCTAGGTGCACCCCACACCATGGATTTTGAAGACCATCTATGTTGGGGGGTGACTACGGTGTAGCTTTATGATCTGTGTCTTAGTGTTTGATGACTATAGCATGGTACCATACACTATTCCATGTTCTGGTGTTTTTTTTATATTTTTTTTCTTTATGGTGGGTTGGCTGTATCATGGTCTTAATTTTACTACTCTAGGTATAAAATCTCATCTAATGATTTAAAATACCTATTTTTGGTGATGAATATTCTCCTATAAACTTTTTGGGTTTCCCTAGGAATTTTCTAATGATCTTTAAAATTTGAACCCTAAATCCAATGGATTTTCAAGCATTTGATTGTGGAAATCAAATAGGAATGTAAGGAAGTATTGATATTAGTTTAATTACCTTAGATAACTTGTTCCAAACAACCAAATTTGATGTAGGTGGCTTCTCTCTCATATCTAATATTCTAGAACTTAAAGGCTTAGTTTTCTTAAATGGATTTGTTTGGATTTTCTATGGTATCATTGGGTGATTTCATGAAGGAAACCATTTGGATGTGTTTTGAAGATTATGAAAAATTTCATGGATTTTGGAAAAACCCTCTTTTCTTATAATTTTAAAATGATTATTTTATAATTATGAAATGGTTTTTATGCACGCAACATGTTTCATAAAAAAAATTTCAAAGGAAATATATTTTGTGAGAAATTATTTGGCATGATTTGGTTGGTGTGTGTTTAAAGGGGATGGTTATGGTCAGAAGTACCTCCATCATGGATGGACAGGTTATGGTCATGGAGTACCACCATGAATGGTAACACCAAAATTGAGTGTATGGTTGTGTGTAGGTGGATGGGTGTGTGTGTGAACATGGGAAAGGTTATTATAAATGTGAATGGATATAAGTAATATTGTTTATGGTTTAATCACATGGATTCCTCTTATGGGTTTATATAAACTGGTGAACTTCTTTTTAATTATTTTTTATAAATTATGTTAATCAGTTATTTTCCTAGTGTAATTTGTTGGGAAGTATTTGGGGGGATTCCTACTGAGTTATTAATCTCCCCCTAATTGGGAAATTTAGTGAGTTTGTAGATGTCATATTCTAGGATATAGGGAAATGGAAGATGTTTTATTTCTCTAGCGAGGCATCTTGATACTTTGGGATTGGCTGGTGATGTTGGAGTTTGGAGATTGTTTGGGTAGTACTTTGTATTATGACTGGATGTATTTGAGTCATGTTTTACTTGGTTTTTTAATCAGATATTCCATATTTTTTTCACTCTGATTTGGTTTTTTATTGGTATTTACTTTGGGTTGTATTATTTATATTCTTGCATCAAATAAGAAGATTGGATGTTTATGTTGTGTGTTGACCGATTGTTTTATTTTATAGGGGAAATCACCCCCATCTATTTATTAATCCCTTAGAATTTATTATCGGCCATTGGTGTATTAGGTATGTCACATAATGTTAGTGGCACTCAATCTCTTCTCATGCCAATGAGTTGGGGCGGGATGTTATAATCATGTCCCTTATCACTTTGTTTAGTCCAGAAATTTCATTTTAAATAAACAATTTATTTAATCAAAAGGCTGATCACCCATAGTGGAAATACTACACATATCACATGCCACATATATAAAAAAATGAAAAAACCAAATTTATGTTCTCAAAGACCACCTACCTCGCTTATGAAGTCATTACCTATTTAGTTCCATAGCCCGATAGCTCTACCTAGGCTTGTCCAAGTCCAACTGGCCATCACCAATCATCAAAAGGCCCTAACTCACACCAAAGCATCCAAATTAATTAATTATAATAAATTTATTATTAATTAAATAATTACCATTTATTTTATATTTAAAAATATTTTTCATAATCATTTAATAAACCACAGAGTGACCTAGTTAACTCAAAATTGCAACCAACCACTCGTGGAAGGCCTACGATGCACCCCTGACACCATCACGACCAAAATCCCTAACAAGTAAAAATTATTCAATCACCAAAAACATTTAATTTAACCAAAATCTACAAATAAAAACATACAAAAACATACCTCCAATGAAATTGCATGCAACAACATGCGTTCATTGTCTCTGGTCTTCTTCTATCCATCACACACAAAATCCTCATCATCTCAGACAGGGGAAATTAAGAGAGTGGGGAGAGGTAAATTGTCACAAAAACTTAATCCAACTCATATAAAATGAGAGAGTGGGGAGGGGGGTGGAATGGAGAGGAATAGAGGGGGAAATGACCTCTAATAGATCAAGAAACTCCATGAAATCCACCCCTCTTGAAGGGGTTTGAGGTAGAGGAAGGGGGAGATCTCTAGGTTGGACCACATGTAAGGGGAAGAGAGAAAGGGGGACAAAATGCCTAAATAGTCAAAGGGTTACAAAGGGTAATTCACCAAAATTTTAAAATGTGCAGGGGAATTATGACTTTTATTGCACCATGGTGCACTCCAGTTAACCCCTAGAGTGCCCGACACACCCAAGGCCATGATGTAGGTGCCTAACTTTTTGCCACTTTCCACCATGGGACCTCTTGGCTAAAAAACCTAATGAATAGAGACCATGAACTAGCTAATCCTTGTTTCTCTTTCCTCTCCATATAGCACCACCATGACATGCACTAAGTTATAGTGGTTCTCATCATTTCCCACAGGTGGCACTCCTCAGGCACCACAATTATCAAAATTCCTAGCTGAGGTGCTTTTTTATATCTATTTCACACAGTGAAAAGGCCCAAGCACCATGGAATTTTCCATGCTAAAGCCTCTTCAGGATGAGAATTTCACCCTCCACTATAGTGAACCCTACACCATCGTGCTCCCTATTCCCAATAGGGATGAACCGCAAGCACCATGTGCTCACATGATCTCTCCCTAACATACACTCAAGTACCTATAACAACTCCTAAACCTCAATACATGTCTAGAAACATATCCTTTAGATTTACAACCTATAAAAAACTCAATATGATCATTGGTTATCAAAACTAAACCCTCAATAAAAAAAATTCAAATTTCCTCATAAATTCTCAACCTGTTTGGACATGGGTCTTTACAGCCTCCCCACCACAATACTTCTTATCCTTGAAAATCCTTGTTGGTTCTCCAATCATTCACCCAACCGATCATGATTTCCAATTCATATCTAACTCGTCTTGTTATACTCCAGAATACCAAATAACATTTAATTTTTCAACTACCAACATGAGGACCAACACCCATTAAAATCCTAGCCTTTCACTCCTCATCCTCACCAATAAACCAAGAAAATGCACTATGAAACTTGTCCATCCTGAGACACCAAGGCATCATCAACTGATTTATCATCAGTCACATGGAACTATCTATCATAATCCACAACTCATAATAGTTGATCCTAATACATAGTGATCTCCACAATTATAACCCATTGAAACACGTTTCTAATAATCCATCAACTCGCTCGGTATGGTTTCCATGTCACCAAAACCAATTTGAATGAATACACCATTCAGACCTACTCTGGCTGAATTTTCTCAAAAATTCTCACCCTCACCCACCGAAACACTATCATATTTAGTTAATCATGATGTATAAACCCTTATAGGAATCCTAGAATCATCCTACACCCACATTAAATCTTGAACCTAAAACTCCATGTAATTTTATGATTGAATCCTTAACCAACTAAACCCATCATCACACTCCTATTGTAAGTAACGACACACTAATGATTTGGATCACTATTGAATCCTATCAACCCTTATGAAACACGGTGCCAATGTATTGTATTTATATAATATCATATACAAACCTCAAGTTTGGTATTAAATATAGAACATGATACAATCAAATTTATCTACTCACTAATATCCCAAAATCCACCTCAACTGTCCAAGGACTGGCCTCATCACATTCACTACCCTACCTGAATGAGGGTCATACCTCTATGACCCACACTCTATTCATCACCGTACATAATGACTAGACATGACTATACTAATCATGTCTGAGCACCAACACAAAATATCAATCATCGACCATTTTTGAATAACCTGGAATGTTATCCTCAACACCTTCATAAATTCATCCATAATGAGGGTCACATCCTCCAATAGACTATGGTGTACTCCCCACCATATGAATTTACTGACACTACTACTTTAATGAAACCACAATAGGTTCCATCATTACACTCATGTCACTCCTCTCATGCCACTATCACCACTATCAACTACTGACACCACACCATCCATAGTTTCATCATCATTACCGAGGATACAATCCTCATTATCATCAAACCCCTAGGTAGACATTCCCACAGGTGCTCCATAAATTCCATCATCCCTTGGTCCACACATGGACACTTGTCGATTTATAATTCAAATAGTTCTACATGTAACTATCATGCACTACCATGATCTCATATAATCCCAAAAAGCATACACTCTAATATAAATAGATCAAAGAACTTGAATCATGCTACCATGAGCCACACTTCATCAAACCTAGAATCACACACCTAAAAAACTAACCATGATCATCATTCATGTTAGTCTAATCCAAATATAATCACCCTAAATACCCCTCTTTAAAATCAAGAACTTCACCTATGCCATGGTCTATTGTACGATCATCCTCCAACCAACATTGTTTCAAAATTAAAAGCATTTACCCATGATCTATCCATCATAAATATGACTATCTAGTATCATAATACATTATCTCATTGGGAAATATACAAAAAATCAATAGGATTAGGTATCCTATCGATCCCTCCCTTTGAAACCCATCTTTGATACCAAAAGTAATAACACTGAAGGTGCTTTTATTAATGAAAAACCAAGACATAACCATGCTTATACCATATAACCAGTAACAAATCCCATGAAATGATATCATAAACTAAAGAATTTACCCATTATTTCATCTATAAGGCACTCACAATCTTGGGTAAACCCCTCTAATGGGTTACCGCCATACAATAAAACTCATATTTACCATAATACCTAGCTCATCAATATCCAAAACCACATCTAAAAAGGGTCATTAGACTCTACCATCTAATCCATAGGTCATATCTTGAATAGGTTATAGTTTATAGTAATAAAATCTATATTCCCATATAAAACATCACCTAGAAACTCACATGCCAAAGAAACCTCTCTAGGTTCCTCATTCATAAAAATATCAGGCATCTTGTGATAAGTTATCAACCTACTAGGGAACTGACTCTCAGATGGCATCCACACATGAGGACAATTCCCTAGAGAATCACGATATCATGATGATACTCACTAGGCCTCTGCATACAAGATCCAACCCCTTAAGAATCAAATTATTATCCATATAAACATAATGACATCATTCCTAGATGATTCGCATTGAGTAAACCATAATCATATGGTTTAGTTAAGTAAAATGACACTATTAATCTATATGGGAAAAATCATATAGGTTATTAATGACACTTTCAATAACCAAACCTGTTTTCTTTTTGGAACCATTATAAAGGCATTAAATGCCCAGGTCGACCTACTAAGGTTCACTATTAATCCCTTACATGAGGGAATTCATAATCATCATTAAGGAATATCTCATCATAGATGTACATGGCCTATCATCAGAATAAAATATATTGTGGTTTAGATGATTATAATTACACCAATAGCTTATATGGGAAAATTTCATATAATTTGTTTATAACACTTTAAATAACTGAACCCTTTGTTTTCAGTGATATCAATCATAAGAAAACACATGTATGTCATGTGAATCCTATAAACATGATTCATGAACAACAAACTCTTTCCAATGATCCAAGATCCAAAAACCAATAAATCATAAATCCCAAAACTCATGTGCATCATGAAAGGTGAAATAATACAATCATAAAATCAGAAACCAAGAACAAAAATCCCATATCCCTAATAACTTGGAATTCCTATCAGAAAAAGTGTTATTGGAACTCTAGTTTGGCATTCATCACAAGCTCCAAAACATTCATATTCCCTATCTACCATCTCCCAAAAATAGTAAGAAAAAATAAAAAGTCTCATACAATATGTGATATCAGTCACATAGGCTCTGATATCACTTTGTAACATCCCCACACCAGTCCACTCTATAGTAAATGGACTGGGTCTCCACATGAACTTAGATGCACCTCCCTGTATTCTAGAGGCTACCAATTAGCAGCAGGGGTCTAGGGTGTTATCATGGGGAGACTATAACCCCATATCAAAGTGAAAAATAATGAAAAAAATAAAACATCAACCATATAAAATCACTAGAGTATATAGAAACAATAAAACACATCAGGCTATATCAAATGTAATATGAAAGCAAGTGGTCATAGTCATACTAGAACACATGGATTGATAACCCACTAGGCCGATCATATAAATGAGATAAGTAAAAGAATAAAATACATGAGTCTCTTCTACAACCTCAAGTAGTACCTTATATCAGTATTTATATCCCATCCGAGCTATCATACTCGATCATGCAACTTTGGGCCTCTGGATAACCTAAATCTATGATCAGTGAAGTCTACTTGGGTACCCAAGTACCATGGACACCTAAGAAGGGTTTGAGTATAACTTGGTAGGGTACCACCAAAATTGTTCTGTATATAACTAGAAAAGTGTTGTATGTGCATGTGACATGCTCACTTGAATAGACAAACAAATATAAAAAGTGTAGATAAATAACCACTAGTGATCCTTAGGTTCTAATGTAACACCTAGGATCATACCAAACCTTCTTCATCTAGTTATAGAGTGTCTCTGAGCATGTAAAACAACCATTCCAACCAATGTAAGGCCCATGGATGATTACTAATAGAAATTCCTTGGAAATATAGTAGTATTAATCTCAACAGTTAGATCCTAGGACCAGGTCCAAGGAATCCCTTAGTATACTGATTATAATGCCCTACCCCGAGAGTCACTGAACTGGTGCTTCGAGCTAGTGCACTATATAACCTCAATCATACCTCCCTGTATGCTAGAGGCTTCCAACTAGAAGCAAAGGTATAAGGTGGAATGGTGGGGTGACCATATCCTCCCTCAGAGTATAAAAATAGTGAAAATAAAGGAAATAATCCACATAAACCAAATAAATAAAGCATAGGAATGAAATCCAGGAAAGAACTGATAAATAATAAATAACCACAAAATAATGAATGAGCTATAAACTATACATATTTGGAAAGGAATACATTATAAATATACTATATACAATATCTCAAAGTACAAAAGTTAAAAGACTGTATAGTCCACTAGAATAGGTATGAGCCCTAACCCGCTCCCAAAATCCATGCTCCATCTTATTAACCAAGTAATCAATAACATTGGCACTAACCCATTACCTGAAATTGAAAACAAATAGTCTTTTACTTGGGTACCCAAGTGCTATGGTGGCCCAAGAAAGGTGTGAGTAAAACTAACCAGGCCACCACTAATGACATCCCTAAAATAACCAGAAAAAATGATTTCATTCATGAGTACTATAAATAATCCTTTACTATTTAGTAGATTAGAAATTAAGAGTTTAGTATTTTAAATAAAAGGGAAGTAAAATAACCACCAATGCTCTGGATCTATAGTGACACCCGACATCATTATATACCTGCTTCATCCCAAGTTGATGAGTCTCTGATCATAGTATACATCATGGATTTATTGGTTATAAGGTATACTACCTAGGTAACCAGAGTTGCAATAACCATAGGGAATCCACATGGATCAACTGGGAATTCCCTCTCAATAAATCCCATAGGTAATCCAAGGAAGGGGTAACCCATTGACATGAACATCGTCAAGTATTCATACAAATTAATTATTTACATAACCCTACTTACTACTTACAACCAATATAACAGTGATAAATGTGTCGATTCCACAAGGAAGGTGAATGGTGTGTGTGAGTGACCAAAAAAAATTAAAAAAACCAAAAAAACAACAAAAAAATGAAAATATAATAGTGAACTGGTGAATATGAGATGAATCGTGTGAGAAGAAAGTGTAAAATAAAAGTGTAAGTAGAGAGAAAAATAAATAGAGTGTGAGAAACTATTATAGTTTTACATCAGGAATATAATACTGATATAAATTGATTAAAAGATTTTTTATTCTTACTTAAGTGTTCCACAGTTATAAAAGTGTCTGGGAAAAGGTGTTGATCCACATAACTCTAACTTCAGAGTACAACATAGCTCATCAATATTTCCTTATAAATGATCTTTCAATCATCACTTAGGAATTGAAATGATTCTTAATGGAAAAGATAATGTTAAACTTTTATGTTTTCATTACTTCGGTTGAAATTAAAAGGGAAAGTGATTGTTATAATCACCCATCGGTCCATAGAATAACATAAAATTGATGCTCATTAAGAATGGAAATTATATCTTTGAGATTAAAAATACACTTAAAAAATAATGGGATTTAAAAGTAGAAAATATTACAGATTCAAACCATACCAATCCTATTCCATAAATTAATCTATATACTAATGATCAGAATTAAAAACAGTAATAAATATCAATGAAAGAATCTTGAAAAATGAAAAACAGAAATCAGATTTGCTATCTCTTGTTCCCTCTGTTCTCCCCTTGGTGGGTGATGATGTCTGGAAGAATCCCCCTGATCTTCCTATGTTATCTTCATCTCCTAGATAAAAAAAATATATGTGCCTTTAATGTGCACTCATGGTCATTGCTAGGTAAAATCTCATTATCTTCCACTTGGCATGCACATCACTGTACATCCTCTTCCTCTAGTGACTTGAATACAGCTCCATCAACCAATTTCACTCCACATGCACAAGTTGTTAAAGCTCCACATGACCTTCTCCACGCACCACAGGTCTTGAATAATACCCATAAAATGAAAAATACAATAATCAGTAACCAAAAGTGGTCCATAAAAGACGATCTCTCACCCATGCCCAGATCTAATCATTTTTAGGCTCATACGTACGTCGATCATTTTTTCTTATTTTATATTTTTAATTATAATATTATTATTTATAAACATAAATATGTAAATATAAATGTATGAGTTTTTATATTCATATAATCCTAATTATAGTTATTATTATTAATATATAAATATAAATATGTATATACTTATTATTATATATAAAAATGTATACATTTATAATTATAAATATATTATTATTATTATATATATATACACATCATTTTTCTTATTCTTTTTTTTCTTCAGTGCAACAGTTTTCATCTTCTAGGTGGGGATTTTTAAAAAATGGGTTTTTGGATTTTTTTTTTCAAAACAGGATAGGTTTAGCTATATTTTTTAAAAATTGGTCCCGAGATACGTGGACCCCATTCACGCATTTCTGATTCTAGGAAGATGCGTGAACCCCGTTCATGCATCCTTCACGAAGTTGATGAAGGATGCGTGAACGAGGTTCACACATCCTAAAAAAACTTTTAATTTTTAAAACTTTTTGTACTATTTTTTTTAAATTTTTTTATGTTTATTTTTTTATTTTGTTTTCTTTATATATATATATATAACAAAATTTTTCTACAGAATTTATATGTTATTTAATATCCAGTAGTAATGCCTTTACATTAGTCTAGATTCTAACAGAGACCCTCACATAGGGCTATCTTTTATAAGAGGGCTTGCCATGGAAATCATTCTGTATTTCCGATGCGGGATTCATGTTCTCCCTTTCTTGTGCAGAATATTCTGCATTTCCGATGTGAGATTCTGTTTCAAGTACGTGTCTTTAAAAGACTATAAAATACAAACTATAGAACCTATATAAATGAAACTTAAAACATGGATTAAACATATAATAAATAGTTAAAAATAAAAATAATTTCGTAAAAAATGTTGATGAATAACAATTTATAAGCTTTCAAAACCACCAACTTGAAACTTAAAAATATTTCAAGTACATGTATTTGAAAGACTATAAAATAAAAAACTATAAGACCAATATGAATGAAACTTAAAATATGTATTCAATATATAAGAAATAATTTAATATAAAAATAATTTTGTAAAAAATGTTGATGATTAATAATTTATATTCTTTCAAAACCACCAACTTGAAACTTGAAATTTTTTCAAGTACGTGACTTTGAAAGCCTATAAAATACAAACTATAAAACCAATATAAATGAAAATTAAAACATGGATTAAACATATAAGAAATAATTAATAATTAATTAGTTAATTAGTAATATAATTATTAATTAGATAAATATTAATATAATTATTAATTATTAATTATTAGTTACTAAAATACAATAATTAATTAGTTAATAAGTAATATAATTATATAATAATTAATTAGTTAATTAGTAATATAATTATTAATTATAATGATTCATTATAATTATTAATTATTAATTATTAATTATATAATAATTAAATAGTAAATTAATAATATAATTATTAATTACAATTACTAATTATTTATTACATAATAAATAATTAGTTAATTTATAATATAATTATTAATTATAAAATAAATAAATAAATAATTATTAATATAATTCGTAATTATAATTATTAATTATAATTATAGGTTATTAATTATTATTTATTAATTATATAATAATTAATTAGTTAATTAGTAATATAATTATTAATTATATAATAATTAATTAGTTAAGTAGTAATATCATTATTAATTATAATTAGTAATATGATTATTAATTAAAATTAGTAATTTTTAATTATATAATAATTAATTAGTAAATTAGTAATATAATTATTAATTATAATTATTAATTACTAATATATAATAACTAATTAATTAATTAGTAATAAAATTATATAATAATTAATTAGTTAATTAGTAATATAAGTATTAATTATACAATAATTAATTAATAATATAATTATTAATTATAATTATTAATTATTAATTATATACTAATTAATTAGTTAATTAGTAATATAATTATTAATTATAATTAGTAATATAATTACCGATTATAATTAGTAATTAGTAATTATATAATAATTAATTAGTTAATTAGTAATATAATTATCCATTTTAATTTTTAATTTTTAATTTTTAATTATTAATTATATAATAAATAATTAGTTAATTAGTAATATAATTATTAATTTTAATTAGTAATATAATTATTAATTATTATTATTAATTATTATTAGTAATATAATTATTAATTATAATTAGTAATTATTAATTATATAATAATTAATTAGTTAATTACCAATATAATTATTAATTATTAAAAATTAATTATATAATAATTAATTAGTTAATTAGTAATATAATTATTAACTATAATTATTAATTATTAATTATATAATAGTTAATTAGTTAATTAGTTATATAATTATTAATTATATAATAATTAATTAGTTAATTAGTAATATAATTATTAACTATAATTATTACTTATTAATTATATAATAATTAATTAGTTAATTAGTTATATAATTTTAATTATTATTATAAATATTAATTATATAATTAATAATTATATTTTTAATCAACAAATTAATTATTAATAATTAATAACTAATAATTGTAATGAATAATTATAATTATTTATTATATAACTAATTTAATAATTAACTAATGAATTATTATATAATTAATAATTATATTACTAACTAAATACTTAATTGTTATATAATTAATAATTATATTACTAATTAACTAATTAATTGTTATATAATTAATAATTATATTACAAATCAACTAATTTGTTATTATATAACTAATAATTATATTACTAATTAATTATTATATAATTAATAACTATATTACTTATTAATTATTATATAATTAATAATGATATTACTAATTAACTAATAATTATATAATTAATAATTATATTACTAATTAACTAATTAATTATTAACTATTTCTTATATGTTTAATCTCTGTTTTAATTTTTATTTATATTGGTCTTATAGTTTTTATTTTATAGGCTCTCAAAGCCACATACTTGAAACGTTTTTAAGTTTCAAGTTGGTGGTTTTGAAATCTTATAAATTATTTTTCATCAACATTTTTTATGAAATTATTTTTATTTTTAACTATTTCTTATATGTTTAAGCCAAGTTTTAAGTTTCATTCATATTAGTCTTATAGTTTTTTATTTTATAGTCTTTCAAAGACACGTACTTGAAACATTTTTAAGTTTCAAGTTGGTGGTTTTGAAAGCTTATAAATTATTATTCATCAACATTTTTTATGAAATTCTTTTTATTTTCAACAATTTTTTATATGTTTAATCCATGTTTTAAGTTTCATTTATATTGGTCTTATAGTTTGTATTTTATATTCTTTCAAATTCATGTACTTGAAACAGAATCCTACATTGGAAATGCAGAATGTTCTACGCAGGAAAGGGAGAACATGAATCCCACATTGGAAATGTAGAATGATTTCTAGGGAAAACCCTCATATAAAAGAGAGCCATGGGTGATGGTCTCTGTCAGAATCCAGACTACTGTAATGGAAATACTGCTGGATATTAAATAGCAGATAAATTCCTCTAATTTTTTTGTTATATATATATAAATAAAACAAAAAAAATAAAAAACAAAAAAATTAAAACTTTCTATAGGATGCATGAACGACGTTCACGCATCCTTCACAAAGTTTACAAAGGATGCATGAACCCCGTTCATGCTTTCTGGTGAGGGGAGATGCATGAACGAGATTTATGCATCTTATATCACAACTGCGCAGGATGCATGAACCCCATTCACGCATCTCTCCACGTCAAAGATGTGTGAATGGGGTTCACGCATCTTGAGACCCATTTTTAAAAATATTAGTAACCCTACCCCTTTTTATAATTTTTTTAAAAAAAAACCCTATTATAAAAAATCCCTCTGGGTGGGTGGGGGCTCAGCCTTGAGGTCTTCATTTTTTAGGGGGCTCAGTATTGGTGGTTAGGAGGATCTCAAATCAATGATAAGGAGGTTTCAATGGTGAGGGAATTGTTTTAGCCTTCTACTTCCTCAAATGGTCGCTGGAAGGGTTTTGGTTTGACGACTGCTTCAGATTCATCAACAATAGATAAGGATTCCTTATACAACTATGTGAAGTAAAATTAGGAATTGGGTATGTGAATCCATCCTCATAATTCAGATATGTGGTTCCTTTGGATATGTGAAACTTACTGCAATCATAAAATCATCAATGTGAGTGTAATGGAAAATCTAGATATGTATCCATTTGGCTATGTGGGTGGAATCAAATATTTGGCTGCGTGAACCCCATGGAAAATTGGATACGTGATCAGCACTATGAATCAACTACATGGTTCCCAGTTGCATATTTGGATATGTGGTGTCCTTCTAAAAAAGTAGTTATGTGGTTCAGTAATTGAAAACCCCCTACGTGATGCTGCTCAAAATTTGGATGCATGGCCCCATCACAATTTGGATACATTAAAAATGGTGACATTAGAAAATAGCTATGCGGCCACCACTTTGAATTGGATAAGTCTTTGTTTCATCTAAAATCACAATAATATAACCAAATAAATGACCAATAAAAATAATACAAAAACAATAATTATTTGGAAAATAATTAAATACATAACAAGCTAAAATATTTATCTTCAAACAAAAAGAATGAATTATTTTAATTAATGAATTAAATTAAAATAATGAAAAAATAAGAAAAATTATTGATTAAAAAAATAGCGAAGATAAATAAATCAGTTAAATAAAAAGATTAATTAATCAAACTAATATTTATTACTTTGAAATAAAACTGAATATATAATTAAACAAATAAAATAATGACATTAAATAATTGAAATTATTATTTCGAAAAACAAAAGATGAATAAAGAATTAAAATAATATAAGTAGAAAATTTAAAATATAATAAAGAATAAAAAATACTGGTTTACAAAAACTTATTTATTTAACTATAAATTAACCAATTAACTCAAATAACCAATGAAATTAATATTTTAACATTAAATTTTGTGTTTTTATAATAAAACAAAAAATTATCAACTATTGCAATAAAAAATTAATTTGATAATAAAAAACACAGTTAATTACACTAAAATGATATGGGAAAAAGTAAAGAAATAAGTGCCACATCAACCCCCCCACACTTAATCAATTTCACTCCCATGAAATTTAATGTATTTTAATTATTAAAAAACATGAAAAAATAATGAAAAAGTCCCGCCTAAGCTCTAATTCAATCTAGAATCAAAAGGAATCCAAAAATCCCTTTAAATCTTGAAATAATCATGCCTCCTTTATGAATTTCACTCAATACCTCATTTCCATTTCAAAATTGAGTTCTAGTTCCAAGAGTGAAATTGGTTAGATAAAAGTGGAAATCAAATTTTAACAAGAGACATCAGAATTAATAACTCTCTCCTAGGTTTCAAAAATCAAAGGTCCATGATTTTCACTTCATTGATATAACTCAAATGATTTTTATATAAGGAGATTATCCCCTTATTCATTTGGTTTCAAAATTTCCCTCACACAAATGAGATCGTTTTTTGACAAGGTATTTTATATTAATTTTCCTAGACATATTTTATAGTGACCTTGTCCTTTTACAGATATTATTAGATGATTTTATGCATAATTAACCATAAAATACAACAAAGTATCATAAAGTATAGTGTATTTGAAAGATTAGTTACATAATTAAACATCATGAAACCAAAATAAAAACATCTTTTATTTAATCTTCATAATGATCTCTTAACTCCATTTGATCCATTATATCTATATAGGAAACCCGAGGAATACATGAATGAAAGGGGAGAGCTAAAAATACCAATAAGGGAATAATCAAAAGAATAAATCATAACACATAGGTTAGAAGGCATAACATGATGACATAAAAAGTAATGGAACATAAAAAACATATAGAATCATAACATATAGAACATGAGATAATTTAATCATGGTATCATAGAAATGTGGCAACAACATACAACATGACATAAGCATGAGTCAAGGATAACCACCAAGACCATTGCACATAACATCTCATGAGACTAAACATTACCCAATGCATTGGAGAAATATCTGGGAAAACCCATCATAACATATTTATGAATATGTGTGCCACATTAAGAATCATATATAAGGAATCAAATATAAATGTAAGGGTTACCAATGGAAAGAATTGGGTATCATAATCATGTAAGAAGGTATAACAAAAGGGAATATCATAATGGTGTCCATGAAAGAAAGTATTTAAATAATAAATGGACATTAATAAGGGAAAATAGGTATATATCCTAATAATTTATGTCAAACTGAAGTGAAAATATGTAAAAATAGTGTTTAAGAAACTTTAGAAATAAAACATTTTAGTGCGGTTTAAGGAAAATATTAAAGATTCTTTAAAACAGAAAAGGAATAATTGTTTATATAAAACTAGATATAAACCAATAATTTTTTTCATGATAAAATGAATTATTTTATAAAAATAATTGTTTCTTAAAATATATTATGGAGAGAACTCGAAAATGGATAAGAAATCG
Organism: Viscum album; assembly: GCA_963277665.1. Lineage (NCBI taxonomy): Eukaryota > Viridiplantae > Streptophyta > Magnoliopsida > Santalales > Viscaceae > Viscum > Viscum album. The sequence goes on along the minus strand of OY728148.1, from coordinate 326,018,281 downwards.
GGAAGTTCCCTTAAATCGGGCTTGCTTATTGGGAAGAATTGAGAAGAGAACCTTTTTAAAACATGTATATCCCTAAAAAAGAAGGATGAATTGATCTGGATACATGAATTTGGAATACATACACAAAATATAAAAGATTTATATAAAAATAAAGAATAATTACTTTGGGGTAATGAGAGAGAAAGCGTAACCTGAAGAAAAAATGGAGGTTCGAAAAGAATCCCTTACCTTATTTTTGAAAGTGTTCTGCACTTGTACTTAATGTCCTGTATAATAAAATTAAATACATTAATTAATTAATTCAGAACATTTTATACATTAATTTTATTTATTATAATTTTATTATGTTCATTTATGGCATTTTTTACGAGTTATAAGATACAATTTCATCGTTCATGAGTGTTCATTTCTTTGGTTTTCATGATCGGTTTACTTGTATACATGTATAGAAAATTATGTAAAATAAGAATAGTTGTATAGAATTGAAATTATATGTTATTAATGAAATTAAATAATATTAAATGGTCTTATATATCATTTTGTTTCTATATATGAGTGTGATTCATTAGATAAAACATTAATGATAATCGTTTAGATTATTTTGGTGTTTTTTGATCATCATGAACTTGTTTTGTTTTATTAATTAATATTATGTATATATAATGGTTACAAAACATTAAATAGGTTTTAATAAATATATTATAATTTTTAACCATAAAAATGGTTTTATGACCATTCTTTAAGGTAGAATTGAAAAATGAAAACACATCATCCACGAAAGTGGTAAATCGGCACCTCACGGGCGATGTTTTCATTTTTAGAATAAAAGGAGAGGGGAATAGAAATGATGATAATTTTTTCCATTAACATAATAAAAATATAGTATATAAATTATACTAGAGTTATCATGTGACTTGGGTAAGTGTAGTTGAGGAGAGAATAAGAAAAGAAAAGAAATTGAAAAGAAATTAAAAGAAAAAGAAAGAGGTTTTTACCTCTTGAATTCCTCTCCTTGAGAATCTCCGTAGGGGAACTGGGTTTGGTATTTTATTGAGACCAAAGAATCTTGGATGTGGGGGGTATAATTGGGATGATGATTGGGTATAATTTTTACAATTTTTAAGGATTTTTATGTGTGAGGAGAACGGGTGGTGAGGGGTGGTATTTATAGTGAAGGAGAGGGGTATTTTTTTGATTATTTTTTTGATTATTTTATTATTTTGGCTCAAGAATATCAGAAGTTTGAACCTTATTGCTAAATATATTAAAATAATTAACGAGATTTCAAGATTATGAGCTTACATCAGTCATACATCATCTATGAATCAATAATTCATGTATTTTTTAAATACCATAAATTATCATATTTCTTTATTCACAAAAATTCAACAATTTTAGAAAAATACAAAAAATTCACCCCAACTATTTTTATACATGTAGAATTCAAAAGTGAACTCCATTTTATGAAAATAATTTTCTAAATATGATAAATTTAATTTTTAATTAAAATCATCATTTACTCAAAAAAACCAATTTTAAAATTATAACTGATTTTATGACACATTGAAAAATTAATTAAGGTCTCATAAAATTATATTATAATATTAAGAAAACAAAATATAAATTTATGAATACATTTTATGAAAAAATATTTTTGTTTAAATCATTATTTTAATTATAAAATTATAATTAAATATTTATAACTTGTAAAAATACCAACACTTAATTTATCATTTCTACAACAACTATTTACTTTTTCCAAGGTATAAATATATAATATTTTCATTTATAAGATACCCAAATTATATTTATACTTTCATAGGTGAGGTTACTATTCTATTGGTTGTATTACTATTCATAAGGATCATATTACTATTCCAAAGGTCAAGTTACTATTCAATTGGTATAGGTTCCTTATTTTTTGAAAAAGCCTCTTATTCCATTAATTATTCATTTATAAAGTTTTTGTGTTATTTTTGTGATTTTATGTGATTTATTCTAAATGACATAATTATAAGAAAAATTTCATTGATAGAATTCTGGGTCATTACATTCTTCCCCCTTATGAAATTTCACCCTCAAAATTTCATTTTACAAACTAAAGGGAAAAAGGTGAGGGTACTTATCCTTCATTGATTCCTCCAATTCCCATGCTGCCTCTTCATACTTATGGTTACTCCATAGTACTTTGACCAGGTGAGTGGTCTTATTGCATAAAACTTTATCTCTACAGTCCAATATCTTCACTGGATATTCCTCGTAAGAGAGATCATTTTTCAAATATACCACCTCTAAATTCAGTACATGTTAGGGATCCAGTATGTAATTTCTCAATAGGGACACATGGAATACATCATGTAATTGAGACATGATAGGCAGAAGTACTATTTGATAGGGCATATCTCTGACATGATCAAGGATTTTGAAGGGGATGATGTACCTGGGACTTAGCTTTCCTTTCTTCCCAAATCTCATGATTATTTTACATAGAGATGTGTGTAGGAATAACATGTCTCTAACATTAAAATCCAGATCTTGTTGATGATTGCCTACATAGATCTTCTATCAACTTTGGGCTACCTTGATGTGCTACTGAATAATTTTCACCTTTTTTACCATTTCTTCGTCCATTTTAGGTCTTAGAATCTTACATTCACCAACTTCATCCTATCATTCTGATGTTCTACATCTTTTCCCATAACGGTCTTCATATGGAGCCATTTAGATTCTCGAGTGGGAATTGTTGTTGTAAGAGAACTTTGCGAGAGGTAGATGTTGGTCCCATCCTCCTTTGAAGTCCATAGAACATTCTCTCAACATGTCTTCCAATGTTTGAATAGTCTGTTAGGATTGGCCATCAGTTTGAGGATGATAAGTCATACTGAAGTTCATCTTAGTGTTTAGAGCATGTTGGATACTTTTCCAGAACTTGGAGGTTAATCTCAAATCTCGATCGGATACAATCGATAGTAGTACTCTATTCATCCTTACCACTTCTCTGATATATATCCATGCAAGTTGATCCAGTGAGAAGTCCTCTCAAATTGTAATAAAGTGAGCTATCTTTGTAAGATAATCCACAACAACCCATATAGCATTGTTTCCTTTGGATTTATTTGGAAGTCCAGTGACAAATTCCATGACGATATTTTTCCATTTCTATGTTGGTATGAGTAATGGTTACATCATCCCCTTAGACTTTTACCTTTTATAATTCACTTACTGACATACTAGACACTTTGATGTATATTCAGTGATATCCTTATTCATAATTTTCCACCCATAATTTTCTCAGATATCTCGATACATATTGGTTCTTCTAGGGTGAATAAGGAAGTGTCACGACCTGACCTGTATTAGGGTTGAACCGAAACTACCCCAATCCCACCTCCATAGGCCAGGGGCTAGCGACTAGCACTGAAGGAATAACAAACTCGGGGAGGTATTTGCCTAAGTACCTATACACACACACACACACATAGCCAACTAAATGAAAAAGTTCATAGGAAAAGGAAAAACAAGATACAAAACTGCTATATATAAACCACAAATATGCATCAACCTCCAAACAGTACAAGTACATAAAAGTAAATTAAAAGAGAAAGGGAAAAAACACACACCCAACAAAAAAAAGTGCCACAACCCAGCATTGGGTGGTAAAGTAGAATAACTCAAAGAGCCCCACTCCTAGGTCCCAAGCTATAACCACCACACGTAGTCTAAGCACCCCATATCCCTATGCTCCTCTGAATTCACGATCAACCTTTCCGACGTTTGTAAGGGAACACCGAATGCATGAAAAGCCCAAGTAGGGGAGAGAATAAAAATACTCAGTAGGTTTCCCCAAAGGATCAAGGGAGCAGTAAGAGAGGTACTCAAGAGGGAAGCATTAGATTGGACAAGGTACAATAAAAGAGTATAGCTCAACCTAATAAAGAAATTAATTAAGCTCGTACATACATGAGGAGCTATAAATGTAAATAAGATGAACTTATTGCCGAGTATTCACTACCATTAGTAGGGAAGTAGACTCATCTAACCACGAGAAGTTAGACATAGAAAGCACGTGGAATACCCTGCATGTCTTCGCCTCTCCTGGAAGGAGAGTAACCAAAACCCAAGGAGTGGGTACTGCAAATATGATATATATATGCTCAACTAAAAAAAAAATCCTAAATGAGAGAGTAAGGGGATCTCCATATCACTAGATCAACCTAGGAAAAGAGTCACCAACAGTTTTAGAGGTAAAATCCATCGATTCCCAACATCCCACACATCTTCCCTAAATTGTATGTCAAAGGGGATCAATCACTACACCTTGATACTATCTACTTTGGGAGGGTCTATCTCACCTGCACGGTTTTAGGTCGCGTCACAAGGACATGTCTTGGTGGGAAAACACCCCTATTTCTTGAGATTCCAAAGTCACATCAAGAACATCTCCTTACTATGCCACACAGTCGAGAGATCGTGTCACAAAGTCATGAACCCACTACCCAGCCCCGCTGGAGGGCATGCTCAGAAGATTCATTGGTGAACCCACTACCCAGCCCTGCTGGAGGGTAAGCCTGAAAGAGTAAACGATGAACCTCACTGCCCAGCCGTGATGTAGGCTAAGTCCTGAAAGAGTAATCAGTGAACCTCACTCCCCAATAACACTAGAGGGTAAGCCTTGAAAGAGTAACCGAAGGACCTCACTACCCAACCGCACTAGAGGGTAATTCCAAAAGAGAGAGAATGACGAACCTCGCTACCCAGCCCTGTTAGAGGGTAAGTCCTGCAGAGAGAATGAAGAACCTCACTGACCAGCTGGTATTACTATGGTGATTCTAAAAACATCACTACCATCACTATCGTTATCAAGCATCTCCTCGAATAGGCATCACACCCAGAACATCAAGCATCATCTCAGATAGGAATCACACTCAGAATATCTCATATCATACATCGAAAACCACTACATAGGGAACCATCACATTCTACATAGAAAAAAACTCAGGATAGGCTACTCACAATCCAAAATATGAGTTCAAAATAAAGAGTTACGATAGGTAGAAGATTCGTAAAGTGGTACATGGCACATGTGGGGCCCACAAAACGTGTGAACCTACCTCATCATCTGGCCATGTACCTAGCTATACTTGGGTAGTAAAATATGATCAAGTACACACAATATGTTGTAGTGTACTCCCAGAGTACGTGGCTCCTCTATCCAAAAGGATGACGAGTTCACGTTGCTTGTTACTGATCTGAAGGGAGAAAACATAATTCTACCGACATACCTATTACAAACGGCCTTGGATAACCAAATATATCACACTATTGAGATCCTTGTAGAAAGATGCATAGGATTGACTATTTATTCGCTCAAAACTGACTCCCTATGAAGAAGCTGTATTCCACTACACTGCGCACAAATAGTGCCATATGGGGCCCATGCATCCATACTGAAACACATCACACAGATCATACCATTGTGATTCCCTCAGAAAAAACACATGTGATCATCTATTCATTCATCCAAAATGGACAACCAGTGAAAAGGGTGTTTTTCACCGCAAACGCTCGATTAGTGCTCAATCATTACCGATCATGAAAAGGATATACACATCCAAATAGATCACACCATTGTGATCCTTGTGGAAAATGACACAAGGTAGAATATTCACTTTCCCTAAATGGACTTCTGATGCAGAAGTTGTGAAAAGATGCATTACTCTCAAAAAGGCATCCTGTGGGGCACATGCCTCGACCCTGAATTTAGTCAGGCAGATCACGTTATTGTGATCATCACGGGAAAACACATAATACTGACTTCTAGATCATCCAAAACGGATACCTGATGAAAAATTCACATTTCACTACAAACACCCGAAACATGTCTCATGGGGCCCACACCACTGTTTCATTTTAAGTGCTCGAAATCAGCCTTGAAAATTTTGCCTCAACTCTAGGGTCACAACGCCTTTGAAGGCACGTCAATAAGATGTCAGATGTAGAGGTTACGTCTGGTACAAGAATCATCGAATAATAATAATTATATTATTATTATTAAAAATGGACATTTTGTGTCACCGAGCCTCAAGCCCAGGGAAAAAAGATCTCAAAATAGCCTCAAAAGGTCCGCCATGAAACAAGGATTGTGTGTCCATAGACGGCATGCAAAACGGACCCCCCAGATTGAAATATACGAGGTTTTTATTAAAAACCTCAGTTCGAACCGGCCAGGACCGGCCCGAACCGGCCCAAATTGCCGGCCTCCACTGCACTCGCCGTGCCATCCGCCGCACTCGCCATGCCGCTGCCGTGCTCTGCTACCTTCCAAAGTTGCCCTCACTAGAACCCGCGCCAGAAAACTTTCGAGGACCACCACAGTCACTCCAGTGGTATAAATCGCGATAAGGGACCATATTTGGACTCCTTGGGACAAGATCTTCACAGTGCTAGCATCTTCTTGACAATCCATCGACGTTTCGGCATGGCTTAAAGTAACTAACACTTTTTCTCCTCGCTGCGCTTCCTCTGGCACCCGAAAATCGAACTCGAGCATAGATGGGGACTCTTCAAGTCGAGGGCTTCACAAATATGGGTCCAACTCCACAATTAGAGGTCATTTGTGCAAAATAAAATTTTTTGCGATGAAGAAAATGAAGAAAGAAAAGAATGGGAAATCAGAATTTGAAACAGATGATGTCTATTGTTTGTTTGGACATCGTTAAAGGATTTCATAATAGAGAAAATGAACAGAAGTTGAAAATGATGACAAAATATTCAATTGGGGGGATACATAATCAGAAATAGAAATTCTTCCTCAAATCTGGACTTGCCATTGTGTTTTTTGTGCTCTGATATATCAACGTCTGAAGTTTTATCACAATCCGACGATGTTTGGACATTGAATCATCATCGGCCAGAGCTTCTCTCTCTGAGAGAGAAATGGGCCAACCCTGGCTCATTCTTATAACCTCCTATTTATATGAAACTACCAACAGATGCAAAATATGAATCTCCCGTACCCTCTCAACTGAGGTCACACCTATGGTAAACACCATGTTATAAACTCAAAAATAGTCTCATATTTCTAATCCAATTCCCTGTTTGGAAGTTATTCAAAGTAGCGTTTCAATTTAAAAAATTTAATCTAATTATTTTATTTACAATTTTCCCTCTATGACTTTTTCTACAGATGGAATGCACCAAAAAATCTTATACTCCTCTTAGGGTAAATGGTACACTCCAGACTCAACCATGACCTCAAATTTCCAATCCAATTTACCGTTTTAGATTTATTTGGGTTTGAGATATTAAATGAATGAATTAATAAATTAATTCATCCATTTAACATACCGCTAATGAGCGAGGGGTACGAACATCCCGCACCAACATATTTTATGTTGCGCTTAGGGTAAACACCACTTTCTAGACCCAAACGTGGTCTCATATTTTTGATTTGATCAACTATTTAAGAGATATCCTATTTCCGTTGCTTGAATAGTACACAAATACTTAATATTTTTGTATAATTTATTCTGAGCACACTGGGCCTCAGAATTTCACGCTGTCTCAGTTCCTAGATCTAGAAATATATGTAGAAATATTTCAAATTCCTACAAGGAAAAAAATGTCTCTACATTATTTATTCCTTAAATATTTTCATCCCTGAAAATAAAAACTAGGAAAAGAAACTCAGGATACTGAGATCAAATTTGTCTCTCTCGATCTCAGGAAAACCTACACATCACCATGCTAGAACAACACATGAACCAAAGGGATGGTATGTACTCATAAGGTATACTCCTTTCAATGACATGTGTAAGAACACGCACATATCTCATCAGCTCTGACACGTGGAAGATGTCGTGTGCCCACTCTAGCTATTGGGGGGGGGGTAGGGCAAGGTGGTAGGAAACCTCTCCATATCTAGCGTGATTCTAAATGGCCTGAAGAAACTCAAGGGATAGTTTAATTCCCCAACTAAACCTATAAATTTCACATCATGAATGTAATCATGGTTTGTCCCTAGAATTGGGTCTCATGATTCCCTCTATCAGAATATCCACCTGGTGAAACACCCAAGGATATCTGGTCACACAATATTTCATAGTTGATGCATCACAACTGAGACTCTCTAACACACTCAAGAAGCGAAGAAGTCAACACCATCGACTAAATAAAAGTTGTACCCTTCTGCTCCACCAAGGTCAGCTACAGGGAAGCTAACTGTTATGAAACTTCCCGCACTTGGAGAGCCTGGGATTTCCTGATAAGGGAATCTGCTACAATGGTTCCAGTTTTCAGAGCATAGAATACCTCAAAGTCATAGTCCTATAGAAATTTCAACCAGCACCACCATCTCAAGTTCAATTCTCTCTGGGTGAAGATGCACCTGAGACATTATTGGTCTGAGCAAACTACAAAGCGCTCTCTCAGAAGGTAGCATCTCCACATTCTCACAGTGAAGACTACTGCTGCCATCACCACATAGTGTTTCACGTATTTATGTTTATGGGGTGTCCATAACCTTGAACAGTACTTGATAATATAATCAAGATTGATGCTGATCACACAAGGTGCCAACGAATAGGTCAGGTGAGAAAAATCATCCAATTGAAAGAGGATAGACACAGAAAGTATGTGGTATAACCCACACATCTTTTCCCCTTTTGGAAGAAGAGTAATCCACAAAACAAGAACTCTAAAAAACCCACTAGTGGAACCTAAAGCAAAGGGATGTCCAGCAGTAAGACTCCACTGGAAAATCCAAGACCTACTTCGACACTCCACTTCACAACCCCACCATGAACACACAAGTTAGAGGGATTCATCCACCACACTTATATATTATACCCTTTGGGTGTCACTATATCTCCCTCATAGTTTTTCTCACATCAAAAAAATGTGTCTCAGTGGGGGAAGAACCCATCTTTCTTGTACATTCAAAGCTATGTCGAACAACACCAACACAGGGTTACACCGACACCCTGCGTTACCCTCGGTAAATCCTCAAGCAAGGAGTTGGAAGAAAAGAGTACCTCATGCAGTGTATAACAAGTTATACTAAAAAAGGTAAAAAATACACAGAGCATACATATTATTGTCTCATGCACTACAGAATTGTAGAAATCTATAGAATGCAGCTGCCCATGGACCCAACTGCCAGCTTCTTGAGCCTAACGTCGTCTACCTAGTGGTGGTGGAAGGACCTCACAATGTCCTCCACCAACCACAATTCTTCCTGTTCTTCTTCCAACACTACCTCCCTGGGGACCAACATGTCCTCTCCTGGGAGATCCCTGATCACGACATTGCCTCTACTGTGGTGGTGCATCTACCAACTTCCTGGAAAGCTCAACACATCTGGTCGGGTATTCTCATACCATGTGACTACGACCATCACAAGCATAAAACTGTCCCATACAGGGCATCCCCAACTCTCTACATTGTCCCCAACCATGTGCATGAGTCTTATCATGGGGAGGCCTCCTACGTTGAGGGATTTCCATCTGACATATTCTAGTTGAGGTAGACTTCCCAACTCTGTTACATCCACTGCCAAAATTGGTCAATTGATGCCCCTCTTAAAAAAACCACTCTGTCACTAGTGCTTGCTCCAGCACCCCGAGATAGGTGAGTATGCACAAGGGAACTACGATGGTGTGAATATCCCCTATGGAGACCCTACTCAAAATTTCTTTCCTGGAAGTTTCCATCATTGATCACATCTAAAGAGTATTGAGTAAGGTCTATGAACCTAGTCGCATACTCATCCACCGTCATCCCTCCCCGCTGAAGCTCCAGTAGCTCTTGAAACCGTATGAAGAATAAACAAGAGGGGTATTACTGATCATGAAAAAAACTACTATAAGACATCCCATGAGAGTGAAGACTCATTGTGAATATGAGTATCTCGACTCTACCAATGCCAAGATGCTCTGTAGAAAAATATTGGCTGTCAAAGCCACCATCTAACCTATTAGTGTTCGAACAAGCCTGAAGAGGTGAACCATCGACTCTAGCCGACCCTTCACTACTTGAGGGTATAGCTCACTATGAAACCTAAGTGGTCTATGATGCTGGATCTCGTGGAGTGTGCTCAGCCTGCGCTCACCATTGTATTTCACTGCCGGTACTAACTACTACTCCATAGGTGGAGGTGCTGCTACCTACCCTCCTGGAGAAAGGGGAATCATATAATGTATCCTGAACTGAGGCATTGTCACTCATGGAATCATCATCATGAATCAGAGCTAGTATCCTGGCTGGCTGTCATTGCCGAGGTATCCTGAATCCGATCTAGGAGTAATGTGGTCAAATGAGCACACACACACACACATATATATCAATAATGATGGGGAGTTGACTCAAGAAGGACAGTCAAAGACTCAATCCTATATGATTCATGTACCAATGTTCCCTGCAACAACTGTCTCAGCATGTTGAGTCGACAGGTGGGTAATCAAGGTCTTAGTGAATGGCTACGTTAGCAGCCACACCATCACTGAACTCCCTAGCCTGATAGCCTCTCTCGAGACACGTTGACACTATTGACCTAAAACCCAACCAACAAGTGTCTCAGCATGACGAACCACCTTTGATACCACTTTTTCATGACCCGAACCATATTGGGCTCGAACCACAACTACCCTAAGCCAACCTCCATAGGCTAGGGCTAGAAACCAGTGCCAAAAGCATAAAAAACTCAGGGATGTCTTTGCCTAAGTACCTATACACACACATGCAACCAAATCAATGAAAAAGTGCATAGGTAAAGTAAGAAAAATATACAATAATTCTATATATAAACCAAAAATATGAATCGACCTCTAAATAGTACAAGTACAGAAAAGTAAACTGAAAGGGAAAGGGGAAAAATGCACGCACAACCAAAAAAAGTGCCACAACCCGACAACAGGTGGAAAAGTAGAACAGTTGAGATAGCCCCACTCATAGATACTAAGATATGAACACCGCACGTGGTCAAAGCACCCTGTATCCCTATGCTCCTATGAAGTCACGATCAACCTATCCATCATCTGCAAGGGAACACTGAATGAGGGAAAATCCCACGCAAGGGTGAGTATAAAAATACTTAGTAGGATGCCCCGAAGTCTCAAGGGAGAAGCTAGAGAGGTAATGAATAGGGAAGAAGTAGATAGGACAAGGTACAATAAAAGAGTACAAATCAACCCAACAATGAAGTGAAGTAAGATTTTCCAAACACGAGTAGATAGAAGGAAAGAATATTAACTTCTTGCCAAGCCTTCTTTACCTTTGGTAGATGAGTAGACTCATCCAACCATGAGAAGCTAGACACGGAAAGCACGTGGCATACCCCATGCATCTTTTCCTCTCCTGGAAGGAGAGTAACCAAAAACCAAGGACTGAGTACTGCAAATATGATATATATATATATATGCTCAACAAAAGAATCCTAAATGAGAGAGTAAGGGGATCTAAATATCATTAGCTCAACCTAGGAAAAGAGTCACCAACAATTATAGAAGTAAACACCATCGATGCCCACTATACCACATATATGTACTGAACTTCAAGTCAAAGGGGATCAATCACCACACCTTGATACTATCCTCTTTGGGTGGGTCTGTCTCACCCGCATGTTTTTAGGTTGCGTCACAAGGACGCATCTTGTTGGAAAAAACACCCCTCTTTCTTGAGAGTCCAAATTCAAGTCAAGAATGTCTCGTTACTATGACGCATAGTCAAGAGATCGTGTCTCAAAGTCGTGAACCCACTACCCAGTCCCACTGGAGGGTATGCTCATAAGAGTAATCGGTGAACCCAATACCCAGCCCAACTAGAGGGTAAGCTCGAAAGAGTAAATGATGAACCTCACTGCCTAGCCGAACTGGAGGGTATGTTATGAAAGAGTAACCGATGAAACTCACTAACCAGCTGCATTGGAGGGTAATCCCTAAAAGAGTTACCATCTAACCTCACTACCTATCCACACTATAGGGTAATCCATAAAGATAGATAACGATGAACCTCACTACCCAGCCTCGTTGGAGGGTAAGACTTAAAGAGTAAATAATGAACCTCACTACCCAGCCCCCCTAGAGGGTAATTCCTGAAGATAAAATGGTGAACCTCACTGCCCAACCAGTATTGCTGTAGTAATTTTGAAAACATCACTTCCATCACCATCATCATCGAGTGTTGCCTCAGATTGGAGTTATACCCAGAACATTGAGCGTCACATTAGATAGGAATATCACTTAGAACATCTCAAATCATACCTCAAAATCCACTATAGATGGAACTATCACGTTTTACATGGAAAAACACTCAGGATAGGCTACTCACATGCCAAAATATGAGTTCATAAGAAAGAGATATGAGAGGTAGAAGATTTATAAAGTGGTACACGACACATGTGGGGCCCAAACAACTTGTGACTCCACCTCATCATCTGGCCATGTAAATATCCATACTTGGGTACTAAACTGTGATCAAGTACCCCAAGGCATGCTAATGTACTCCTAGAGTACATGGCACCTCTAGCCAAATGGCTGATGAATGCATGTTTCTTGTTACTGATCCGAAGGGAGAAAACATAATTCTACTGACATGACTCTTGAAAACAACCTCATATAACCAAACAGATCACACTATTGCGATCCTAGTGGAAAAAATGCTCAAGATCGACCATTCATTCACCTGAAATGGACTCCTGGTGAAGAACCTGCATTCCACTGCGCTACACACTAATAGTGCCCCGTGGGGACCACAAATTGATCCCAAAACACATCACATGGATCATTCAATTTAGATCCCCTTGAAAAAAATACACAGGATCAACTATTCATTTATCCAAAACAGATAACCGGTAAAAAGACTGATTTTCACTACAAATGCCCAATCAGTGCTTGATCACTACCGATCACAAAAAGGCTACACACATCCAAATGGATTGCACTATTGTGATCCTTGTAGAAAAGGATGCAAGGTAGACTATTAACTTTCCCCAAATATACTTCTGATGTAGAATTTGTAAAATGCTGCATTACACTCAAAAAGGCATCCCGTGGGGCCCATGCCTTGGCCCCGAATTTAGTTGGGCAGATCGCACCATTGCAATCCTCACGTGAAAACACCCAAGATAAACTTATCAATCATCCAAAATAGATACCTGGTGAAAAAGTCAAATTTTATTGTAAATGATATAAATATGCCGCATGGGGCCTACACCACTGTTTTAGTTTAAGTGCTCGAAATTGGACTTGAAAAGTCTGCCTCAACTCTAGGGTCACAACACCTCTGACTGCAGGTCAATTGGATGTCGAATATAGAAGTTGTGTCCAGTATGGGAATCATCGAATAATAATAATAATAATAATAATATTATTATTAAAAACAAATGTTTCGTATCACCGAGTCTCGAGCCTTGGACAAAAAGATATCAAAATGGACTCAAAAGTTCCTCCACAAAACAAGGATCGCATGGCCGTAGACGGAACACAAAATGGACCCCCCATATTGAAAGATACATGGTTTTTATTAAAAACCCTAGTCTGAACCGGCTGAGACCGGCCCAAACCAGCCTGAACCGCTGGCCTCTGCTGGCCTCCACCGCACCGCCACACCACCACGGCTTCGCCTCTATCCGCCACCTGCCCTCCAGAGCCACCCTCATCAGAACCTGTGCCATAAAACTTCCACGGACTTCCACGGTCACTCCGGTGGTCCAAGTCATGATCTGGGACTAGATATGGACTCTTTAGGATGAGACCTTCACAGCGCCAGCCTCCGCTCAAAAATCCATCAACGTTTCAACATGGCGTAAAGTAACCACTACTTCCACTCATCTCTAAACTTCCTACGGCGCCCGAAACTCGAACCCAAGCATAGATCGGGACTCCTCAGGTCAAGGTCTTCACAGATACAGGTCCAACTCCCTGATTGAAGGTCATTTGTGCAAGATGAAAAGTTTTACGATGAAAAACGTGAAGAGTGGACAATAAAAATTTGAAACAGACAATAACCATTGTTTTTTTGGCCATCATTAAGGGATTCCATAGCAGCAAAAATGAACAGAAGTAAAAAATGATGAAAAAATATTCAACTGGGGGGGCTGCATAATCAGAAATTGGATTCCTACCTCAAATCCGGATCTGCCGTTGTGTTCGATACGTTCTGATCTATCAACATCTGAAGTTTCATCGAGATCCGACAACATTTGGACATCGAATCACCGTCGGCCATAGCTCCACCATTTGAGATAGAAATGATCCAACCCTGACTCATTCCTCTAACCTCATATTTATAGGAAACTACCATTGGACGCAAAATCAGAATCCTCTACACCCTCTCAACTAAGGTCAACTATAGGGTAAACACCATGCTACAAACTCAACAACGGTATCATATTTCCAATCCGAGTCCCCATTTAGAAGTTATTCAAATCAGCATTTCAAATAAAACAATTTAATTTAATTATTTTATTTATGGGTTTTCCCTTCGGGAATTTTTCTATAGAAGGCCTGTGATGAAAAATCTTATACCCCTCCTAGGGTAAATGATATTCTATAGAATCAACCATGACCTCATATTTCTGATCTGAGTTACTGTTTGAGTGTTATTTGGGTTTGATCTATGAAATGAATGAATTAATAAACTAATTCATCCATTTAATGTGCCGCTAATGAGCGAGGGGTCCGAACATCCCACGCTGACATATTTTATGTTTCTCCTAGGGTAAATACCATGTTCTAGACCCAATCATGGTCTCATATTTATGATTTTATTAACCATTTAAGAGATATCCTATTTCCATTGCGTGAATAGTACAAAAACACTTAATATTTTGTATAATTTATTCTGGGCACACCGAGCCTCAGAATTTCACTTCGTCTCAGCACCTAGCTCTAGAAATATATATAGAAATATTCTAAAGTCTTACAAGGAAAAAACTGGGTCTCTAAAAGAATTTTGAGCTATGTGCATCATTCAGAAGCTCTTTCGTTATCTTTGGATTTGATGGTACACATAGTCATGGCCCAAATCTCACGACTCATTCCTCATCCATTTGGAACTCTAGGGATTTACCATTCATGATATCTTACACATTTTTATAAATTTACACATCATTTATTTGATCATCCTTTATTTTCTACATAAGGGATGATTGATAAATCATTTGAGAAAGGATTGATGATATCCCTTCCATAACAGTTACCATGTACATCCTTTGCAGGCCTAAGAAGATTGGATCCTTCACAATTATCATCATTGATAAATATGCAAGATCCTTTATACTTAGAGCATTCACCACCTTATTTTTTTTACCAGGATAGTAGTGTATTGAGCAGTTGTAATCCTTGATGAGCTCTAACCATATTTTTAGGTGCATATTATGCTCCTTCTATTTGAATATATACTTGAGGATTTTATGATTAGTATATATCTTACACTTCTCCCCATAGAGATAATGTTTCCATATTTTCAACATGAAGATCACAACTGTCAAATCTCGATCATGAGTGGGATAGTTTTGCTCATGGATTTTCAACTTCCTTGAGGCATAGGATATCAATTTATCATTTTTCATTAGTATATATCCTAATCCATTATTTGAGGAATTTATGTACACCACAAAGAGTTCCCTACTTATTGGAAGTGTGAGTATCAATGCAGTGATAAGCCTCTTTTTCAACTCTTTAAAGAAGTATTTACATTCACTGGTCCAGATAAACTTTACTCCCTTTCAAGTCATCTTGGTTATTAGATTTTAAAATCATGAGAAGTTCTTAAAAAATCATCAGTAATACCCAGATATACCAAGGAAACTGCAGATCTACATTATAGATGTTGGCTTGGGCCACTCCTCAATTACCTTTATTTTAGAAGGGTCCACAGATATTCCTTTTCTGGTGATAACATTCCCCAAGAATGATACTTAATCTATACATAACTCACATTTACTATAATTTTCATAAATTTTATCCCTTAGTAAAGTCTCAAACATGGTATTCAAATGCTCATCATGTTCCTCCTTGATCTTAGAGTATATCAGAATATCATCAATAAAGACTACCCCAAATATTTCAAGGTAATATCTAAAGAATATGTTCATTAGATCCATGAAAATTTTTAGATAATTAGTGAGTCTTAAGGGAATCACTATGAACTCATAGTGTCCATACCTTGTTTGAAAGGAAGCCTTGGTAATATCTTCCATCCCCACATTTAATTGGTGATATCCCGACTGAAGGTCTACCTTACATAAATACTTGACCCCACATAGTTGATCAAACAAGTCATATATCCATGGAAGGGGATACTTGTTCTTTATTGTGATTTTGTTGAGCTCATGATAATCAATGCCAAGGTGCATTGATCCATCCTTCTTCTTGATAAATATGACTGGTGCACCCTATGGTGAAACACTGAGGCATATAAAACCCTCATCCAAATTATCTCATAACTACTTCTTCAGTTCTTATAAACCAATAGTGTCCATTCTATAATGTGTCTTTGATATAAGAATAGATCCAAGAATAATTTCAATTGAGAAATCAACTTATCGGTTAGGAGGAATATCAAGAAATTCTTTAGGGAAAACATTAGTGTAGTCTCTCACAATGGGAATGTCTTCAAGCATGATCCTCTCCTTTATCTCAATCATTTGATCTAGATATGCTTTCTCATAAGGCAATAATATCCATAATTGAGATTATGATTCTCAAGAATATTCATCCTCATTCTTACACTTGTATATAATTGGAGGATGCTTTGGGATGTGAAGATTGATATACCTTTATTGATAGTTGATGTTGGATTTGTATAAATATATCCAACCCATTCCCAATATTGTATCAAACTCCACCAAAGGAAGCATGGAAATATTTTATGTGAGGTTAGTCCACAAACATTAACTGAGGAGGAGTTATATACTTTAGATGCAATAATTTTCCCATTTTATATTCTCATAGATAACTCAACCTCCATATTTTGAGGTTGTGTTTTAATAGTTTTACTAAACTTACAAGATAAAAAAGAATGTATAGAACCATAATCAAATAGTATGTTTTCTATTCTTAAATGAATAACCAGTGTACCTTTCACCACATCATTTTTGGGATCCACCTCAATTGTAGTGATATAATATTCCCTTCCTTACTGCCTTGGATGTTGTTTTTGTTGATTTACCCAAACAACCCTTGGATTAGGGTAATTGTTCACATAATTACCATGTTACTTGTAGTTTAAAAACTACACTATAGGATGAGTGTGATCTAAACCTTCTGTTCTTATTTCACACTAGTGGGATTATTCATATCCCTTTGATAGTTATTATCTAGATACCCCATTCTTCCACATTTGATGCATTTCCTCATTCCCTTTAGAGAGTTCCAAGGATGCTTCTTCCCATAATTTTGATACGTGAGATGTTGGATTTTCTTTCCATAATGGGATTTATTTATTGATCCTCCCATATTAAACTCTATTTTCCTCTTTTTATCTTCAAGAACATGAGACCACTGAGAGTCTCCAATCTCTATTTCAACCTTTAGGTAATATCTGTTAAAGTCTCTAATCACCAATGATTTTTAGAGACTCTACTTTAGTCTGTGAAATAAGTGATCCACATTGCTTTTTGTGTTCATGAAAAATCTAGAGGCATATCGTGAAAGCCTTGTAAATTTTACCTCATATGCCCCGATAGACTCATCTTCCTTTTTCTTTAGTATGAGGAACTGTATTTATATATTGAGATGGAGGGTTTGGGGAAAATATTTATTGAAAATTATTTTCTTGAATTACTAAAAATCCATGTAATTAATTTCATATTTGGAATTCAGGTTCTTGATCAGTTTCCACCACCAATCAGCTTCCCCATCAAAATGATAGACCACCGGTACAACTTTCTCTTCTTATGAGCATTTCTAGACAGGGAATATCTTCTCAATTGAGTTAATCAATTGTTCCATAATGAGGGGATCAGAAGATCCACTAAAAATGGGAGGCCTTTGTCGCATGATGTATTCGACTATAACTTGATCTTTCTTAGGATAAGGAGGTTTTTCCACATTATTCAAGTTATTATTCATAACTTGAGCTAGTTGAGGAAGTACTGTCATAAAGTTTTGAGATCTCGTTCCCATCATATTTGAAATTTCATTAGGGAAATAATCACATTTTCTATCACATTTATTATTAGCATGGGTTCTCTTATTTCAATCCATTAACTAAGAAAAAGAAAATACAATTAAGGGGGATTTATTACTTAGCTAATAAACATATAAAAAATAAACTTCAAACATAAAAGGACAAAATTGCAAATAACCATGCTTTGATACCAACTATAGAAACCCTATCCTTTTACACAAATTATTTCATGATTTTAATCATAATTAAACCTCAAATACAACCAAGGATCATAAATTTTAGTGCCTTTGGAAGATCAAGTACATAATTAAACATCATGAAACCAAAATAAAAATATCTTTTATTTAATCTTCATAATGAGCTCCTAACTCCCTTTGAGCCCTTATATCTACATAGGATAATATGGGGAATAAATGAATGAAATTGATGAGCTAAAAATACCAGTAAGGGAATAAGCAAAAGAATAAAGCATAACACATGGGTTAGAAGGTATAACATGATGACATAAAAAGGAATGTAACATAAACAAACATATAAAAGCATAACATATAAAACAAGGGATCATGTAATCATGGTATCATAGAAATGTGGAAACAACATAAAAAATGACATAAGCATGACTCAAGGCTAACCACTAAGACCATTGCACATGGAGGATAATGATTCAAGTCTAACCACTAAGAGCATTTCACATGATTAGCATGAGTCAAGGCTAACCACCAAGACCATTGCATATAAAATATCATGAGACTAAACATTACTCAATACACTGGAGAACTATCTAGGAACACCGATCATAATATGCTCATGAATATCTATTCCTCATGAATAATCATACATAAGGAATCAAACATAAATATAGGGTTACCCATGGAAATAATTGGGTATCATAATCATGTCAAAAGGCATAAAAAAAGGAAATATCATAATGGTGCCCATGGAAGAAAGGATTTAAATCATACATGAACATTAATAAGGGGAAATAGACCTAGATACTAATAATTTATGTAAAACTTAAGTGAAAACATATAAAAATAGTGTTTGATAAACTTTATAAATAAAACATTTTAGTGTGGTTTAAGGAAAATATTAAGGATTCTTTAAAACAGAAAAGGCATAATTATTTGTATAAAACTAGAAATGAACCAAGGAAAATTTTTATGATAAAATGAGTTATTTTATAAAAATAATTGTGGATTAAAATATATTATGGAGAGTACTTGAAAATGTGTAATAAATTGGGAAGTTCCTTTAAATTGGGCTTGCTGATCGGGAATAATTGAGAAGGGAACCTTTTTAAAACATGCATATTTCCGAAAAATAAGGATGAACTAATCTGAATACATGAGTTTGGAACATATAAAAAGAATTTATAAGAATTATATAAAATTAATTAATAATTACATTGGGGTAAAGAGAGAGAAATCACAACTTGAAGGAAAATTGGAGGTTTGGAAAGAATCCCTTACCATATGTTCAAAAGTGTTCGGGGCTTGTAATTAATGTCCAGGATAATAAAATTAAATCCATTAATTAATTAATTAAGAACCTTTTATACATGAATTTTATTTATTATAATTTTATTATGTTTATTTATGGCCTTTTTTTATGAGTTATAAGATACGATTTCATCATTCAGGAGTGTTCATTTCCTTGGTTTTCATGACCAGTTTACTTGTATACATGTATGGAAAATCATGTAAAATGAGAATAGTTGTATAGAATTGAAATTATATGTTATTAATGAACTTAAATAATATTAAATGATCTTATATATAATTTTTTTCCATATGTGAGTATGATTCATTAGATAAAAAGTTAGTGGTAACTTTTTAGATTATTTTGGTGTTTTTTGATCATCACACACTAATTTTGTTTTATTAATTAATATTATATATATAAACTGGTTACGGAACATTAAATAGGATGTGATACATATATTATAATCTTTTTTAACCATAAAAATTGTTTTATAACTATCCTTGAAGGTGGAATTGAAAAATGAAAACACATCATCCATGAAGATGGTAAATCGGCACCTCATAGATGATGTTTTCATTTTTAGAATAAAAGGAGAGGGGAAGAGAAATGATGATGGGTTATTACATTAACACAATAAAATTTCAGTATATAATAGATACTAGAGTTATCATGTAACTTGGATAAGGTGAGTTTAGGAGAGAATAAGAAAAGAAAAGAAAAGAAATTGAAACGAAATAAAAGAAAAAGAAAAAGGTTTTTACCTCTTGAATTCCTCTCCTTGAGAACCTATTTAGGGGAACTGGTTTTGGTCTTTTGTTGATAAAAAATGATTATTTATGTGGGGGAGATACTTAGGAGGACTATTGGGAAGAATTTGGACAAGATTCAATGATTTTTATGTGCGAGGAGAAGGTGTGGTATTTATAGTGGAGGAGAGGGGTGTTTTTTGATTATTTTATTCATTATTTTATTATTTTGGCTCAATACCTTGAATAATTTGAACCCTATCACTAAATTTATTAAAATAATGAAATAGAGTTTGAGATTATGGGTTTACATCAGCCATACATCATCTACAACTCAATAATTCATGTATTTGTTAAATCATTATTTTAAGGTCACATAAAATTATATTATAATCATAAGACAACAGATTATTAATTTATGAATACATTTTAGGAAAATAAATTTTCTTTTAATGTCACGACCCATCCCCCAGGGCCTGTGCCATGACTACCCCAAACCTACCTTCCATAGTCTAGGGGCTGGAGACTATCACTAAAGGTGTAAATCCCTAAAACTGGGAAGACATTGCCTTTATAAACTGAAAACACACACACAATAGAGTATGAGTTGAAAGTAAACACTAAGTAAAGCTATATACAAAGAGTGATGAAAAGTAAAGGGGCTGTAAATACAAGCCCAACTATAAAGTAAAAGGAAACAAGTACAAAAGAAGAAAGGTGAAACAACTGCTGGATCATCCTCCGGGAAATCCTACCTGAAGGGTAGGTATATATAGCCTCCACAACACTCCACGTCCATCCGTCTCCTCTATGTACCGTCACGCTGTGTGGTCCACCTCTGGGTACCGTCCAGTCCTCGTACACTCAGCCTCGGTCAGTGCTGTCCATCGTCTTCATCCAGCACAATGTGGTGCGGGCATATCACATTCTGGGGTTAGTATAACGATACTCAGTAGGGACCCCGAGACCCTCAAGGTCTCACAAAATCCAACAAGGATAAACCAAAAAGTAAGAAAACAACAGATAACCACACTTAGGTATATGCCCATACATATACCTAAGTTATAAAGTAATCCATCTCAATTACAAGGAAACATAAGAGCTACTGACTCATCTCACACAGGTATACAACTTTTGTAGAGTGATAGAGATGATCATATGTAATCACTAATTCATATAAGCTGTCAGACCCACATAGGATCTAGGACCAGCAGTTGGAACTGTCAGACCCACACAGGATCCAGGAGTAGTAGTCAGAGCTGTCGGACCCATACAGGATCTAGGACCAGCTAATCTGTCGGACCCACACAGGATCCAGGACCTGCTATTCTGTCTGACCCACATAGGATCCAGGAACAGAAGTCAGAACTATCAAACCCACACAGGATCGAGGAACAGTCATCAGAGTGCAGCCAGCCACAGGGTTTTTGCAAAGCGTGCTTGATTCTAGGAGGGTCCACTCCCCAAGCTAAGTGTCTTAAAGATCTTCCACATCATAGGGGGAAAATCCAAGCAATACGTATCGAAAACACAGAGACGAGGTGACCAAGCCATTTTATAAAAAGTACACGACATGTTGGAATAAGGCACACACCGTGTCTTCAGACCTCAGGTACTGCCCATGTACACCGGCCCATGTCGAAAGGCTGGTCATGTAGAAAAGTAAGTACATGGTGTGTGATATGGTTACACGCCATGTCTACAGACCTCAGGTACTGCCCGTGTGCAACGACCTGTGCCGAAAGTCTGACCGTGTAGAAAATTAAGTACACACAGTGTGGTATGGTTACACGTCGTGTCCAAGAAACTGGGGTTAGATCCGTGTACATTGGACATGTGCCCGTACACAGCCTCAACCCGTGTTCTCCAACCTGTGTAATTGGTACACAGGGCAGCCCATTCCACTGGCCATGCCTGGCTGTGTGGTGGAGTACATGCCCGTGTACTCCACCCCGTGTCCGTGTACCCTCGAGATACACACCGAGTCTCGCGAAGCCGATTCTTCCAATCTGCGTAGAGAGTACACGTTGTGACTCTTGGATATGTAATTATGCCCATGTCCATGTATTTCCCAGATTACATGACATGTCTTGCGAAGTTGCTTCTACCATTCTGTGTAAATAATACATGCTGTGTGACCAGAATCACACGCTGTGTGTTACTTGTCCAACGTCCATATCTCAAGCCGCAGAACGCCCATACTACATGGTGTGTTCATCAGAAGTACACACCGTGTATTCTAGAATTTTCTAGAAATGGAACCTCCGAACAGCGCGCCTCCCGTGAAGTCCGATCTTCATTCTGACGGTCCGTTCATCATGAAACTTCAGACACTAGGTTTTCCCAATGTCCCGTAGTCTTCTCTAGGGTTTTTGGGCCACCGATCGGCTCCAAAAACACGACTTGATTCTCCTTCTCGAAGAACGGTCCTTC
Source organism: Viscum album (assembly GCA_963277665.1). NCBI lineage: Eukaryota > Viridiplantae > Streptophyta > Magnoliopsida > Santalales > Viscaceae > Viscum > Viscum album. Next base: position 325,995,491 of record OY728148.1, on the reverse strand, counting down.
CCGTTCTGGTCCGATCTATCACCCGCTATCATCGTTGCACCTCCTCTAGGTCGTTGTGGTGTTGGGTCTTCAATTTGGGATCGTTGCATCGCTCAACGGTCTTGCAAAGATCCGTTGTTTGTCACCCATGAAGAACATGAAGAACACACCAAAAATTCACAAGAACGACGGAGGGATCAGGCCGTGTTTGTTTGGCCTAGTCCTTCCATGTTAGTTTGGTAGCAAGCGGGTCAGGAGAAACAATCATGAAAGGAAGATTCAACGTTACTCAAAACAAATCACACCCCTACATCGGATTCATTGACGTTGAAAAAGAAAAAAGAAGAAGCCGTGGACGACGATGTTAGTGTTCTTCAAGGACGGTGCTTCCTCCCTTGTTCCAGTCGGTGATCAAAGAAGAAGATATTCATCGTCAGCAGATGATGCGTTCTTCGATCTTCGATGGTCGTTCTTCATTGGGCGGAGCGTTCTTCGTCAGAAGCCTTCTCCCAAGTTCTCCCCTCTCCCAAGACAAATGCCAACCAAAGTGAAAAGACGTGCCAAATAATAGATTATAATATCTATTATTTTGTTGGAAAGAAATTAAAAAAGAGGTATTTAATTAATTGATGTGGCTTAATTAATTAAATGGGGTGGGTTGGAACCATTAAGTGTAGAGGAGATCAAGAGCCTCTCCCTCATTAATGAGGGGATTTCTAGAGATTAAGTGGTCTCGGGTGGTCCCCACTGCATTAACTCCATATGAAGAGGGGTTTTAGACCTAAGGTGGGACCCACCACTATAACCTCTCATGGGAGGTTAAGTTGTGGTGTCCCCCCCACCTACAACCTCCTCTTGGAGGTTTTAACCAACAAGAATAAAAATAAAGCCACAACTTTGTTTTTATTAAGTTTATTCATAAAAACCCAAAAACTAACTTTCATTCTCGACTAACTGCCGTCGAGGTGAAAGTCTTATTAAGAGAATACCGGTGCTGCGAGTTCAACGATGCCCTCAGATTTCAATTCCAAGCACCGGTTCAAAAGTTATAAAATCCCACTCATATGTTTACTGAACATACCTGAACAAAACTTCAGAAATTGATTTCGGGCACACCGGACCTCAGAATCAAGGGCTGTTAGTTTCCACGGACTCATAAAATTCCCATGTATTTTAAAAAAAATTCCACAGAAATTCCAGGTCTTTAAATTTAAATCATTATATTAATTATAAAATTTTAATTAAATATTTATAACTTAAAAAAATACAAAAACTTAATTTATCATTTCTAAAAAAATTATTTACTTATTCCATGACATAGATATATCATATTTTAATTTATAAGATACCAAAATTCTATTTATACTTTCTTAGGTGATATTACTATTCTATTGGTTGGATTACCATTCATAAAGACCATATTACTATTCCAAAGGTCACATTACTATTCCATTAATATAGGTTCCTTAATTTCTGAAAAAATCATCTTATTTTATACATTATTCATTTATAAAGTTTATTTTTTGTTATTTATGTGATTTTATGTGATTTATGATATATGAAATAATTATAAGAAGGTAAATTTCATTGATAGAATTCCAGTTCATTACACATTTCTTGCACATAGCACTGTGCAAAACACTTATTGAAATTGAAAATGATTTTTATTTAAATAAAAAAATTCACTCAGCTCCCTTGTATTAGAGGTTCACTATGGGATCCCATTTTCCCATAACTTATATGATTATCATTTGAGTTGTCTCCCTAAAGTGATTTCTCAAAAAGATAATTTACCCTAGGTTCAAGTTCAAATTTATAGTTTTCTCAAGTTATAACCTCAATTACATAAAAATATATCCCATCAAACCCCCTTCCCTAGTTCCTAAAGCAAACTTCCACAAAAATAGTAGGGTACAAACACTCAATAATCATGAAATTCTAGAAATTTTAAACTATTTAAAAACCCTCAATATAGAATGTAGTTATTAACTAAGTATGATGCAATGTTTTTCTTATTTTTTTAACAAAAAAGATGGTATTTATAGCTTAAAAAGAATGAAATTTGAAAAAATTTATGTGTGTTTGATGTTTTAATAGTGAAACATATTTTATCTTAATTAAAACCCCTCCCCCACACTTAAAACTCAACAATATCCCTATTTTGAATGAAAGGTAGGAGAAACAAGACAACCATTGAGGTTCAAAATAGATTTGGATTATTAGAGTAGAATAGGTTGTTTTTTTAATGGATAATAGGGAAATTCAAACAAGATTTTTTCCACACAACAAGAAGATAATAAATTCACAAAGTACCCCTACTGCCACTACCAAGAAATCAAGAAAAAAATACGGTGTTCCAAAAGGTTTGATGTATCATATGAGTTCACAAATTATTTTCAAAGGGGCACAAAAATAAAACATGAAATTTCATAGTAACCAATCAGAAATTAAAAAATGAAACATGTAAGACATAATATAAGTAGTAATTTAAAAAAAATAATTAAATGAAACCAGTATAAGTACTAAAATAGATTAGAAATAATTAAAACAATTACTCCTTAGATATGTAGAATATCTTCTCAATGTTGTACAAAAAAAATTTAACCTACCTTTAAACCAATGAAAAATTTATTTGGTTTAAAATTTGAAGCTCATATAAGATGAATATATCAACATTTAGAATTTAAATAATAATTTTAAATTGACCAAAGTTTGAGTTGAATGAAGTTTTTCCCATGTTCTCTAACTAGAATCTTCTTTTATCATTGATGTTTCAAATGATTCTGCCACTGGAAAAAATTCTTACAACTGATTGGGACCACCAACCATAGAACATCTTCACCTCATGGTATCTTGAAAACAACACATGCATACAAGAAGATATCAAACATGAGTAAGAATATAACAATGAAACTCTAGAAACCATGTTTCACCAATACAAAGAGTCACACAACTGAGTGAGGATGATTTATTTAAATAGAAAAGTAAAAGAGAAAAATAAGAAAATCATGGGTTTCCTCCCATGAAATGCTGACTTTAAAGTCTTCATCCAGACTCTATTCCACTAATTTGTTTTAACCATGGTCATTTATTATGTAAGATTAATCATTACTTGAGACCTAAGAATTTCCTTTTGGAAATTAAGCAAGTTCACACAAAACCTCATATAACTCAACAGATTAAATAAATCTTGTAAAAAATTATATAACTCGAGGACTAAGCCTCCTTCCATCAACTGATTAAAAATCTAGAAAATTACTCAATGAATTAGGTAAAGTAGGAAAAAACTCAGCATGATATACAAGATGAAATAAATTCACTTTGAAAGCCCCCCCTCACATTTTCCCTCAAACTTGAGAGTTTCTCATGTTTATAAAAAGAAACAACAGTTGTTATAAGTGGATCACTATAAATTTTAGAGTGACTTTAAAAGGTAACTTCTTTAGGTGAGGTAGTGGGAGAATAATCAAGTTCTTTTAAGAATCTATCAAAATCATGGAAAAAAAATTTCATTATCCAAGTGTTGCATAGAAGTAGGGGTAGACCTGCTATCCAAATTTAGTAAAATGTCCAGAAACTCCTCTAAATTATTCTTAACATATTGAGAAAAGTCATATCTAACTCCAAGTGTAATGGAATGGATTTTTGACTCAACCACAACCTCAAAATTTCAATTTTAAGAAGAAAAATAATCATCACCAAACTCTCTCTAATTAGGTTGGTAGGAATAGGGATCATTTTTAGGGAGGGGATCATGGGAGGGTTTTTAACTCTAAACATATTGAGAAAAATTTTCATCAAGATAACTTTGTCTAGGAAGAATAAAATCATGGTTTTGAGCAATGTATTTCCTAATTCGACTTTTGATTCTCCCTAATTTTCCATTTCTTTTATAGAATCATATTTAATAAAAAGTTCTTCAAAATGTTCACTGAAGTAATCAATGATAAAATCATCAAAGAGATAATGGTTTTACTTTCTAACCTCAGTTTTAAACACCTTATTTGAAACATCGATCAACTTACAACTCACCTTAATTAGAGACTCTTTGTAAACTTGAAATTCTTATTGGTCCTCACTAGCTTGAAGGGTAAGCTTACCCTTTGAGACATTGACGACACCCCATAATTTTCTAAGAGTGGCCTACCTAAAATGATTAGAACCATTTTATCACACTCTTTATACATAATAATGAAGTAAGTGGGAAAATAAAGTTTCCCTACATAAACTAACAAATCATCCACCCTCCCATAAGGGTAGTGAAGCGACCTATCAACAAGCTGTAGTGACACTAAAGTTGGTTTCATCTCCTAATTAGTTCTTGAATTTTTATACCTAACTTAGTTGTTACTTCCCTAAAATTCTCTCTTCGGTTTGATTATATTGTTTTGGGAAGATTTCCATTGTCTCTTCCTCCTAGGTCTCTAAACATTTGACCCAATTGAATTTATAGTCTATGAATTCTAGAATATGTATCCTTTTTTAATGATCCAATCTCACTTAACACATATTGCAATATTTCCTTAAGTTCCCCTTGAGAATTTGAATATTCATCCTCATATTGATTTTAATTAAAAGTTCTAGTATATGAATAGTAATTTGGAGTAGGTGACTATTTAGTCACACCTTGTTATTTATATGATAGGTTGTGGTGATTTTTATATCCAGATTTGTATTAATTTGAGAATTGATCTTGGGTACCCTTATTCTTAGCCCTATAATCCACAAACTAGGAACTCTCATCAGATTGGACAGGGAGGTCAAAGTTGGGAAAAAATCTTTGAGTATGACCAAACATCCCGTAGTGACAACACTGCTCCCAAAGTGTTTGTTCATTAACAAAATCAAATTGAGTAATAGTTTTATCCCTATGTATGTTCCTTTTCATAGTGAAATTATGCTGTGAATTTTGATCAATTTTATCAAACAATTGTTTAATCTCATCACCAGTTAAATTAGAGAAGTCACCCCCATGATATTGATCAACTAAATTCTGATTGTAAGGGGTAAAAGCATTATAAAAAGTATCTATGAGAATATGGGGATCCAATTGATGGTTGGGAATCTTCTTAAGAATACTTTTAAACCTATACCATTCCTCATGAAACAAATATCCCTCATATTATAAAAATCCTATTATTTTATGTATAACTTTTATGGTTGTGTTCCTAGAATAGAATTTGGACATACAATAATTGCAAAGTTCATCCCAAGTTTCAAATATTTCCTTATCCATGTTTTGGAGCCATGTCCTAGCTCTATTCTTAAGATACAATGGAGACACCCTTAACCTAAACTTCTCCTCACTCAAATCTTATAGAGGAAATTTCTAGAAAGAACCATAAAAAGATTTGATAAACTCTAATGAGTCCTCTGCTAGTATACTATTGAATGAAGGAAGCTGAGAGAGATGATACTATTTGATCTCATAGTTCATAAACCTAGGGGAAAACCTTATGCAAGAAGGGTTACTTGATATTGTTGGTATTTGAAACTCCCTAAGTCTAGGTCTCTCAAGAAAAGAACCATGGGTTGTGGGACATTGATATTTTGATTTTAATCTCTTCATAAATATAAGTTTTCCAAAATTTTCATTTCAATTTTCTTTTGTTTTCTAAGAGAAAAACAATGTTTACTAATTTTAGAAATTGGAGTTTCAAGATCTGACTTAGAAGACCTTGTGTGCATATAGAAAATACAAAACAATTTTTAGTTTTTTGAATGATTTTATTGTTTTGTGTTTTTTTAGATTTCTAGGTTTTCTATTTTTTTAAGTTTTTGTTATATTTTTTTTGTGTTTGTATTTTAACATGGCCACAAATGCCTTCCCCAACAACAGTTCCAAAATTTTACATGAACATAATTGAGGATTCATGAAAATTAATTATTTACGGAACCCTACTTACTAATTACAACTAGTATAACAATGAGATGAGTGTTGATTCAACAGGGAAGATGAATGGTGTTTGCAAGTAACCAAATAAAAACTAAAAACAACCAAAAAAAAATAACAATACTAAAATGGGATAGTGAAATGGTAAATATGAGATGATGTGTGTGAGATGAAAGTGTGAAATGAAAGTGGAAGTAGGGAGAACAATAAAAAGAGAGTGAAAACAATCAAATATTGAAATTTGGGAGATTAAAATGATATGAATTTATTAAAAGATTTTATATTATTACTTAAGAGTTCCACAATTGTAAAAGAGTCTGAGAAAAGGTGTTTATCCACTGATCTCTTACTTCAGTGTACAACACAACTCATTTATCTTTCCATAGAAATGATCTTTTAATCATCACTTAGGAATTGAAATGATTCTTAATGGAAAATAGAATGTTAACATTTTCTGTTTTCAATAATTCAGTTAAAATTCCAAGGAAAAGTGATCTCTATCATCACCTATCAGTCTGTAGAATAGTGTAAAATTGATGCTCATTAAGATTGAAAATGAGATCCATGATCTTAAAAAATACCCTTAAACAACCATGGAATTTAAAATAAAAATATATTATTGATTCAAAACACACCAATATAATTCCCCAAATTAATATAGATACTCATGTTTAGAAATAAAACAATAATAAAACTCAATGAAGGCATCTCAAAAATAAAAATAAAAATAGAAATCAGCTCTGTTTTCTCTTTCTCTCTGTGTGCTCCCCTCAGTGGGTGATGGTGTTGGGAAGCCCCTCGATCTTTTTGGGCTCATACATATGTTGAGTGTATTTTTTTATTTTATATGTTTAATTATATTATTATTATTTATAAACATAAATATGTAAATATAAATCTATGAGTTTTTATATTCATATTCATATAATTATTTATTATAATTATTGTTATTATTATTAATATATAAATATAAATATATATACTTATTATTATATATGAATATGTGAAAATTTATAATTATACATATATAATTATATATATATATATTAATTTTCTTTTTTTATTATCTTTTTTCTTTTGGTGCTGCAGTTTTCATCTTCTTAGCAGGGGGATTGACCTTAAGGTATTCATTTTTTAGGGGGCTTAGTAGCAGCGGTCATGAGGATCTTGAATTAGCGGCAACAAGGTTCCAATAATGAGGGAATTGGTTCAGCCTTCTCATTCTTCTAATGATTATTATAAGGGTTCTAATTTGAGGACTACTTCATATTCATCAACAATCGATGGGGATTACTTTTATAGTTTTTCTGATTGAGATTCTTCATCAATGGAGTGAATCTTCCTCAAATACGATGGTGGTCAGTCTTGATTTTTGTAGATCGAGGCTCGACTTCTTCATCTGTCATGGATGTGGGAAGAGACGGTAGTGTATGGGGTGGTGGAAGCTATGTTTTGGTTGCATCAGTGGTGGATTTTTGCAAGAAGATAGCAGTGGTGAAGGGGATGAACATTAGATCCATGTGATACTAATGAGATGATGTGCGATTCTGAGGCCTGGTGAACCCGAAATTAATTTTATAAAAATATTAAAAATATTTTATATCACATGCATGATTTTTTTCATAAATAATTAAATATGTTCTAAATGGAGTATCAAATCAAAAAACTAAGGTCATGGTTGAATTCAGAGCATGAAATTTACCCTAGATGTGACCTAAATTTGGTCAGCACGGGATGACCAGTTAAGGTGGTCATTAGTGGGTTCATTGGTTAAATTAATTAGTTTAATTAATTTATTTAATAACACTAACCAAAATAACTCACAAAAGAGGACTCACATGGAAAATATGAGACCACTTTTGACTTCAGAATGTGGGTTTTACCCTAAGAGCGACATAAACTTGGTCGGGGTCTGGTGTTGGGATTTAGAGGCATTGTGGGAAAGATAATTAAATAAATTGAAATATTTATTTAATTATTTTATTAAAGAGACTAACCTTATTATTTTCTATAAATATATGGTTATGGAAAAATTGTACGGTTAGGTGTGCATAAAAATTGTGGATCTCACTAATAATGGCAGCACATAACCGCTCTTCACTAACAATCGATCTGAATCAAGGTAGGTTTCATAAATTTTGGTTTCTTCCATTTTTTATTAAAAGATTTAGAATGAATTTTTTTATCTTCCTTTGATATGTGGTAATCATTCTTCGCATGAGCCCCGTAATTTATTAATAAATATTATATACCTTCATTTATATTTCTAATGAAAATGGATCGAGGCCAACTTAAATGATAGAAGAGGTTTTTTATTCAATTTATTTATCATGCCTCTCTTCCACCATTCCTTTCCCATTCATCGTTGGTGTTTATTTTGGCCAACGGTTTGAAAAATACCCCAAAATAAATTATCGAACAATTGATATTTGGTGCAATGGTTTGATTCCTATTATCCAGGTTCAAGATCGACTATAAGATTGAGCTAAAATGTTAAAAATCATCGATCGAGACTAGATTTTTGTTCTCCATGGGTTGGTCTGTACGACGGTTCCGAATGCGACGATGAGGTGAATGTCGGGGGATGACCATGCAGATGAGGGTGAATTATCAAGGACGACCCATGTAGATCGGTGTTAGAGAATGTAAATGAGGCCAAATGATCAATGTCGGAGCGTGAATATGAGGTTGGTTGTTAGGGTTTTTGTGTGAATAATGGGGAAGAAAATATGAGAGAGAAATGAAAAAATAAAAAGGAAATTAAACAAAATAAGAATTGGGGAGGAACCCAAGGGGAGACCAAGCTGGTGGTGGAATAAGGTGTAAGTCCAGCGCGTCTTCTCTCTTTTACTTAATATATATTAATAATAATATGATGATAATAATAATAATATTATTATTATCAAAATGATTATTCCGTCATAACTCCTCCGTATGATGTCAGATTGACGCACCGTCTGCGTCAGCATAAAACTAGCATTGAGATAATCGATTCAAAACCAATGTTGGATACTTAATTTAGGCTCTTGACTCAGGTCCTTGAATCTAACATTATTATTATTATTATTATTATTATTATTTTAGAATATTTTATCTGGAATATCTCCATCATATGATGTCGGATTGACGGGATGTTTATAAAATCATTACCCTAATATTGGGTTTGAAATTTTGAGACCAATATCAGGTATTTAATTTAGAATAATGGGTGGGGACCAAAAAGTGCCATTCATGTGTTATATGATGAAATATAATTTTTTCATAGAGTGTTCGATTTGGTCAAGTAAATAGCGTATCCTAAATTTTTTTCTGCATAGAACGTGATGGTGGTCTTCTTAGAGGATTTTAAGATAAAATATAAGATGTTCCAAGTGTGATGCTTCTTTAGGATATGCTCGATGATGCCAATGATTGGGAAAGATCATCAGAGACCGGAACCCTCCTGTTTTAATAGAGAATGGGTCCTCTACATACTGAGTGGTACCCTCCTACTGTGATAGGGAATGGGTCCTCTACGTATTGAGTGGAACCCTCCTACTGTGATAGGGTATGGGTCCTCTATCTACTAAGTGGAACCCTCCTGTTGTGATAGGGTATGAGCCATCTACCTACTAAGTGGAACCCTCCTACTGTGATAGGGCATGATTCCTCTACCTACTGAGTGACACCCTCCTTCTATGACAGGGCATGAGTCCTATACCTATTGAGTGGCACCCTCATGTTGTACCAAGGCATGAGTCCTCTACCTTGTGATTATGTTCTCTTGAATGTGCGACATAGTGGAAAGGTTTGGATCCACATGGTTACTTCTTCAGATATACATGTGAGATGCTAGGCATCAATGATGGACTCTTGGAATTGTTGGTAAACTCTTTGACACGAGATTATTTGTGAGATTTATATCCCATTTATCTCTCATTTGAGTTTCTTTTATGATTATATATATATATATATTTATTAGGTTTCATTTCCCTCTTTATTTGGGTTGAGCTATCTATTTCTACCATATCTCTTATTTCCCCCTCCAATTTTTTGAGTGTCTTACTGGGTATGTATATAGTAAACTAACATGGGATTTTCCTGCATGTTTCATGTCTTATGTAGGCAATAGATAGGTCAGCTATGATTTTAGAGGAGAATAGAGATCCTTGAGTTCATTTGACTGTGTACAGTTTTCAGGTCTTGGAGACCTAGAGATGGTCTCTTTCAGCATTTACTTTACCGATTATTGAAAATTTGGGACATCTTTTTTAGTTGGGCATGTATTTTCCCCTTTAATTTTTAGATTAAACTTTCATACTCTTTGTATTCCCTAGAGGTTGTTACATGCATGGATATTACTCTAGATGTTGCTGTCTTTTCTTTTTGTTTCTATTAACTTTTTCATGGATATGGTTGGGTGTGTGAGTATAGGTACATTAGTAAAAAAACCTCCCGTATTTGTTATTCCTTTCAGTGATTTTTACATCCCTTGGAATATTGAGGTGGTATTAGGGTAGTTGCAGCTAGAAATTTTGCTGGACAGGTTGGACCTAGTGGGTTGGGTCATGGCAGATTGGTATAAGAGATTGTTCATTCCTTGGGGAAGTGTTTGGAGTTTTCCCTATATGAGGATTTGGTTGGGACTTAGGGAAATGATGTCAAAGTTTCTTGAGTACAACTTTCAGGATAGGGAAACTAGTGTTGGTGCGGTAGCTAATGTATCTATACATCGGAAATCTAACCACCTGGTTGTCAACTCATTATACTGAGACATTAGTTTTAGGGAGAATTAGTACATGCATCATATAGGATTGAGTTTTTTACTATCCTTCTTGATTCAGATCCCCAATATATATGCTCATCTAACCATGGTATATCTTGATTAGTTTCAAGTTTCTTCCATGAAGACAACCAGTAAGGTTACTAATTCAAGATCGTGATAGTGATCCGATGAGTGACATGGACTCAGTTTAGGGGCCATCATGAAATATATTTCCTCTAGGAAGGTAGTTAGTAGCACCCCCATTTTTTGATTAGTATATTAGACCAGTATATTAGTTTGAGGATGCATATAGAATTAGCGCACTCTAAAAGTTCTAGAAAAATAGGCCACTGAGGTTTTGTGGTGATCTAGATCCCCAAGCAGTAAAGGGTTGGACTGAGTCATTGATATGAATTTTTAGAATTATCTAGACATCGACTGATTAGATGGTTGCATTTGTTGGACCCATGACACTCTCGAAAACAAACCATATACCCCACTGTCCCACCAAACTTGTGGGATGTGCTAAACTGGGCTACTAAACTGGGCCGAGTATCTGGATATCTCCCCTAGCTAGCTAGGGATTTATTTCACCTCCTCATAGAATCGAACCCAGGGATGATTGACATTTAAACAATTGGGGAGATTATCTGGTACCACTACACATATGGCATGGTGGTACCAGAGAATCTCCCTAGTTGGATAAATTCTAGTAAACCCCATGTTCGATTCTCTGGGGAGGAGAAATAAATCCCCAGTTGGCTAGGGGAGATATCCAAATACCCGACCCAATTTAGTGGCCTGGTTTAGTTCATCCCACAAGTTTGGTGGGCCAGTGGGGTAAATGGTATGTTGTCAGGAGCATCATAGGTCCAACAAAAAGGCGCCTTTTTAACAGACCTATGCCACAACTGGGTCATAGTTTGGCCATTCCCCAACCCTTATAACCCAGTATTGGGCTCAACTGGGGTCATCCTAGGTGGAAAGTATTATCTCTAGGCCCTTCAGGGATTTAATACGCCTCCCCCGTGATTTGAACTTAGGACCTAAGGCTTAACCATCTACTAGGGAGCGTCACGAGTACCATCACACTATAGTGTAGTGGTACCAGAGAAGTTCCCCAGTTGGTTAAATGCTAGTAATCCCTGAGTTCAATTCTATGGGGAGGAAAAATAAATCCTTAGCTGGCTATGGGAGATATCCAGATACCTAGCCCAGTTTATCACTACCCACAAGTTTGGTGGGATGGCATGGTATATGGTCCATTTTTGGGAGCATAAGGGGTCCAAAAAAGGTGACTTTTTAATAGACCTATGCCAGAACTGGGACATAGTACAACCATGATTCATCCCATATAACTTAGGAATGGGATCAACTAGGGCCATCTCATGTGGAAAGTATTGTCCTCAGGACCTTCTGGGATTTAATATGCCTCCCCCATGATTTGAACCTAGGACCTAAGGCTTAACCAGCCACCATGGAGTGTCACGGGTACCACCACGCCATATGGAATAGTGGTACCCATGATTCTCCTTGGTGGCTGGTTAAGATTTACATCCCAAATTTGAATCACAAAGGAGGCATATTAAATCCCATAAGGGCCTGGGGACGATACCTGCCACGTGGGCTGACCCCAGTTGAGCTCATTCATGAGTTATAGGGGCTGGGGTATGGACAGACTAGGAATCTATAGTGGTGTAGGTTTGTTAAAAAGTCTCCTTTTGTTAGACTCGTGACACACTCGACAACGGACCATATACCACGCTGGCCCACCAAACTTGTGGGATACGCTAAACTAGTCCACTAAAATGGCCTGATTATCTAGATATCTCCCCAATCCAATTGGGGATTTATTTCGACTCCCCAAAGAATTGAACTTGGGGTTTACTGGAATTTAACAAACTAGGGAGCTTCTTTGGTACCACTATGCCATGGCATGATATTAATTGTGATGCTCCCTAGTGGATTGTTAAGCCTTAGGTCCCAGGTTAGAATCATGGGAGAGGCATATTAAATCTTAGAAGGGCATGGGTAAAATACCTTTCATGTGAGATGACCCCAATTGAGCCCAATCCTGAGTTATAGAGGCTGGGGAATGGCCAGGCCACAACCTGGTTGTGGTGTAGGTCTATTAAAAAGGCACCTTTTTGTTGGACCCGCGATGCCTGAATAGCCTGAAGGCCTTTATTTTTTTATTTTATTTTTGATAACCCTCCTTTTAAGGGTTCAAGGGAAACCCTAACATTACATTTACCATAGGTATGGAGACATTACAGGACCCTTAGGTCTTAAGGAAATCATATAGACTATGACTACTTGAAACTGCCCCTCCCCAACATCTACATCGTGATCAGATCTCCACCTTTGCATGGATGTTTGGCTAGCTACCCTGTATAGAGATTCATAGGCCCAATACTGATGGAAATTACAAACCATATCATTCTTCCAAATCTATTAGCCCTACTCTAGTGAATGTTCCCTGCTCTTGAATCCTCCTCTAGGGCTGATTCCTTGTAAAATCTATCTGGGCATCAGCATATCAGGTGACCCAAAGGCCTTGAGGTGGCCCGAAGGCCTTGAGGTGGCCCCAAGGCCTTAAAGGTGGACCGAAAGCCTCACTGACTTGAAGACATGGATGGCCTAAAGGCCTTAAGGACTCCAAGCCCAAACCAGTGGCCCAAGGGGAATAGTTCCAGCTACTACAATATTGAACAATACCTGCTACAGTACCACACAATACTACTACAATACTGCTACAGTACTGCTATAGTCCCACCTGAAATTATTCCTCCAATTGGTTTTGAACCTATGAATTATGTATACACTTAGAGAGACCTCACCAACTGGGTTGAGGCTCATGTGCGTCCCATGATGCTCCTTAGAACAGACCATATACCCTGCCGGCCCACCAAACTTATGGGATGCGCTAAACTAGTCCACTAAACTAGGATGGGTATCTGGATATCTCCTCTATCTAGCTAGGGATTTATTTCTCCATCCTAGATAATCAAACTCGGGGATGACTGGAATTTTACCAATTGAGAATATTCTATGGTACAACTACTCCATATGGTGAGGTGGTACTAGAGAAGTTCATCGGTTGGTTAAATGACATTCAGCCCTGAGTTTGATTCTCTGAGGAGGTGAAATAAATCCCCATCTAGATAGGGGAGATATCAAGATACCTGACCCAGTTTAGTGGCCTAGTTTAGCGCATCCCATAAGTTTGGTGGGATTATGGGGTATATGGTCCGTTGTTAGTAGATTCACTGGTCCAAAAACATTGGCATCTAATCTTTTCCATAGAGTATTTGGGAACTGATGGAGTTTAGTCACACAGATGCATGGCGAGTCATCACTCTCATGGTCTGCCTTACATCAGCTATTTTTTGAGGAGTAATACCCCTCATTCTTGTGTTCATTTTAGATTTGAGAGATTTTGGAACTATAGTAGGGAGGGATGACTATTTCTAAGAATTATATGAGGTTAATTGACCTTACACGATGCTCCCTCGACATGATTTGGGATGGATACTTTCAGGGAACTAAAGTTTAAGAAAGGTCTCTACAAAGGTATCTATGCCAGTGTGGTACCTTTTGAAATTTCCACATATGCTGGAATGTTAGTGCAGGTACTAGTGATAGAGATATTTCTATCTGACGGACTCTATGAAACTAGAGTTGGTAGTAGGAATCATAGGTATGATTTTTCTACAGCAGCTAGCAGGCTCCAGTTGGCAGGATGTTAGCATATGAGATCTTCTCAGGACCAAACTCAGGCATGTGGTCATGTATCTTTGGGAATGTGAAAAGGATTAGGGAAGCCTAAAGAAGGTAGTTTCTATTCATGTGGCGGGCAAGGTCACATAGCACATGATTTCCCAATTCGACATACTAAGGAGGGTAGGCAGATAGTAGGCAGACTACCATAGTTGAGATAGTTCCATGATTATAGTTCTCCGAGGAATGTCTATAGAAGAACCTAGGGAGACAAATATAGTAGAGGAGAAAGCAGGGCTCCAAGAGTAAGATCTATTGGTGGTGGAAAACATTATGAGATACTTACACCACCACCACCACCACCAGGTGGACCACGTCAGGCTTAGGGAGTTGGCGGTCAGGATCATGGACAACTGAAGGCTATAGAGTCATATGACTTGAAAAATCACAAGTTTATTAGAGGTATGATATGAGTTTATTATACTATTTATTTATTACTATTAGACACCGATTTTAGTTATTCCTTCATCAATTTACTATTAGTGCGAGAGTTGGAGGTCCCAATTGAGAATTTATCCCGACAACTTTTCCTTGAGGTTCTTACATGGAATGATTCTTCGGTATCTTTTATCTATAGGTAGTGAAATATATCACATAGTGTAGAGGGTTTCTCATGGGACCACTTGGCCATTATTATGAGACCTTATGACATCATCATGGGTATGGATTGTTTTTCCACAGTCTGAGCCTAGATCGATTGTCACCACAAATTAGTCAGATGCCTTTGGATAGATGAGATGATATTATTATTTGTGGGTGAGAGAGATCTCATGGTGGATCAAGTGGATATTATGATTATGAAGCTACAAACCATCTCCCATCAGTTGGAAAGTTTATCCCTTGGCGCATTAGGCTCTTCAGGAATCTGGATTACTTCATTCATGGAGAATTATATGGACGTCTTCCTCAAGTACATTTTGAGACTACCTTCGAGGTGGGAGAAATAGTTTTGTATAGACTTTCACCCCAGTATCACTTCTATATCTTTTATGGCATATTAGATGGCCCATACCAAGCTCTGGTAACTAAGGGTATAGTTGGAGGATGTTCGAGGGAAGGGTTTTATTAGACCGAGTGTTTACTTCTGGGTAGCTCTAGTTTTGTTCATGAAAATGGTAGATGAGGTTTTATGAATTTGTTTTTATTATCATCACTTGAACTAGGCCAAAATAAAGAAAAATTATACCCTTATAAGTATTGATGACCTATTTGACCAATTTTGAGGAGTGATATGGTTCTTAAAGATTGATCCCAGGTCCGGGTACCACCAGTTGATGGTTATCAAGGTTTATAATCCAAAGATGGCATTCCAATGTCATGAGGGACACTATGAGTTCTTGGTGATGCATTTTAGTGTGAAAAATCCAACCACTATGTTCTTGGATTTGATTAACTGGACTTTCTAACCATACTTGGACCGATTTTCTTTCATCTTCATTGATGAAATAATCATCTACTCCGTGTTAGAGGAGGAGAATGCAGATCACTTGAGGATGGTCCAAGACTTACTTTGATAACACAAGATATATGGTAAAATGTCAAAGTGCCAGTTATGGATCCATGAGGTTCAATTTATAGGTCATGTCATCTCTGAGCATGTATTAGCTATGGAACTGGCGAGGATTGATGCAGTTCTTGATTGGGAACCACCTAAGATCATATCAAAGTTGTAGAGTTTTCTTGGATTGGTGAGGTACTACAGGTGGTTCGTGTCATAATTCTCTAGTATTGTATTTCCTTTGACTACCTTGATGTTTAAAGGGTATCTATTTACTTGAAAAAAGTAGTGCCAGAGATACTTTGAGGAGTTGAGGCTGAGGCTGACGAGTGCTCCTATTTTGAGATTTCTGAAGGAGGGAGTGGGGCATGTAATGTATTATGATGCCTCTGGAGATGAGCTCAGCTGTGTGTTAATGTAAATGAAAGTAGTGATCATATATGGGTTAAGCTAGTTGAGACCCCATGAGTAGAACTATGTGAATCATGACCTCGAGTTGGTAGTGTTAGTCTTCACTCTGAGGATGTGGAGGCACTATCTTGTGTGAGATCGCTTTTTTGTTTACTTATACCATAATATTCTCAGTTATGTCTTCAAAAAAAGGGTATCTAAACTAGATATATAGGCATTGGTTAGAGTTTCTACAAGGCCATGACTTTGAGATGATCTATACTCTTGGGAAGGGAAATGTGGTGGTATATCTCCTTAGTAGGAATTCATAGGCTTGCTTGGTGGAGGAGGCATCTTAGTAGTTATCTTTTTTATGGATAACCCTAGTAGAAGAAGAGGGTGTAGATTTTCTATGATCAATGCTGTTGAATTCCCCACTTCTCCGGTGTGTGAGGGAGGATCAATTGGGATACATTGACTGTGAGGTTCTATTTGACCAAATATCCTCAAGATATTCACTAGATGGATTTTATGAAGGAGGAAATAACATCATCCTATTTTAGGTATGGATGATGGTCTCGATAATGATGTAGGATAAGGTGATGAGGGGGTTTCACACTTCTCCTTTGGATGTACATACTGATGTGGGGAATATGTACAAGAACCTTCAACGGTAGTTTTGGTGGATTTTCATAAGACGTAGTGTGGCTGAATTCATCTCTCAACACCTCACATGTCAATAGGTGAAGGCCGAGCACTAGGTTTCAGCAGGTTTTTTTGCAACCCCTTGATACCCCGTAGTGGAAATGGTATGAAATATATATGGAATTCATGATAGGGATTCCACAAACATCAAGAGGCCATGATTCCATTTGGGTGATAGTTAACCAACTTACCAAGTTGGCACACTTCCTTGCTATCAGGGGGTAGAGTTGGGTGAATATTTTGGGGAAATTGTATGTGTGGGAGATCACCCACCTTCATAGGGTGACCCTGACGATTGTCTCTAATCGTGATGATTTTTTTTATCATGGTTGTAGGGAGTACCATAGGAGGCATTTGAGACCCAATTGAGGATGAGTATAGTTTTCCACCCCCAGGATAGATGGCCAGACTGAGTACACTATCCATGTGTTGGAGGATATGCTAAGGGCTTTCATACTATACTTCGTATGGAGCTAGGAGGATCACTTAACTTTGGTGGATTTTTCTTATAATAATATATATCTCTCTAATATTGGCATGAAAAATTTCAAGGCCCTATATGGGAGACCCTACAAGCCACCCTTATGCCAGACTGAGATCAGTGATACATCTCTTGTTGGGCTAGAGATGGTGTAGATGATGATGAAGAAGGTCCAGGTGATCCACAAGCGAATGATGAAAACTTAGACCCAACATAAATCTTATGTTAATTATCATCATAGGCCCTTGAATTTCAAGTAGGGAGACCTCATTTTATTTAGAGTCTT
Organism: Viscum album; assembly: GCA_963277665.1. NCBI lineage: Eukaryota > Viridiplantae > Streptophyta > Magnoliopsida > Santalales > Viscaceae > Viscum > Viscum album. The sequence goes on along the minus strand of OY728148.1, from coordinate 325,977,735 downwards.
CCCATGGTGATGATTGTAGAGATTTGGTAGCATAGAAAATCTATACTTGAGGTTCATTAGGTTGTTTGAGATATTTTAGAGGGTTAGTGAGGTTTCTTACCACCTTGACTTACCCCCAAAGTTATATTTGGTGCATTAATTCTTCCATGTATCGTAGATTAGGAGATACATTCATGATCCCACACACATTATTGATTGGGGAAAGTTGGATATTGAGGATGAAACCACCTTCATGGATCACCCAGTGGTAATCAAAGATCAACAAGAGAGGATCCTGTATACATGTACCATTCCCTTGGTTCACGTGTTGTGGCAGTATGAGAGCATAAAGGTGGTCTCCTAGGAGCGGGATAACTAGATGAAGGCTCAGTATCCCCACATCTTTGCATATTTTTTTTCTTTTCAAGAATGAAAAGCTTGAAGGAGGTAATAATGCAGAGACCCTGTTTTTTTACTTATAAGACTTTGAAATATATCAATGAATTTTTTTAGATCTAGATACTGATACAACATGAAATTCCAATCCCCAGTGATCCCATAATGAATTTTATAAAAATACTAAATATATTTTATATCATGGGAGCACAGTTTTTCAGAAATAATGGAATATCTCCTAAACAATGTCTTGGATCAAAAATATGAGGCCAAAGTTGTAATGACTCATATTTTCTAAGTATTTTTTTAATATTTTATGGATAATTTTTGAGAATATGTGCTGAGACGATGTGTGATTCTGAGGCCCTGTGTACCTAGAATAAATTTTTAAAATATATTAAATAGTATGCATATTCAGTTTTCCTAAAAAAGTGTAATTTCTTCTAAATAGAGGCATGTGTTATAAATTTGAGGGTACCATTGAGTTTAGAGCATGATTTTTACCCTAGGCATGGCATAACCTTCTTCGATGCTGGGTGTTTGTGAAAAAGTCATCATGGGTGAAAAATTGATAAAATAAATAAATTAATTGAATTATTTTATTTTATTTGACACATCAACTGACTTTTCCTATAAGTATGTAGATAAGATGAAATTCTGGGGTTATCTGCATAACCCTAGAGCCATTAGAGAACTATTGGAAAGAGCATTGGAGGATCTCTCTTAGATGGACATCAACCAAATTGTAGATCTATGATCAGTGTGCAATGTGATTTGGGGATCTTTCCAAAGACAATGAATCAGGCTCATTCTTCTTCAATGATCAATCCATCTCGAGGTTGTACATTTTTTTATTTGAATTTACTTATATTTTATGATTCCTATGATGAACATGAATCAATCAACTAATGAATTGATTCATGGATCATGTGTATTACTGGTATGGGTTGGATTTGTTCAGGATCTGAGAATTATATTTGAAATTATTGTATTTTCTCTTCATTTTTCATTCTAACGGAAAATAATTGATGCCAATATAAAAATTAGTTGAGGTTTATTCCTCATGTTTATGATTTTAATTTTCTTCCCTATTTATTCATTCATCGCGGGAAAATATCTTGGCCTGTGGTTCGATAAATATCAGTAAATCTAACATTTCACACTCATTTATTTGTGCTATGGTTCAATATCATAGATCTAGGATTAGATCAATGATGGGATCGAGATATGATGGAAGTGGTAGTGGATCAGAAGGATTTGGGATACCCAATTTTGTGTCCTTGGTGTGTGGAAATGGATGATGCGTGTAGATGATTTATAAACATAAATGAAGGGCCAAAACCTGATGATCAATGATGGCATGACTCATTAGGTTTTTTTTCTTGATTTTATTCTAATATGTGTGGCCGAATCGATGATTGGAGGTGTGGGAAATGGTGTGAGATCAAGATCTAGAATTTTAGAGAAATTCAATAGTACATGACATGTATTGCAGAACTACACACCATGTGGGACCCTCAAAGTGGATTCTAGGATTTCCATTAAAAGTTAAGTATCACACAACACATGAACCTTTCACATGATGCATGAATCTTCTTGGTTGGATTAGTGTGTAACTCAAAGGGCACATAGACATTGCTAGGAGTACATGGGCATGGACAAGCTGTGTAATCTGACACGAACATGGCCATGCCAAGTGTACAAGGGCTGAAGCACATAGGTATGGGAATTCCATGTATGTTTACACAGACATGGGAATGATCCATTTACATGGTCATAACCTGGTGTTGTTGGGACAATCTCTATACTACTAATACACACCATGTACCCATTCAAAGAATTCATAGAGCCCTTGTCCTCTTCATCTTGGACAAGTTTTGTTAGGGTGCGTTCCCTTGATTCATTCCTTGAGGGTTAGTATAGAATCATGTCCTGCATATAGGATAATGATCTATTCAGTAGGACTTATTGGATAGAGTTCTTGGAATCCTTCTGTGAGGCTCGAAGTGAGATCCTCTATCATCTTCTTTCCCTAGGGGGAGTTTTTGGTACTATCATGACCAACACTATATGGGTTTCGATCCTCTAATTAGCTAGTTAATTCAGACTGATTTTTTGGTATACCCCAAATACTTTGGTTTGATCCTCATATTTTTATTGTATCTCTTCATACTTCCATCATATACTTCCTATAACGAGACCTAATAAGCATTACCTCTCATATAGACATCATCAGTGTTATATGACTCGTGGAGTGTGTTCTCCTAGATGAGTGCTATGTGAAACCTTCGAGTAGGAATCCTAGGCTGGCATTATAGTTGTGACTTTTTCTTGAGACTGTGTGTATTTGTTGAGTATATCTGGATATTCTTTTTATATGTGTTGTAGACATATACTGGTGTAGAGATGACTATTATTCTTATTGTAACGTGATTTGTGTTTTTGGGGTGTTCTACTGGGTATTGTTATACTCAACCCTACACGTGTTTTCCTACACATGTCATGTATTTTGCAGATGATCGATCTTTTGAAAGAGTCCTAGAGGGACCAGGACCAGATGATGCTTAGTGAGCCACACAAACTGAGGTGTATTCCTACAGTTATCTTGATAGCAATCCCCATTTTACTTTTAGGTTGGACTTGTTTTCAGACTCTTAGTGGTGGGATTGTATTTAACCCTATTTACTTTCTAGTGCTTGTTTTCATACTCTGGTTGTGGAATTTGGATGCATGCATGCATAGTTTATCAGTTGTTTTACATTTCAACATTGTATGGGCTTGGAGATGTGTGTGTGTGTGTATACAAGTACTTTAGGCTAAGGTCTCCCATGTTAGTGATATGCCTAGTCGCAAACCTATTCCCTATTAGAGGTGGTCTTGGGGAGTCATGAAACAAGCCCCATTGGGATGGGTCATGACAACAGTTGAATCCAAAGCATGAGATTTACCCTAGATGCGACCTAAATTTGGTTAGAGTGGGGCATCCAGTTAAGTTAGTCATTGGTGGGTGGTATAAATTAATTAATTTTTTAACAAACCTAACCTAAATAAATCACAAATGGGGGCTTGTATTAGAAATTAGCGATCACCGTTGAGTTCAGAATGTGGGTTTTACCCTAGGTATGGCATAAATTTGGTCAGAATCGGGTGTTGGGTTTGAGCACCATAGTTAGAAAAATTATTAAATAAATTGAAATATTTATTTAATTATTGTAGTAAAGATCCTAACCTAAATATTTTCTATAAATATATGGTTATTAAAAAATATTAGGGCTAGCCGCATGACCAGAATATTTGAGGGGAAATATTAGAGGAGAACACTTGGATGAGAGATGACCAGATTATGGATCGATGATCAGTGAGAAGAAGAGTTATGGATATCACCAACAACAACAACATAGAACAATTCTTCATCAAAAATTGATCCAAATCAAGGTAGGATTCATTAATTGTGTCTTACACCCCTTTTGATTAAAATAATGAGCATGATTTTTTTATCTGCCTTTGATCTGTGGTAATCGTTCTCTGCATGAGACCAATAATTTATTAATAATTATTATAGATCTTCATTTTTCATTCTAATGGAAATGAATCAAGGCCAACTTGAATGATGGATGAGGTTAATTATTTAATTTTTTTATCATTCTTGTCTTCCACCATTATTCACCTGTTCATCAACAGTGTTTATTTTGGTTGGTGGTTCGAAAAATACCCAAAAAATAAATTACTACACAACCAATATTTGGAATAATGGTTTGATTGTTCATATCTTGTTTTGAGATTGACCATGAGACTGATATGTGATGTCAAAAACCACTGATTGTGATTGGATTGGTGTTATTCATGGGTTGGTCCATACAATGATTTGGGATGTGACGAAGAGGTGTGTGTCAGGGACTGCCTATGCAGACGAGGGTGACTGATCGAGGGAGTCCCATGCAGATCGGTGCCAGAGCATGTAAATGAGTCCGTATGATCAAGGTTGGAGTGTGCAGATAAGGCCAACTGTTAGGGTTGTAGTGTGAATAATGGGGAATAAGATAAAAGAGAGAAATTATAGAATAAAAATGAAATAAAATAAAAAAGGGGGAGAAACCCATGGGATAATAGGATTGGCGTGGAATAAGGGTGGGGGAGACCAACATGAATTATCTATTTTCCTTAATATATATTAATAATTAAATAATAATATTAACAATAATATTATTATTATTATCAAAATACCGATTCCATCATAACTCCTCCATACGATGTCAGATTGACGTTCCCTCTATGGTAGTGTGACCCTGGTATTGAGATGGTCGATTCAAGAACAATGTTGGATACTTAATTTGGGATCATGACTTGGGTGGTTTGAGACCAATATGAGGTATTTAAATTAGACACATGGGTGGGGCCCTGAATCTCCCTTCACATGTTACATGGTGAAATGTATTTTTTACCATGTATTTGATTTGGGAAAGTAAATAACATATCCTATGTGTTTTTATTCATATAATATGATGGTGTCCTTCTTAAAATATTTTGAGATATGATACAATATGTTCCAAGAATGAAGCTTCTTTAGGTGGTGCTTGATGAATACCCGAAAATAAATCACTGCGCATCCGATTGTTGGAGCAAGGGTTTGATTCCACATATCTAGGTTTGAGATAGACTATAAGATTGAGATTTGATATTAAAGACCATGGATCAAGTCCATATCAGTGTTCTCCATGGGTTAGTCCGTGTGGCGGTTCAGGATGCAATGACGAGGCATGTTTCAGAGGATGCCCATGAAAATGAGGGTGGCTAATCAAGGGTGGCCCATGTAGATCAATGCCGAAGCATGTAAATGAGGCTAGCTGATCAGTGCCTAGGCTATGTGTGGAACAAGGGGGGAAGACCAATGTTCCTTATCACTTTTACTTAATATATATTAATAGTAAAATAATAATAATATTATTATTATTATCAAAACACTAATTCCATCATATTACCTCTGTATGATGTTAGATTGATGTGCAGTATGTGCCAGTGTGGCCCTGGCATTGAGATAGTCAATTCAAAACCAATGGGTGATACTTGATTTAGGCTTGTGAATCAGGTACTTGAAGATCCCAATAATAATAATAATAATAATAATAATAGTAATAATAATAATAATAATAATAATAATAATAATAATAATAATATTATTATTATTGAATAATCTTGTATCTGACATATATCCATCATACGGTGTTGAATTGACGAGATTTCTACGGCATCATGACCCTGATATTGAGGTGGAAATTTTGAGACTAATATCGAGTATTTAATTCAGTCTCTTAGGTGGGTACCATGAAGTTCCATTCGTACATTATATGATGAAATTCATTTTTTTCATTGGGTGTCTGATTTGGGTAAGTAAATAGCATATCCTAAACATTTTTCCTATATAGAACATGATGGAAGTCTTCTTAGTAGATTTTGAGATATGATGTATGATGTTCTAAGAATGAATCTTCTTTATGCGGTGATCAATGACACTAGTTATTGGGTAGGATCATGAGAGAGTGACACACTCCTACTGTGACTGGGCATTGGTACTCTACCTATTGATCAGTACCCTCCTACTGTGATAGGGAATGGGTCCTCTCCCTACCGAATGTCACCCACTTGATATAACAATACATGGGTCCTCTACCTACTAAGTGGCACCATCTTGCTATTATGGGGCATGGGTCCTCTACCTACTGAGTGAAACCCTCCTACTGTGACAGGGCATGAGTCCTCTACATATTGAGTGGAACCATCTTATTGTACCGGGGCATGGTTCCTCTTCCAAGATATTGTTTCCCCTCGAATGTGTGGAACCATTGCTAGGTGTGGCTTCACATGGTTTATTCTTCAAAAAAATATGTGAGATACTGGGCATCAATGATGGACTCTTGGAACTGTTGGCAGAATCTTTAACCTAGGATGGACTGTGAGATGGAGATACCCTTTTTGTCTCATCCAGGTTTCTTTTATGAGTATATATATATATATTATCGAGTTCTGTTTACCTCTTACTTTGGGTTGAGATGTTTATTACTGTCACCTCTCTTATAATTCCCTCCATTTTTAGGGCATCCTACTAGGTATGTATATACTCACCCTTTCATAAGATTCTCCTTCACATGTCATGTCTTATGTAGATGACAGATATTTCAGCAATGATTTCAGAGGAGCATAGGGATCGTCGGGTGCATTTGACTGCATACAGTGGTCGGGGCTTGGAGACCAGGAGTTGGTCTCTCTCATCATTTACTTTACTAGTTATTGATAGGTTGGGATATATTTTCAGGTTAGGCATGTATTTTCACCCTTTAATTTTCAGATTATGTTTTCATACTCTTTTTATTCCCCAGAGGTTGTTACATGCATGGATATTACTCTAGATATTACTATATTTTCTTTTTATTCATCTATACTTCTACTTGTATATGGTTGGGTGTGTGTGTATAGGTACATTAGAAAAATTACTCCCATATTTTTATGCCTTTAAACACTTGTCACCAGCCCCTGGCCTATGGAGTCAGTCTTGGAGTAGCTTTGTCTTTGCCTTTCGCTGACCAAGCGGGCTCCGGTGGGTCCGATCGTGACATACATGGTTCCTAGTTGCAGATTCAGACACTTGGTGTCTTTCCAAAAATTTAGTTAGGTGGGGTATCAATTGAAAATTCTCTACGTGATGCTACTTAAATTTTGGATACGTGGCCCCTTCATAATTTGGATGCAATAAAAAGGGGGTTGCCGGAAAATTACTACATGACCACCACTATGAATGGGCTAAGTCTTTACTGCATCCAAAAGAACAATAAGATAACCAAATAAATAATCAATAAAAAATAACATGAAAAAAATAATTATTTTAAAAATAATTTAATACATAAAAATCTAAAATATTTATCTTCAAAAAAAAAAGAATGAATTGATTGAATTAATGAATTAAATTAAAATAATGAAAAGATAATAAAATTAATAAATTAAAAAAATAGTAAAGATAAATAAATCAGTTGAATAAAAAGAATAATTAAAAAAATATGATTTATTACTTTGAAATATAATTGAATATAGAATTTTAAAAAATAAACGAATGACATTAAATAATTGAAATTATTATTTTGAAAAAAACGGGATGAACAAATAATTCAAATAACGTCATTATAAATTTTAACATAAAATAAAGAATAAAAAATTATTGTTTACAAAAATTTATTTATTTAACTATAAATTAACCAATTAACCTAAATAACCAATGCAATTAATATTTTAACATTAAATTTAGATTTTTCATATCAAAACAACAAATTATCAACTATTGTAATAAAAATATTAATTTGACAATAAAAAAAGTTAATTATAGTAAATGATGCGGAAAAAAATAAAGTGATAAGAGTCACATAACCCATATAATTCCCATGATTTGAACTACCAGTTTTAACTTAAGGAACCATCCTTTCCATTTAGAAGCAAGGTTTGATGGGAATCCCTAGATCACACCTAAGGCATTCCACTCAAAGTAATCAGGCTAAATTCAGGGAGATCATCCCATAAAATTTACCAAGGTACCTCACAAGAATCCACAACATTAATATATGGAATTAAAACAATATAAAAATTATCCTAATCCAAGGGGGAGCTACCCTAATGAATTCATGATAATTAATCTAAGATAGATCCAATGGTTCGCTTAAGGAATTATATAGCAGTGGACCTCCATGAATCCAAGGGTGTCATCACACCCTAAAATTCATGTGATTAACCAAGTGGAATCCAAGGCTCACTCATGAAATTCCACACATGTCTAGGCTTATACAGAATCTAAAAAACCCTCTCAAGGAATTCCAACCTATCACCATACCAAGAAAAATTCATTTAATAAACTTTATCTACCAAACAAGAATTATCAATTTACAACAAAACATCACTTGAAAACAAAACCCCTAGGTTCCTCTTCATGGTCCATTTCTACTAAAATACCAAACCCATGCCAATTAGTTCCATAACTACCATTACATACAATTTTTTTACCAAAAACCAATCCGCAGGCATCACTAGCACCGACCATCCACATAACTAGTATTATTGGGCTTTTACTATTTCATAAACTATTACTCAATTATTTTTTAGGGTCATTACTTACCACTTCATGGTTACCATTTCATTAAGTTCAATTAAAAAGGAAATTATTTTTTAATTATCAATAGTTCTGAAATACCATTTCACAACCATCAATTCCAACCAAAATTTCCCTCTTAGACCATTTAAATCATAGTTAAGCAACTAATTGTTAGGAATGAGGGACCCCTAAGAAGAAACCTCCATCCATTGTACCAACTAAGTTTGTTTTTCTGAAAGTGGAATCCTCTATATTATTGTTTCAATATTTCTTTATATATACAATTTCCCCACAAATCCAAAATGTAGAACCTTGACCAGTCTATTTACTTAAATTTCTTATCAGATTGTATTTTTTATGATAATATTGTGAAGCATTTTTATTTCACAGGATGGAACCAACAGATAGAAGTCTATATTTTCTAGAAGTTTATTTTCACCAGGTATTTTTGTTGGATAAAAAGGATGGATGTTTATTCTCAAGGTCCCTCTATTACTAACACTAATGACATTTATCCCCTTCAAGGATAATTACACTACTAATAATTACTCATGGAATTACCCATTCCTAATAATTGAGGTATATAAAAAGGGTCATTGAACTATGAAAAAATAAATTTAAAATAATTAATTAAACCAAGGTCAAGGAACAAAATGGATGGAATGACCACACCAAGAATACACTTGGAAACAAGGTAAGACATTGGGTTAAATTAAATGGATCACCTACCTTATTCTTAATTATGCCCACTCATCAAGTATTGACAATCAGTTTGGCCTAAATTATAAGAAAACATAGAAGTAGATAAAAGCACTAAAAATAGGGAATATTAGATTAAAAGTGGGAGACACTACTATCCATTGAAATAAATTAAGTAAAAATGTAAGTGGACTCATATACTCACATTGGGATCTTGATCACAAATGAAGTCGGTTCCAACAAATAAGGATTAAGGGGGTCCTTCAAAGAATTAAAAGGGTAAAAAAGGGCACGAGATAGAGGATAATGGCCTTGAGGGAGACCAAAATATTAACCAAGGGGTTTAAAGAAGAAAGGAAAAAAAATACCATTTTACCCCTTCAAAAAATAGACTCAAGGGCCACTAGATAGCTGGTGAGACCAACAGGGCTACCTAGATTTTGGAAAATCCACTGGCTAGTTGGTGGCTAATGTAGAAGCTCTAGATAGCTCCAGTATTCCTCTAGTGCTCTCCCAAACCCATGGTCCGTCACATAATTGTCACTTCACATCCAAAGTGTCTATTTTTAGGGGTTAAAACCATTAAAACTTGAATATTACTTCTAGCTAAAAATCTGACCTCTCCACTAAATGAAAAAGACAAAATTCTCATCAAGAGTCAAGGACCTTCTATACACCTACCCATTATAAAATCCCCACCATGACACTTATCATCCTCAAGAAGTTATAGTGGCCATATAACAATATCACCCAACCTATGTTGGCCTCAAATTGATTCTAAACAACTGTGTTTCATCCCCGAACCCACATGCACTTCCAAAATGTAGTTCCAAATAGAATACACAAGGCTGACCAAACACGCGGTAATGCTAAACTTATTGTAAAATATAATTAATAGGATCCATGAATTTTTTATATCCCAATACATCCCCATGTTGTTGTCTAGTTGATTACCTAGACTATGGTGCTCCACACTATAGGATTTATCTCATAAGGATGATTTTGAACCTCATTCTCTCTCTCCATCAGAATTTTTATATAGAAGCTTATTCTCAATGGTCCACCAACCCACTCGACATGGTTCTCAGTGCACCATAATTCAACACATGCAAGATCACTGACCAACACTGGTATTAAATCTCATTTTCCATCCTAGAATCCAAAATGGATGTGCCTCCACCATCTAATCACAACTCAAACATGTCGAATCTTCCTTGAAAAGATCTAGAAAAAACCTAAAACTCCCCCATATTATCAATAAGACATACCTGAAGCATTTCTGACTCACTACTTCCAACATCATGAAACAACACAAGGTGAACCTCCTTTGACTGACCTGCCTCAAAATGCTCAGCTACTATCAATGTTCTACCTCACTTACCGATCCTAATGCCTAGATACAAAGGCACCCTAAAATTTCCCAATAATGCACACTATTGTCTGAACCTAACATCTAGTTTAATTTTATAATTAAAACCTCAAACAACTAGAATGACCACTACTAAATAGTGATATTTGATGTGTAGTCGATCTAAATCCCACTCAGATCACCTCAAACCATCACAGGCTCAAGGCCGATGCTTCATCCCCTTCCGATATAACATATGGTTTCATATTTGATACTCCTTAAGGTGTCTATTGATTTTACCTCACATTTATACTAGCCATTAAATGACCATAATGAACATTCAGACACACACAAAGGCCTAATTTCGGCCTAATAACATTTAGATAACCTCAACTCACCCCAATACTAATGTCAATGCTCAGAATCCCATCAAAATCACTTAAGAACTTACCTTTTTTAATTACCTAAGGAATCTACATTACATTGAAATTGAAATTACACTAACATATAGTGTCGTTACAACTATCCAAATGCCGGTCCATGCACCAACACCATTTCTATAATGAGAGTCACATGACCATGACTAGAATGACACTCCCCACCATAGGAGAGTAATTTCCCTAATCCCACTAGAACAACACCCTCATATTAATAGCTCACATATTTTCCATCATTGGACATAATAGTCGGATGCATCCAAACTCACTCACACCCGAGTTCTTCTCCAACCATCGAACACTAATCAATTTCAGATCAAGAAACACTATTGGTTAGAGTGGAAAACTTAAGAGGGGGTTGATTTATTTTCCAATTAAAATTTATATTAAAAATGATTTAAAACTAAATCCCACAATTTATTAAAAATTCCCAATTAACTAAAATTGTATAATTATATAATTTGATCATTCAAAAATATTATTATAAGTTTGATCACAACTTAATTAAAACAAATTTAAAAGTATTTTAACTTTTTAAATATATTAAAATGAATCAAGAAAAGTATATAAAACAAAATTTAAAATTAACTATAAAAGTATTATTTTGAAATTGAGTTTTGAAAACTAAAATAGACTTGTTTTAAAAACAAAGTAGACAAAAAAGAAAGCACACAACAAAATAAAATAAGAGGTTCAGTCTCAAGCTGAGACATAGTATTCTTTACTTGGAAATTACCCATTACTAAGTAGTTTATTAATAAAATAAACTAATACACAAAATATATTATTTTTTACATAAAAAAACTATACTTTAGTAGTTCAGGCTATACAAGACCTCTTCTACTATTATACATAGGATAAAAAATGTAAAATAATAAATGAGAAAGAGTGTATAACACTATTAAATACAATACATGAGCATGTATTAAAGAATAAACTAGGTATAAAAAATATAGATTGAAATATAAAATTGAAATGAAATAGCATAGGATAGAAAGTGAGAAGATTCGATACAACTCAGTCTGATCAGCTATGGTTGATCAAATATCTTTAAATAAGTATTTGAAAAGGCTCAAATGAGTTTTTATAGATGATTCAAGAAAAAAGAGTATCATGGAATGTTTAGATCAATTCCTTTGTATATTAGTATTTCTCAATCACACACGTATTCATTTTTCCTAGTTTTCTATGTGAGGCTCTGCATCTTAAAGAGATATTTTCTCTAAAATAGCTATTGGAGGATATTCATTCTTTAATCCACATACTCATTTAATTATTATATGCACTATCTCTATAATTAATTCTCCAAATTATAGTTATTGGGGATTTGAAAAATACTCCACTGATTAAGTTATACATGGTCACTTGTATTTACTTAAAGCACAATCACTTTGGCTCACAGTTGGTTGGAACTGTTAGTTAGTGGATACTTGGCATGGTCAGTTACATTTTTTATTGCTGTCACTTATTTTCTTCTTGTGGTAGGTTCATTTTTTCATGCAGTGGGTTCCTTTGTTCATGTGCTAGGTTCCTTTTTTCATGAAATAACTACATTACACACACAATTAGTTAAACACTTAATAAATATTATAATCACCTATCGTATGGTAACTTGGTTGTTGATGTGGTGGGTTGAGTCCTTCATATGACCACTTGTATTTTCAATGCGCATTAGGTTTAGTACTTATCATGGTCACTTGATTTGTTATTGTGATAGGTTCATCTGTTCACATGATAGCTTAAAGACTTATACTGAATTAACTCATCTAATACATAGTTAGTTGATTGTACATGTAGTTAGTTGGAGTTCAACATTTTCTCACTTCCACATGGTTACTCAACCTTCACAGTCAGATCAATTTCTTCACATGGTAGCTTTATTAAACACATTGTATTTTGTAATGGTAACTTCAATACTTATATAATTTTATCATTTTGTTTAGAAGATTAGTTGGCTATCATAAAACATGAAATTAATTTGTAATATAATAAACATGTTTTGGAATCATTAAAATAAGGAGGTGATGGACTAATCCAATAATACTTTTTTTGATGATAAAAAATTATGACATATAGAATAAAATAAATTCAATATATCATAAATATATTTGGAATAGATTGAAACATATATTTCACAAAATGTTCTACACTTACCAAATTTTCATAGCTTTTCTTAATCTATTCAATTAATGTCAAAAATTTTTCTCCCCCTTTTGAGATTATCAAAAAGTATATCAGAGGGAAAATAAAAATAAAAAACATTATAGATATATTAGATAAAATAATTATAAAATACTAAACACAAGTGATGATAAAAATAGTATTTCATTAATATCCCAAAGGAGTAAAAAATATAACAATGAGTGTCCCTATCATAAATTCTAATCATAATCACAATATTTCACATACCTAAAGTTGGTTTGGAGAATAGGGTCCTTTCCTTTGGAGGTAGAGGATGAGGTAGGTTGGGTTGGTTGTGTAGGTTGTTCTATATAGGCTACAATAGGGTCTTGTATTACTACACACCTAGAAACTGGTCTGAGATGTTTGAATACTTTTATAAGAGACAAGAAAAATGGTTAATGGTGGAGGTTGTAGTAGCATGAGGGGTTGAGATAATAGGTAAGGAAGGTGGAGCTAGGATGGATGTGTTGGTAGTTTATATGTAGAGTTCTAGAAACTGGGTGAAATCCTTGAATGCTTTGGATCCATGTTCCATTTCTTGAAAATAGTAATCCTTATTTTCCGTAAACTTTTCTGGAATAAGAGTTATAATTTTCATCTTTTCAACCTGATACTTGAATGCTTGGGTAAAGGGCGGAATCTTGACATCACTATCCAATGATCTAAACATATTTTTTAGGTATAGATTGGTAAAGATTCATCTAATATAGAAGTTAATGTCTCTTTTAATGGTCTCTCTATCTCTTCCATCCCATTTGAAATCTTTTCTAGATAACACCAAGGTTTTAGTAGCATGAGTTTTAAAACCATCAAACATCATCTCTCTTGTTTTCTCAAACTCATCAAACACAACTCTTAAATATTCTTTATGAGTTCTCTAATTCTATATTCATCAAAATATGGGATAAAAGGAGCATAAGGTGTAAAAGTAGATTTAAAATCATAGAATAATGAGTTTATATACCTTTTTTCTAGATTTAACATCATATATGAAAGATCTTACTATAAATAAATAACTTGTTCTTTCAAGTCCTTAATATCATTCTTCATAAGTTACATTATGATATGGAATTTGGGTTAAATATGACCAATGATTGAAGAAACTGTCATAAAGATATCTTTATCTCTGATTGGCTCTATAACATTTTGAAAACAAATAAATATTTCTTTCAATACCCCCATTAGATCTGATTTAAACTCATTAAAATAATCTTTTTTACATAGGACATGGAAGAAACTAAAGGGGTAGAAATAGGTATAGAAGGAGATGGATCATAAGTTAGCTTCCTACCATCATCCTCAATGTCCACAGACTTTGTTCCTATAAATTGGAATTCAGATTCATCACTAACTTCTTCTTCGACCTCATGAACATTTGTATGTACTAATCCAATAGGTGTTGGTACATTTCAATCCTCAAGTTCCTCATCAATCTTTGGAGTAAGATTAAATAGTCCTTCCAAAACTTGATCAAAAAAATATATTACAGGAGACACTTCAATCCATTCTGAGAGTCTATATTATCTATTAAACAACCTTTCAAAACTCTTTGATTAGTAGGGATTATTGGTCCAATATCCCAAGGTGGACTTCCCCCAAGGTAATCTTCATCAAACTCATAGTTTCCTAGACCAAGAACTACTAATCCTGGGGATTTCTACCCCTTATAAGGTGCATCTTGTATGATGGGTTTAGGAGTGATACAATATTAGGAGACTTATTTGGACTATATTCATCTTCTTTAGACTCACTTGATTCATCCCATTCAGGTTCATCTACAAAACCACTATCAGACACTTTAGTGTCAAAAATATCCCCATCTTGTAGCTCTTCTTCATGAGAAGAAAGAGGCAGAGGAGTGTAAGGAGGCCCAAAGGACACAATAAAAGAGGGTTCCCTATTATCTTTATATGATTCCCTATCTTACTCATTAAGATAATCTATATCTATATCTTGTTCCTCAACTTCCACTTCTTCCACAAAAAAAAAATTCATCATCATAAGAGTATTCAATAATTTTATTTGGATTAAGGCCTAGATACACTAGATCTTTTAGTTTGATTTGATACTTCAAAGTATCAAACTTCTCATAAAACTTCTCAAAGTCTACCATCCATTCTCTTTTCCAGGGATTCCAATTTACTCTCATTTTACTATATATAATTTTAATTTTGGCATAAACCATTCTAGGAAGTTATTTTTTCATCCACCTGATAAAATAATACTTTATACTCCAAAAGTATTGATATGAACATTGGATATGGTAGAGAATTAAAATTTAAATAGGTCTTACACAAATCTTTTATATGTCTCCTGAAATATCTTCAAAAATTTATCTAAACTTAATTTTTCATTAAGATGAGAAATAACATATCCTGGCGCCTTAGAATAGTAGATTCCCCTTTCCCAGGACCAATCAATTGCTATATAAAATTTTCTAGCGGCATACATTCACCACTGAGCTCCATTGCGGCTGGCCTTCTGGGTGACCCATTCTGAGTCAATTATTCAAGAGTGTTCTGGAATTCAAAATGCACATGGTTTATTGAATAAATTTTTTTATATTCTTCAAGCTCAACCTTATGTGGCACTCTTAGTCTCTTTTTCGAGAGTTTTAAAGAAAACTCAAAAACTGCCCATTCACTATTGTCTAAATGGTATCTCATTTCTCTATAGGGATAAATTCTAAATGGAAAAAGAATTATTTAACTATCCTTATATATAATGACTTATAATTTTACTTAAACCAATCATCCTAGCCTTATTTCTAAATCTTTTTCTATACTAGCGATCTTCTCCGTAGAAGGCATTGAGCATCCACTTCCTTCTCAGTACACACTGGCTAATCTAGTGAATACAATTTGTAAGGATTCACTATGACACTAATTCTACCTTAGTCCTTATTTGATTTATTTTTAGGAGGTACTTTAGTAGGAGGTGTGGTATTAGTAGCACGTTTTATCCTTGAAATTCTCACTCTTTTATTTTAACTCAAAAGGTTCTAGTTCAAGAGTTAGTTTCATGAAAAGGGTTTTGAGATAAGGTAAGGATTATAAAATAAGAAAGTGTTTTTTAGGAGAAAGGGATATATGTTGATTCATATTCTAAATATAATTTTAAATTCAATCATTTAGGGTATATAATAATAATATATTTAATAAAAAACCCTCCAAAATAATTTAAGTAAAATGATTTAAATAGAATAGACATGATAGGTATACTGACCGTGTACTCAAAGAAATTAAGGTATGGTAGGTATATTGAACATATACTCACATTAAGTATACTGACTGTTTAATAAAATCCTTAAGGTAATTATAGTGACTATATGAGTTAAGTTTCATGGAAGGTATAGTGACCGCATTAGTAAAAGTTCATGGTAGGCATAGTGAATGCATGAAAAACTAGTCATGATTTCGTAATTGATCATATAAAAAAAATCACAGTCACTTAACTAACCATGTGAACTATAATTTATAGCTACTTTAATACCAAATACATAAGTTAAGAATTATAAAGATAATTCAGAAAAACATAAGAGTTATAACTAAATCGAATGATTCAGAAATAGTTTATCATTTCTCATTCATGTTTGATATAACTTATTCTATCAATATTAAAAGGATTTGTAAATATTTCACTAAACTGATCTTCAGTACCAATTAATTAAAGAGTAATATCTCCTTTTTAAAAAAAATCTTTCAAAAATTTATGTATTATAATAATATGTTTTTTTCTTGAATGTGATAAAATATTCTTAGAGATATTTATTACACTTGTATTATCACAATTTATAGTGACAAGTCAAAATTGATATCCATAGTCTAGAAATGTGTGTTTCATCTATAGAAACTGTGCACAACAACTACCTACAACTATGTTATCAGCTTTATCAGTAGATAATGCAACTAAGTTATGCTTTTATCTATACCATAAAACTAGAGACTTTCCCAAAAAGTGACATGCTCTAGTGATTCTTTTTTTGTCTAACTTACAACCACTAAAATCTATATCTAAACAACTAAATAAATCCAAGGCTTCTCATATAGAGTAAAATAATCATAAATTGGATATACTTTTGAGGTATTTAAAATTATGTTCACAAAATTCAAATGAAATTATTTTGGGATTTCTTAAAAAGTCACACACATGCACAAAATAAACATAATATATGGATGACTAGTCGTTAATTATAGTAAACTTCCAATCATACCACTGTAGATTGTTTGATAAATTGATTTCCCATTTTTATCAAGATCCAATTTATAATTTTTACTCATGGTTTTATCACTAACTTTAGTGTTATCCATAAAA
The DNA here is from genome assembly GCA_963277665.1 of Viscum album. Classification (NCBI taxonomy): domain Eukaryota; kingdom Viridiplantae; phylum Streptophyta; class Magnoliopsida; order Santalales; family Viscaceae; genus Viscum; species Viscum album. The sequence goes on along the minus strand of OY728148.1, from coordinate 325,960,250 downwards.
AAATGTTTTAAAATATCCATAGTGGACTTTATTTGATTTAAAATGATTCCTTATTTTGAAAAATATGAAAACTAAGAAAGAATTTCAAATCACCCATTAAACTCATTTCAAATTCATTTGTATCATTTATTAAAAATTAGTTAATATATTTTTTGGATGATAAAAAAATAATATCATCAACATATATTTAAAATACTAAAAGATATTTTAAAATTATTTTAATAAATAAATTATGATTATATATACCTTTAGTGAAACATTTAGAAATCAAAAAATGGGATTATGTTGTCATTATAAGCTCTATTATCTTGGTTTAAACCATACAACAGTTATGTTAATTTAAAAACATGATTTATAAAATTAGGGTTTTGAAATATAGGGGGTCATTCTCCAAAAACATCCTCAATTATATAACCATTTAGAAATTCACCCTTGACATCCATTTTATATAATTTTAAATTCAAATTTATTGCATAGAAAAGAAAAATTCTAATAGTTTCAAGTATTTCTAATGGTGAAAAGGTTTCTTCATAGTCAATACATTCCTCTTGGATATACCCTTGTGAAACCAGTCTATATTTATTTTTAATTATAGTGTCAAATTCATAAAACTTATTCCTAAACACCCATTTAGTACCAATGGTCAGAAAGTTCTTAAGTCTTTCTACTAATTACCATACTTCATTTATTTTAAACCGATTCAACTCATCTTACATAGCTATTACCCAGAATTCATTATATATTGATTCTTTAAGATATTAGTTTTTTTATATAGGTAAAAATATTTTTAATTATAGGTTAAACTTTTCATTTTATCTAAATAGAAATTACTAAATAGGCCAGGGATGTTTCAGAAGCATTTAATCTTTTTTTGGGCCTGGAGTTCCAGTTTTTTGAGAAATAGGTTAAAGCCCACAATTAGTGCATGATTAGTAATAACCATGCACCTTAACCATTCATCCTCATAAGGGAGGAATGCATTTATATAAACTATGAAACATGAGTAGAATAACTGTGAAAAACATTTAATAAATTGTAGAGGCAAATCACACAGTTTGTGAATGGATTGTCTATCTATGCACCTAAACCACGTGAGGTGTAGGTGCTTGATAGTGGATACCACATGGTTGGTACACAATTAGACAAACCATGTGACTAAACCATATTACCATTTAAAAATTAATTAATTAAAATTTATCCCTTCCTTCCTATAACCTTTATTTTCCATTTTATCCACCCTCAAATATACAACAACTACCCATGCATTAGATATATCCTTTCTCCTTCTCCTAGGTTTTGGTGTATCTCTTCTTTATAATATCTGATTCGATTTTTTTTGGTCGCATTGGAACCCCCTTGATAAGACTACCATTCCTCTTATTTTATTTCTCCCTTTTAATCTCCGTATTGGTTTCTATTTCCATGAAATCTCATATACCCTATTTTTAGGGAATTTATTTTGTTTCTCCATTTTCTATCATTCCATCTCAAATTAGAGTTTGATACTAGATGAGAAGTCTAATACCATGTTAAGGTATGTATTCTAGATTTTTTCCCTGAAATTATAGTTGTTTATAATTTTTGATGTTGCGCCACACATCATAATTTCTATGCATTTCTCTTAAAATGAGTAATACCTTTAATTAGTTTCTGAGACCATGTAATTGATCTTCCTTATCCATTATGATATGGTTGGAGGTTTATGAAATCAACCTAAACCACCCCTTAGAGTGGGTTAAATTAACTTACATCAACTACCATTCATGCTTTATGATTAAACCAACCCTTAAGTGTGTTGATCTTTCTACTTGCTTTTGGAATCTACAAATGAATTGTATAAATTATTAAATGGAAGGGACATGAAAATTTTCCCTTTTATCACTTGTAAGTAGAATGAATAATGTGATTAATAATTTTTTAAATGGTATAAATACTTATCTTGGACCTTTTTCATTTATAGATGAAAATGATAATGAAATATACTAAATGGAAATTGTAAAATAATATGGATTTACACATGGATCATGTTTAAAGTATTAAATATAATACTTGATTATTATTATGGAGCTAGATCAATTTAAAGACATATAATTACTTTAGTAAGACTTGAATTATCGACCTAAAATTTTATGGGTGAACTCATAGGATGTCATATCATTCATTGATACAACCACTAAGTGAGATAACACAAAAAATTTTATTCAATGTCTTATATTAGTGAATGCCTCAACGTATCAATAATGATTCACCTTCATCTTCAGAAAATAGAATGCCATGATTATCTCCTTGTATTTATCTTGATTTCCTCATACATGTGATTGAATAGATTATCTCCTTGGTCTCCAAATCAAGTCTATCCCATGATTACCTTGGATGTGTTCCTTATACTTGATTAGAAATATTTATAATGGAATTCCATGGGTTCATTCCTTGTATTACACTTAAAACCCTATATCCAAGCTGTGTGGTTGTTACTATGAGTTGGTTCAACCTTCTAAGGTCAAGGATTTCTTGGATTCACCTTGTATCCCACAAGATTATATTATATAGAATTTTTAATATATTCCTTGGTTCCCAAGATGAATTAAAATAGTCTTATGTTCAAATAAAGCCTTAGGCTGAAGTAGGTATGGTTGGCCAGGTGCTCCCTAAGGGCTCTAAGCTCGAAACATCTACTATTTATTCACTGTTTTTTATATTGTACTAATACACTGCTACATATTATATTCACAATATATATTTGTATTACGAATCTTTGGTGTTGGCCTACTTATTATTACTCACACCCTATCCAGTCCATCGTTGGTTACCTAGAAATACCTCATGGATATCGTTATAGATAAAGGGAAGAACCAACTATAGACACTTGATCTCTTTGGGATTTGGTAGTAGATGACTAAGCCAATGATCAAGATGATCATGGAGAGAGTTTTTAGTCTTCTAGTTCCTTTTTATATATATGTATTGTATGGACACCTACTTCCATGTATGCATGTTCATTATGTATAGACATGACATCATCTGTATATGATATTATTTCTAGTTTTATATTTATTATTATTGTCTGGATGGTTTTATTCCATCGATTCATTATATTTTTTATACTTATGTATCCATTATTTACAACCACTATGATCCAATCAAATAAAGGGGGTAGAATCACCCTAATGTACCACCATAGAACCGTGCTACTAGTCAGCAGCCTTTGTCTTACGAGGAGGCATGCTTGAGGCTATTCGACCAATCAGGTTCATTTACTTATGAGTGAATCAGGTTCAGGACATCACAAATTAGTATTAAAGATTTATTTTCCTCTATATTACTATTTTGGGTTTCTATAAAAGAGACAAGAAAATATTGAAACTTGGTAATAATTCATGCCTGGGAGTAGCTAACCCATGTTCGGGGGGGGGGGGGAATCTAAGTTTCCATGGATAAGAACTTTTGTTCTATATTTCGCTAGTTATAATTGTACTACTTTCACCATTGGGTGATTCACATGATTTATGATGTTTTTTATGATTATGGATATCTAACATTGGGCCAGTATAGAAAGTAAGTATCATTTCATGCATCATTATAGGAACTTAGTAATTTATATGACATACAGATTTCATGCCATGTTTATTTTATTTCTTGTTTCATATCGTATGTGCATTGATTTATACATATTTAAATATAATATCATTTATTGTAAGAAAAAGGAGAAAATAACTGGTTACTTAAAGTTTATGCATCGACCTAAATATTGTTTTCCCACATAGCTTGATGGTGGCACCTTAACCAACCAATTATGACATGTTTAATCCATTGAACTCTAGTTACATGGACTGAAATGTAATTGGTTTCTATTAATTCAATGATAATTACCATTTATAAATTTTTTTTCCTTTATAATATTGGGAATGATAATCCATATAATCAAATCATCATATATGAAGTTTTTACATCCTAATATCAAATGTAAAAGTTTGGTTGTAGTTATATGGATAACCAATTGTAACTTATAAAGCTTAGGTCTTTATAACTTGGGAATGTAAATACATCCAACTGAACCGTTAAGAAGAAACTTACTAAATATAAACTCTTTATAGAAATGGTTGTCATTAAATATGGATTCTAATTTAAACTTAAAGAAAATTTTCCTCTATAACTTGTAATTGAAACTTTATATAATATAATCTTTAAAATTAAATCTTGAATTTCATCCTTGACATGGCCTTAATAACTAGTATTTGGGTTAGTGTTTTCTTTGTACCTGTATTATTACCTATCATCATCCATCTTCTTCATATCTTATTTTGAGTTATGTGTTTGGTGTTGTAGATATATGCCTCTATGAAGGCCCCATGTCGATCTCCAAGAAGGTGGTGAAGAACATGCTCCTGAGGTGGTGGGACCTAAACCATCCGTAGTGCCACTAGAGACACCTCTATTAGTACCACCTTCTATAACTAAATTGGGAACTGATGCTCAACTTTGATATAGTTTCTTGCGGTTCATGTAGTCTATGGAGGGATCTCCACAACCTGCACTGACTATGTGAGAGTTGATAAGGGAGTTTTAGTAGCAACAACCACTCACTTTCATAGGGGATGGTGGTACCCAAGACACTGAGTATTGGATAGAGGAAATTATATTTATTTTTGAGAATATTGAGACAAATCTATAAAGGATGATCAAGATCATGGATTATATGCTTCATGGATCCACCAATCGATGGTTGGATGTTCTAAATTAGGCAGATCAACATTGGGGCATGGTCTGGAGGGATTTATAGACCACCTTCTATGATTACCTTTCCATGAAAATGCTGTTAGATGATCGAGATAAAGAATTTATGCACCTAGAGTAGGGTACTATGTCCATCATGGACTATTCAGCTCACTTAACTAAGCTTCAGTGCTTTTCACCGACTCTTATTGGTGATTAGCTTCCCTAAGAGAGATGCTTTGAGGTTGGAATCATGTATTCCATCCGATCATAGGTGACTGATAAAACACTATTTTATTGAATATTTTATTGATAATAAATGATATAATTTCCTCACATTGTGTTAAACATGTTTATTTATAAAATATTTGGGATTTGATCATTCATTTGAAAATTTGGTAAAAATTCCAGTTTTACCCTTAATAGTGCACTGTAGTATTTCGTAAATAAATATTTTTATATTTATTATTTGAATTTGAAATTTTGTAACAGTGTTCCCAACTTAATTATCTACAACTTTTATTCAGGACACTAAAGCTAAAGAGTTCATTTGGTTGTTGAAATTGGGCCATGAAGTCAAAGTTGGGCTGGGCTCGCCAGAATGGAAAAGGTTCTGTATTTGGGCCATATCCTCTACATACGGGCTTGGATTGAGCCCAAATTTTGAGGCAATCTCGGGGACATGATGTAGCACAAATAATCCTTCTGGAAGTCCGGTCAATTCACGCGTTTTGGAGGTCCAATTGGCGGTGAAAGTTGGAATAAAATATTTAGCCGAGATTTTCATTTCACACTTAAAAAGTTATGTATCCCTAGCCCTCACAAACTCTATTTAAAGGGGGTTTTAACTCTTTGAGAGGTCTGGTGGAGGCTTTGGGAAGGTGTGTCCGAAAGGGTGTCTCTTGGGAGCCCCTCACAACTCTTGGAGGAAGTAAGCCTTTGTGCAAACCTCTCTTCCAAAAAGGCTCTCCTCTCTTACCTCTTCTTTGTATTTATTTTCTTTCATGTTTGTTTCTTGAATTTTTCTTCAAATAATATTCTGTATTCATCCCTCTTCTTCTTATCTTAATCTTATTAATTGGGTTGGAATCAAGAGTGGAGACAAGATTGGGTTCTACCCTTTCAATCCGTTGCTTATGCAAAACGTCTCCATGATGACTACACCACCCATGGAAGAGTAGTTCTTTTTAGTAATCGATCAACCTCTATCCTTCTTCATTAATTTATTTTGAATCAATGAGATACTGTAATTAACATATTATGATATATTAATTGAGTTTTTAATTTAAATGAAACTAAGCAAGAAATTGAATAGTTAACACAAAACACGTGAGGTCAGGAATTGTGTGAACTGTGAGAGCGCAACCTTAACCGGTAATTCAAAACCACATGGGATCAATTTGTAGAGTTCAAATATAATCACTAAACTCAATTAATCCTCATTTCCAGAGTGGTTATGTGCCTTAATTTACCACTGACCATAAGCTAATTTTAGAGCATCAATCAAAGCAGGGTGTCGCGATTGCATGTTCCGAAGTTATCCTAAGGTTAAAATTCACTTCAATCTTCGTGGTAAAGTTAATTCTCGTAGGGTTCGGGATTTAACAAATTAAGGGATCATAATTAAGTGAATATTAATTTAAATGATAATGATTAATAAATGATTGAAGAGGTAGAGTTATATTGATTACGCCTTTTAAAATAGATTTCTAAAAAAACATCTTCTTGTTGTGTCATTCTAATCGAAACTTCATTTCAAAATTAAAAACAAAAAAAAAATGCAATCTTCTTCCAGAAAACTTCTTCTAGATTCATAAACTATAAACAACCACCCCCATCCTTTCAAGTAGTGTTTTTATTCTCTTTTATTTTACTTCTATAATACCTCTAAAAATTGTTTTAATTCACTTCCTCCTTTGAGAGACGACCTTGGTCAGCCACTCTGCTGCACCTAAGTACCCCAAATCACATTAATCATTTGAGGGCGCCCACGACAGCGCTCTTTCAAATTGGCGCTGTTTCCGAGGAGGCAAGTAATTATTTCAACCAATTAGAGGTATTTATTTTATTTTATATTTTAATTCTCTTCCTCTCTTCTTTCTTCCGTATTTACCCAATCTGATTTTTTTTCTTTTTTTTTCTTCTTATTCTTTTATCTATTTCTATTTCTTTTTGGACCATCAACTCAAACTTCAAATTTTTATTTTACTATGGTCCACATTCCTTCTTTTCATATTTCATTGATTGATGACACGAACTAATCCCAAATATCTCTTAGATATTGACCCTGAGATTGAACGTAGCATTAGGGCACGAATCAGACATTCTCAGTCTACGGGAAGTTTCAACATTCAACCAGTTGGAGAATTACTCCAATATCAGAACATTGAAATTGGAAGCAATTCAAATTCAACCATAAAACAAGAACCAATGGCTGGAAACAATGGAAATGAACTTAATAGAACCATTCGAGAATTGGCTGCACCTGATATTAACTATCAACCAAATTGTATTGCATACCCAAATCTCGAATCGGACTTCGAACTGAAATCTGGGTTAATTCACTTACTTCCAAAGTTTCATGGCCTCTCTGGTGAGGATCCCAATAAACATTTGAAAGAATTTAATGTGGTTTGCTCAACCCTAAAACCTAGAAATGTATCTGAAGATCAAATCAAACTAAGAGCATTCCCATTCTCACTTGATGAAGCTGCGAAAGATTGGATGTATTATTTACAACCCGAAGATGTAACTTGTTGGAACGATTTGAAACGTCTTTTCTTGCAGAGATTTTTTCCAGCATCAAGGACCACATCCATTCGAAAGGAGATATCAGGGATCAAGCAAGCCCAAGGGGAGTCAATGTATGAGTACTGGGAGAGATTCAAGAAGTTGTGTGCAAGCTGCCCACATCACCAAATCAGTGAGCAACTCCTCATCCAATACTTCTACGAAGGACTCACACCCATGGAGAGGATCATGGTGGATTCTGCAGCTGGAGGAGCATTGGTGGACAAGACACCAGTAGCTGCACGAGCATTGATCGACAAAATGGCCCAAAACTCTCAACAATTCGGTGATAGAGGTACACCACATGTTCGAGGAGTACATCAAGTAAGTCCTTCTTCTCTTGAAAGTCATTTGATTGATACTAAGTTAGAAGAATTGACAACTATGGTGAGGCATATTGCATTGGCTCAAAAGACATCCCAACCCCCTCCTTCAAGGCCTTGTGGTATTTGCACTGAGACAAGCCACCCAACTGACTGTTGCCCACAACTCCAAGAAACAGAAGATTGTGCAGCAGTGTTCCCTGGGAGACCATTTCAGCAGCAACAACAACAACCATATCCCCAAAATAAGTTTGATCCAACATAAAACCAAGGGTGGAAAGATCTAGCGGACATGAGGTATGGCTCTGGACAATAACAAAGGCCCCCTTTTCAACCAAACTTCCAGCAGCCTCCACCTTACCAACAGGGTTTCCAACAACCCCAAAGGAGATTCGAAGCTCAAACATCAACGAGTCAGCAACAAGGGAATATCCAACACAAGGTAGACTCTAACACTGATGATCTTTTGAAACAAATTGTTCTTAATCAACAGAATGAGCTGAAGAGTCAAGGTTCGGAGCTGAGAGAGTTGAAGACTCAAATGAGTCAGATTTCCACCGCCCTCCATGAACTTGTGAGTAAGAATTCTGGAAATCTACCTTCCCAAACCACTCCAAATCCAAAGGGGAATGTTAGTGACATCACATTGAGAAGTGGGAAGCAAATGAACGATACATCTGCACCTACCATTCCACCGGGATTCACCTCAACTTCAGAGAAGCCGCATTCCATACCAACTGATGAACAATCCAAGGAGAAAGATACAGGTAAGAAAAAGATTGATGATGTTCCTCCTAAACCCCTTCCTTTTCCAAACAGGGTTGTTCAAACCAAGAAGATGGATTAAGAAGCAATGAAAAAGGAGGTTTTGGACACATTCAAGCGTGTGGAGATCAACATTCCTCTACTTGAAGCCATTAAGCAAATCCCAAGGTATGCCAAATTCTTAAAAGAAATATGCACCAATCGAAGAGGGCTCAAGGGAAATGAGAGGATAAACCTTGGAAGGAATGTCTCAGCACTCATTTCACCAACTCTAGCAATGCCAACAAAGTGCAAGGATCCAGGGACATTCACCATCCCATGCACCATAGGGGAGTTGCACTTTTCTGATGCACTTTGTGATTTAGGTGCTTCCATAAATGTGATGGCTCACTCTGTATTCTCTTCCTTGCAGGTTGGTGAGTTGAAGCCAACAAGAGTAGTGGTGCAATTGGCGAATAGAGCTACGACATATCCAGCGGGAGTCCTTGAGGATGTACTTGTCCGGGTAAGAGACATGATCTTTCCAGCGGATTTCTATGTTCTTAACATGGAGGATGATCAGGTAAGTTCTCATGCCCCCATTATCTTAGGTAGACCCTTCCTCAAAACTGCAAAAACTATCATAAATGTCAATGAGGGTACACTTTCCATGGAGTTTGGAGATGAAGTTGTGATATTTAATGTTATGGATTCCATGAAGTACCCCTCAGAGGACCATTCTGCTTTTGTTATCTCCCATTTTGAACCACCAAGTAAAAACATCATGGAATTGTATTGTCCTATGCTTAGGGAGATTATGAGTATTGGTTCTGGATTAATGACTAAGAGAACTTCCACACCTGTTTCTAATGAACAAGACTCTCTAAGATTTGATTTTGATGTGGATTCATATTCTGATTTTGATCATGTTCACTCTGATTATGAAATGGATTTTGAGTATGCTGATGGATTTGATGCTTTATTCTATGATTTTGATGATGTCTATTCTGATACTGATGCTCTTTGTGCACATATTTCAGTTCCTTCAATGTCTCCATCCATACTACACCCTCCTTCATTAGAACTCAATCCATTTCCACCAAATCTGAAATAATCATACTTGTTGAGTGGTGAGAGATTACCTATTATCATTGCTAACAATCTCCCTTTTGAACATGAAGAAAGGCTTTTGAATATTTTGAGGGAGAACATCAGGGCGATTGGGTGGACCTTGGCTGACTTATCAGGTATTAGCCCCTCCATTTTCATGCATAGGATTCTCTTGGAGGATGGGGCTAAACCGGTGAGACAACCACAAAGGAGACTCAATCCCACCCTCCTGGAAGTTGTTAAAAAGGAAGTTGAGAAATTGCTTGAGGCAGGTATAATCTTTCCCATTTCAGATTCACAGTGGGTAAGTCCAATTCAGGTTGTGCCTAAGAAAACTGGTTTTACTGTTGTTAAAAATGAGAAAGATGATTTAGTTCCAATGAGGGTGAAAAACAGTTGGCGTGTGTGTATTGATTATAGTAAACTAAATCAGACCACTCACAAGGACCATTTCCCCCTCCCATTTATTGATCAAATGCTTGAGAGACTAGCTGGGAAAACACACTATTGTTTCTTGGATGGATTTTCTGGATATTTTCAGGTTCCTATAGCTCCAGAGGATCAGGAGAAGACTACATTCACCTGTCCCTTTGGCACATTTGCCTATCGGAGGATGCCATTTGGACTTTGCAACACCCCAGGTACCTTCCAGAGATGTATGGTGAGTATTTTTTCTGATTTTATTGAGACCTGCATGGAGGTATTTATGGATGATTTTACAGTGTATGGGTCTTCATTTGATGAATGTCTAAGTAGTTTGGGAAATGTGTTGAATCGTTGTATTGAGAAGAATCTGGTCCTGAACTTTGAAAAGTGTCATTTTATGGTAGAGAATGGCATTGTCTTAGGGCATGTGGTGTCAAAACATGGGATAGAGGTTGATAGATCTAAGGTAGAAATTATTTCATCCTTACCCTATCCTTCATGTGTGCGTGATGTTAGATCTTTCCTAGGGCATGCAGGATTTTATCGGCGCTTCATCAATGATTTTAGTAAGATCGCTCTTCCTATGTCACGATTACTTCAAAAAGATTCTGATTTTGTGTTTGATGATTCTTGTAGGACTTCCTTTGATGAGCTAAAGAAGTGTCTGACCACTCCACCTATCATACATCCCCCACGGTGGGACCTTCCATTTGAGCTTATGTGTGACGCCTCCAACTTCGCGGTTGGAGCTGTTTTATCTCAGAGGGTGGAAGGACGTTCACATGTGATCGCCTATGCATCAAGGACACTAGATTCAGCCCAATCAAATTACACAACCACAGAAAAAGAGTTTCTTGCTGTCATATTTGCTTTAGATAAATTCCGTTCATATTTATTGGGCTCTAAAGTAGTTGTTTTTTCTGACCATGCAGCTTTGAGGTACCTCCTGAAGAAGCCAGATGCAAAGCCGCGACTTATCCATTGGATGCTCCTTCTTCAAGAGTTTGACATTGAGATAAAGGACAAAAAGGGGTCAGAAAACTTGGTGGCAGACCACATGAGTAGGCTTACTCACACACTAGAGGGTGACACCTTGGACCAGGTACCACTTCGGGACACTTTCCCCGATGAGCATCTCTATACCATCTCAGGTAAGCATCCTTGGTATGCTGATTTAGTTAATTACATTGTTGGCTCTGAAATCCCAGTAAATTTGAAGAAACATTAAGTCCACAAATTAAAGAGTGAGTCAAGATTTTATGTTTGGGATGATCCGTACCTCTGGCTCATGTGTAGTGACCAAGTCATTAGGAGGTGTGTTCCCGATCATGAGTTTGAGTCTGTTTTGCATTTCTGTCATACACTTGCTTGTGGTGGACACTTTGGACCCCAACGGACAGCTAGGAAGGTTTTAGAATCTGTATTATATTGGCCTAGCTTGTTCTATGATTCCCATTTGTTTTGTAAGTCATGCTCTCATTTCCAACACACTGGGAACATTTCTAGGAGACATGAGATGCCCCAACAACACATACTATTTTGTGAGATTTTTGATGTATGGGGCATCGAATTTATGGGTCCTTTTCCTAGTTCATTTGGATTTTTGTACATTTTGGTTGCTGTTGATTATGTGAGTAAATGGGTGGAGGCCAAGGCCACCAGGAATGACGATTCTCATGTTGTTGTGGACTTTGTCAAAGCACAATTTTTTTGCAGGTTTGGAGTACCAAATGCCATCATCAGTGACCAAGGGACACACTTTTTCAATAGGAATTTTGCTTCCCTCCTTCGAAAGTATGGGGTGACACACAAAACATCAACACCATACCACCCCCAAACAAATGGCCAGGCTGAGGTTTCAAATTGTGAGTTGAAACAAATCTTGGAGAAAACCGTGCAGCCAAATAGGAAGGATTGGAGCAAGCGCTTGGATGATGCATTGTGGGATTATAGAACAGCATACAAGACCCCCATTTGTATGTCCCCATTTCGGATTGTTTTTGGGAAAGCATGTCATCTCCCAGTGGAAGTCGAGCATCGGGCTTATTGGGCTATAAAGAAATGCAACATGGATTTGGCCCAAGCTGGAATTCAAAGGAAGTTGAAAATTCAAGAGCTTGAGGAGATTAGATTGTCATCATATGAGAAATCAAGGCTCTACAAGGAAAGATCAAAAGCAGCTCATGACAAAATGATCCAACAAAGGGAGTTTCATGTTGGAGAGAAAGTCCTTCTCTATAGTTCACGACTGAAGTTGATGCATGGTAAGTTGCGTTCCAGATGGTTAGGTCCTTATATTGTGTCTAATGTTTTTTCTTATGGTGCAGTGGAGATCACACAAGAGGACACTGGAAGGAGATTTACAGTCAATGGGCAACGTTTGAAGAGATACATTGAGGGACATCCTACTGATGCAGTGGATTTTATCACACTGCATGACCCCATCATCACTTGATCACATCAGGCTGTTCCTAACCCTTTCACTTTTATATTATTTTTCCTATTTAAAAATTCTACATTTCATGTGCATATATCATCTCACGGGTTCACATTGAGGACAATGCAATATTTTAAGTGTGGGGGAGGGAACCTTTTAGTTTAGTAATTTCAATTGTTTTCCTGTTAAAAAAAAACCAAAAAAAAATTGTGTGTTTTTCAAAATTTGTGTGTTTATTTTACAATTTTCTGTGTGTTTTTGAAACTTTTGAGCTTAAATGATTCTCATCACCATTTTTAAATCCATATCAATAAGTGAAACAATTTACCCCTTGAAACTAAGCTTAAATGAATGCTGAAATGACTTTGTTTCAAGTTCAAATATTTAGTAATTTCATGCAAAGTACGCTGAATTTTGAATCCCATGCCAATCTCACTGTCTTTATATTTGAAATCACTTTCCTGTGAGGCTTCTAAACCATTATTTTCATATTCTTTACATTCACCTCACTTCTTGAGAGAACCAAACCATACTTGATTTAACCAGAATTTGATCTATTCCTGTCAAAACTTGAGGGTTTGAGGTACTTGTATTTAAATGATTGAGGCATTTGTTTGGTATTAAAACCCCTATTTCAAAGAATCTTTTTTTATAATGGCCTACCTTGAATATTTAATCCTTGTATCCCTTAGAAGCCATGCACAACCTGTTAGGTTAAGCCACATTACAAGTCAATTTTCCCTATCCAACCAACTCTTGAAGTGAAATTGCATAATCTTGTTGAGCTTAAGTGTGGGGGAAGCTGTCTTGTGTTGTGCCACCACATTATGTGATACTTTGGGTGGAAAATTAAATTCTGAAGAGATGTGTTTGCTGCTAAAGAAAGTCATTATATTGAAAGCTGTGCCTTTTCTGGAGCTTTCATGACAAGTGAAGCTGTGCCTTTTCTGGAGCTTCTAATTGAGGTGGAAAGCTGTGCCCATCTGGAGCTTTCAAGAAAATCATGTTTTAGAAGATTGACATTTTTTATGCTGAAATGATGAATGGTGTAAACCTTTCATGACTTTTCATGATGATGGAGCTGAATTGATACTATGGGGATTGAATAGAAGACCATATTTAAGTGAAAATTAGATTAATGCAATTTTGCTTTAAAAGAGTCAAGCCCTCCTCATTCAGCCTCAGAGTTTTTCACATCTTAATCCTACCAACCGAAAGCCACAGAACAACCCTGAAAAGTCCTCATGATAAACATATGTCCTTGAATCACATCGGGTAGCGATGTAGAAATCTATCAAGCCTATGGTGACCCTTGTATGAGTTTGGATGAGAAAGACATTGCAAAAAAAATTGATATTTGAGTGATGAGAGAAAATTCAAGCGAGGTAAGTGTTTTGTGCATGGGCGGATAAATGAAGTGGAAATATATTGAATGATATAAATGGAGAACTTGAAATAAGGTTTTTTATGAGGCATGATATCTTTTTTTTATTCTTGGTGTGAAATTGATTGATCTTAAAGATATGTGTTTTAAAATTGGTTTTGATTTGATATTGATGTTTACTTGATATGAGGTTTTGCCCAGGTGTGCAAAAGGGTAAGTGTGGGGGAGTTGATAAAACACTATTTTATTGAATATTTTATTGATAATAAATGATATAATTTCCTCACATTGTGTTAAACATGTTTATTTATAAAATATTTGGGATTTGATCATTCATTTGAAAATTTGGTGAAAATTCCAGTTTTACCCTTAATAGTGCACTGTAGTATTTCGAAGATAAATATTTTTATATTTATTATTTGAATTTGAAATTTTTTAACAGTGTTCCTAACTTAATTATATACAACTTTTATTCAGGACACTAAAGCTAAAGAGTTCATTTGGTTGTCGAAATTGGGCCATGAAGTCAAAGTTGGGCTGGGATCGCCAGAATGGAGAAGGTTCTGTATTTGGGCCATATCCTCTACATAAGGGATTGGATGGAGCCCAAAATTTGATGAAATCTCAGGGACATGATGTGGCACAAATAATCCTTCTGGAAGGCCGGTCAATCCACGAGTTTTGGAGGTCAAATTGGAGGTTCAAGTTGGAATAAAATATTTAGACGAGATTTTCATTTCACACTTAAAAAGTTATGTATCCCTAGCCCTCACAAACTCTATTTAAAGGGGGTTTTAACTCTTTGAGAGGGCTGGTGGAGGCTTTGGGAAGGTTTGTCCGAAAGGGTGTCTCTTGGGATCCCCTCACAACTCTTGGAGGAAGTAAGCCTTTGTGCAAACCTCTCTTCCAAAAAGGCTCTCCTCTCTCACCTCTTCTTTGTATTTCTTTTCTTTCATGTTTGTTTCTTGAATTTTTCTTCAAATAATATTCTGTGTTAATCCCTCTTCTTCTTATCTTAATCTTCTTAATTGGGTTGGAATCAAGAGTGGAGACAATATTGGGTTCTGCCCTTTCAATCCGTTGCTTATGCAAAACGTCTCCACGATGACTACACCACCCATGGAAGAGTAGTTCTTTTTAGTAATCGATCGACCTCTATCCTTATTCATTCATTTATTTTGAATCAATGAGATACTGTAATTCACATATTATGATCTATTAATTGAGTTTTTAATTTAAATGAAACTAAGCAAGCAATTTAATAGTTAACACAAAACACGTGAGGTCGGGAATTGTGTGAACTGTGAGAGCGCAACCTTAACCGGTAATTCAAAACCACATGGGATCAATTTGTAGAGTTCAAATATAATCCCTAAACTCAATTAATCCTCATTTCCAGAGTGGTTATGTGCCTTAATTTACCACTGACCATAAGCTAATTTTAGAGCATCAATCAAAGCAGGGTGTCGCGATTTCATGTTCCGAAGTTATCTTAAGGTTAAAATTCACTTCAATCTTCGTGGTAAAGTTAATTCTCGTAGGGTTCAGGATTTAACAAATTAAGAGATCATAATTAAGTGAATATTAATTTAAATGATAATTATTAATAAATGATTGAAGAGGTAGAGTTAGATCGATTACGCCTTTTAAAATAGATTTCTAAAAAAACATCTTCTTGTTGTGTCATTCTAATCGAAACTTCATTTCAAAATTAAAAACAAAAAAAAATGCAATCTTCTTCCAGCAAACTTCTTCTATATTAATAAACTATAAACAACCACCCCCATCCTTTCAAGTAGTGTTTTTATTCTCTTTTATTTTACTTCTATAATACCTCTAAAAATTGTTTTAATTCACTTCCTCCTTTGAGAGACGACCTTGGTCAGCCACTCTACTGCACCTAAGTACCCCAAATCACATTAATCATTTGAGGGCGCCCACGACAGCGCTCTTTCAGTGACCATCTTCCAATTATATACCATTTAAAAAATGGTAAATCGGTCCCTTATCTATGATCATAAACTGAAGGAAGATGAAGGTTTTGGGAATATTGTTTTAGCCTCTAGGCTAAGAAGTGCTTCATACAGTGGAATAAATCATCGTTTTTAGGGTTCTCATGATGGAAGTGGAAGTCAGAGTGTACACACTGAAAAATATATGGTGTGACATTAGTGTGGGTGTAAAGGACACACAAAGACTCATTATAAAAAAGATATAGTTAAGTGAGGATCCTACATCCTAATGGGCCATATTCAGATATTTTTATGGACCTTTCCACCGGTCCCTAATAAAAGAGTATCCACACCAGCTCCATAATCTAGATCAGGATAGCTTCGTGCTATGGCGGAAGCTGGAGTACCACCAATCATATAGGCCAATGAGGTGGATAAGATCAAGGAAGCTAGGATTATGATGTGCAATGTTAGTAGTGTGGAATTAATTAGGGAGGTCACACTATAGCTCAGGGTCATGGATCTGTCCAGTTACATGTAGTGAAACCTATGCCTAATGAGCATAGTGTTAGTACATCTACAATGTGAGGTATGATCTTAGAAACCTTGATTTTTTTTTGTTTTACACAAGTTATTCACATTCATTCATATCTATGGGTGTAACAGAGAGTCTTGGAAACGATATTGAGTAATTTTATAGGGTAATGAATCTTGATACTCCATTGTTAGTATGGTTAGAAAGCGTTCTCTAATGTAAGGAGTGTCCCATCAATATTGGAAGCTACCATTTCTTATGAAACCTTTTTATCCCCAATATGATATGATTTGGAATAATTATTAGGATGGACTAGTTAATAAATTATCATTCCCATATTGAATATTATTGTTTGAGGGTGTCTTTTATATCCCTTGAGGGTGATAACTATGTTCATAAAGGAAAATGGGATGTCTAGGAAAGTTGACTTGTACTTAAGAATTGTGGGTCGGGAGAAATGTCAAATTGGATTTATAGTCTTTTTATTGATCATTGATGAGTATGATAAATTGTTTTTCCTCTAGTGGGGGACTAATTCAGATATGTTTTCCATGGATACTTTTTTGGGATACCTCCTGAGAGAGAGGTATATTTCACCATTGATGTTTTTATAGGAGTTGATCTAATGTCTATTAATATATACAGGATGGATCTTACTAATCTTTAGGAACTCAAGAGGCAATTAGAGGACCTAGAAGACAAAGGGTTTATATAACATAGTACTATGACACAATAACTCTCCCTAAGGTTCACCCCTGCCATTTTCCAATAATTCGAATGGGTCCCTAAGGTAGTGTGTGAATTACTGACAGTTAAATCACCTTAAATTTAAGAACCAGTACCCACTTCCTCATATAGATGATATATTTTGACTAGATCCATGGATCTGAGTCTTCTTGAATATTAATTTGAGGTTAGGCTATCATCAGGTGAAGGTAAGGACTTCAAGTATATTGTGTACAACTTTCCAAAGTAGGTATAGTTTATATGAGTATCTGGTTATGTCTTCAATCTAAATAATGTGCTGAAAATTTTCATGGCCTTAATGAATTGGGTTTTCCACCCATAACTAGATCCCTTTGTGGTAGTTTTGGTGGATGATATCTTGGTGTAATCTTAGACTATACAAGATCATGTAAAACACCTTTAAATCATATTGAGTATACTAAGAGAGCATATGTTCTATTCCAAGCATAAAAAATTTTACTTTTGGATTGATAAAGTTCACTTCACGGGTCACATTATATCATAAGAATGGGTATCTATAGATCCAAAGAAGGTGAGATCCATAGTTTCTTGGGATTATCCCAGTAATTCCTTTTATATAAGAAGGTTCTTGGGGATATTTGGTTACTATCAGCATTTCATTTAGGACTTTTCATGCCTTGCAGCACCACTTACAAGATTGACCAAGAGGGGTGTTGAATTATCATGGTATGAATCTTATGAGGTATCCTTTCAAGAGTTTAAAGGAAGTATATACTTAATACCAAACCTAATTTTACCCGATCTTGGAAGAGTTTATATAATTTATTGTGATGCATCAGACATTAATATGGGAGCTATTTTGATGCAAGGGGAAAAATTCATAACATATGGGTCTTGTCAGCTGAGGCCTCATAAGTGTAATTACCTAATTAAATACATCAAGTTAGTAGCATTGGTTCATAATTTATGTTTTTGGAGACATTAATTACTAATAGAATGATTCATGGTGTGAAAATACCATAAAATCCTTAGATATATATTCACTAAATGGGACGTGAATCTCTGTCAGTGAATATGGGTTGAATATCTTTAAGTATTTTGACTTTGATCTTAATTATATTCCAGGGAAAGGCAATGCTGTTGTAGATGATCTAAGTTTAAATACTCATACTCAAGTTGTTTAGGAATCCAATAGTGAATGGTAGTTAATTAATCTTCTTTTGAATATTAATTTGGAATTTCAGGTGTGTCACAATTATCCTTTTCTAATGGATTTAGCAGTGAAATCATCACTTATAGATCAAGTTAATGGGATACAAATTTCTTACCTTTAAGTATTGGTCCTCAGGGAAAGTGTTACAGGTGAGGACCCATCTCTTGGTTGGATTGTTGATGAGGATGAGAACCTAAATATCCATGGGCATTTCTAGGTACCCGTAGACATATGAGAGGAGTTGATGTGAGAATCTCATGATTCCAAATAGGCATTACATCCTAAACTCATGAAGATATACCATGACTTATACCACCATTATTGGTGGATTGGAATGAAGAAGAAGATAAGTTGGTTTTTTTACTCATTGTTCCACCTATCAACAGGTGAAAGAAGAACACTAAAGACCTAAAAGTCTCATATATCCATTAACCATTATAGAGTGGAAATGGGATTACATAACTATGGATTTCATGATGGGGTCACTAAAATCATATCAAGGTAGTGACACAATATGGGTTATTGTGGAAAGGATGATGAAGGTTTCCCACTTCTTACCTATCTGAGAGACCTTATCTACTGATGATATTGGGAGGCTATATATCCAAGATATTATTTGACTTCATGGGGTTCCATGTACCATAATATCAGACATGTAAACTTAGTTTACTTATCAATTTTGGAAAGGGTTGCAGAGGGATCTTGGATCACATGTACTTATGAGTACAACATATCACCTGAAGACCGACGATTAGTTCAAGCATACTATATAGGTACCCAAAGAAATTATTAGTGAATGTTTCCTTGATTTTAGAGGCTCTTGGGAAAATAACCTATCTTTTTTTGAATTATATTATAATAATAGTTTTTGAGAAACTATCCGAATTTATCCTTACGAGGCACTCTTTGAAAAGCCATTTCATTTGCCTCTATAGTGGTTAGAGGCAGGGGAGACAGTTCTATTAGGACCTTGTCTCATTCAAGAGACATTGGAGAATGTAAAAATTGTTAGGATATATATGGATATAGATAAGTATAGGAAGAAGTCTTATTATAATCATCATCACCAACCTCTGAAGTTTGAGGTGGGAGATCAGGAATTCTTTCATGTCTCACCTAGATTGGGGAATCAATGGATTAGGAGGCAAGGTAAGCAGTCACCTAAATTCATTGGAACTTTTGTGGTTTTGGATAGGGTTATGTTGTTAGAATATTAGATATATCATCCTCAGTGGTATAGGTCTATGCATTCTTTATTTCATGTTTCTTATATTCTCTATTATTATTCTGACCCATCTCACATGTTTTCTCCTAAGGAAGTTGAGTTAGAGGATGATGATTCTTTGAGGAGTATCCAGTTTGTATCATGGATCATAGAATGAATTATCTCTAATGTAGTACAATTCCTCTATTATGGTTGTTATGGAAGCACAACCTTGTATATGATGAGACCTAGGAGTGATAGTATGATATACATGCTCAGTGGCTAAAATTATTCTTGGATGCTGTTCAATTACCCTCGAAAGGGAAACTCAAGGATGAGTTGCTTTAAGGAGGGGGGATTGTAAGATACCGGTTTTTTTATAGAGGTATTAATCCTTTTAATTATAGTATACACTTTTCATTTTATCTAAATAGTAGTTCCTAAATATTTCATGAATGTTTTGGGAGTGTTCGAGCTTGGTTCAGAGCTCAGAGTTCTAGTTTATGGGGAAATAGGCCGAGACACATGATTAGTACTAAATATGATTCTAAAATATATATTCATGTAAGGTAAGAGTATGGTTATCCAAATAATTAAGAATTATATGTATGACCATGAAAAAAATGCAATAAATTTCATAGGAACATTGCACAGTTTTCGCATAGTTTGTCTAACTGAGGGCCTAAACCATGCGAGGTTTAGGTTCTTGGACAGCTGCCACCACATGGTTGGCTCATGGTTATATAAACCATTTGATAAAACCACACACCATTTAAAAAGTGGTAAATTATTATTCTACCTTCATTCCTTTAACCTTTATTCTACCTTTTCTCCTCCCTCAAACACACAATTGCTCCCCATATATGATATCTCTCCCTTATCCTCCCCCCAAGATTTGGTGTATCTCTTTCATATGAGATCTGATTCAAATTCTATCATTCATGTTAGATACCCATTGGTAAGTCTACTATTACTCTTGTTTACTTTATCTATTTTCTTTATCTTCTTGGATGTTATTTCCATGCGAGATTATATACCCTATTTCAAAGGTGTTTGTATGGTTTTTCAATTTTCTATTATTCCATCCCAAATCAGAGGTTGATACTGGATGAGGAGTATACAATCATGTTAAGGTGAGTGGTTTATAACTTTTCCCTAAAATTATATTTGTTTATAATTTTTCACCATTATGATGCATGCTTATTTTTCATCACGTTTCTCCTAAAACGAATCATACCTTTAATTTATTATCAAGACCACCACCTTGATTTTCCTTATCCCTTACAACATGGTTGAAGGTTGATGAACTCAACCCAAAAAACCACTTAGGGTGAGTTTTATTAAGTTCTATCAACTACTATTCATTCCTTATGACTAAACCACCCCTTGGGTGTGTTGAGTTTTCCAATTGATTGTAGAAGTTGTAAATTAATTATATGAATTTTTAAATAGAAAGGACATGAAACTTGGCCTTTTTATCACTTATAAGTGGAACAAATAATGAGATGAATAATTTGTTAAATGATATGAATACTTCTCTTGGAACCTTTTAATTTATAAATTAAAATGATAATGGAATAGACTAAATGAAAATTTTGATATGATATGGATTTAAACATGGATCATGTTTAAAGTATTAAATATAATACTGGATTATAATTATGGACCCAGATCACTTTAAAGGAGTGTCCTTCATTAAGTAAGACTTGGATTCCTGACCTAGAACTCCTTGGGTAAACATAGAGGATTCTAGACAATTCATTAATGTGACCACTAAGTGAGATAACATACTAGGGGTTGGTCAATTTCTTATATTAGTGAATTCCTAAATGTATCACTAACTACTCACCTTCATCTCTAGAAAATAGAAAGCCAGAATTATCTTCTTGGATTTGGCTTGATGTCCTCAGATATGTGATTCCATGGATAATCTCCTTGTGCTCCAAATCAATTCTATACCATTATTACCTTGGAAATGTTACTTAGATTTGGTTATAAATATTTATGGAGGAATTCCATGGGTTCAACCCTTGGATTAAACTTAGACCCCTATAGCCAGGCTGTGTGATTTTTACTATGTGTTTCTTTGACCATATAAGGTCAAGGATTCCTTGGATTCACCTTGGATCCTATATGATTATATTATATAAACTTTTGACTATGTTCCTTGGTTCCTAGGTTGAATTAAAATAGTATTATTCAGAGACATCCGACTTAGGATGATGTAGGTATGGTCGACTAGGCACTCCATTAGGACCTTAAAATCGATGCAGTTATCATTGGGTAACCAGAAAGAACTCATGGATGCAAGTAGAGATAAAGTTAAGTGCTAAAATATTTATTCTTGATCTCTTTTGAATTTGGTATTAAATTATTGAGACAATTCTTGGGATTCTCATGGAGATAATTTTTTTTTTCATTTTGTCATACATGGATTGTATGTACGCGTACTGCCATGTATGCTCGTTCATTTTTTATAGACATGAGATCATTTTTATTTGATATGATTTTTGGTTTTATGTTTATTATTACTGTATAGATGGTTTTATTTCACCATTTCATTATATTTTTTCCTCTGATGTATCCATTATTTATCACCATTATGCTCCACTATGATAAAGGGGGTATAATCTCCCCACCATACCATTGTAGAACCTCACTACTAGTCGGAAGCCTCTAGAATATGGGAATGAATGTTTGAGCCTATGATCCCATTCAGGTTTAGTTACTTATGAGTGAACCAGGTCATGGATGTCACATATTTGGCTATGTTTTTATGTTCAAGTTATGATAAAAAGGCTTCATGTTTAACCTGATCTCTAAGAGAAGCTCCAGTATAATTTCCTCTATCAATATATACAACTACTATATCTAAGGTATGGTATCTATGGGTCCTAAGGGATAGAATTATTTTTAACTTCATCTTATTATTTAGGCATAGGTTCAAAAAATTACTTGGAACTTGGTTATTTTTCTATTGTAGTTTTCATAGAACTATTATCAGGCTTGGTTGAGTTATTGATATTAAAATTTGAAAGATTTTTCTTAAATTTTTATAAAGAAGTATTAGGCTCATTTGGATATATTTCATCAAATTTTAAATGCATATATTATCCCACAATTTTGGTTATTTTATTTAACACTCTATATGATTTGTTGGTGGTTTAAAAAAGGAGTAAAATTCCTTCATCACTTTTGGATGCAAATTTATCTAAATTATCTTTTATATTGAGTATAAAGACTTTGTAACCAAAAACTCTAAATTAATTAACCTTTGGTTTTCTTTCATTCCACAACTCATATGGATTATTATTTAAAATTGGTATAATAAGAATATTATTAATAATATAGGAATATCTATCAACAAAATCTTCCCAAAAATAAATAGATAGGTCATACTCATTGAACATAGTCCAGGAAATACCTTGAAGTGTTCTATTCCTTCTTTCTATAATAACATTCTGTTGTGGAGTAATAGGAGAATAAAATTTATAATTGTATCTATGTTTTGAGCATAAATATTCAAAGTATTTCTTTTTAAACTCACAAACATGATCACTCCTTAAGGTCTTAATAATAAGTCCACTAATATTTTATATAGATTTTTCATATTTAGAAAAATAGGAACAAGATTCACTTTTATGAGAGAGGAAAAATAACCATATATATCTAGAAATTTCATCTACTAAAACATAATCACAGTGATTCTCATTTAAACTAGAAATTCTGTAAGGTCCAAAAAAGTCCATGTAAATCAACTATAGGTTGAAAAGTTACAACTTATTTATTTGGTTTAAAATAGATCTTATTCTTCTTAACTTTTTGACATGATTTAGAGACATTGTATCTTTGGGAATTATAGTTTATAAATATCCTTAATTAATCCTTTCTTAGTTATCTTTCTATGTGAGTGAACATTGTAGTGGACTGGTATTCTATGCCATATCCAAGATTCTTTGTGAAATTCACTTAAACAAGAAATAATTTGAGAAAATAATGAATCTAAATCAACTACATAAAAATTATCATTACATAAATAAATAAAAAATAAATCATGTTTATAATCATATGCATTATTTTCAAATCTAACATGACAAAAATTATCACATAATTGTTAAATGCTAAGAATATTATATTTTAACCCATCAACAAATAAGACTTTAGAAATCAGAAAAGTAAAAAATTACTGATTTGACCAAGTATAATTATCTTTACTTTTGAATTATCACCAAAGTGATGTGTCCACCATCTACCTTGATAACATTTTTAAATCTCAAGTAGTCACACATCATGTGTCTGGAACATCCACTATCTAGATACCATAAGTACTTATTGGTAATCTTCAAGAAGGTTTCCTAAAAAAAATTAAACAAAAATTATTTTGGTACCCATAATTTCCTAAGTCCATAAATATCAATAATAAAAGATTTAGGAATCCAAATTTTTTTAACTGGTTTACCATAAATAGACTTTATACTTTTAGAAATTAAAAATTCATTAGGTCCATATGAAGAAGAACTGTTTATAGAGTTGGTAGATCTTGAGTTTGGAAAAAAATTTATTCTCAAGGGAGAGAAAATTGATTTTAATTAATAACATAAATGAGAAAGTTTGAAGAATAATTAGGGATATTTTATGAAGTTTAAAACCTTCATTTGCACTTGATTTTTTTTGATGTGTGTTGAAGTGAGTGTAGGAAATTTAGGTTGATATACTTCATGGGAAATTGTGTATCAAAATTAGTATTATCAGTTGTTTCATTGTAAAAATATTTTTATAACTCTCAAGAGAGTTAATGAGTGTATTATTTTAGTTGGTATCAAATTCAATCGACAATGGATAGATTTGTTATTTAAATCAAACCCTCTTGTTTTCTGCACAGAGTGTGGATCATGTAGACTTAGAGTGGAATGGTTGATGGCACATTTCTTGAGTATGAAATTATACTATAATATATCAATAATTTTTATTTATTTTTAATAATGGGGGAGATTAAAATGGAATGAAAGATTGATGAGAAAGGGGATAAAATAAATAGATGAAGGGAGCACATATTTACATACCATTTGAAGGTATTGACAAAAAATAAAAAGGAGGATATTGTTGAGACCACTTTGTGTTTGTTGTATTTATTGTAAATGAACCTCAATATTCATGGAGTATCTATGTCAATATATTGGTGAAGAATATGGAGTGAAAACAAAAATTTGGGAAGTTTGGTTAGATATCCCAATAAAGGTGTTAATAAGAATGCCTAATAAACTATCAATTATTTAAAGTGAATAAATATCCATAAGATACATCATGGAAGTTTGGTTGAATACCCCAAAAAAGGTGTGAATAAGCATCCCTAAGAAATTTTGACTTGTTCTAAGTTAATGAATATTCATAAGATACATCTTGGATGTTAGTTTTGAAGTTTATTATTATTTCTTATATGATAAAGGAAGGTCTTATCTTTGAAGATTATAAGATTCATTTATATTAAAGGTAAAATATGTTGGAATATTTGAAGTCCCATATGGAATTTATAATTAGAAATTATATATCTTTATGATGACATGAATTTTAAAAGGATAAAATAAAAAAAGTGAAATGGGAAGGCTAGTTTCTAGAGTATCTGACATTACTTGGATATTTTGATAAAGGAAATATTAATAGTGTTAGCCAAAACAATTTAACAAATATAGACCAATCCAGAACCTAAGAAACTAGGCTATCCTAAAGAGACTATCCGACCAAGATCTAAGGTGATCCAGCCAGCTAGGAGTAGTAAGGTGAGGCCAGAACCCCTATGTAGGGTGATGTAAAATCAAGGAGTGAAGAGGTAGACATGTTTGGAAACATAGTGACCTTCTAGTATGGGGAGTTATGTAAGGAGTTTTACGATGGTCGAATAGATTGGGATAAGTAATTAACCAGTGAAATCCTAAAGCATAAAATGGTGTGGGATTTAGTTTTAGTTCCACCATTCATTATTATAAATCTATGCAATATCATGGTAAAAGTGATGTCATGTACTTCATCTTACATGAGAATACATGTTGAGACTATAAATTTTTATTTTTTGTTCTACCATTAGAGATGTTAAAACTCAATTGGTGATATCATGATATATATGAGATTTCTTGAAAGATCATTGGAACTCCATGCATGTGTGCAAAAGAATCCAAAGTGAAGAATAGTGGAAGGAAGTAATGAAGATGACATGAGGAGTATATCATCAGAAGAAACTTACTAAATCTATTGGAAGTTCAATTAAAATAAAAAATATTGAGTTAAATCACTATAAATTCATGTTTAATTTAAGAAAAACAAAATTTTGGTAAATATTAGAAGATAATAAAGCTTTAGAATGTGAAGATGATCTATGAAAAGATTACTAGAATCTCGTAGAATATCCATAGGAAGATATGGAAATTGTAAGTACATCAAAAGAAGATAACACTTGAAGAACAAAGAGGATAATGAAATTAATCAAGGTGAATATCAATGTAAAGGGAATCGATATAAGGGGATTCATGAATAATGGTTTACATAAAGAAAATTCACATAAGGGGATTCATGAACTAAAATACATGTAATAATATTTGACATATAGAGATGGAGATCAATGTAAGAGTGAAAGAAAAACACATATGATTCTACATACAAGTCTCCCGCATATGTGTAATTCATGAATGAGTGAGTAGAGAATCTGACGATGCTTGGTGAAACATTCTTAATTTCCTAAATATCAAGAGGATTGTGTTGTGATTCTAAGATAATTTAAAAATATGGTAGGAGATGAAGATCTGTAGATATTATTTACATCATAAATCCAGGATAAACACTACTATGTAAGGTATTTTTTATGAACATGTGGAATAGGTTTTCAAATATATATATTTTTTGGAAGAAAATAGAGACCATAATGTTTCCAATTGGTAAAGAAAATTATTCGAGTCTTTGGGGATTTTAAATGTGAATGGTATTTTAGGAAGGTAGAGAATATTAGGATAGGAAGGAAGGAAACTCATACTAATATTATTTGTTTTAAATATATTTATACAAGTCAAAGAAAAGGAAATGAGAAGATCTGATAATACATTCCAAAATTCTAAATTTTGGAGTATCAAAGAATGGAGAGAGAGTTCTAGTGTTGATAGTATGTAACGAAGAAGGAGAAAATAATAGGAAGGAAGAACCAATGTCATCCTATCACATAGAATAAATAAAAAGGAGAATAATAAGAGGTAAGAGAAGTATTTCTATGCCTATTAGTTCACATAGAAAAGGAATTTCCATGCATCAAGTATAGGAGAATAATAAAGTGTTGTGTAGTTCCACTCACACAAAGGAAGAAGTGATCATAACAGCTAATTTGGTTACTGCTGTGAAGAGGAAGAAGTATCAGCCTTACTATTCACTTATGAGAATAGGAATAAGAGGTGTGTGTTCACTTTTATGTATAAATAAGAAGAAAGTTCTTGAATACTGTTATGAAATTGAGAGAAGAAAAATAAAAAGGCCTAATAAGTACACCAAAATCTTTGAGAGTCTATATTGGTGAAAGAATTTCTTATTGTTATCTATAATTATTATGCAACTACAGAGATGTATTATAAAGACCCAACTAGATTCTACTACATGGGTTATATGATACTCCTTGCACATATTTTCTCATGGGTTTATTACTATTGGGTCACGTGATCATGGTATTTTCCCATTCACACTATGTATTAACTAATATTATTGAGCAGTGAACCTTGTAAATCATTTTCATTTTTGTGTGTGTGTGTGTGTTTGGATTAGTTAAATATAAAAATAATTTCAAGAATAGAAAAAATGATAACCATTCACCAAATAGTGACTCAGGTAAAATAAGAAATGGGATTAAAATATTTAAATTGGATAAAAGGTCACCAACACTGATTCAGCCCCACTCTCAATGTTGAATACATTCCTAAATAGTCCTTTCAAGTTATAAAAATTTTGTATTTTGGTTTTTAATGTTTGGTTTCTGAATTTTATGGTTTTTATGGATGATATATGTTCTCATGGACTCAAAAAAGGTTAGTACGAGCTTGGGATGGACTTATGGATTTTTGGTTAAGGTAAGTGGCCTTTACTTCACAAATTCTCATGTTCTTTTGGTAATTTTATATTTATATTCCATCGTAATAATTATTATAAACTTTTTTCATGATTTATGTGATCTTTCCATATATTGGGATAATCTTGTGTTGACGTAATATTCAACATGGATTACATGGTTTTCTAAATAGTTTGATGGTGGCGCCTTGGTGAAACAAGTGTCGGTGGATCTCTTTATGTTTTTATTGATGGAATGTGTTGTATTTTAATGAGAAAGAGGTTTTCTTTCTTCATGAACCCATCCATCCAAAGATAACCATCCTGGGTTGTAAATGAATAAAGGGAGCTAATGACCCCTAATCCCGCCTCCAATAGGCCCTGGGTAGGTGACTAACACCAAGGGTGTACAAATGTCACAATATTTGAGAAAATAGACTTTATAAGAAAATAAGATCAGGATAGAGAATAAATAATCCAAAATAACTCCAAGACATAACATAAAATAGAAAAAAAATCATTCCTAAATGCATGTATAAATAGAACTGATACAATAAAAATATCCAAAGTAAATACCCAAAAGAAAAGCTAAGTAGTGACACAACAACTGTCCAAAGGTATGAGCTAGTAATGCCCATCCCGATCCATGAAATCATCCTAGAAACCTGAAAGTAGTTTTATATACATAGGGTGAGCATATGAGTATACTCAGTAGGAAGACCAAAGTCTCCCATGGACATGTGAAAGAAGCAAACTAATGCTCATGTGAGAAAACAGTAGAACCAAACAATACCTAAATAGTTATACTAACCATCCCATCCTCCCTAAGGAACACTCACCAAGTAACGCAAGTCAAGTAATATAGTATAAAGAAAACCAATGATAGGGTATATTGGACCACTTTCCCACTGATTTGATGCTCTCACACCCCAACGACAGATATATTGGCACTCCCACCTCTTCCGAATATACCATATCACATCCTTCCCACACACACCTGAGCTTCACAACACATCCTGTCTGCACACACCTAGAACTCAAAACACATCCTACCCATACACACCTGGACCTCACAACACATCCCTCCCACACACACTTGGTCCTCATAACGCATCTTGAATGAACACACCTGGGCCTCACAACACATCCTATATCATCCTAAAGACACATGGGAAAGCACATCACAACTCATCTTGAAGACACATGGGACACCACATCTCATCACATCCTGCCTCAAGAAACTTGGGCCGTCATCGTTTTGAAGAGGGAGTAGGGAATATTGGGTGGCCAACCATCCATCCTCCCACTGGGATGTTGGGAAAGACACCCTCCCCCGTGATGGTGGGGGTTTTCAGCAAAGAGTACTCAACTAGGGTGGGGTGTATATAGAAATCACAAGAATGTACAAGTATACATATGTATAGAGGAAATTACACAAGGCCAAACCTATGGGTTTACAAACAAATCACCAAATCACAACACTATCACCTTTGTTTCCACCTCTAAATGTACAACACCACATTTCAGGACACAAAACACATTTCAAATTATCAACCAATTTATTTAACCATTTACATTCCATTAATAAAACCAACTCAAGACATTACAAGGTTTATTAAACAATTATTTATTCATTCCATCACTTCCCAAGAAACTATCAGGCATGGAACATAACAAGTAATAGATTAAAATTCATGGTAAATTAATTCACTTCACATTAAATACACATCATCCCATGACCTCTCAATATGGGGGAGGATTTCTTCATGTTACTCATGGAGAAACTCCTAGAGAATCACCCATACCAATCACTACTACCCTTATTCAAAGTCATCCTTCCCAAACCACCATACCAACCCAAAAAATACCCCCCAACTCACTACCACATCCAACAACATACCAAAGAAAAACAAAAAATTGTATCCTTGCTGCATAATCTCACCAAAACCATCACGACCACACTACGAAACCACATTTCATCCACTTCCCCCCATACACACAAACCAAAACAATATCACACATCAAATCACCTCAAATACCAAGACAAACACATATTTTTAGATCTAATAAGGCATACCTTATTTAATTACACTTTTTAATTTGGGGATTCTCATTGAAATAGTATGATCCTGGGGAATCCATTCATTTGATGAATATACTTGATTAATATATTCTTATATATTAGAATTAAACATAAACCAAATAACATACATTCCATAATCACTTATTTCACAAACAAGGACCCAAACGACCATGATTTTCAGTTGGTAGTTATCCCATACAATTCATAATATAAACAGAAACAAAATAACAAAGCAATATCATGCACACTTTTCCCAGACCCCTATATATTGGTCTTAAACTGGTTCAATTATCTTTATTAATTTGACTTCAACTATCTTAAAAAAGGAAAAAATCTGTATACCCGTACCATATGATACAAAATTATGAAGGACAAAGGAAAACCTACATGGAAGAAAATAGGATCGACACTTCCTAGTTGTGCCAAAAACAGGGGCACGCATGCAGTAGGAAATTCTTTAGGGAATCACAAACTAACTATTGAAATAGTTTACTCAGATCCTACAGGAGGAAGGATTCAGGGAATCTCATACCAAGATAAAGAAATAATAAAGATCAAGGGGGAAAGGTATCTCAACTTTGGGAAGATCTAAATAGAGTCACGAGTTTAGATATGTTTTTGATTTTCCATTAAACGTGGATCTGGTCAAGACCATGTGTTTTGACGAATTAAAAGACTCTGAACCATTAGAGAATTAAAGATAGGATTTATTGGATTTTAATCTATATAAAATCCTTTTAAATAAGGTATCAAAAGAATTTTATTCCAAATAAAGACATAAAAAGGGAAAAAATAGAAGAAGTTTGAAACACTATACACGAGACACCGCCAGAAGAGGCACTACCAAAGAGGAACTATTGGGAGAGGCACCATCAGGATGAACTATCCACCACTGTCAGTGAGACAATGTTGGGAGAGACACCATTAGGCGAGACACTGCTGGACAAGGAACCACTGGATGAGGCACCATTGGACGAGCGATCGCTAGCGAGTGACCTCTAGGGTGAGACACTTCCAGCATGAGCTACTGCCAGGGTGACACCACCAGGGTGAGACACTGTTGGCATGAGGAACCATTGGAAATCATGGAAAACTGAGATTTTTTTACAAAGTTTAGAAATGAGCCACCTTGACCTCACATGACACCCCAAACACTAGATTTCTCACAAATAAATGGACTGGAAAGGTCCATGCCATTACATCAGATACTTATCAAACTATTATCTCCCTCAAGAATTCAAAACCAACCCAAAAGGAAAGAGAGGAAAGGTTCGAACAACCATCCATCGAGATACCTCTCAAGGATCTCATTACACTTGAAAGAATACTATCAATTTAACTTATCAATATTCTATGATAAACCTCCTTGTTCTATTTCAAAGTTGGAGTGGAAACCTCTACATCCAAGAATACCTCCTACGACATCTTCTAGATAGGTCTTATCATCATAGTTTTTGAAACGTCATCCCCAAATGACCACAAAACACATTTTCACAACCATAAAAACTGCACCATCAGAACACATGAATTAGGGAATTTCATCCTCTATGTTAAGATATTATCCACTCTGGGTAGAACTGACTCACCCACATAGGTTTAATCACATCATAGTTAATGCGTATCAATTAGGAATCAGGTCCCCCCCTTTTCTCATGTTAGGACCTTATCACATATCATAAACCAAGGTAAAATAGCTCATCTAATAAGACAACAAGGTTCAAAATCACATTACAAAGCAAAATAGAGAAAATAAAAACTCAAAACAACTCCAGGTACTAGGCATGCATATACGTCTCTTTCTCCAAAGTACTCTCCTCTTAGCCACCATGCATCCACAACACATGAACCAAATTAATGGTCCATCCACACAAAACATTATCTCAATGATCCTAGATATCCACTATCCATTCCACAAACATCGCATCATACTTGATATCTAACTCTCCCCAGTCAATGAGATGAGATTCATCATGAAGATACTGATGAAGATGAGAGATGTGAAAGAAGTCATGGATTTTCTTCAACTTCGGTGGAAACACCAACCAGTATGCCACCTCGCCAACTTTTCCCAACACCTCAAAGGGTCTAGAAAACCTAGGATAAATCTTACGCCATCTACCAAACCTACGCTTCCCACATCAAGGGGAAACCTTCAGGAACATGTGGTCCCCAACCTCAAACTCCAAGGACCTCCTTTGACAATCGACATGCAACTTTTGTTGGTCCTGCGCTGATTTCATCCTCTCATGAACAAGATGAACCTTCTTTGTTGTGGTCTGCACCACATCTGGGCCATGGATAGTTTTCTCCCCAAACTCCATCCTTCAAAATGGAGAACAAAATGGTCTCCCATTCAAAGCCTCAAACAGGGCCATGCAAATGGAAGAGTGATAATTATTATTATAATCAAACTACACCAAGGAAAGGTGTCATACCCAAAATCCACCAAAGTCTAGGATACATGCTCACAGTATATCCTCCAATGTCTGGAGAGTCCATTCCGTCTGCCCATCTTTCTATGGGTGGAAAGTAGTGTTGAGGTGTAACTGAGTGTCAAAAGCATGATGAAATCCCATCTAGACTCTTAAGGTAAATTGTGCATCTCGATCCGAGAAAATGGACCTTGGAACTCCATGAAACCACATTACTTCATCCATGTACATCTTAGCCAAATCATCCATGAGACCCTACTCCTTGATCGCTAAGAATTGGTTTGATTTCGTTAACCGATCCACTATAACCCAAATAGCATCACAAACTACCTAAGATATAGGTAACCCTATAATGAAATCCATCGAGATGTCCTCCCATTTCCACTCAAGGAAATCCAAAGGTTGTAAAAAAATACCAAGAACATGATGCTTGTCCTTTACCTGTTGGAAAACCAAGCACTTTGCCACAAACTCCACCACTACCCATTTTATCCTAAAACACCAAAACTGCATCCTCAAGCCATGATAAATCTTGTAAACCCATGGGTGTACTAACAAAGGTTAGTTATAAAAATCAAGAATAAATCCATCACATATTTCCACCAAAATGAACAAAGCTCCTTAAAACAACATTCAATTTTGACCATCTTTCGACTATCCCTCCTAAGCATCACCATGGGCAACACGATTGCACATCACCTCTATCTCTGAGTCTCCCCACAAAGACTCCTCCACCTAATTCATTAGAGAATATTGCACCATAATTTGAAATAGATATCCTTTACCATCATCTAATCTTATATCTAAGTGCAAGGCTACTAACTCCTCCATCGCTTTACAGTCATCCATAAATTCCTAAAAAACCTTCTTCCGCAACCTCCTGCTCAAGGCATCGACCAAAAAATTTCTATTTCATAAGGTGTAGTAGATATTAAAATCATAATCTTGAATAAAATCCATCTAAATTCACTACAAAAAGTTCATATCACACTGATAAAAGATATACCTAAAACTATTGTGATCTGTGAAGACCACAAAGCACTCCCCAATGAGGTAATTCTACCACAAGTTTAGTAGGAACACAATGGATGCTATTTATAAATCATGGGTGGTGTAGTTACATTTTTGGGGACATAAATTCATAGAACCATAAGAGATCACTCCTCACTACTATATTAGCACACATCTTAATCCCAAATGGGAAACGTCACAAAACACCTCAAAAATCACCCCTTCCTTAGGAAACCAGAGCACTGGAGAACTAAAACAATTCTTATTCAGGTAACTGAACACTATCTAACACTGGTATCTCTACACATAATCTTGGTCCTTCCTTGTCAAATCCATCAATGGGTCTGAAACTCAAGAGAAATCAGGTATAAACCTCTGATAATAGCTTGTGATACCAAGTAAACTATGAACCTCAGCCACATTCTTGGTTGATTCCCAAGAAACAACTACTTAAACCTTAGATAGGTATATTGAAACATTATTATGAGACACCACATGTACAAGGAAATATACCTCTCATTTTCAGAACTTTCACTTGGACAACTTTCCATAGGGCTGGTGGTGATGAAGAACTTGCAAGAAAGTTTTGAGATACTTGACATTCTATTCCTCCAACTCTGAGTAGATCAAGATGTAATCAATGAATACAATAATAAACCGGTCTAGAAACTCATGGAAGATGAAGTTCATGATCCCCATGAACATGGATGGTGCGTTCGTAACATTGAATGATATAAATACAAACTTAAAGTTCCCATACCTTCATCAGAAGGAAATATTTGAGGTATCTCCCTCATTAACCCTTAAATGGTGATATACAGACCACATATTAATCTTAGAAAACCAAATCTACCCTCTCAACTGGTCAAAAAGATCATCTATTCTAAAATAGGGTAACATTTTTTGACTGTCACCTGATTCAACCTATAGTAGTCTATGCACAACCTCAAAACACTATCCGCATTCTTTATTAACAACACAGGATCACCCCACAGGGTCATACTGGGCTGGATACAACCCTTCTTCATCAGATCATCTTTCTAAATATTCAACTCTCGAAACTTAAAAGGTTCCATCCAATAAGGATCCATTGAAACTAATAATCACTAGGCTGTAATTCTATCCCGAAATCAACATCATGTTGAGAGGGTAGCATAAAAACCTCCATGAAAAAAATTTAGGAACTCACCAATGACCTTGATAACCTCTACCATCCTAGTGTCCACTGATTCCACCACCAACTTATCCAATAAGTAAATAAAGGTATCTACATGTTGACTGCCCACTTAAAAACTCTTCTCACCAACAAAAACCACACACGTTGGCCATCCACCTCCAAAAACACAACTCTACATCAGAATTAGTTGATAATAACATGTATGGAATACACCCATTCAATTCCAATGATGAAATTATATGGCTACATCTATATAAAGAAGAGATCCCCATGGGAGTGATGCAGTCCCATCATCATTCTACAGCCCCGACACACATCAAATAAGCTGGTCTGGATTCCAACTAGCGTACTCAACACCAAGGGTATGAGAATAATCTATATGTATAGTCCCATAGAATGGGATAGAGTGGGTAAAAAAAGGAGTACAAATATCCTAAATCAAACAAGGAACAAAAAGGGTGCTAAATAAACTGATTGTACCTCTAATGATCTCTATATCCTTTGGAAATGCTGTCTCCACTGCATGCAACTGACCACGCCCAAATCTTATACCTATATACTAATGACCAACTCCATGTAAATTCTAGGTTTTTAGTCTCTGAAAATGAGGAACATCCTGAGGTTAGCCTCTACCTGCTCCATCTCCCCTTGGTGGATCAAAAGTCTGTTGCCCCTGCTACTGAAACAGTCTCACTGATAACGACTACTGAGGATGACGTTGTGCCTATCCTTCTCCACAAAACTGATCTTGGGAAGCCAATGGGAACTAGTTTTGAAGATTTACAAATACCCCATAAAAGTAACACAACATCCCTAAGACTACAGGAAAGGCATGAAGACCACTTGCACCAAAAGTCTAGAAATAAATCTGCTGAGGCTATCTCCATGTCAGTCGAAACCTAGAAGGTCATAGTGCCCTAGATCTTATACTAATAACTCTACCTCTTGAAGAACTCAATTGGATACCCTCTCATGATATACCTCCTCATGAGTGAATCCTCTTGATCACCTCTTCCTTCTTCTGAACCTCCAGATACATCATCAACGTAAAAGGAGTAACCAAATACTGGATAGAAGGATGAACTACCTCCTCAAGACGTCTCGCACGAGACTCCTCACCTATAAAGAGGTCTGGGAAAAAATGAAGAAGATATTTGAACTTGATACCAATCTCCCATACTAAAATACTCCTGTACTGAAGGAAGAGTAGCTCCTTCCTCTTCTCTGCCTTCATGGTTGATGAAAAGATCTCTTCCTGGAACTCCTTCTGGAATTCGACCCACAAAATTTTTTCCTCCTTTTTCTCTCCCAGGTACAGCGTCCACCACTGACATGCAACACCCTACATCTAACTAACCACCAAAGGGACCCTATAATCTATAGAATCCTAGATCAAACTAAAGGCAATCACCATCTCCTCTATCAAACCTTCTATCTTCACATAAAAAACACTACCCTTATACTTTACCAAAGACTACTGCTAGAAAGCGTGCAATATCCTCTACCACTGATCCTCCTCCTTAACCAGATTAATCCTATGGTGATCAACCAGATTATCCTTCTAAACCTCCACTACCTAATCCACATATAGACGATGACTAGGAGCCATAGCTAAAATAAAAACAAGGATTTATTAAGCTCGAGTAGTATGAAATTCTTATTAAGATTTATTTTAATTTATTTTCATTGTTTTATCCATTTTAACCTTCCCAAAAAAACCCAATTCAAACAATAAAACAAGTCATTGTGATGCATGAACCTTTCCTTGGTCTCTACCCTGCAAGTAGGTCCATCTCACTTGGTCATTAAATAAGCTTAGAGTCCATGCACTGGATCATGGGGGGCTGTAACATCCCGTATCCTAGCTAATATCCTAGCCTATGTCAAACACCAAGGTCAACTAGAATTGTTTCCATACCATCCCATGTAATCATCACTATGCCTAACTCTAAACACAATCCTATCTCTTAACCATCAACTCTGATACCACTATGTCATGCCCCCTCCCTCCAAAGATACCCCTCCTGGGCTTCCAATGAAGAAAGGGAGATAATGACCCTCGAGTACTACCTCCAGTAGGCCCCGGGTTGCTGACTAGCACCAAGTATGTACAAATATCACAATATGGGAGGAATTACCCTTTATAAGAAAACAATATTGGGAGATAAAATGAAGCATCCAAAATAACTCCAAGACATGAAATAAAAGATAAATCCAAAAACCATACCTTAGTGAATGTATAAATAGAACTGATATAGTAA
Source organism: Viscum album (assembly GCA_963277665.1). Classification (NCBI taxonomy): domain Eukaryota; kingdom Viridiplantae; phylum Streptophyta; class Magnoliopsida; order Santalales; family Viscaceae; genus Viscum; species Viscum album. The sequence continues at coordinate 325,923,674 of OY728148.1, read as the reverse complement.
TGATATCCAAAGTAAATACCCAAAAGAAAAGTTAAGTAGTGACACAAAAACTGTCCAAAGGTTTGAGATAGTAATTCCAAACACGGTCAACAAAATCCTCCTGGAACCCTCAAATAAGTTTTATATAAATAGGGTGAGCATACAAGTATACTCAGTAAGAAAACCAAATTATCTCATGAAAATGTGAAATAATCATACTAATGATCCCATAAGAAAACAACAGAACCAAAAAACACCTAAATAGGTATACTAACCATCTCAACCTCACCAAGGAACACTCACCAAGTAGTGAAAGTCAAGTAATATAGTATAAAGCACATCGATGATAGGGTACCTTGCACCACTTTCCCACTGATAAGCCTCTCTCACACCCCAATGAAAGATGTCTTGGTGCTCCAAAATCTTCTGAATATACCACATCACATCCCACCCACACACACTTGGGCTTCACAACACATCCTGCCCGTACACATGTGGGCCTCAAAACACATCCAGCCTGCACACACATAGGCCTCACAACACATCCCTCCTTCACACACCTAGGCCTCACAAAATATCCCACCCACACACACCTAGGCCTCACAAAAAATCCCATATCATCCTAAAGACACTTGTTAAAGCACATCACAACTCACCCCCAAAGACTCCTGGGACATCACATCTCATCACATCCTATCTGAAGAAACTTGGACCGTCATCGCCTGAAAGAGGGAGCAGGGAAGAGCGGGTGTCCAGCCATCCATCCAACCACTGGTATGTTGGGAAAGACACCCTCCCTCGTGAGAGTGGGGGTGTTTGGTACATAGTGTTCATCTAAGGTGGGGAGTGTATAGTAATCACAAGAATGTACTAGTATACATATGTATAGAGGAAAGCACATAAGCCCAAACATATGGGTTTACAAAAAAATAACCAACTCACAACACTATCACCTCTAAATTCTCAACACTATATGTCAGGCCACAACACCCATTTTACATTCCCAAACAATTTATTTAACCATTTACATTCCGTTAATCAAACCAACCCAATCCATTCCAAGATTTATTAAAAAATTATTTATTAATTCCATCACTTCTTGGGAAACTACAAATCTCCCACTACCCCCTCCCTCCAAAGATACCCCTCTTGGGTTGGTAATGAAGAAAGGGAGATAATAACCCCTGAGTCTCACCTCTAATAGGCCCCGGGTTGGAAACTATAACCAAGGGTGTAAAAATCTCACAATATGGCACTAAAAAAAATACCAGATTCACGACGGTTTTTTAGAGGGGGTTATGAACCCCCCCTAATTATCAAATTTAAAGGGGGTTCACACCCCCCTCTAAATTTTTTAGCATCATGTTTTTAGTATTTGGTTTGATTTTAGAGGCGGTTATGTCAAAACCGATACTAATTTAATAATTAGTGACACTATATATTTAGTTGGATTTTAGAGGATATATATATATAATATTTATTTGGATATATATATATATATATATATATATATATAATTGATTTTTTTAAAAGTAAATAGTGGGGGTTTATAACCTTCTCTAACTTAAGATATTAGATGGGGTTCATGAACCACTGCTAATCCCTTATATTAGGGGGGGGGGGTTAAACCCCCTATAATTGATGACATTAGAGGAGGATTTGAACCCCCTCTAATTCAATAAATTTGATGGGGGTCATGAACTACCACTAATCCCTTTAATTATAGGGGATTTTAAACCCCCTCTAAATTTTTACTTATTTTTTAAAATAAATCTCATATAAATTAAAATTTTATAATATTAATGTCTACGTGTGCATGTGTGTATATATATATATTACATAAAAATATTATATAAATTTATTTAAATACATTATATATATAGGGACATTATATAAATACTGTAAATAAATACTTATACATATAAAAAAATATATACACATATAAATATTGGTATACATATGGTTTTATAAATACTATACATTAATATTATGATTTATATTATACATATAATATATTAAATACATTTTTATTTCATATTTTTGTATAAAAACATTTATATTATATTATGTATACAAATATATATAATATAGAAAAAATTAAATATAAATGTACATAAATATATATTATATAATTATATTATATATATTATATTATAAATATTTAATTATAATATATATATATATATATATATTATATAACCATATTAATTATAAATTAATTTAGTAAATATATACATCATTTAATTATATTATATATTTCCAATTATAAGAATGTATTTAGTTTTGTGTGTGTGTATATATATATATGATATAATATAAATGTATATAACCACACACATAAATATATAATATAAATGTATTTAATATAATATATGTATAATATAAATCATAAAATATATAAATGTATAGTATTTATAAAACCAACATATATTTTTTATAGTTTAAAAAATAAGTTTAATAAAAATAAAATAATTAATAATATTATTATTACACACACATGTACATATATACAAATATATAAAAATGATTATATAAATATATATATTATAATTATACTATATCTATAAATATTATATAAATACATAAATGCACACATACACAAATATAAATGTGTTTACAAATATATGTATAAATATATATTTATATATGTAAATATAATTATTTATATATATTATATATACACATAATATATATATATATTATACATAAATATATTATATATTATCTAATATTATATATATATATTATAGAAAAATATATACATCATATATTATACACAAATGTATTATATATATTATACACAAATATACATTATATATAAATATATATTATATATAAATATACATTATATGTAAATATTATACACAAATATATCACATATAAATATTTATATCTATTTAAATATTTATTGAAATAATATATATATATATATGAATCACCATCCAAATATATTTAAATACAATATTGTGTAATTAATAAGTCAAAGTCTGATTGCCATAGTAGAAAATGTACCAGCTGTATAAGGTGGTGGTATGATATTAAAAGCCCATCAAACGTTTAGTTTTTTCAAATGAGAATGAATGAGAGAGGCGAGGCTAGACCAGTACAAGAGGGGGAAGTGGTATGTGGGAGAGGCGGACTAGAACAAGAGAGGGAAACAGGGAAGTGGGATGTAGGAGAGGCGGACCGACACTGGAGAGGGAAGGGGGATGCAGGGCTGGGACAGACCGAACCGCATGAACCAGAGGGAAGGTGAGGTGATGGATAAGAACTGGGATGTGTTGAAACGGGAGGGGTGGGGAGGAGACATGATCTAAATGGGAGGGGGGATTGGGGTATGGGGCTAGAATAGGATATATAGTATAAATTAAAATAAATAACAAATTAGAGGCGGTTTTCATAACTACCACTAACTTTTCTTCTATCAGAGGGGGTTAAAACCCCCTATAATTTAGTTATAATTAGAGGTATTTTTTTTTAAAAATTCCTCTAATTTATATACTAGTTATACATATAGTGGTGGTTGGAAACCACCGCTAATCTGGTAATCAGATTAGAGGGGGTAAACCCCCCCTCTAATATGAGATTTAGTGATGAAATTAGAGGGGGTTTTAATCGCCTATAATCTAACCATTGAAAATTTGTCCATTACTTTATCAGTAGTTCTTCAAAACTACCTATAATAATATTAGGCGAGCACATTAGAAATGGTTCCTTACAACTGCTGCTAATGTGTTTAGAGGGGGTTATAACCCCTTCTAAACTACAAAATAACCCCATCTAATTGGGTCATTTTTTTTGTAGTGTGGAAGACATTACCCTTTATAATAAAACAATATCGGGATATATAATGAAGCATCCACAACAAATCCAAGACATAACGTAATAAGGAAATCCAAAAACAATCCCTCAATGCATGTTTAAATAGAATTGATATAGTAAAAATATCCAAAGTAAATTCCCACAAGAAAAACTAAGAAGTGACACAATAACCGTCCAAAGGTCCGAGATAATAATGCCCAACACGGTCCATGAAATCCTCCTGAAAACCTGGAAGATATTTTATATATGTACGGTGAGCATACAAGTATACTCAGTGGGAAAACCAAAGTCTCTCATGAAAATGTGAAAGAATCATTCTAATGCTCCTATGAGAAAATAGAAAAACCAAAAAACACCTAAATAGGTATACTAACCATCCCAACCTCACCAAGGAAAACTCACCAAGTAACACAAGTCAAGTAATATAGTATAAATCACATTGATGATAGGGTACCCCACACCAATTTCCCACTAATTAGCCACTCTCACACCCCAACAAAAGACATCCAGGAGCTCCCAACTATTTTTAATATACCAAATCACATCCCACTCGCACACACCTAGGCTTCACAACAAATCATGCCCACACACACTTGGACCTCAAAACACATCCTGGACACACACACCTGGGCCTCAAAACACATCTCATCTGCACACACCTGGGTCTCACAACACATATCGCTCGTACACACCTGGGACTCAAAACAAATCCCATATAATCCCAAATAAACCTATGAAAACACATCACAACTCATCCCAAAGACACATGGGACACCACATCTCATCACATCCTACCTGAAGAAACTTGGGAAATCATCACCTAGAAGAGGGAGCATGGAAGTGTGGGTTTCCAACCATCCATCCTGCTATCGAGATGTTAGGAAAGACACCCTCCCCCATGATGGTGGGGGTGTTCAACACATAGTTCTCAACTAGGGTGGAGTGAAAATAGAAATCACAATATTTTACAAGTATACATATGTATAGAGGAAACCACATAATCCCAAACCTATGGGTTTACAAACAAATCACTAACTCACAACACTATCACCTTTTTTCCACCTCTAAATGCACAACACCACAAGTTAGGCTATGAAAAACATTTAACCTTCCCATCCAATTTATTTAACAATTTCCATTCTATTAATTAAACTAACCCAATTAATTCCAAGCTTTATTAAACAATTATTTATTCATTCCATCACTTCTTGGACAGCTATCAGGCACGACACATAACAAGTAACACAGTAAATATCATGGAAAATTAACACAATTCACATTAAAGACACATTATCCCATGACCTCTCGATATGGGGGAGGCATCTTTCTATATGTTACTCATGGAGAAACTCTCTAAAAATCACCCATTCCAATAACTACTAAAATTATTCAAAGTAATTATACCCAAACCAAAATACCAACCTTAAATAAGCCCCCCAACTCAGAATCACATCCATTAACATACTGAATCACAACAAAAAACTATAGCCCTAATGCATAATCTAACCACACCCATCACAACCCCACTATAACTCCACATGTAATACACTTCCCCCATACAAAAAAATCAAAAAAATCCCACACATCACATCAACTCACATACCAAGGCAAACACATATTTTCAGATTTAATAAGCACAAATTATTTAATTACACTTGTTAATTTAGGGATTATCACAGAAACATTATGATCCTGGGGAATCCATTCATTAGCCAAATATACGTGATTAACTGATTCTTATATATAAGTGTTCAACATAAACCAAACAACATACATTCAATAATCACTTAGTGCACAAAAAAGGACCCCCAACAACCATGTTTTTCAGTGGTTAGTTAGCCTATACAGTTTACAATATAAATAGAAACAAAATAACAAAGCAAAGATCATGCACACTTTTCCTGCCCCCCTTTATATTGGCCTTAAACTTGTTCAATTATATTTATTAATATGAATTCAACTATATTTACAAAAGAAAACATCCTTATACCCATCCTGCATGACACAAAATTAAGAAATATGAAGGAAAACCTACTTGGAAGAAAAGATGATTAACACTTCCTGGTTGTGCCAAAAACAGGGGAGCGCATGCAGTAGGAAATTATATCGGGAATAACAAACCAAATACTATAGTAGTTTAATCATATCCTATGGGAGGAAGGATTGGGGGTGTCCTGTACTAAGATAAAGCAATAAGAAAGAGCAAGGGGGAAATGTATCTCATATTTGGGAAGATCTAAACAAAGTCATGAGTTTAGATGCATTTTTTATTTTCCATTAAATGAGGATATGGTCAAGACCATGTGTTTTGACAAATTAAAAGAATCTAGACCCTTAGAGAATTAAATATAGTATTTATGGGTTTTTAATCGGTCTCAAAACCTTTTAAATAATGTATCAAAAGTGTTTTACGTCAAATAAAGATGTCAAAAGGAAAAAACTGGAAGAAGATGGAAACACTGTACAAAAGACACTACCGGACGAGGAACCACCAATGAGGAACCATTGGATGAGGAACCATTGGATGAGGCACCATCAAGATGAACCTATTACCACCATTAGTGAGACACCATCGAGAAAGACACCGTCAGGCGAGACACTGCTGGACGAGGCACCGTTGGATGAGGTACTGCTGGACAAGCAACCGCCAATGAGCAACCGCTAGGGTGAGACACTGCCAACGTGAGATAACACTATAGTAACACTACTAGGGTGACAAATATAGGGTGAAACCTTTATGAAGACACCTCTAGGGTGATACACCATTTTCATGAGGTAACATTGGAAAACTTGGAAAACTGATAATTTTTTTTGCAAAGTGCTGAAATGATCCACCTTGACCTCCCAGGACACATCAAACACCAAATTTCCCACAAAGTAATTGATTGGAAAGGTATGGGCCATTATAAATTTTTTAAAATGTAATTTTAAAAAGGGATTTGAGTTTAACAGAAAATTTAAAGGAAAAATGGTGATATCATAAATGGGTTTTAAAATGAGATTTCAAAACAAAAATTGGATTTTGAATAAGGTCTAAGTGTGAGTAAGATGACATGTGGATAATTTTATAAATGATTTAATAATAGGATTTTAAATTGGTTTCCAAAGTAAATATGAAAGGGATTGGTTGAGTTTCTTTGTTCTATTTAACCTCATGTGGGTAATTCCCTATTTTCCAAATCATGTGTGCTTATCATGTTTCCTAGTTGTGGTTTTCTAGTGTGTATGTTTTTTACATGATGATGCATATTTTATTGTGTTGGTCAAGGATGTTTTATTTTGGTATCAAAACCCAGGTTGGGTTGAGATTATGTGGATGAACCCTTAGGGGGTAAAGATGGGTCTAAAGACCCTAGTGGATACTCTCGTGGGTTGGATACGAACATTGAGGGGCTTGGCATCTTCTGTGTCTGTGAGACCAAGGTGGGAAGTGAATTATAGTTGACATGGATAGATAGAAATAGATGTATGGGTCTAGTTAATGAGGGAACAACACCCCAAGTGATGATATAGAGAGACATGAGACAATTTTCATGTCCTATTTATTATTTCTTTCTTGTTCTTAGTGATATAGTTAGTGATGATGAGTCCTGAGGCTTGGTTTCTCCATGAGAAAGGCTATGCTAGAAAGACAACAATGAGTGAGATAAAGTTTTTGATGTGGATGTGATATGACAAAGACCATACCTTGAGTGAGAAGTTAGAGTTCAAACCACCTTTAGTGAGATAGGTTATAATTATAGATTTGACATGAGATTTGGTATGATACAGTTGAGGTTCAGGGTGAGGCCAACATTGTGTGAGAGTCTAGTGGCCAGGACTTTGTATGGAACCCTACTTAGTACCTTCAGGTAATGGACAAGACTTGGATGTCACCCTACCATGAACCTTTGGGTATGGGTCATGACTTGGTTAGATGCCCTACCCTATATCTATGGGTATAGTTTATATTTTTTGGCATGAGGTAATTATTTATTCCTTCTGGTATGGAGCTAAAGCAGGAATGGTTAGGTGTCATGGTGACCTGGTTAGCACACAATAACCCAAAATGTTAACTTTCATGTGCATTGTGTGTTATGTTTTCTGGGCGGGTGTGTGGTATGGTACAAATTATACTTCATATATATGCATTTCATGCACTTCCACTTGATTATTTAATTCACCCCTACTAATAGAACAAAATAATGTGAAATTTTTATTCAAATTTCAATCATTTTTGGGTGATTTTCAATGTTAACACCCTTGAATTTTAACATTTCAATTAAATATGATAATTTATGATAATAGGAATAAAAATGATTTTAATAAGAGTACAAATATATTGGTTTTATATTTGGAATTTATTTATTAAATTTTTATGACATATTGATTATGGTTTGGAAATTTTCTAACTCTTTTAATGATTTGTGTGTAAAAATAGGCCAATAGGTAGGCCCTCCACCCCATGCATGAACCAATGCTCACCTCTCACCATCACCCCAAGAATACACCCCTACCCGCCACTTTCCACCACCCCATGCATACACCACCACTAGCCTCCACCCCATGCATGCACTGCCACTCGCCGCTCACCACCACCCCATGCATGTACCGTCGCTCGCCACCACCCCATGCATGCATCACTGATCACCATCACTACAAACATGCACCACCTCTCACCACTCACTGCTTGCCGCTACCCCATCCATGCACTGATGCTCGCCGCTCACCACCACCCCATGCTTGCATTGTCGATCACTGATCACTGCCACCCCAGGCATGCAGTACCACTCGCCACTCGCCGCCTCCTACTGCCATGAAAACCACCTCCATCACGGCCATGCACCACCGAACACCACTACTCGAGCCTCCATTTTATAACCACCATGACGCCATGGATCACCATGCATGGAACCATCCCTCACCACTGCCGCTTCACCCCTTCACTCTCTGCCTTAGTTAAGCACCGCTGCATGCATGAAGTCATTTATTCCACACCATTCTCCATATCTTGGCCACCTCAATTACTGCCATATGTCATGTGGAAAAGAGCATGATGAACCTAATTCTCTTCCACTGATCAAGATCCACCAGCCACTGATTCTCACCCACCGGTCGCCTACTCACCCCTACCACCTCATCAAGGAAACCTATGTGAATTCTTACACATTGAAGAATGATTAACCCATATTCATATGGTGATTTAAATCTGCATTCATTCCACACAAAATATTTATTCACCATAGGTCCTGGGGTGATTTAAATTCCCCAAAATTTCCTCCTTGATTTGAGGGTTCTTTAATTCCATTAAGGTCAAGCCACTCCCACCTTTCCTATATAAATGATCCTTTCCTCCATCCCAAACCATAATTCAACAACTGAGGAGGAGATCTCCACCAAGGAGCTGCACTCCACCATCTTAGTCCTCCCCCATTGCCTCTTCTTATTATTTAATTAAAATTCTTTTCTTACTACTACTACTAATAATAATAATTACAATAATTACAATTATTTTAACTCTATTTATATATTATATAAATTTTATTTATTTTATTTTCTCTATATCTCTCTCTTCTCATACCCTATTATTCCTTTTTTTATTTTATTCATTCACCATTATTTCTATTTTATTTTATTCTCTATCTTTCTATTCTCCATCTATCCACTCCACCATTGTGATATCTTACTCTTATAAATGAGAGGTTGTCTCTGAGGCTTGTACCAGGAGGAGGTCAAGGTGTTTATGAATTTTATTTAAAGTTTAATTTTAATTTTGTAGATAGAATTGAGTAGCATTCATGCGTGAGGTGAATGTCCTTGATGTGGTGACCACCCCCAATGACATAAAACTCAATCTATCTATATTATTTTATTTAATCACTTTTACCTCTCTCAATTGTTTTTTTCTTCACAAGTTGGAGTTGAGATAATCAATGGATGAAACATTATCAATAGAGTTAGGTCTTAGAATACGACACCTATAAAACCAAGGAGTGTCATCAACCTTGATTAAAGGAGGAGATATAATTGATAGTGTTTATCCATTCAATGACATTATACAATTTCTAAATAAAGAATAGTAATTCAAACATTATATTTCATGTTTTCATTATCAAACTAAAACTGAACATATAAAGGAAAATAATGATTGAATCCAAAACCAAACCCAAGACCAAGTTCTTTCATTACTTAACTCATTCTGTTTATATTTGCATGGTAGTATAAATTAGAATTTACATTTTTAATGTAATAAATCAAAAAACCAAAAATATTATCATTATTTTCATTAAATACTTAATACCAAAAAAAGAGATAAATTAGGTTTTTTAGAAGAAGAAAGTGACAAAACTAAAAGGTTACTCAAGTGAGATGACCTTTGTGAGGCACTGTGCTGTATTAGGAAAAATATAATATTGCTTTTATCATGACCCATGATAGGAGTGCATCAAAACTGGAACCGTTTCCAGAGATAAAATCATAAGTTTTATTATCTTTTTCTATTTCACATTTTAGATATATTTTAATGTCTTATATATAAAAAAATCCATGTTGTTTTCATATGATTTTTTTTTCAATTCACAGAACAAGAAATACTATCAGCTGCAAGAACCAATGATTTAAAATTTTGAAGTGGTGGATATCCTAAAAAATATTAATGATATCACTAAACATGATAAACAAATGATAAATGGGAAAGACACTAGAATTTCATTTCATGAACTGACAAAAATGGTTAATAAAGTCACACTTGATTATCAAAGACTAAAGACCAAGAATCACGTGCCACCAAAGTTCCACAATTTTTATGAGTACATCAAAGAGGTTGAGGTTGATATTGAGGAGGAGGCCAAAACTATGATGGAATTTGAAGAAAGGATGGAGGAGACAGACTACCTACCTCTATCTACTAAGAGTCTACTCCAAGAGGCACTTACCATTGAGGAAGAGATTAAAGCTGAACTAACCCAGGGAGTTAAAACTTTCTTTGGATCTATCTCTTCTAATTTTATTGAATATAAATTGTGAATCACTCCTTATTTTTTTGATTATATAGAACCAGAAAATCTTTGCTATGACTTGGAGGAAGAAGATGAAACTAGATGTGCACCTATTGAAAAACACATGGAGCTCCCTGATTTTGATGAAAACACATTTGAGGAGCCCCATCATGAATATATCCAAGTTTTTGAGCCTACGGAAATCAGGAAATAGGCTTCTCATTTTAAATGGGATAAATTAATTACTATAAATTCAAATTTTATTCAAGTATAATTACTTGGATATTCTACTTTTTATCATTCAATACATGCATCCCCTATAAATCCAGATCTAGAAGAGAAGAAGGATGCTGTACAAGTAGAAACCAAGAAGAAGGATGATTCATAATTCATCCTACCCCCTCCATGAAATCTATACCTCATTGTTAAGGGGGAGGATCTAGTGTAATCTATCCATGGATCATTCTTCAAGAACAAAAATGAAGCACAATTTGGGAAAAGCTATATCTAGTGGTTCAAATAAAAGAAGCTTCATACACCATCTAATTTTGGATAACAACTGGTACTTCCCTCTGGTGGTAGTAAAAATTCATGGCCCACTTGGGGTATCATACTAAGAATTATCCCTTTCAATTGATTTTTAGGAATTTAGATTTCAATTTCTTTTCTTATAAGTAGTGAAACATGCAGCCCACTCCCTCCTATTATTTTATATAATTAATGACATGATCCTTGTGCTTAATTGTGTAATTATTTTTTATATGATCATAATGGCAGAAGGAATCCTTGAATAGTGAAGGTTAAGGACCAATATTCATGATAAATAGAGTTAAATTTTAGTATTTTATCTTATAAACTCTCTATATTTTTGTCCAAATCATGTTTTGATCTCTAAATTAAAAAATTTCATTCCCATTATTGAATTATGATTTACTTAAATAATCTAGGTTACATGGGTTTCTTAGGAATACTATGATACCATGTTTTAGATTTCAATGTTAATAATATTGAATGAGTAAAGGAGAGAATTAAAATTTTAAAGTGAAACATGGATATTAAAGAGGATTCATGATTTGAGGAAATTAATTGATTCATGTAAATGATATTTACCGACCATTTTTTCATGATCTGAATTTTCTGAGATTCATGTGAATGGATTTGTTATTATTAATCATTACTTGGGTAATTATCCCAAATCATGTGTCCCAATACTGAGAGGATTTATAGACCATGTAATTTCTATTATATTATTGAGCGTCTTTATTGAGTGACATTGGGACATGCCACCTGCTAGAACTTGAATTTGAACTTTTCAAAGCTATGAATATACAAAAACACATTTAAAATGATTTTGGAATCCTTTGAAAAGACACTTATTGTTAAAATACCACATTTACATCAATCATTGTTTAGACCATAAAGACTATGAATGACATTGTTAGGAATGAGCCATGCTTCAAGCCATTATTATCCATTCCTACCCTCCTCTTTATAATAACATGATATTTTAAAGTTGAAGTGTGGGGGTGAAGGGAATAATGATAAATGGGATGATTTAAATTATAAAGAAGAAATGTGGGGGTGATTATTGTGGGAATTGTAAAAGGTTATGGAATCATTCATTGTGCTCTAATATTTTGATCCTCTGGAATATATAAAAAATAAAAATGATAAAATGAACCAAAAAATGTTAAAAATGGGTTGTGATGTGGGAAAACCTAAAATCGCCATTACTAGACCTATGATTTCTATCATATGTGGTTAGGTGGTGGATGTGAGGTTTATTACAAATCATAACTTTCAAAAAAGAGTAAAAAAGGAAAATGTTCTTTTAAAAATAAAAAAATGGGTATAAAAATAGAAAAAATATTCAAGATAGGTCATAAATAAATCATTATGCTTAAAATAATCATGATATTTTATTTGAGTTTTTAGAAAGTTGGGAGTTGTTATAATTTGAAGGGGATAATGTCATTAAACTTTTTTACTTTGACTATAATGCTTTAAACTTTAAGAGTTAAAACTCCTCCTTGAGATTTTTTTAAAACATCAATTCCTACCAACCTTAAGACTTAGAGACATTTGAACCTTAATTTCAAACCTTAATGATTTTATATATCTTTTTTCTTTACCAAGTAGAGAAAGTAGTTATTTTAAAAGGTTATGGACAAGGAGAATGTTATCATTATATGAGCATAAATCTACTAGAATTTTATTATGAGAGACAAGTGAAAAGATTCAGGTGAGGTAAATAATTATTTGGCATGTTGAATAATAATGAATTGAAGAGATTGAATAAATTAAAGAATAAGTTCCATCATTTTTCAAGGGGGAAAAGTAAAATATATGAATTTACTATTTCACTAAAAAATGGGAAACTGAATAGATATTTTATGTAAATTTTGATAATTTGATTTAAAATTGATAATAATTTGATTTTATTACTTTGAAATTTGAATATTTATAAGAAACAGTTCCCTATTTAACTTCTTATTGAGATTTTATGCTTGAGGAAAAATATGGTTTAAGTGTGGGGGTATTTGACAGACCAAAATAATGTGCAAATTTTTATTCAAATTTCAATATTTTTTGGGTGATTTTCAATAATAAAACCCTTCAATTTCAATCTTTTAATTAAATGTGGGAATTTATGATGATAGGAATAAAAATGATTTTAAGGAGTAAAAAGATGATGGTTGTATATTTGGAATTTATTTATGAAATTTTGATAACATCTTAATTATGGTTTGGAATTTTTATAACTATTTTAATGATTTTTGTGTAAAAATAGGCCAACAGGTAGGCCCTCCACCCCATGCATGTATAATCGCTCAGTGCTTGCCGTCACCCCAAGCATGCACCACCACCCGCCGCTCTCCATCACCCCAAACATGCACCGCCGCCCACCGTTTTCCACCACCCCATGCATACACTTCCGCTCACCGCTACCCGATTCATGCACCGCCGCTCGCCCCTTGCCACCACCCCATGCATGCACTGCCACTCACTGTCACCCCCGACATGCATCACCACTCACTGCCACCCCATGCATGCACCACCACTCTTCGCCACCCCATGCACGCATTGTCTCTCACTGTCACCACAGACATGAACCATCGCTCGTTGCTCTCCATTACCCCATGCATGCACCACCGCTCACCGATCACCACTAACCCATGCATGCACCACCGATCACTACTCACCATCACCCCAGTCATGAACCACCAATCGATGCTCACCGCCTCCTTCCATGAAAACCACCTCCACCATAGCCATGCACCATCAAGTGTCATTGCTCAAGCCTCTATTTCCACACCTCCATGCCATTGTGGATCACCATGACTGGCACTGACCCTCGCCACTGCCACTTCGCCCCTCCGCTATCCGCCTCTATCGAGTGTCACTGCATGCATGAAGTCACTGATGCCCCACCATTCTGCACATCTTAGATAGCTCCATCACTACCACATGTCACATGGAACAACCTATGAAAAACCTCATTCCCCACTACTTCTCGAGATCCACCGGCCACCATTGCTCGCCCACCGGTCACCAGCTCATCCCTGCCACCTCATTGAGGACACCTGTATGAATTCTTCCACATTTAATAATGATTAACTCAATTCCATCTAGGGATTTTAAATCTATATTCATTACACAAGAAATATTTATTCACCATGGGCCTTATAGTTATTTAAATTCCCCAAGAATTACTCCCTAATTTGAGGTATATTTGAATTCCATTAAGGCCAAGACAGTCCCCCTTGCATATATAAAGGACTCTTGGCTCCATCCCATACCATTAGTCGACCACCAAGGTGGAGATCTCCACCAAGGAACCATGCTGCACCATCTTCTTCCTCCTCCATTTCTTCTTCTTCTTCAATTTTTTGTTTTCTTTATTTTTGTTTTATTTTTTATTTTCAATTGTAATTTGAATTTCATTTTAGTATTAATAAAATAAATTCATGCATTTTTTTAAATTTTCATCCATCCATCCATCTTCTCTATTTTTATTTTTATTTTATTCTTTTAAATAATAATAATAATAATATTATTAGTATTAATATTAATATTAAAATTAAAATTATTATTATTATTAATATTTTTATTAAATTAATATTATCATTATAAATATCATTTTAACATTTTTATTTTAAAATTATTTTCATTATTTTCTTCTTTCTATTTTTCTTCTTCAATTAAAATTATTTTCTTAATAATAATAATAACTAATGATAATATTATTATTATTTTAATTAAATTTATAAATTATATAAAATTTATTTATTTTATTTTCTCTTTTACTCTCTCTCTCTCTTTCTCTCCCTCTATTGCTCTTCTCATCCCCCATTCTTCCATTTGTATTTTATTAATCCACCATTATTTCTATTTTATTTTATTCTCTCTCTTTCTCTTCTCCTTTCATCCACTTCACCATTGTAATATCTTACTCTTGGAAATGAGAGGCTGACCCCGAGGCTTGGCCTGGGGGGAGGTTGAGGTGTTCATTAATTTTCATCAAAGTTTAATTTTAAGTTTGTAGATAGAATTGAGTATCATGAATGGGTGATGCGAATGTCCTCAATGCGGTAACTTCCCCTAATGACATACAACTCAATATATCTCTATTATTTTATTTAATCACTTTTCCCTCTCTAAATTATTTAGTTCTTCACACATTTGAGTTGAGATAATCAATAAATAAAATGACCTTGATAGAGATAGGTCTTGAAATATGTCACCTTTAAGACCAAGAAGTGTCATCAACCTTGATTAAAGGAGGAGGTAGAATTAAGAATGTTTAGGCATTCAATGATATTCCACAATTTATAAATAAATAATAGTAGTTCAAACATGATATTTCATGTTTGTATTATCAAACTGAAATAAAAAATATAAAGGAAAATAATGATTTAATCCAAAACCAAACCCAAGACCAAGTTATTTCTTTCCTTAACTCATTCTGTTTAGATTTTCATAGTAGTATAAATTATAATTTCTATTTTTCATGACATAAATAAAAAACCCAAAAATATTTTCACTATTTTTATTAAATACTTAAAAGAAAAAATATATCTTATGTGATTTAGAAGAAGAAAGTGAACAAACTGAAATGCTCCTCAAGTGAGATCACCCTGGTCAGCCACTGTACTATATTAGGAAAAATATAATATTGCTTTTTCCATACCCCATGACAAGCGTGCCCCTAACCACATACACAACATGGGTTTCAATATACATGGGTAGACATTCATGTTTTATTTTAGGTCATAGGTATGACTTGGATCTAGACATATAGTAGGGTCTATAAGTCTATAGAGGTTGGGTATTTGACAAGATGATTATGTGAGTTGGGTCAGAGGCTAATTTAATTTTAAATTTTGTTGAGCATGTACAGACCAGTGTGTCATTGGTTATTTATCTATGATTTTTTTACTTGTTTATTAACTAATA
This sequence comes from Viscum album, assembly GCA_963277665.1. NCBI lineage: Eukaryota > Viridiplantae > Streptophyta > Magnoliopsida > Santalales > Viscaceae > Viscum > Viscum album. The sequence goes on along the minus strand of OY728148.1, from coordinate 325,907,439 downwards.
CTCCTTTTATATAGTTTATGTATCATATAAATAATTTTATTAATTTTTTATTTTGGATAGTGGGGGCCCAGTTGTCTCCCTTTTCTATCTATAGGTATTTTGGGGATATCCGTTATATGGATAGGTGATTCTATATTTTTGATAAATTTTATCTTGACCCTCATAATTTATTTTTTAAGGAATAGTCACCCCTTGATTGTTTTAGGACCTTCCCACTTGTTGGAAGCCTCTGGAATATGATAAGGCAATATTGGGGTCCCATGACGACCTTTCTAGGGTGTTATTCAGGTGTTTCAGGCCAAGGAAAAAAAATGGCACGAGAGAATGTTTTGGGATGGAATAGTGTTTGTTAGTGGTAAATATATCTTATTGGGACTCACAAGGTAGATCAAACACATTCCTATCCAACATGACTTCATTTAAAACCCAAATTGACAAGGAATATCTAGTTTTGGGACTGGCCCCTCTCTGATGAGTGAGATGTTGGATTGGATCAAGAATCCCAATGTGGCATGGATGAGAATTGAGATGAGTCATAGGGTTTAGCTAATATCCAGTGAGTTGTTTATGCATCATTATAGTGGCATGCTTATAGAAGGATACATGTGCTTATTAGTAGTGTTTTTTTACATGTTTACTCATCCAAATTGATTATTAATTAAGGAAACTTATACTGTATTAAATGGTTTATTGAATACATTATAAATGGTAATTAAATTAATATGGGTTTTAGGGCATTTTTTGATTTATTTTTATTGTGAGTTTTTTTCCTTTATAGGGAAATAAATTTTAGGATGGCTGGTTTTTAAGAAAAATCCATTTTAAAAAAACTCACATGTGGAACGGAGTGTGCATAAATGGTTTTTATAATTTTGATTTACTTAAAATGTCATATAGAACCAATTATTTCAAAATTTTTGTGATTTTATGGTTTTTAGAAAATATTAGGAAAAGGGTTATGAAAATTATATTTCAAAATGTTTTTATAAACTAGATTGATTTTTAAGAAAAAATATCAACTAAACTAGGGGTTTTGGTTATTTTAGGTTTGGTAAAAACCCTTAGACTACAAGGGGTGTTTTGAAAAAAAATCAGGTGAGTTTTTGTGTGTGTAAATGATTTGAGATGGTTTTTAAACTACAAAAAATACTTGTACAATTGTGTTTATTTTTATCTTTTGAGTTTTGGATAGAAATAAATGGATTCTTGAATTGTGTGATTGTATTGTGTTCCATGTTTTTTGAAAAATACCAATTCTAGTTGGTGAGTGCAGATTTGGTATTGGGGAAAAAGAATCTGGTGCCTATGTAAACCGTTTTGGAATATTTTGATGATAGATTAGGGGGAGAACCAGGTGTTAGATTGTACATTTTGTGGGTATTTCATGATTTTTTTGAGAGAGTTTAATGATTAGGCTCATGGGATGGATGTTTTTTGTTGGTATCTAATATCCATATTGTTTTTGTTTTCTTGGTTTTATGATTTAGACTACTTGAGGTATGTTTTTGGTAGGTGATTCCTATGTTGGGAAGAAACATTAGGAAGAATTGGTTGTTGGTTGTATATTCTTATTATGGGGAGATCCATATGGCTTGAGATGATTAGACTATTGAAACTTCATTATTTTAGGATCAGTGGGTGTGGTTGAGAACCATCTTGGTGTTTGGTGACTAGTACTTCACATGGCACTTAGGTAGGAGTGGGGTGGTCACATCCATTCCTTACATTAGAAAATGGATATGATGTGGGTTGTGGAAATTGGATGTTTGGATTTAATGAGGCAATGATAAGGATACTCCTAATGAGGGGAGCATCAATTGGTCTTGGTTTCATGACCCTCATTTTATCTAGGGTCATAGATGTGATGGAATATAATAGTGATTCAGATTAGGATGTATCTGTACACATGGGAAAATTACAGTAATGATTTTGATTTTTCAAAGATCCAACTAAAAGATTATACAAATTTTTGGGGTTTTAACTTTAGTGTGGGTGTTTGGGTGGTTCCCCAATTCCTCTAGGAGTTAAGGCATCATGATCAAGTGATGAAGATATGCATTCCTAGGTGAAGTTGAGTGTTTTTGGGAAATTCATCCATAATAGGTTTGAATAGTGTCATTGCATATAAATAGATGTGATAAGGTGGAAACCACATCAAGGGAGTTTTTTGGGATGTGTTTTAGGTGTTTTTGAGGATTATACTAGGATTTATAGAGGAAAGCTGGTGTATCTACGATTGATGTTTGGATTTTCACAGTAGAAGTGTGTTGGACATTCAAATATAGAACATGACATGTTAGTAGTGAGTTGATGGCTGAGTTATTTTAGGATTGATGGTGTAAGGACTACCATGAATTATTGTGGATGATAATAATTATAGTGAGGAGTTTTTAATGAACAATAAATTTTATGAGTCACTATTTCAGAGGAAATTTGAATTTTTGGTCTGAAGTAGGGGTTATTTTGTGAATTGGGACTCAGATTGGGAATCCAAGGTTTGGAACATCTCTATAATATGTTTTTTCAAACATATATTGAGGGTTTAGATATGTTTTGGGTGTATGGTAGGTGTTGTAGTGGGGTTGGAATTCCTATGACCCTTTGCTAGTTTTGGGCTATAGGCCTATGTCATGACACGATGCTTAGGTTATGCCATGATAAGATTGCAATAATAGGAATCATGTCAAGGGAGTGAAGTTCTGGATTGTGAAGAAAGGAGTGAAGACCATCACACTATAATGGTGAAGATGCCACACCATTAAGGGATGGTATTTTATAGGTAGTTCTTCCTAGGGCGTGTCATGTTGTAAACCAGAGGGGTTGCATTGTGATGAAGTTAGACTAAAGGGGGGTTGTCCTTCAACCTGGATGGTGGTCGCACAATGACCCTCCTAATCACACCTTGTCAGTGGTTCTTTCTGGAGTGTATGACATCAGTTATGATAATTTGTGGTTTTGGTTTTTAATGTTTTTTTATTAATTTGATGGTGTTTGTATATAAAATAGGTGCCCATAGACTCAGAGGAGGTTTTGAACTTGGGGATGGATTTATGAATTATCAGTTGAGGTAGATGGCCTTAACTTTACTAGGAATATTTTTCTTTTGTTAATTTTATGTTCATGTGCCATTATTATTATTGTCATCTTGTTTCATGCATTTTGTGATATTTCTATAGATTAGGATGGGATTGCATCATCCTAGATGGTGATTCCTTGGTCAAAAAAGTGTTGGTGGTTCTCTTTATATTTTTCTTAATGGCATGTGTTAAATTTTAAAGATAAAGAGGTTTCCTTCATATAATGTTCTTTTAAACAAGTATTTTACTTGAATCTTTTTAAGGAAAATTGGTGATTTTAAAAATGGGTTTTGAAATGATATTTAAAAAAAAGTTTGATTTAATCCAAGGGATTAGCATGAGTAAGACAACATGAGGTGCCTTTTCTAAATGGTTTTAAAATATAATTTTTATTTTTTTCCAAAAAGATATTTAGAAGGGATTTGCTGAGTTTTTTTGGCCCATTTTCCATCATGTATGTTATTCCCCTTTTTCCAAAGTTTTTTTCTTTTTGTGCTTATTGGTTATAGTTTCCTTATATATTTGTTAATTTCATGATGATATATGTTTTAATTTGTTGGTTGAGGATGTTCTGTTTTGGTATCAAATCCTAGGTTGGGTTGATATGTTTTGGTTGACCCCTTAGGGGGTAGAGAAAGGTTTTAAGACCCTAATGTATTCCCTTAAGTGCATGATGATATTGATGAGGATCTCAATATGTTGTGTGTGTGAAACTAAGGTGTGATGGAGAGTTTAGCTGGGAGGGATATATGGACATGGATGTGTGGGGATAGGTATTTAGGGACTATCATCCCTAGTAATTAGTTGGTGAGCTATGAGATTAGATGTGCGACTTTATTATTATTTCTTGTGTGTTTTCTACATGTACATGTTTGATTATGGACTATTTGATAACAATCCCCAAGGCCTGGCCTTACCATGAGTGAGATGGTGCTGATAGAACTACCATGAGTAAGATGGAGTTATTGATATGGATGTGACATGTCAATGACCCTATCTTGATTGAGAAGGTAATATTTAGACAACCATGAGTGATATGGGGTTCAAGTAGATACGTGAAAAAGATTTGGTATGATGCATCTAGGGTTCAGAGTGAGGCCTACCCTGAGTGTGAGGGCAATAACCAAGATTTGGTATGGTACCCTATCCAGTACCTTTAAGTAGTAGACATAACTTGGATAATGAACTACACTCAAATTTGAGTATGGGTTGTGACTTTTTTAGACACACTACCCTAAACCTTCGGGTATGAGTCAAGTTTTTTGGAATGATGTAATTATTTCTTCCTTCTAACATGGAGCTGAAGAAAGTATAGTCAGGTGTTGTGGTGGCCTAGTTATCACACAATGATCTTAGATGTATTCTTGTATGTGAATTCTGTGTTATGTTTTCTAGGTGGGTGTGTGGCATGATAACAAATTCACTTATTATATATTTCATGTATATCCACTTGATCACAATGACACTTAGAATTTTCAAGGCATTGGAGATTCCTACAAGCTCATTGGACTCACCTCCTACCCATGTGCATGAAACGTGTTTTGATGTTTGTGGGTAGACCTTATTGTTTTATCTTAGGGAAAAAGTATCACATAGATTTAGACATAGGATTGGGTTTAGCAGTCTATGGAGGCTAAGGATTTGGCCAGACAATTATGCGAGTTGGTTTAGAGGCCAGTTTACTTTTCAAATTTGTTGAGAATATACAGGCTAATGTTCCATTGTTTATTTATATATAATGTATATTTATTGGTTTATATATGAATTTTTATTTTGTTATAGTTGATGCATTATATTGATAGTTTTACTACTTTATATTTGTATTTTAGGGGCCATGTTGGATCCCTTTTCTTTCTATAGGTATTTTGGGGATATCCGTCATACAAATGAGTCATGTCAAATTTTTGGTAGATTCAGGCACGACCCTCAAACTTTATTTTAGAGGGCGCAGTCTCTCCATGACTATTTTAGAACCTCATCATTATTTGAAAACCTTTTATGTATGAGGAGGCGTGTCTAAGGTCATGTAACAACACTACTCAGGTTAAAATTGGGAGACCCAAGATAAGGAATCATTAAAGTCTCCTATAAAGACAAGATCACTTCTCAACTACATGCTCTAAACACATGAATATGGTTTGGATGTACCAAAATTTGTCACTAAGATTTGATACCACTTATTGTACTATATCCTATTGATTCAGAAGCAACCCCACATATCTTCAAATGTATAAAAAAGTTTGAAACTCCTAAAATGGAATTTCATACGATGTTGATGTATCTAGAACTAAGAGACTCTATACCCCATCCATGCACCATATTTTAACCATGATCCAAACAATACCTTTAAATCATAAAAAACTAGAATAAAGAAGATAAATAAAAAATGAAAAGAATATTCATAATTTACGTGGTTTGAGACTTTCTATGCTACATGGGAGGAACACTGCAACTTTGATTGATAAGAAAATAAAAGAAGTATAAAAACTACCATGAAAAATACTTTCCACCCATACTACCATTGATATAACCATAAATAGAAAATGAATTGTACATAATTAACCAATAAATGTAACCCACCCATCTGTTTATAGATGAGTTCTATAATAGATAACCAATTCTACTGGTTCCATCATCACCCTATCTTTTCAAACATCCTTCTTATCAAACAAGGAAACTTCTAGTAGTCTGCTGATGCATCAAATTTACCTACAACTTCTAGTGAACAATTTAGGATTTCAGAACACATCATTTATCCCTTTACACACTTCCAAAAGGTTATGTTGATGTTACTTGGTTCTAGAACCTTGTTTCATTTTTTATGCCTCTATCTAGTTTCACAAATTTATTCTAGATTTTATCCATTAAGAAATCATGTACTTAGCAAGAAAATAGTTTTCATAGTCAAGCATATCATATACAACCTTTTTATATCACACAATATAATTTAAATATAAAAAATGAAAATTACATAGGAACCTAGGTAGAAAGTGTTGATTCCTTGACTCTTATTATCCTTGGTTTTTAAAAATTATAATACACTTCATTAAAACATTAATTTTACTTTGACTAAGAAGTTTAAGTTTTTTTGTATGAAGTCTTATTGCACGGCTAGTATATCCCGATGAACTAAGTTGATATGTACATCTACTGGAACATAAAAATAATGTTGTAATTGTGCATAGAGGAATAACACATTAGAAAATAGAACTTAAAACTACTTTCATCAAATAATGTAAGGTTGTGTCTGATTTTGTTGCAACCAAACTCGATGAAATAAGAATCCGACCATTGGAGTTCTCTATAACAGATGCCTATAAATTGAACCTGAGGCTTCAAGGAATGATAGAATATGGTCATGGAACTTCACTGAGAGCTTTTTATCATGTTGACATCTGCAAAAAATTATTTCCTAGAGTGATTACAATTGTAGTTTTTCTTTAAGTGATTATTTCTAAAGATCTATGTCTGGTGATGATTTAATTATAAAGTTCTTAGAACTCTCTATTCCAATAATTCTTTATATGTTCCTTTTTTATTGAATAACTTAAGGTTTTTGAAGCTATATTGTATAATCTATAAAATCTATAGATTTTAGGGATAGAAATATAGAGACCTTATGGTAGGGCTCAGTCGAAAAAGCTCAGGGTTCTTGAGATTGTTTTCGATCATGAGATCAAAGAGGTGCTCAATGTTAGAGGTGCCTATGTCCGATCAACGTGATCTAGATATTTTAGGGATAAAAAGAAAAATATCATTTGATGATTTTTCCAATTGATAAACTTTCAAGAGCAGAAGTGGGATACCTAAGATCAATTTTACAAATCCTCTTGCCTCTTTGGATAAAAGTGAATACTTTCATTGATTATAAAGAGTTGGTAATAAATATCCATTTAGGAGTATATAGATTGGAATCCATACTCTATGAAATGGTTTTAATATTTTATTTTCTTTTTATATTTCAGTATCCGCTATGATTATTAATTTTATCTAACAATAGTTCAACTTTTGATAGGTTTACTTTCTGATGATTTTTTACTTTTCACTCTAATAGTTGGTCAGAAATTTTATTGTTCGGTCAACCTAATTACTCAAGTGGGATAAAATTTTTGTCACTGTAAGACTAAGATCCCACCTCTTTTAGTGCTATATTGCTCATCTTTTGAGAATGAGAAAATATTTAGGAAGTGTTCAATAGTGGTAATGACACCATATCTAGTATACTATCACTTGGATTTAGTAATGACCCATGCCCATTTTTTTAATGCAATTCATAAATAGGTTGAATATTTATTGAGATAGAGTTTGGGGGAGGGGGTTGGAATTTTGAGATTAGATTGGATGAGAGGTGTTTTTAGTCATATTTAAGTGATGAAAGGGGGATTATAGTGGTGTTAAAGTTTTGGTGAAAGTTCTAGTTGGAAGTCTCATGATCAAGGTGTTTAAAAATATAAAAAATGGAGAATCCAATGGATTATTATTTTAAATTTAATTAATTACAATATTTAAAGAGAGGATATAAAAAGAAAAAAGAAAAACTATGGAACCTAGAAGTACTTAGAGAGACTCAAACCTAAGAACTCATGTGAGACCCCTTAAAGGTGTAACCACTAGGCAACACCCCTAAAGGCATTTAAATTTAATTAATTAAATTGGTTTTAAATTGAAACCCAATCTCACCCTCCCTTATTCCTTACTCAAATTACAAGAGGAGATCCTAGGCACACAAACCCCCATCTCCTTCTCATTAAGTCTTCTCCAATACTTCATTGTTCATAAATCTATTAGTGCTTATGGAATCATAGTGGTAACTATAAGTATTCTATCTCTTTATCCTTCTATTTATTTTTCCATATCTTAATTCTACATTTAAAATCCCTATTTTTTCCTTATATTCTTAAATTTCATGCATTTCAAGCTGAATCAACTGGTGATTTTTGATAGGTCTACTTTCACTAGTCTTGGGTAGGAAGTCCCTTTAATTTCCCTCAGTATATATGCATTCTCATGTATGGTGTGATAGAGATATAGGGTAAAATAGTGCGTAACACTTGGGAATTGTCTGGCGGGGCTTGGGATGCATGAATATGGATGAGTTGGGTTCCTTAGAACCTGGAAGGATGTTCCACTTATAGCTCAACTTGAGTTCAACTTTTTCAGTTTATTCTTATATGGTGAAAGGGTTATTCAAAGATGTAATTAAGATCCTCAAGGGGAGTTCAATATTTTATTAAGTCTCTTATAGTCTTGTATTGTTTATCAGACTTTTGTTTTCATATTTCCATGGTGTAATTGAGTTAAAATTAGGTATAGGGTTAGGTTATGTGGATCATTTTGATTAAAATATGTTTCATTATGAGTTAGATAGTGAACTTGTGGTGGTTAAAAAAAATAGTGTCATGAGACCTTGAATCATTGATGGTGCAACCTTGTGTGGATTGTTTGGATCCTTTAGTTGATTCATGGTTCACTCTTGTTTAGATTTTTTGGATCCTTGAGTGGTTAGTGAGTGGTTGTGTAGTGAGGTTTGATATAGAATATTTGGTTAGTATAACTAGAGCCTTAATTACATGGATAAATTACTTTAAGAAGAGTGTTATACACTTTCCTAGATAAGGAATTACCATTGAGTGTGATTAGATTTTTAACCTTAAAAAGGTTTAACTATAGGGCTGGTTATTAAAGGAAGTAAATAATATTATAAGGTTGCTCTATTATTGATAAATTGACTTAGAGTCATAACATTTAATGGTTACTTAAACTAGGGTATCCTTGGGTGGAAACCAATCAAGGAAGTTTGATCCTCTTCTTCCTCTCTTATAGACTCACTAAGGAATATTGGGTAGTGACATAAGATAAAATGAGACATAAAGTAGAAATGGACAAATCTTTTAAATGTGGTTGTGAAAAATGATGTCCATGAAAATGAATTAAAGGATTTATGTTTGATTATGGATTGAGTTGGTTTTTCCATTTGTTTATGACACATCCCACACAATTCCATGTTATTTATTAAATTTAATGAGCATATCATATATCATTAACCACCATATATCCTTGTTGTGAATAATTGATGTCACTACTATTGGGAATGAGCTGTTTATACACGTGTTACCAACCACTTCATCCATTCTTATGAATTATGGAATATTCCATAATATAAATTTGGTTTCCTTAAGATAAATAGAGATATGTGTATGTTAAATATGGTTGTTATTATTATTATTTTATACATACTGGTTATTTTTTATGAAAAATTATGGATAAGTAACATTGTGAAGGTGAATTCCACCTTAGATGGAGATGCCTAAAGTGATGATTTTTACACATGTGATCTATGTAATGGCCCAGTCCAGCCCACGATCATGATATTTTCTGCTTTGGGCCTAGCCCACACGGTTTTTATTTCCCTAGGCTCTGACCCTCAAAAATCTCCTAGGAAAAGGCCTCATGATGGGAGAGGTATATACACCACCTTATAAAGGGGTTCTTCGTGCACCTCCTCATTCGATGTGGGATTCTCACACCCACCCACCCTAAAAGGGACCAACGTCCTCGCTGGAACATCGAATGAACATTGGCTCTGATACCATTTGTAATGGCCCAGTCCAGCCCATGATCATGGTATTGTCCGATTTGGGCCTAGCCTGCATGGTTTTTCTTTCCCTGGGCTCTGACCCTCAGGAATATCCTAGGAAAAGGCCTCATGATGGGAGAGGTATCCACACCACCTTATAAAGGGGTGATTTGTGCGCCTCCTCCTTCGATGTGGGATTCTCACACCATATTTGTAATGACCAGGACCCAAAAAGTCACCTAAATAGTGCTAAACGGGTCGGGTGTTGCTACCTTAGGCACACCTCCCAAAATGCCAAAGGATTCCGACTAGCAATGAGGGTCTTATAGGTATAGTGGGGAGGCTATACCCTCTCAGAGGATAATAATAGTACTAGTCTGAGTATAAAAATAAATATGCATCGAAATAAATGACTTAGCAGACTCAAACCAGACCCGCAGAGCAGAAACAAATTCAATATCGATAAATAGTAGAAGCAATAAATATAAACAAAAACAATGGAAAGTAAACATAACATCATGTTGATCACTTCTAACTACTACTGAACAACAAAACACGCATCCAAATCAGGTCATACATATCCATATATATATAAAGGGTTCCAATGGATAACCAACTATAACTACATAACAAGTAAGCATGATGATATAGGAAAGGAATAAAAACAAAATAATCTCCATCTAGGAAAGACCTCAAGGTCCATACCATCTCCATGCAACAGCTAATGCAGTCCAGCTCCTGAAGCTGGCCTATTTCTTGCACGTAAATCCATAAAGTCCACACACATCCCGAAGGGCCTGTGTAGAGTGTGAGACGAATCTCAGTAGGATAACACCCAATGGTGCATACCTAATATAAGTGTTTAAGTAGGAATGCAGTTATAAAGAAAACTGTAAACAGTACGATGCACACAAACAAACACAAACTCCACTGGTGCTCAGCAGCCACCATGGAGTGTCACCTGCTTCGGCTAATGTTGAAATCTCTATCATATAACCTGACACCGCGTGCCCCATGACACAACATGTCTCAAGTACCGATGTCCCAGAGTCATGCCCAATAAATAGTAACTTGGAGGAACATCGATGTATTCCCTCAAATAAAGTAACCAGAGGGACAACGATGTCTGCCATAAAATAAAGTAACTGGAAGACAATAATTTCTGCCCTCAAATAAAGTAACTAGAGGGACAAAAATGTCTTCCCTTAAATAACGACAAGCCTTTTACCCCATCCCGATAGCCTCAACGCTATCCCCTGAAGGATCCTCACCTTTCACGTGGATTTATACGACAAGCACCACCAAACCAATAGTACCTAAACTGCAACTAATGAGGGCCTCTACCCACACGAGTGGTCAAAACCACCTCATCACAGAGTCTCTTTGTGTGCACACTACTCAAAGTTCTGGGTGAGTGGTAATCAACAAAATAGTACCCAAGCCACAACACCCCTGACACCTTATGTTATTGTAACCATGCCACTCAAGTACGATGACCTTTCCATCCAAGTAACCTGGGCCATACCCAACCTGACAGTCACCCTAACTCAAGTCAACGTCCATGATGCCCAATCCCGTGGTCAGAACCACCCAAAGTAACCCAATCCAAGCCCAACCTATGATCAGCATCACTCAAGAACATCTGGGCCACACCCAACACAACCGCAAGGGTTCCAACATATGTAATTCCACAATTACATATATAATCAAAAGAATCACTTCTAAACAAGCAAAAAAAAAAACTAAACAGTTGAAATGCACTAACCAAGTGTTGTCCCATACTAGCACTGAGGTCTTTAAATCCTCCCACAATTCATATCAAGGTTTAATAATCTAAACTCAATAATTTTAAACAATACAATTTAATTATAACCATTTTGGCACTCCTTAGCCAAAATTCCCCGATGATCAACGACCCCTCACCCAGCCTCGCTCAGGAAAAATAGTTAACAGGAATACCCAAAGGCATCCCATAGGTCTAATAAACAATTAAACAAGCAATAATAGTTAAAATAGGGTCACACTCAAAATATCCAAAAACGCACCAAAGGTCGCAACACCCAAAAATCTATGAAAACACAAAAAGAGCTTTGCACCACCTACCTGAGACTTATATACGTAGGCACATATGATATCGAGCTCCAATTCGATGTCTATCTTCATAGATCTATGTTTTTGTCAAATCCCAAGAATTCCACTCTGATGGAAACTACGAAGTGTGAGGAAAAGGATCAAGAACGAAACAGGGTGCACAAATTTAGTCTCACTGTTGCGATTCCGTAGCCACTGACGGATTGAAGAACAAACTCCAAATGAATATTCAAGGGCTAGGTATGTTCTTTGGGTTTTTAAAACGGAGCTGTTCCGAAGTCGGGGAAGAAGAAGATATTTTTCATAATAAGACGCAAAGCTCGTTCATTTAAGTGAATAAAAATAAAATTACACGATGTGTATTTGAGGACAACATGCCATGTAGTGGCCTTGTCCATAATCCGACGTAAGCGGGGTAGCCACACGACTTGGACGTGCCACACGAGTTGACACATGGGTTGAACACAGCCAGTACACAGAAAGAAGGATACACGGCGTGTCAAGCAACACTATATTCTATGTAGTAGGAAATTCCAGACAGTCATCAAACGACATGTACTCGGCAAGCACACAGCTAGTATTCCCCTAACCCATACATGGTGTCCACGTTAGAGTACATGATGTGTAGTCTAGAAATTTCTAAAACTTCCCAGATTTTCCCAATTTTCTTAAAAACAAGTCAAAAATTCAAACAGGGTCGGGATTTTGACCCGTTCTAAAAACCCAGGTTCTTACAATATCCCTACCTTAACATAGCTCGTCCCCAAGCTATCAAATGAAACCCAGATATGGAACTGAACATACCACTCTAATCAATGTAACCCAGATTACCCTGGTCTCAAAGGTTCTAGCTAAATTCCTCAAGGGGATCCCCACCTTAGGAATTGCCTAACTCGGTCTCAAACCTACAAAAATCAACAAAGAAAGTGTTCAATAGCCTATTTCTGGACTCATGGTCCTCTCATGACGCATCGTCACCAATGCGCCTCATTGGTGTTCTCATGTCATTTATAACACCCCAAATATCTCCCGCACCGCATCAGTGTCTGCCTCTAAGAGGTCCTACATCCCATGGATACTCAAAACAAACCTGGTGCCTAGAACCTCATGTAACCTACATCCTTGATGCCCCTATGCCCACGACACCTCAAGTAACCCGCATCCTCGATGCTCCAATGCCCACGACACCTCAAGTAACCCGCATACTCGATGCCCCTGATGCTACACATCTCATACATATATATAAATATATCACACAACTGATATGGATCCAATCCCACTGAACAACATATAGTTAGTCCACATAGGTCTTGTGCATCACGTGAACTCAAAACTGACATGCCTCTATAGGTCATGCCAAAAAGAAAACATGTAAATCATGGCCACACCCATGGTGTACCTCTAACCGTCGTCGGCTCACCAGTCTGCTCAGCCCTTGGCAGCTCCACAATGTGAACCTGGCCTGAAGTACCACTGCCTGATGCCTAAATTCCCTATGGTGCTACTCTAGTCATCAGCCACAGGACCCTCAGATGGACCCCACTGTCTCTGTCATGTCCTTTGCGTGCAGCTTAACCTCAACTACCCTCTCCTGGTATTAAACCTAAACCAACTCCAGATGCCACCATCTATCCTGGTCCTTTCCTACTAGCTGTTTGAGAAGGCTACCTGCAGAACCTCTCAAGATGCCCAACCTGTCCACATGCATGAAACTCCTTTGGAGTACTATCACACTGAGTCTGAACATGTATTAGTTGTCCACAATAAAAGAAAACCACCGAAGAACTGCTACGAGGTGTTCTAGATGAGTCCTTGGCCTGACTTCCCTACTGGAACTCATCCCATCCTCACTTTCTGATGTTCGAACCATCACTTGAAACTATTCCCCAGCTAACCTGGGGCCTATCCCTCTGGTTTCCCTCCGATATGAGTGCTTGATTCACCGCCTCTGAAAAAGAACCCATCCTGAAGATGTTCACCTGGATCCAAATGGTGTGTTGTAATCCATCCTCGAAGAACCTCACCCTTACTATGTCATCACTTACCATACCAGGTGCAATGTGAGATAGCTCAATGAAAGTATCCATATAGTCCATGATAGACATGTCTCCCTACTGACGGCTTAAGAAATCCTGAGAGATCTCAGCCCTCAGTGTCTCTGGGTAAAAGTGATCAAAGAAACTGTCCTCAAAGTCCTTCTATGCTAGCCCTTCGTTCCTACTGCACGTCGCCAGCTTGACCCTCCACCCTGGAGGTGTCTCGAGCAGCTAGAAAATCATATGCATGCTCTCTATCTAGTTCTCAGTTGCCTGTGGAAAACCCTCACCCTAAAAAAATAGCAGGTTCTACGACTAGAACTCTCATGTCAGATATTCCATAGATGGCTCTATACCCTGTGCACCTCTATCGATCCCCTGTAAGATACATACCAGGCTAGCTCGGAGCTGCTCGTCGAGCTATGGTATGAACGCTGCCAAACCCAGTTGTTGTCCTGCCTGAGCTGGATCCTAGACCTCTTCCTGTCCCTGAGCCTGTACCTGAGGCTCATGGTCTGCCTACACTGAATCCTGAACCTGATCATGCTCCTGCGGCACTGTACCATCTCCCGTCTGATGCCCCATCTAAGTCGACAAAAAGGAACCTGCTGAATACCATAAATGTTCAGAAACCCCATATACATATATATATATAACAATATATATTCAACATAGATAAGGAAAGAAGTAAAGAGGCAACATAAAACAACTACCCTTACTCTCCCCCACCACAACCCATGCCCATGGTATCCCAGCCGCATGGCCTCCTTACCCGCCCTTAACAGGGCCAAGTATCAAAAGTATCTCGGGCCATGCTCATCCCGAAAAACAAATTTTCCTCAAACCAATGACCTAGTATCCCAATCCTATTGATCAAAATCACCTCAATCATATTACCTTCCTTCTCATACAAAATCCAGACTCAAAATCTCCTACCACAAGAAATTCGCAATATATATAATAAACATAGCATAACACAAGAAATTATATCAGGAATTTAACCTATTCACATTCCAAGAATATAAATCATGACAATTTGATATTATTCACATGGAATTATCACTTCAAAAAGTGTATGTGCAGTTATGAAATTAAAATACCCTAAAAATGTGCCTATTAAAAGCCAAACAAACAAGTCTTGTCATACCGGGCCAATGTCCAATTCTCCCTTACCGCACAGGGTCAAGGGTCACATATCACAATTGTTAGGACCAATAGGGGCCTATATACCCTGAGAGGGGGGGGGGGGTGAATCAGGGTATGGATATTCTATTTCAAAATTCTTCCTACCCCATTGGAACTTGACCTCTTTATTATTAGGGTCACTTTGTTTTCTCTTGTGTTCTTATGTTGATCACTTATTTTCTTCTTTATCTAATGATTATGCTTTGAATGCAATGCAGTGAAGCAAACATGCAGACATAGATATTTTTACTTGGTTCACCCTCACTGGGCTACATCCAAGGAGCATACACCGATAGGTTGTCGGTCGTACCAAATTCCACTAAACTTCACTAGTTGTGGACTACAAAGGTTCGAGAACAGTCACTCTATCCCAGGGTCACTGCCTTTATAATGTTTAGGGTCATCTCATTGCTTTCCCAAGGGTCACTACCTATTTCTCTCTCTCTAGCTCACTACCGGTGGAGAGGATCACCTTCTTCCTCTTCCTTTGCTCACTGCTCTGGAAAGGATCCACTCACAGTTTATAGACCTGTAGGTCTCTTCATTACCACTAATGAATTCTGCATCCTCAACTCTTGATAGATACTCTGTTGACGTTCAAATTTCACCCATAGATGAATCTCACTTTGCACCGGGTGTACTGGAAAACCCCAAATTTTACACGAAGCCTTTACTAGGCCTTACGCACAATTCCCTGCTTAGGCGTGAAATCCACTTTTTGCGCAACACTTCTTTTACTCTCAAAATCAACTTTTACGCACAAACTTTTCATTTACGCGCACCAATCTTGCGTATATCCAATTTCTCGTGCCAGAGCTCGGATTCTCACTAAGTCTTGAGCACTTTAGAATGAAGGGTTCACTTCATATTTATAGGCAAAATCGACCCATGCGTGAAAATCCCTCATTCCATGCGTAATCCTCATTGAGTGCGTAAAAAACATCTTCCGTGCAACACCATTTTTCACACACTGCTCCAATATTTCACGCACCTCATGCCTTTGCCAACTTTCGAGCTTCTGATCTCGAAACACCTCTTGCGCGAAAAATACCAATCCGGTATTTTGCGCAATACGGTGATATTTCACGTAACCCGCTGATTTTTCGCACACCACACTAATTTTTCATTCCCCACATTATTTTTTTGCGCACCTCTTTGATTTTGCGCGCTCCTCCCTTTTCCAATAACACATCTCTCCATTTTTTGATTTTCAGGCCCAAAAATTTGGCAAACACTGGAAAACGGCGCCACCTTGTATCTGCTCTTTTTGTACCACCTCCAGATCGTCCATTCCTTTGTCGAGGTTATTCAATCAATCATGGATTATTGAAACCATCCTATGAACCCGACAAGTCACCAAGTAAACCCCCCTTTTCAACACACTCATACATTATGGTCTCCTTTGTCAACAAACAAAACACAAAGGCCCACTTTGTCAACAAACAAAATCACCTCAAAAATGATTCAATGATACCTTGAGGGATTTTTTCCCAAAAACAATCAATAACATCACACAACAAGTGATTCACTGAGGTGGAAATCGTATAAAATGTAATCTCAGTAAAAAGAAAACAGAAATTTCCACCCATGGAAACTTGGTCCATCTCTCATACCTGGGGTTGCAGGCACCCAAACACAAGCTAGAAACCCAGCTACTCAAACAGTGCTAAAAGGGTTGGGTGTTACTACCTTAGGCACACCTCATATACCACTTTGTAACAACCCAGACCCAAACAACCACCCGAACAGTGCTAAAAGGGTCGGGTGTTACTACCTTAGGCACACCTCCCCGAATGCCAAAGGCTGCCGACTAGAAACGAGGGTCTTATAGGTATAGTGGGGAGGCTATAACCTCTCAGAGGATAAAAATGGTACTGGTGCGATTGTAATAATAAATATTTAGTGAAATAAACAACTCAGCAGACTCGAACCAAACCTGCAGAGCGGAAGCACATTAAATATTGATAAACAGTGGAAGCAATAAATATAAACAACAATAGCGAAAAGTAAACAAAACAACATGATGATCACTTGTAACTACTACTAAACAACAAAACATGCATCCAAAGTAGGTCATACATATCCATATATATATAAAGGGAACCAATTTCTAACCAACTGTAGCTACATAACAAGTAAGCATGCTGATATAGGAAAGGAATCAAAACAAAATAATCTCTATCTAGGAAAGACCTCAAGGTCCATACCATCTCCATGCAATAGCTAATGCAGTCTAGCTCCTAAAGTTGGCCTCTTTCATGCACGTAAATCCATAAATTCTACAGGCATCCCGAAGGTCCTGTGCAGGGTGTGAGATGAATCTTAGTAGGATACCACCCAACGGTGCGTACCTAATATAAGTGTTTAAGCAGGCATGCAGTTATAAAGAAAACTGTAAATAGTATGATGCACACAAACAAAAACAAACTCAACTGGTGCTCAACATACACCATGAAATGTCACCTTCTTTGACTAACACTAGAATCTCTATCATATAACCCAACACCATGTGCCCCATGACACCACGCATCTCAAGTACCGACGTCCTGGAGGCACACCCAAGAAATAGTAACTCAGAGGAACAGCGATGTACGCCCTCAAATAAAGTAACCGGAGGGATAATGATGTCTACCCTCAAATTAAGTAATTAGAGGGACAATGATATCTGCCCTCAAATAAATTAACTGGAGGGACAATGATGTATGCCCTCAAATAACGGTGTGCCATTTCCCCCATCTCAATAGCCTCAACTCTAACCCCTGAAGGCACCTTACCTTCCACATGTCTTCCTACAACAAGTAGACCCAAACCAATAGTACCTAAAACGCAACTAATGGGGGACTCTAACCACATGAGTGGTCAAAACCACCTCATCACGGAGTCTCTCTGTGTGCACACTACTCAAAGTTCCGAGTGAGTAGTAATCACTAAAATAGTATCCATGCTACAACACCTTTGACACCTCGTGTCCCTGCGACCATGCCGCTCAATTCCAACGGCCTCGCCATCCAAGTAACCCAGGCCATGCCCAAACTGACGGTCACCCTACCTCAAGCCAACATCCATGACTCCCAATCCCAGGGTTAGAACCAACCAATGTAACCCGATTCAAGCCCAAACCGTGATCAACATCACTCAAAAACATCCTGGCCACACCCAACACAACTGTAAGGGTTCCAAAATATGCAATTCAGCAATTACATATATAATCAAAATAATCAAATTCAAATAAGAAAAACAAACTAAACAGTTGAAATACACTAACCAAGTGTTGTCCCATACCAACAACGAGGTCTTTAAAGCCTCTAATAATTCATATTAATGTTTAATAAACTAAACTCCACAATTTTAAACAATACAATTTAATTATAACCATTTTGGCACTCCCCGGCCAAAATTCCCGATAAGCAATGACCCCTCGCTCGACCTCGCTCAAGAAAAACAAGTAACACGCATACCCAAAGGCATCCCATAGGTCAAATAAACAATTAAACAAGCAATAACAGGTAAAACAAGGTCACGATCAAAATACTCGAAAACGCGCCAAAGGTTGCGCCACCCAAAAGTCTGTGAAAACACAAAAAGAGGTGTACACCACCTACCTGAGACTCGTAAACATAGGCACGTCCGATATCAAGCTTCAATTGAAAGTCGATCTTCATAGATATACATTTACATCAAATCCCAGCAATTCCACTTGGATGGAAACTGAAAAGTGTGAGGCAAAAGATCAAGAATGTAACAGGGTGCGTGGGTTTAGCCTCGCTGTTGTGATCCTATAGCCACTGAAGGATTGAAGAATGGACTCCAGATGAAGATTCTAGGGTTAGGTATGTTCTTTGGGTTTTCAAAATGGAGTTGTTCCGAAGTCAGGGAAGAAGAAGATATTTTTTGTAATAAGACACGACACTCTTTCATTTAAGCGAATAAAAATAAAAGTACACGACGTGTATTTGAGGACTACACACCGTGTAGTGGCTTTATCCATACTCTGACTTAAGTGGGGTAGCCACATAGTTTGGACACGCCACAAGGGTTGACACCTGGCTTAAACACAACTGATACATAGAAAAGAGGATACACGACGTGTCGAACAACACTACATGCCGTGTAGTAGGAAATTCCTACACGATCATCACACGACATGTAATAGAAAAGCACATGGATGATACATGCCTAACCCATACACATAATGTAATTTATAGTACACGGTGTGTAGTCTAGAAATTTCCAGAACTTCCCAGATTTTCCCAGTTTTCTCAGAAACAAGTCAAAAATTCAAACAGGGTCTGGATTTTGACCCGTTCTAAAAACCCAGGTTCTTACAATGTATACTTATGAATATTGATTTAGAATACTTTTTAGGCCCTTGAAAAGTGAAAAACGATTGGTATGGGTAATATAACTACACAATATATTTATAACTGATGGATGATTATGATGGGAACTACCTTAAAATACTACCATGCCTGTAATGGGAAGTATTTTTAGAACTCTTTCTCCTTGTAATAGAAAGTGATTTTTAACACTCTTTTTCTTAATAAAAATATGTCTTGGGTACTAACTATATTATATAGGCTATTACATGGTGTAAAGGATATCCAATGGTGGATAAGTACCACCGTGAAATATGTAAAAAATGAAAAAAATGATATTCATCTCCCTGCACACCCTTCCTACTGAAGCATTGAAGCTTATAACAAAACCTGATCCAGCTAATCAAAGGATTATTAACAATGATTATCATTGAGATATCCTACTTCTTAGAGATGTGAAAGCTGAAAAAATGGCCATCCATCCAAAAAATGAGTGAACCTCTTAGTGGAATGTGATCCCTCTGACGGTTAAAGATATAATCCATTTTTAGGTAAGTATAGAATATTTTTTTTATAAAATAATATTCACTTTAATTTCTAATTTTATGTGTTTTATTTTGATGTTGTGATACTTATGTATGAACCAAAGATTCATAATCAAATAAATACAGAGACATATAAAAATAAAAATTATATATATATATTAGATTACATTATTTATATGATATGGAGAGGGATAATAAATTATCATTTTAAATATATTTTAATGAACATGTTTAAAATATTAATTCATGGTTTTCATCTCTCAGATGTCTCATTAGACACTTTTATGGTAGAGAATAATGGAATTTAACATTTTATTCTAAATAATTACATGTTTCAAGAGAATAACTTTACATAAATAATATATAGGATTTATGAGTCTACAATGTTAAAATAGAAGTGTCATAAATTATTTAATGTGATTAAGTATTGTTCAAAGGTCCAGGAGACTAAATTATGAGTCCAAAAAGTAAGATTTAAAGATTTTTTTTGTAAAAGTAATATATTAATTAATTGTTTGATAAAATGAATGAAATTATTTGAAAAATTATTATTCTTTGGGGAGGAAACATAAAATACATTTTCATTTCATGGGAACTTTCAAATGATGTGTTGTTTTTGGGTACTTAGGTGCACCAGAGAGATTGGAAAAGGTCATCTCTCAAAGAAATAAGTGATTTAAATAAAATATTAAAGGTATTTTGAAAATAAAATGAAATAAAAGAAATAATAATTAAACTTATGAGTAGTTTTTTTAACATTTATAAAACTAGAAAACGTATGTTGGAAGAAGGTTATATTTTTTTTAAATTTGATTGATAAAACACAATGAGAAGATTTTTTTAGAAAATATTTTTTGAAGGCATAATTGATATAACTATACCTATTCAATAACTTATTAATCATTATCATTTAAATTAAACTCCAATTAATTATGATCCCCCAATTTGGTAACCCTCAAACCCTATGGGAGATAACTTAACCACAAAGATTAAATTAATTAAATCCTAGGATAGCTTCAGAACATGAAATCATAACACCCTATTTTTATTGTAGTTATAAGGATAGATTATGTCCATTGATAAATTAAAGAACATATTCATTCTATAAATGAGGATGAATCGAATTTTATGATTTTATTTTAACTCTAAAAATTTATCCCATGTTATTTTATTTTACCGATTAATACCACACTCTTACAATTCACACATTACTAAACCTCACATTTTTTGTGTTAATTAATAAATTGTTTTCCTTGGTTGATTTATGTTAAAAAAAATTCATAGATCATATTATGGGAATTATAGTATCTCATTGATTTAAAAAAAATGAATGAAGAAGGTTATAAGTATATTGATTACTAAGAAAAACTACTTTTTCATGGGCAATGTAGTCATCATTGAAATGAATTGCATTCAAAAATGTTTAGAAAGGGTATACACAATCACATTTATAATATTTATTTATATACAAAAAAAGAAAAATATAGAATAAATAAATTCAAAATGACAAAATAAATTAAAGAGAAAAGGAGATATTTTTATAAAAACACAAACATTACAATATGAAGTATAAGAAGAAGACTTTGATGAAGGGATCCTTGCTTCAATATCTACCCATCTTAAAATTATTCAATAATTATAGTGAAACCAATTATCCTATACTATTAACTTCCTAATTCATGTCCGAACCCCTCTAAATGAGAAAATACCCATTTATAAAGGGGATGGGAGGCTATGGTTCCATGGATTTACAATTGAATGAGAAATTCGACCAAATATTTTCATCCAACTTGAATTGACTTGTTTACCACTAAAAAATCCGAAACAACTATAATTTCAGAAGTATTATTTTTTAGTATTTAGATCATATATCTATTTTACAAATATTATCCCAATCCAAGTTTGTATGAAGAAGTTATGACTCAAACAGTTAAGTGGTTTCCAATCTGGTGAGTCCAGTCCATCTTTGACTTCATGACCCATTTTATCAAATCACATGCACAATACAATTTAAATGATCTAAATGAAAGTTGTATAAAATTACATTAAAAATTATTTTAAAAAATTTCAACTTCAAATAATCTATATAAAAGTATTTATGGTTAAATTAAAATAGTGCACTTTAATGGGTCAACACTGGAATTTTCATCAAATTTGAAAATGAATGTTGTAATCTGAAATATTTCATAAATAAACATATTTAACACAATGTGAGAAAATTATTTAATTTATTATCAATAAAATATTCAATAAAAATGTTTTTATAAACTTACCATACTTACCCTTTTTCACTCCTAGAAAAAACCTCATATCACGCAATCTAGAAAATTGTGACAAGATATGCATGTTGATATTTCCCAATCCATAGAATAAATATATGAAATATAAGAATATAATCAAGAATTAAATCTAAATAAATTTTAAATTTATGATGTTATGAATTTTATAAAAAAAATACAATGAGATTAATGACACTAATCATAGAAAAACAAGTCATGGGTCTATCAATCCATTAATTCCCCATGTATGTGTGTACACCAACCATTTCAATATCATATATCGACCATTTATTCAGTATATTATGATTATATAAAACATTTATTCTTACCTAGTTTAATTCCACCAAACCTATTTTACATTTCTTCATAATAAAATTTCAATACCCACTCACTTAATCATTCTTAAAATTCAAACAGTAAGCCCTTGACCTAGATTTCCCCACTTGTTGTATATTTCATCACTCCCAAATTTATTAAGATAATATATATTTTTTATTTTTTATTTTTATTGATGATGGTGTAAAGATGTCAGATATCAAGTACACATGTATAGGTCAATTCAGTATAGTAATGAAACTGATCATAAAAAAAAAACAAATGTATGAATCAACCCTTGATATAAGATGATTTTTTACCTAACTTGACTATACCTTCAATGAGTAGGAAAAATTTCACAAGTCTAGTTGCATGAAAATTTGCGTGGATAAATAAATGACATAATTTAGTATAAACAAATGTCATAAATAATAGTGCCAAAATCTAAAATATTTTATAATGAAAAAACCAATTATATCATTGATGAATTTTATTTTTATAAAAATCAACCCTTGATGATGAAATATTACTCAATCTTATCATTATACCAATTAATTTTGAAATCATGAATTTTTCATATATTCTACATCTAAATGAGCATGTTTCATGGTGTTTTGTTTTGAAAATTAATGCAAGAGACACATAAAAACACAAAAAATGAAAAACCTAAAGAAGGTACCCCAAAATAGCATCCTCCCACCACACTTAAAATATTAAATTTTCCTAAATGTAAACATATGAGATGATTAATTCAAAATAAATATATAATTTTAAATAGGAAAAATAATATAAAAGTGAAAGGGTTAGGGACAACCTAATATTCTCAAGTGATGATGGGGTCATGCAGTGTGATGAAATAAACTGCATGGCTGGGAATTCCATCAATATATTGATTCAAATGTTTCCCATTGACTATAAATATCCTTCCCATTTCTTCTTATGTGATCTTTACTGCACCATAAGGATTAACATTAGATAAAACATAATAACCTAACCACCTGGAATGAAACTTACCAGACATCAATTTCTATCATGAATTATAGAGAAGGAATTTATCTCCTACATGAAACTCATTTTTTTGGATCATTATATAACTATATTCTTTTAATCATTCCTTATAGAGCCTTTATTTATCATATTATGATAATTTAATCTCCTCAATATCTTAAATTTGTAGCTTCCTTTGAATTCTATCTTAGAAAAAATCCATGTTGCATTTCTTTATAGACCAATATGCCCAATGATCGACCTCTATGGGAAGATGAAATTATTTCCCAAAAAAGATCCATAAGGGGTACATAGAAATGAGAGTTTTTAATGTAGTCCTATAATCCCATAATGTATCATCCAAACACTTTCTCTAAACCTTCCTATTTGGATGCATGGTTTTCTTCCAAATTTGTTTCAAGTACTGATTTGAAACCTAAACTTCACCACTTGTTTAGGGGTGGTTTGGAGTAGAAGTTTTATGCATAACCCCATACTTTTAAATGAGGTAAGACAAATTTTAACTATATAAGTGTTTCTCTTGGTCACTGATGATAGACTTTGGTACTCCAAACCTACCTAAAATTTTATACCTCATAAAATCCACTACAACATGAGAATCATTGGCCCTAGTGACCTTGGCATCCACCCATTTACTAACATAATCAACATCTATAATAATGTACAAGAAACCAAATTACATTAGAAATAGACCCATAAAATCAATTCCCCAAACATAAAAAATATCAAAAAATGATATGGGTTGTTGGGGAATCTATTGACTCCTCAAAATGTTTTTAGTGTTTGGACAATGAGGTCATGACTTAAAAAACACATAGACATCATGAAACAAGGTAGGAAAATATAATCCATAGTTTAAGACCTTTTTAGCCATCCTTTAGGGTCAAAGGTTTCCACCACAAGCAAGTGTATGCCAAAAATGAAAAATAGACTCAAACTCATGATTAGACACACATCTCCTAATGACTTGGTCACAAAAAAAGTGCCAAAGGTAAGGATCACCCCACACATAAAACCTATATTCACTCTTAAATTTTTCAACTTGGTGTTTCTTTAGGTTTGCATGAATTTAAAAGGAAATAAAGTAATTCACTAAATCTACATACCAAGGATACATACCTGAGATGACAAAAAATGGTTATCTAGGAAAGTATCCCGAATTTGTACTTGGTTTACGGTATCATGCTCCAACATATGAGTGATCCTACTCATGTGATCATCCACCAAGTTTTATAACCCCTTATTATCCCTTATCTCAATTTAAAAATCTAAAATAAGTATAATCCAATGAATAATTCATGACTTTACATTTGGATTCATTAGGAGGTACCTCAAAATGCATGATCAGAGAAAAAAACCACTTTAGATCCAAATAAATTTGATCGGAATTTTTCAAAAGAAAATATTACAACAAGAAACTTCTTTTCTATTGTGGTGTAATTTTATTTGGATGAATATAAAGTCTTGGATGCATAAGAAATCACATGGTACCTCCCTTCCACCCTTTATGATAATACTGCTCCAACTACGAAGTTTGAAACATCACACATAAGCTCAAATGGAATCTCACACTTTGGGGGATATATGATCGGTAGAGTGGTCATACACTTATTTATCTCATCAAATGATACCCTACATGAATCATCAAAAAATAATTCAATATATTTTTGAAGTAATCGAGATAATGGTAGAGAAATCTTACTAGAATCTCTGATGAAGCGTCTATAAAAACTAGCATGTCTAAGGAATGATCAAACATCACAAACACACATAGGATATGAAAATAATGAAATAATTTCCAAATTAGATATATAAACCTCAATTACATGCCATGACAAAACATTATAGAGGAAAATTCCATTCTTTACCATGAAATGAAATTTATAAAAGCTCAAAATTAGATTTTTCTGAATACAGTGATACAACACATTTTCCAAACTCAAGAGACACTCATCAAATGAGGAACCATACACATTAATATCATACATAAATACCTCCATGAATGTCTCAAGTAAATAATAAAATATACTTACCATGCATATCTATAAAGTACCTTGGGTGTTACAAAGTCTAAATGAAACCATTAGATAAGAAAATACACCAAAATACCAGGTGAATTTCACATTCTCCTAGTCCTATGCAGTAATGGGAACCTAAAAATTTCAAGATAAACTATCTTAGAAGAAATAGTGTGTTATAAATAAAAGTCTCTCAAGCATCTGGTCAATGAATGTAAGTGGGGAATTCTCCGTACAAGTGTATTAATTTAGTTTTAATAATCCATGCACATTCTCTAACTATTTTGTACTATCACAGGAACTAAGTTATCATTTTCATTATTTATAATATTAAATCCAATTTTCTTGGTTACAACCTAGATAGGGATAAACCACTGTGATTCAAAAATGGGGTAAATTATACCTACCTCAAGAAAATTTTCCACCTATTTTTTTTCACAACATCTAATAGGGCGGAGTTAAGTCTCCTATGTGGTTGCCATAAGGTTTTGTCCCCATCCTCCATAAGAATCCTATGCATACAAATAGAGAGAATAATATCTAGTATATCTACTATGGTCCACAAAATTTCCCTAATATTCACCCTTAAAAGATTTAAAAGTTGTGTTTCTTATCCAAGTAGAATATTTTTATCAATTTTTATAGATAATTTTTCATCTTTGAATTAGTATGAATATTTTAAGTTTGGTAGAAATGGTTTGAGTTATAGTTTGTGTGGGTTATAAATTGATGGAAATTATGTGGGAACCAAAATATTTTCACAATGAATGTCAGGGTCTAAATATAAATCATTAAAATTAGTTAATAGTGTATCAAATCCATCTGAAAAATTAACATCCATGTCATAATCAAAAACTATGTGCTCGGAATTAGAAAAAGAATCCAAAAATGAATTAAAAATGGGTGCAGTTTAATCATGAAAAATATGTATGGAAGTATTTTGTGACATGAAACTATAAAAAATCCACAATATCTCTCTAATCATGTAATGATTCCCATCTGAAAAATATTGAAAATAAAAATTTAGATATTCACTACAACATGGGTCAGAATGAGAGAAAAAGAAAAAGGAATTGTCTTTTAAGGGGTACTTCATGGAGTATAAAATATTAAATATTATAACATCATCTCTAAAATACATATAAAGTGTATAATCTTTGAAATTGATGATTTTATTAGAAGTTTTTAAGAATATTTTTTCAAGAATTATAGGAGGATGTGAACCTACCTGATCATCCTCCATATTCATCACATAAAAATCCATAGAAAAGATCATGTCCTTTAACTGAACAAGGACATCCTCAATGATTCACATATAGTATGTTGTGGCCCTATTATCTTATTACAAAAAAACCCTTGGAGGCTTTAGCTCACCAACCTATAAGGAAGAGAAAACAGAGTGAGACATAACATTAATGGAGGCACCTAAATCACATAAATCATCATAAAAATGAAAATACCCTATAGTGCATGGAATGGTTAATATACCAAGGTAATTGCACTTTGTAGTCATAACCAAGGTTGGTGTGATTAATGTAGATAAATTCCTCCTAAGTTTGTTCCACTCATTTCC
This sequence comes from Viscum album, assembly GCA_963277665.1. Classification (NCBI taxonomy): domain Eukaryota; kingdom Viridiplantae; phylum Streptophyta; class Magnoliopsida; order Santalales; family Viscaceae; genus Viscum; species Viscum album. The sequence goes on along the minus strand of OY728148.1, from coordinate 325,880,419 downwards.
TTTTATCCCGTTTCTATTTGTACATAGTTATTTAAAAAACTTGGCATAACTTGAAATTTTCTTGATTACTTCAAGTAAGGGTATGTTAATCTCAACGTACTTGAATGTATCTAAAACATATTTTTGAATTGATTATTCAGCCATATTATTTCTTTTTACTAAATTATTTGGAAATGTAAGGGTTTAGGAGGAACATCACCAATCTTTTTCTTACATTTTTCTTTCTCCTTGGTCTGATCATCAGATGGTCTTGACTGGGGATTCTACAGGGTTGAGTTGAATATTGGTGGAATTATAGGTGTAGATGCATCACTAATTTTCTCCCCACTTCACAATGTGATGAAACTAACACTCCCCTTAGTATTTGGAGTATGTTTGGAAGGAATATTTTTGGAGTTATTAATTTATAATTCATAAAGGGTGGTGGAAATATGACTCATTTGTGTTTTCAAATCCATCAACTATGAACCTTATATCATCATCTCATTCTATTAATTAATCAAAATTTGTTTCAAAGGGTTATAAGTATTATAATATACATTTGGTTGTGAATTCCCTTATGGTTGTTGTCTTGTTGATTCTTAGGATTCAAATATCCTTTGGAGTTGTTGAAAACCTTGTTGGTAAGGTGGATATTGCTTGAAGTTTTGTTAAAAATGGGGACATAATTGTTTTCCAGAGCCATACCTCATGTTCGATTGACCTTTTCACCCTTATTTGTATGTTGGTACAATGGAATCATAGTTATTCAGGGGATGTGGTTGCTGTTGGTACTGATATGGTCACCTAGGGAATACAACTGCAGAATCCTATGTCTCTTATAATTAGGGTAAATAGTCAATTGGGTGGTCTGTTTCAGTAAAAATTTCACAAGGCATCATAGGATTGGGTTTAGATGTATTTTATCCAAATAAATCTATCTCACCATAGTGGTCAATTCATCCAACTTGGTATAAATTAAATAATTTTAAAGAGAAGATGGAATTACCTGATGTACTCCTTTAACATGTGGTGTACTTAGGTCACCAAATTATTGGAATTTTTGTGTCATATTTTAGATCAAATAACATTAAACTACTAGTGTTTTGTCTACTAATTCCCCTCCTTTGACGACATCCACCATGATCCTCTCTATAGGAATGAGTCCTTCATATAAGTATTGAATAAGGAGTTTCTCACTGATTTTTTTGATTTGGGAATCTTGCAAAAAACTTCTTAAATTGATCCCAATATTCAAACATTGAATCCACTTGTATTTTCTTGATCCTTGAGATGTACTTACTAATTGAAGTGGTCCTCTATGCTGGTGAAATCTCTACAAGAAAATACATTTCAAATTTCTCCAACATGTTATGTATTGAGGTTGTAAATAATAAATCTAACCGTTTGTAGTTACATCAAGTGAGAATAAAAATTCTCAAATCTTGATTTTATCTTTAGATGCATTTTTTTGTTTTAAGGTTTATAAAAACACATTAAATTGTTTTAGATTTTAATTGTGATCCTCCTCGTAGAGGCCATGGAATTTTGGAAGAAGGTGTATCAATCTAGATTTTAATTCAAAGTTTTATTCAAAATTTGGGTATAAAATATAATTTGGTTGATATTTAATGTCTGGTACATCCAATTATTAAATAGTTATATTAATTTAATTATTATTATTTTCATCCATCAGTGTTGGTTATATGTTTGTTTAAGAATTTCTTCCAATTTCAATGTTCCCAGAATGGAGGAATTCCCAAGTTGGGTAATTCTTGAAAATTATTATATACTGAGATGGACTGATTCAAGCTCTAAGGATGAGTTCAATATCAAGGTCAATATCTAGTAAATACTTGAGATTATTTATTTTCATAAATCAAATAAAAATTAAATGAAGAAGATTACACCATAATAAAAAAGATAATAAGTTTGAGTTGATGGTACAAAAAATAGAACAAGAAAAATTGAGAAAGGGGAAAGAATGAATAAATAAGAGAATAATAAAATGAAATGAAAATTTTAAAAAATACCTATAATTGGATTAATAAATTAATTTCCTCCCTAGAAATTATTCCAATTTGAAAGGTGTTTTCATGGACACTATCAACTGATGTGTGGTTTTTAGGTACTTAAGTGTAGTAGAGTGGCTGACCATGGTTATCTCTCAAAGAAGGAATTAATTAAAAAAACATATTAAAGTTATTTTGAAAATAAAAAGAAATAATAGAAACAAACTAATTAAAAGGGTTGTGGGTTGTTTAGTGTTTATAAAACTAAAATATGTACACTGTAAGAAGATTATATTTTTTTGTTTTTTCTCCTTTTTGAAATTTTATTGATAAAACACAATGAGAAGTTTTTTAGAAAATATTTTTAGAAGGAATAATCAATCTAAATCAACCTGTTCAATTAATTATTAATAATTATAATTTAATTTAAACTCCACTCAATTATTATCCCCCAATTTATTAACCCTAAAACTCTATAAGAGTTAACTTAACCACAAAGATAAAATTAATTAAACCCTAGGTTGGCTTTAAAATGTGAAATCGTAACACCTTGCTTTGATTGTCATTTTAAAGATAGATTATGGTCAATGGTAAATTAGGTCACATATCAATTTTGGAAATTAGTATGAATTGAGTTTTGAGATTTTATTTTAACTCTAAAAATTTATCCCAACTTGTTTCATTTTATCGATTAATATCACGCTCTCGCGATCCCCACATTACCTGACCTCATGTGTTTTGTGTTAATTGATAAATTTCTTGATTAGTTTCATTTATGTTAAAAATAAAAATTCATATATTATATTATTGTAATTATATCAGATCATTGATTCAAAACAAATAATTGAATAAGGTTAGAGTTAGATTGATTACTAAGAAAAACTACTCTTCCATGATCGGTGTCGTAATCATAGAAATGAATTGCCTTCACAAATGTTTAGAATGTGTATAGCCCAATAAAATTTATAATATTTATTTCAATCACAAAGAGGAAAAATATTGAAGAAATAAATTGAAAATAAAAGAATAAATGTAAGAGAAGATACAATTTTATTATAAAAACATAAAATTACAACGCGAAGAAGAAGAAGGCTTCGATGAAGTGATCCTTTATTTAAGATATTACCCTATTTAAATGATTGAATAATTGGAGTGGAACCATTTATAATCTTTCATAAACTTCCTAATTCATGTTAAACCCAATCCAAATGATAAAAATACCCATTTACATAGGGGAGAGGAGGCTAGGTATCCATCACTTCGATGAAGTGATCCTTTTATTTAGTTACTCTATCCAATTTGGTGCGTCCAGTATAGTTTTGACTTCATGAACCATTTTCTCTAAGCAAATGCGTGATAAAACTTTTATGGTCTAAATGAATGTTTTATAAAATTTTGGGAAGAATTATGTTACAAAATTTAAAGTTCAAATAATCTATATAAAAATATTTATGACTAAATTACAGTAGTTAATTTTAAAGGTTCAAAACTATAATTTTCATAAAATTTGAAAATGAATGATATAATCTCAAATATTCTATAAATAAACATATTTAACACAATGTGAGTAAATTATTTCATTTATTATAAATAAAATAATCAATAAAAATTTATTTTATCAAAATTATAGTATCTTCATTGTGAATATGTTTTGAAGATGTATTCATGATGTATATAATGTATGAGTGTCAACAATTAAATAATGAGATTTGAAAAAACTTGGTTTAGATGGTCCAAAAAGTATTTTGGTGACTTAATAGATGAAAATATAGCTATATATTGAAAGTAAGTCTAATTCATCCAACTTAAAAACCTAATAAAAATATATAATTACAAATTAATGAATAATTTTATCACATATAGGTTACTTATACCGTCAAACACATTAAATTCTATACAAATATCATTTTTAAGATGTCATTTATGTTCTAATAACTACAAGAAGGTGTTAATTTGTATAACACACAATAATAATATAATAAAAGAATAATTTTGGAAATATATACATGGATAAGAATAATATAATGAAAATAGTGTCATTAGGAGATAAAAAATCTTCATTCCTTACCACTATCTATAAATAAGATTATATTAAACGGTTGGATTCATCTATAATTGCCTGAATGGCCCAAATGCCTTCATTTTTATTGATTTTTGATAACCCCCATTTCAAGGGATGAGGGGGAACCCTTACGAGGCCCGTAGGCTCATAGATACATGGATCATAGGCTTAGGAGATTACATGACCCGGAGGTCTTAGGGAATTCAACTAGACTATCTACAAGGAACTGCCCCTCCCCAGCATCTGCATCTTGATAGTAGCTCTCCACCATTACATGACCGTTTGGCTAGGATTCCTGTGCAAGCACATGCTGGTACTGATGGCATAGCGATACCCTCTCATTCTGACAATCCATTTGGCTCTGCTCTGGTGAGTGCACCTACTCTGAATCCTCATCTGGGGCTGCTCCTTTTTTGTAGTGTGTATGGGGCCAGCATTCATGTGGCCCAAAGGCCTTGGGGTGGCCCGAAGGCCTTAAGGTGGCCTGAAGGCATTGAGAATCAACTGGACCAAAGTCCTTGGGTGGATCGAAAGCCTTGCAGGACCTGAGGACCAAACCGGTAGCCCGAAGGCCCAGATGGATGAATAGTTCCTACTGCTACAGTACCGAACAATTCATGCTACAGTTCCTTCTACAGTACTTCTAGTCCTCACCAACTGGGCTGCGGCTCTTTTGCGATTCATCTATAATTGAATTGTAACGTTTTTCTCCAAAAATAACTATAATTTTCAAATTGAGTCATAATAGAACTCATGAACATTCTCTAAAATTAAAATGGTAGATAATTATCATTGGGGGTTGTAGAAAAATAAATTTAAGTAAAAATTTCCATATAGTGTATAATAACTCGATCAAATATAAATTTATTGAAAATTCAAAATGAGTTGTTCTTACATCATAATATTCCATATATATTCAAATTCATCAAGATACCTATACATAAAAAATATAATTTCCATAATTTTACATACATAAACTGAAATAATGTAAAAAATTAAATAAAATAAATTTATCATGCATCAATAATCATACTGCACAACTAGTGATTCTATTTAGCCAATACATTAAGGAAATTATACAAAAATATAGTTATTTACCAAGAAAATGTGTTATATAACCATTGAAAAAAAATTATTGTGTAGTCATCATATAAATTATCAAATAACTTCTATATTATATTATTTATTTTCAGTAATGTGCATATTTTATCATATTTAAATTCCATTTTATACATTAAGAGTTTAATTTTGATAATTTAAATGTTTATATTTTTTAAAATATTTATTTTAAAACTATTTTATTTTTTTAGTGATAAGAATGTTGAGTAGAAAATGTTCTAGTGACAATAGTCGATCATTGATATATTTCCACTCACTATCCATATATCGACTTTTCCAGCTAATGCCTCACATACTATATATGGAATTATCTATGGCTTCCCCTTGATGGTATCTGACATGCCCTCCATCTCTCTCCTAACATCATCTAATACACTTATTATAGATACATATACCCCATCAGAGTGTGATGACATACTATCAAGTTGTGAAAGTAATGTTCATGCTTTGAGGGAGAAGGAGGTCACTCTAGTTTTTTCATGAGGATATTTATGGTTCATGATTATAGATACAAATTTAAATGTGAAAAAACTATTTCATTTTTGTTTATTAATAACTTAATTTTTTACTTGTATAAATATAAAAAATAATGTTAAAGAGATAAATATTAAGAGTTCATAAGTGTAGAATATGAATTCTATTTGATAGTTTTAGGGATCCTAATATATGATATTAGGGGAATATTTAGTTATATCTTTGGCCAGTTGGATTGGGAGCCAATGATCCTTCCCATTACTTAATCAGAGTTAAGACATATGTATCTATCTTAGAATAATGGGGTATTTTATTTTTAGATAAAATTGATTTTAATATATTAATCATAGTTGATTAAATAAAATTACATTATGTAATAAAATTTTAATAAGTTGAATGAATTATTTAGGTGTTTTTCCACCTTACTATGCCTAATTTTATCCCATGTATATGAATGTTAATATATTTGGGTAAGAAATAAAATTATTTTAAATAAATACTATGACACGAGTTCAATAGAATGTCATTGAATTCTCAACAGATGTATGATAAGGAAACTAAAGGTGTATCTCAAGAGCTATGGAAAGTTTTTACCAATATCCATCATTATGAGAAACATATGGCATTGAATAAGATATTATTATATTAATTAATTTTTATAAATAAATATAAAACTATTATTAAATTATATGTTATTTATTTCATGTGATGTCTATGAAAAATACACCGTGTAAAGAGAAATAGGTCATTCAAAGAGGTTTTAACGAAAATGATTTCACCAATTATATTTCCATAAATTCCAATATCTATATGTTAAATATTATGTGTTTTATAAATTAAAATAATAATATCACTATTTTTCATATAGATGGAGTTAAGGGGAATTTTTTTTTGAAATAATTTTTGTAAGATTTCCATAACAATTCTGACGAAAGTTATATGTTTGGTACAAAATTTTATCTTTCTATTTTTTAATATTTATTTTATTTTAAATTTAAATGATATTTGATTTGTGGGTAAAATAAGTGAATTTTGGAATGTAACACCTATCCAATCCTACAAAATTCACTAGTTAAATTATATATGAAGATTACCAGAAATTTCCCTGATGATATTTTCTTGATGGTTCGACAAAGATAGTGGTTAAATTTCATCATTTCATTATAATCTAGAATAATAATATTTACTAGTATATATATATATAAATTACCTTGATTTTAAAATAAATTATAATACATATTTTAAAATCAAGGAGTAGATATGGAGACAACCATCATCGCTCATTAGAGGTATTCATGATAAGGGCTGATTTTGAAGTCCATGTTTCTGATGTCATTGTATAACTAAATTGATTACTTGTAAATTATGTTATTTGATTAAAAATATTTTCACCGGTTATTATCTAATTGACCAACATAGGAGATCATGATGATTTATGATGTGGCATATTTTTATATGTTTTCCATATATATTTTGATATCGTTTCTTCATCATTTTATACTTAACATTTATTTTAATTACTTATTTTACTTATTTAGTGAAATTGTCATCAAAATTTGACTTTAATTGTTAAATGATTTAAAATATGGGTTTTCAGTTCTAAAAATTCCAAATGTTATATGGTATTGATTATTACATATTATCTTAACAAATATCAAATTTATTATGAGATTACAAATAAAATTATTCATTAATTTATATTTTAAATATTTTTTTTTCCAAATTTGATTGTGTTTTATATTAAATATATTACTAAATATGTATTAGTTTAAATATTAGTTTTGTGGAAGTTTTTAATATGATTTTTGATGATTGGATTTATCAAATTTCCATTTGAAATTAAAATAAAATTGAATTTTAAAATGATTAATGTTATTTACTGTTTAAATAGATTTTTTTATTTAGATTTAAATTTATTTATAAAAGATAGGATATTTAGATTTTTTATTAGAAATTTTATGTAGACCATGGATTAAAACTAAACCTTGCGTATGTGAGACACTACTCCATTGGTTTTCCTAGACTTAAGATGCATTGATCTTCTTGAATAAGAGATATTATGGGTTTCTTTAACATCCATCAATGCGAGCAAATCACCTGATCTACTGATTAAACATATATGTTTGTGTTATTAATTGTTGTTTGATTTATTATTGGAATTATATTAATATATTGGTGTATGTTTTAATTTTTGTGGTATATATTATATATTTTTACATGTATATGAATCTTTCATCCTATATTTCTTGTTTCTATTTGTGTCAAGGTCCATCTGAATTGTTTTTTTGCACCGCATTTAGTCACAGTGGTTTGAACCATCATGGTATTTTTCAGTGATTTAAACTTCCACTAAATAATTATAGTTAATTACCGATAGTTTAAACTACTGATAATATTTACACAAAAATATAAACAAAAAATATCTATGAAATATTCATTTTGTGACTTTGTCATAAAACTACAATGAAATTACAAAAAAATCAATGAAATATCCCTTGACACCAAAATTCATGGTAGTCTAGGTAAAATACCACAAAACCATTTATAAATGGTTTAAACAACCACTAAAGAAACCCACCACTAGCAACTCATTTTCTATAGTGATTTGTGGTGGTGGACTGAGTTTTTCATTGACACCCTATATATGTATCTCAATGCATATGTGGTTTGATTGTTAAATTTTAAGTACATTTAAGTGTATGTATGAGATAACTGACTTGATAATTTGAGGTTTTATCACATTCTAACATAACGGTGGGTGAACTCCCCAAGACCACCTCCAATAATCTAGGGTTTGGTAATCAGTGTAGATATATCCACATGATTATAGAAGGAATTACCTCTAGACAACCTATCACTATCTATCATTCATCAACATCCACCATCACATGCCTAAAATATAAACTAAATAATGAGACACATGAATATATATGTATATATATATATATATATATAATCTTGATGATACATTTAAAGGTGATACAAAAAAATCCCATAGATATAACTCACATATCCCGAATATGTGATATCCTGAACACTGACACCGTGGAGGTGGCCATCATAATGAGATCTCCTCTCTACAACCTATCCATATTGGCTATCCATTTGGGTATATAATAATCCATTTTACATATTAGTTGATCTATATGGACACAATGAGAAATACACACAAGTGTACATGTATGGGTGAGTATAAAAATTCCCTATATAGTTATCCCAAGTAGTGAGATGAACCTATAACATTTATTTCTTACATGAATCAATATATACAAGTGTAAAAAAACCAACATCACTTTATTTCATCATCAGACTTAGTCATAATATATCATAGTCAACCACACATGACTCACTTTCATCACAGTCACCAAATAATAATGTTTATTATAAAAGAATAACAATTTTATATCACATCTCTTCATAGATTTATCATCTGATTATTCACCCTAGATGAAAAAATCATGATATGATGGTGGGAATACACATATCCACCTATCTATGAAGTAACAAAGGAAATATATGTCACCTCTTATTCTAGATGTGTTGGAGTAATTACACATCACCAACATGCTAGAGGAAATACATGTATCTAGAGATATTATCCTTTAATACATGCCCATTGTAAGATAATAGTACCTGGATAGTTTTTTGGTCTTCATTAAAATCAAGAGATTGATCTCTCTATAGAACCCAGACTCAAATATCTACCCAAATACAAGAGTTCCTATAAAATTACCTCTATTGAACTAAAATATTTGAAGAAGAAACCAAAAGAGAGCTTAGATAAGGATTTTATACACCCTAGTTCTTCTTCTTGGGGCACCACAATCCTCTTTGTAAAAAATATGTATGGTTCAATGAGTCTTTGAATTGATTATCACGAGTTAACAAGATTACAATAAAGAAAAATTATTATCTTCTATGAACTGATGACTTGTTCGATCAACTATATGGGGCACATTATTTCTCTAAGGTCGATATTAAATCAAGATAACATCAATTTAATGTAAAAAAACAGGACTCTCCCAAGACTGCCTTTCACAGAAGATATAAATACTATGAGTTCATATTAATATTATTCATACTCATTAATTCTCTCAAAATATTCATAGATGTAATGAAAATAATATTTAGAGACTACCTTGAAAAAAAAATTGGTGGTCTTTATAGATATTGTTCTCATATATTTGAAAAGTAAGGAAGAACATGAATAATACTTTATCATTATATTAAATACTTTGTGAAATGAGATTTTGAATGAAAATTATATTCAATGTAACTTTTGGATGAATAAAGTATAATGAGTTGGTAATTTTATAACAAGTGAAGGGATATCTATGGATTCTTTAATGGCTAAGGAAATAGATGAATTACTCAAAACAAAATTCATGACAAAGATCCATAGTTTCCTTAGATTAACTGGGTACTATCGATGGTTTGTGAGAAATTTATGATGATTTTCAACCCTACAAACCAAGATAACTCGTGATAGACTAAGATTTTTCTAGATAGATGAATGTTAAGAGAGCTTCAAGGAGATAAATAAAAGTCTAGTCGCTGCAAATTTACTCACTCCACCCTCAATTGGGGAAGGATTTTAAATATTAAATGATGTTTCAAAGAAAATTTTGGATTTTATACTCCTGAAGAATAATAAAGTGGTAGCCTATACCCTAATAAAATTAAATGTACATGAGAAAAATTACCCGAATCACGATCTAGAGTTGACAGTAGTAATATTTGGATTAAATTTTTCGAGGAATTATCTTTTGATAAAAAAGTTTTATAGATATAATAATAAAAAAAGTATAAAGTATATTTTCACATAGAAGGATCACAACATATGCCAATTAAGATTGTTAGATATGATAAAAAAATATGACTACACAATTCATTACCATTCAGAAAAAGTAAAAAAAGTGGTAGATACTCTAAGAATATCCTAAAACCTTATCCAATATAAGGATTCAAAGGGATATAATCTTATTTGATATATAAAGGATAGAAATGAGAATAATTAAGTAATGTATGCCAACATACCTTGCCTGAATGACTTCCCAAGCATTTATCTTTGAAGGAATGCATGCCAACATACCTTGCTCAAATGGATAGTCAAGTATCTATCTTGGAGATTATTAAGGTTGTGTAAAGGGATGATGTGGAGATATAAAATAAGGTGAAAATAATAAGTAAATGGAAAATATCATATCTCTATATTGATAAATATGGATTTGTAAGATCTGGTACATGATTATGTATACCACCTGAGAATATTATTAATAAGGATCTATTAAATGATGACCATAGCTAAAAATTCTACATACACATAGAAAACAAAAATATGTATATAAATTTATGAGAGAACTTACGGTGGGATTATTTTAATAAAGTGATTATTGAATTTACATATAGGGGCTTGGTATACCAATGAGTTAAGTAAAAATATCCAAATTCCAAAGGGATGAAGCAACCATTACCCATGACAACCTGGTTATGGGAGAACATCACTATAGACTTTTTTATAGGCCGTTCAAAGACTTTTAAAGAAAATAACGACATATGGTTTTTGGTGGATTGTCTTATAGAGACTGCTGATTTCATTTATATTTGAGAATACTTTTCACTTGATCAAATTTACAAGATATATACCAGAGAATCTATGAGGCTATATATAACACCACTATCGATAATATCTGATCAAGATATAAGGTTCACCTAAATTTTCTAGAGGATCCTTCATAAATCATTTAACATAGAGTTGAAAATATTTATAACACATCATACTAAGATATAATTCCAATATTAAAGGACCATTCAAACTATGTAAAACATGATAAAATCTTTCTCTATATACTTTAAACGAGTTTAGAACTATCACCTTCCCATTGTTGAGTTCTCATTCAATAATAGCTTCTACTCAAGCTTCTAGATGGATCCAAATGAATCCCTTTATGATAATAAATATATAACTCCAATATGATTGGTTAAATTTAGAAAATAAAGATATTAAGATTAGAAATGGTAGAATATGAAAACCCAAGTGATTTTTTGAAGTTGAAGTTACGCTAATGTTGTATTTTTTGTCAATAAGTTATGACAAGAAAATTCAATGTGTGTATAATTGTGACGATCTTAGAGTTGGTCTTATGTGATAATTGAAATGGGATAATATATATTTTTTATAAAAATAGTAAAGTGAATAAGATTTAATGTTGATGTTTTTTGGAATTTATAATTGAATTCCAAGATTTTAAAAGAAGAAGAAAATTACTTATTGAGATTGTAAATGAAGAGAATTGATAATTTTATAATTTAAAAGAGAATATATTTAATGATAATTGGAGTATTTTTCTAACTCTTTTAATGAGATTTAAATAAAAAATTTCCAACCATATAGCTTGTTATGGGAACCATGTGTAACCACTACTGAGGTGGGCACAAGGATCGACAATAGCCAAGCTAGTGGCAACAGGTGGTAATAACAAACTCAAAGCACCTACATAGGTAGTAATGGGCATGTGTATACACATAGGTTTATCCAATCACATGAAAAGGGAGAAACATGGATAGTGCGATTTGGGATAGTGCTAGTGGTAGTATAGAGTAGTCCTAGATACTTTTAACTGGCTAATATAGAATGTATATTTGTTTATTAAGGGAAGAAAGGATGATAGATCTATTTATGTGGGGTATTTGGATTGTGGGGTATTATTACTATATTTAAAAAGTTACTCTTATAACTTGGACCATTATATGTTATTGATTTGATCCATCTAAACTAGATCTATGTTATAGAAACCCAAGACTTTTATAGATATTATTACGTGTTTTTTAACATAAACATCCTTTAATTACAACCCAAAGATCGTGAGGCCTAACGTCTTTGGAATACTGGTTCATAATATATCTAAGTGATACTAAAATAAAAATTATTTATTTTATTCTAAATAATTAGAACCTAAATCCTTTCAATCTCTTAAAAATTCATGGGATAACCTAGGAACTACAAAAACAAAAGGGGTGATCTAAAAAGCCCAGTAAGGGAATAAACATGGAAAGGAAACATAATGTATAAGTAAAAGGTATAACATGAAATCATAAAAGATAAGGATGAAGAGTAATAAATTGGGAGAATAAAATAACTAACATGTTAACATAATATCATGGAATGATAGGAAATTTGGAAGCAACATATAATATGACATAAATATGAGTCAAGTTTAACTACATAGAAAACATCACATGGTGGAAAAAGTCCCATAATGGACTATTTTTACACCCTAATCTCATACATAATGCCTCATGAGATGAAATATTTACCCAATTAATTAGAGTTCTATCTAGGAGAACCCATCATAACATGTTCATGATTTATGTGTTGTAAATAAAGGAAATAAATCATAAGGCATAACATAAGAATTAACCATGAAAGGAATATGTGTTTCATAATCTTACCTCATCATAATTAAAGGAAATTTCATAATGAATATATTTGAGAAATTAACAAAATATATATATTACCCTGTTAAATTAAGAGAGAATAATCTAGGTATATATTTTATAAAAATATATACATAATTTAGAATCAATCCATAACATCAAAAATTTTCATCATTGATGAAAATTTCTTTAAAATATTACAAGGAATATATCTTGAGGAAAACACCTTTTTCATTATGAAATAACTTTTTAAAGATCTAAAAATTTTCAAAATATTATATAAAACATTTTATTTTAAAAAATAATAATGGAAACTTATAAAGGAATATTCAAATGGTTGTGTGTTTATGATTATGAGTTGTACATGCTGTATAAGTTAAAAAAATATTCTTTTCACAATGTTGTAAAAAGGTTAAAATGTAAATAATTCAGAAAATAATAAGAATTTTCCTTTATTTTTTTTATAAAAAGTCAAAAATGTTTAAAAATTTCTTTAATAAATCGTTTTGGATAATTTTAAAAACATTCTTGAAAATATTTTAAGAAAACATAGATATGGAAGAAGAAGTATTTTCAACCAAAGAGGAAAATAAAGTTAGCTTTTCTTAAAAACATTTTCTCAATATTTTTATGTACCAAATAGAGGAAAATGGTAATATTAGATGAAAATTTCATGAATAATAAGTGAATAAAATTAAATGGTTTTATTATACAATTATCAAATAATTATATTACAATGTAAATTCAAGTATAAACAATCTTGATTAAAATGATATTCAAACATAAAACCTTACTGCTTTGGTAACTTTTGAATCATAAATCCCATGAATGAAGTAAATATATTATAACATAAAATATAATCTAGTATGAATTATTCATTAAATAATATGTAAATTGGTATTATATACACCATTTAAAATAAATTAGTTGCATAAAATAACATGTGTCTCAAAGGGGGAAGTTTTTGAGATGAAACCCTTACCTCTTATCCAGAAATTATCAGGCATGTATTTTATATCATACATAATAAACACATATAAATTATTTATTTTCTTAATAAATTTTTCTAATTTTAATTCCTTATACTTACACCATTTACTTTATTTATTTTAATGACATATTTAATTTATTATTCAATTATGTCCACGTCGGGTGTTTTGAGGGCGTTTGGTTCATAATTTCAAAATGGTATTGGTGTGTTGAATGTGTTCAAAAGGGTAATTTTTAAATCATATTATTAATAATAATCATGAAATAATTATCATTTTAATACATAAAAAACCAACCATGATTTATGGTTATGAAAAATGAACTATGTTACAATCATGGAGACGGTAGGTCATACACACACACGAGTAACATTTTCATTTTTTCAATGATCATGATGGAAAGAATTTAAGTGTTATTTTATCTTTAAATAATTATAATTATATTATTTATTTAAATACACTTACATATACCATCTACATGACGCAGAAATAAAAAAATGAATCACATAACTTCGCAAGGAGGTAGTTCACCGTACACACAAACGATGTTATCATTTTCAATGGATAGTAAGGTAAAAATGTATATGATATGTTAATTTTAAATAATTATTAATATTTCATGAATATAATATATAAAAATTAAATCCATCATCATTAACTGTTGTGAGAGGTGATGATGGAAAATGAATTACATCGGTTGGCGAGGTGGTTGTCTACTATATACACAAAAGATAGTTTTATTTCCCATTTGAAAGAAGAGAATATGGAAAAATATTATGCCATAAGAAAAATAAATTCTTATTATATAGGATATATTGGTGTTATTATATTATTATTGTTAAGACATAATTGAAGGTGTAAAAAGAAGAAGTAAAAATAAGGAGCTCGGTGAAGACAATTACTTTGGCTTAAAGGAACCTCCTTTAGATCTCTTATTAAGTACCCTAAGGTTGATATTTTGGGAATAAAAGATTATATAGAATGTTTATAAATATTTTAGGGAGATATTGTTTCAGGGTTTGGTCAATACAAAAGGCTTTATATGTGTGAATAAGTGAGGGGAGGGTGCCCTTTTATAATTGAGGAGTGACATTTTTGTAAATACCCAAAACTATTCAATAATGGGGAGTCACTCTCAAGACAAGTGCCTAAATGGATTTTAGGGGTTATAGGGTCTATAAAAACCTCTAAAATTCAAAAATAAACATGTTTTAAACATGTTATTCCATTTACTTCTAAGGCTACTCACTTTTACCATTTTAATTTTTCACCATGATAACTAGTTTTTTTATTATTTTTACTATTCATTATGAACAAAATTAAGTTGAAATTATTAACTAATATTAATTATTTTTATTGAAAATATAAAATCTATTTTAACAAATTCAAAACACATAATTGGAATAATTCAATTTAAAATTAAACCTGCAAAACGTGTCAAAAATTGGTTTTTAAGAAATGTATTTTTCAAGCAATAAATGATCTTTTATTAACGATATGATGAGTAATAACAATTAAATGAATTTATATTAATATGTATAAATATATAATATATTATTTTCATTAAGTAATTCCTAATTATTGGTTATTTTAATTAATTAAAATGGATAAACATTATTCACTTTAAAACAGTTTTCAAAAAAATGTGTTTTAAGCCTAAAAATGAACATATACTGAAATATAGTATAAAGATAATTTAAATATAATTAATTGAATGAAATATAAACTAAATAATACTTATATTACTTTGAAATAACATTAAAATAATAATGTTACTTTTAAAATACTTAATTTATTAAAAATAAATGGCAGTAGTACAAAAATCGGTATTTTTCATTATTCATTGAAAAATCAATATTTTCTGAAAAATTCAAAAATTTCACCCTATGTAAATTTTGATATGATAATTTATAAAATTAGGTTTACTATATAAAATAATATTTCTACAATTTCCAAAAAATTGTTATAATACTTTCTCACAAAAAGAAATAAAAATCATTTTTTGAAGAAAACATATATTTGAAGCACAAAACATCTTCAGTGAAATTTGAGTACTTATTATTATAAATAAATAAAGAAATTTATATTATATAAAATTTTTAGATATATTTTTCATAATATGGTTATTTCTATTTATACCACCAATTTTAGTGGCTAGGTTACAACGGTCATGTTTAAATAATAATATTTTAATAATATATCGTGGTTCATTTAATCTCTGTGTTGCATGTTATATACACTATCGAACATAGTGTTCTTTTAAAATTTTAGGGTGTTAAAAATATCTTCTTATAACTTTATCCTTTAGAGAGATACTGCATGGTGGTATTTTTATGCTACAACATTCAATGTTTGAGTTAAGTATTTTGTTACACGAGGGAGCTCGTGTTGTGGTCTTTTACACCATATCATAAGAAGTTCAATGCCATAAAAGAAAAGATCAACTGTATTAGGAGATAGAGGATCTATGATTTAGTGCCTATATGTCACTATCCTCATGATCAAATTTTTCCCACACAAGTGAGATCTCAAGATAAAAATTCCACAACCCTCTAGGCATAAAATCTACATCTTTCATGAAAGTGTTTTTTTGAAGAATTAGCCTTTACTAAGAATTATAAAAAGTTGCAGTGGTTTTTTCATACATTAGAATGAATTTTTGTTCTTGAGTTTTAGGATAAGAAGAAGACTGAAAAATTCATCTCATGCATGAGAGTGATCTACCATGAAGGATGAAGGATGATATGCAAAATATCAACACCATAAAAATTGACATCATTTGTATTTTTTTGGATGAATGGTTTAATGATATTTAAATTCCATTAACACAACTTAATTTTTAGAGATGAGGTGGTTAAAAATTAATCTATAAATACGAAGGAAAGGAAACGGGTTTAGGACCATGAAATGATACAATTTTTGAGAGATATCATCTTCATAAAGAAAACAGAGCAATGAGATCTCCCATTATTATAAAAATAATAGATACTGTGATCTTTCATGGCTATATGAAGTAGGAGAGACCACATACTATTGTGTATATGATGAACCAGAGGTAATAACATGATCTAATCTATATAAAAGTGTACCATGCACTGAAATTGATTTTATTCTCTTTAGTTTCACAAAAATCAAAAGGCAGCAGTATGATCCTACCCATTCATGGAAGAAAATGAATGATATACTTCTGTGAAGGATAAGTTGAGACACTTTGTACCTATTCTATTATTCATGAGGAATAATTACATAGTGTGAATGAAGAATAAGGATAACTCACGAGTTTACACTTGGATGTATCTTCACTGAACTTGATATGTATTAAGAACTCAATCCACTTAAATAAATTAGTTTGGGTGAAATATTGAGATATGTATACTTATATGGTTTTGAGAATAAAATAAAAGGGAATGTGAGTTTGTGAAGCCATTGATTTGAGGATATTCAAAGAAGAAGAAGTGAATACACATGTCGTGAAGACCTATAGATGTGAATATCTAAATTATACAACTTAAAGAAAATATTTCATTACAATACATTACAAATAACATTTAGGTTTAGAGCTTTATATAATTATGAAAAAACATTAAATAAAAAAAGTCATGTATTTTTAACTATATACATTTTTTCCACTATATAAGTAACTTCTTAATCCATAACTAGTCCTCAATATCTCCCATTAATTATCCACATAAGATTCAATTATAGAAACTTCATGCTTTTCTTATCTTTATAACATGGAGAAATGAAAATATAAGAAAGGGGTGATATCATATTCTTAGTATTAGTGATCATAATTGATAACAATCAAAGATTACAAGTGATCATATGATGAGGATATGAGTATAATTAGGATACATAATAAATTTATAACCAACTAATCATAGATCATATATAATGTCACAATATAATAATAGAAAATTAAAATGATGAATATTATTGAAATAAGGAATACTCTATAATTTTGGAACATCCATAATAATAGAGACCATAACATAGTGGACCAGGTATCACAACTTTTTTTCCCTCAGTGGAAAAGGATTCACTCACCCATTTCCCTTGGTGGACCATGTTTCACTCACCAATTTCCCTTGGGAGATTAGGATTTACTACCATTTTTCCATTTTGGATCGAGCATCGCTACTCATTTCACCAATATCTCATGAGATATAAATATTTACCCAATGTATTATAGGGATATATAGGTGGAACCTATCACTTAAATATTAACCATACACATGTGTTCCACATAAAATATACATTACTTATATCATAAATAACACATGGAAATAAAATGGGTTTCATATCCTTTTCAAATGTAATCACATAAGGAAAACATTCATAATTCCATTGATTATCATAATATAATATACCCATTGAAAATAAATGGGTATCCAAATATATCCAATAACTTTATAGGTAAATACCATTCAATCAAGGTAATAGAGAATATGGTATTTAAATTGTATAGGTAAACGGTATATGGTTAAGACAATAATTTACCCAATTAATCAATGTATGATATCTAGGAGAACAACCTTCAATCAAAGGAATAAAGAATAGGTTATTCACAGAGGGAGTCATTGGAATAAAAATTTAGTTTATAAACCTTTAATTAATATGCAAGACAAAGGTAGTGAAGCATCATTTCCAAGATAAAAAAGAACATTCATAAGACATATATATAAATAAGGTGGATGGTAATATTTGATGAATATCCTTAAATCAATCATGAGATGTATCAAATGAAAATATATTATATGAACAAACTTTTTAGGAGTTTTATAAAAACCACTTTGGAAATAATAAATGCGTGTGGTATTTTAAAATCATTTTAAAAGAAATATTTTAAAAAAAATCAAGAGAAAAATAATTTATTTTAGAAACTATGGAAATTTAGTGGGAACGTTTCATATAAAATGACTTAGTTGGTGAAAAAATGTGTTCACATGGAAGAAAAACATAAAAATAATCTTTAGAAAACATTTTTAACAAAATAATAAAAAAGATAAGTTATGAGGCACATTAAAAAGTTATTATCCAAATTGGTGAAATGAAAACATTGAAAAATTTACTTTTTAAAAAGAAACTTCAATAATGGATCCTTGAAAAGAATAAAGGTTATCAAAATAAATGTGGTGGGAAAGATAAAACATTTGATTTTTAAAGGATGTAAAACCCTTTAAAATATTTTGAAATACTTTTGTATAAAAACAAACATCATAAAATGAGAATTAAATTTTTATTTTGAAATTGGGTAAAGAGAGTTATGATAATCATAGAAAATAATCCATTTTATTCTTCCAAATAATATAAAATAACATTGGTGGGATAAAAATTATAAGCACGAGAGAAAATATTCATTGGTAAGAATGAGAGTTATTCTTACCAATGTTAAACTTTTATATTGAATTTTTTTAATAAAAAAAGTGGTTATTAATGATGAAAAGTAATTTAAATAGAGAAAAAAAATGAAATAACATATAAAATAAGAGAATATTAGGATTAATTAAATCTTTATAAGTACATTCAAGTAAGAAATACTATGACCTAATGAATCGAAAATTGAGTCGATGAAACTCTTATAGAATTGGTCACATAAGAATCAAATTATCTTGAGAGGAAGACCATGAAATTGAAATTAAAATGTCATGAAATGAAATATATTTTCATATTTGAAATAAATTGGGTAGTGAAAATACCATATAAAATAAATTATGGTTTTGAATATCAAACATGTCCTATAGAGTTAAAAAAGAGACAAAGAAACCCTTACAATTTTAGAAAAATTCAAATCAAAACCATTTGAAGGATATGATTTCAAATAAAACATTAAATATCATGAAAAATTATAGATTCATGATATAAAATATTAAATGTTTAATAGATACACCATTCTAAAGAAAACATAATGTATAATAATAAATGTGTCTTAAGGAGTAAACATTTGAGATAAGAAACACTTATGATATTGGAAACTTTCTAATAAAAACCAATTGAAGGATATAATTTCAAATGAAAAAATAAATATCAATAAAAATGATAGGATCATGATATAAAATATTAAGGTTGTGTTAAATACTCCATTACAAATAAAACATGGTGTATAAAAAGAAACATGTCTCAAGAGGTGAAAATTGAGACAAGAAACCCTTAACTTGTTTTTTCGCTTAGTCAAATATAATATAAGATCATGTATAAAAAATATAAATATATCAATAACCTATTTTATAAAAAAATTCATATTCATAAACTTTTATAAACATAATTTATAATTATTCTCTTCATTTATATTGGTTTATTATCAATTTTCAATATCAGGTGTGAGTAACCTTAGTTGTTTTGAGCTGGTTTCATAATCATGGTGTTGCTATTCATTATTTTAAAAAATTTAATATTTCCTAGATCCTATAAGTTATTTTAATTTATGTTTTATAATTATTTATATTGTGATAATTTCATTTTATTTGAGCTTTTATTTTGATATTTAAAGAATAATTTGGCGATGAACTTATTTTGATGATTCTTAGTGAACAAAGGGTGTTTTCTTAAATAATATGCTAAAATTTTATATTACCATTAAGTAACCAAGAAAAACATTTATTTATTTATTTATATCATATATTATGAGAAATTAAATTCTATTATTCATCCATGATATAAATTTATAGCATTGTTCAAGTAAATGTTTAAACCAACCCAAATAGAAGCACACCATAATTAATGGATGATTATGTATTGATTTAGTTTAAATATAATTATAAACAAAGAATAGTGATATTATTTAGTGTTTATAAATGTTATATATCAAAATTTTAAATAATAATAATAATAATACAACATATATGAAGTTATTTCATAGTACGAATAAATCATTTTTTTCTCTTAGAATGCTCTTTTGGATAATTGAATTTACCACATTTGTTTATTAATCATATTATTAACAAGTTTCCTAATTTGTCTATATATAACCTCAAAAATTTCATTAAAAATAATATTTATTCACTAAAACCATTCTAATGACCATCCATGTAAGGTGGTGATGAAAATAAAAATGGAAATCGATCGTTCCATGGAGGCGGTAGTCTACACATATGCATGGATGATGATTTCATTTTCTATAGAATAGGGAAAATGATTAGTATGGTATATAATTTAATAATATAAAATATTTCATAAATATCATACTTATATATTAAATTACCTATTAATACCATCCTTTTAATTTGGTTAAGGAAAACAAAACACATTGTGTCGTGGAGGCGGCAATTTGCCCAACACAGGGTTAACGATATCATTTTTCCTAATAGAATAGGGAGAATGGTGGTTAATTATTGTATCATCATTATAATAAGATGAAATTATACTAATTATACTGATGCTATTATTTTAATATCATGCAATGAAATTTTATGAATAATGAGTGCACATAAATAAATACAAATAAAAAAGGATAAGTTAGAGGTTTATACCTCGCTTCTTGGATTATATCCTTTCTAAAGGAATTGTGACCTTTAGGGATAGTATTTTTAGAATAAAAGAACCTCTTGAGGGTGTCTAGGAATGTTTAGGATATTTTTTTTATATATTTTGGTCTGAAATTATGGTGTTTTGGTGTGATGGTATGTGAGGTGATGAGCCCCTTTTAAAAGTGAAAAGGGATGGAATTTTTGTAAATACCCAAAATTTTTAATTAATGTGAAGACACTCTTAGGAATAATGGATATTAAATTGAAAAATAATTGATATGGTAAGAGATAAGGTTTAAATAATACCCAAACACTCAATTAAAAACATGTTTTTAACATGTTAGGCTTCTGGTCTCTTAGGATATTCATTTGTACCATTTTGGTTTTCACCGTGGTAACTAGTTTTTTCCTCGGTAATTTATCCTTTATGAATAAAAATAAAATAGCCCTTATTACATGATTTTAACCTAATTGTTCCAAATTTAAAATCTATTTAATAATATTAAATTTATAAAAGTGATGAAAACTAATTTTAAAATAATAAATGTATAATGTATTAATTTTTTTAGAAACATATTACTTAAGTTCTAAAATATCATATATGGGTTTGTAAATTAAATCCAATATTTTAAAAATTATAAATTCATTTATAAAAATCTCATTTTTACTTATAATAAAAGGTTCTATGGATTTAAAATTCACACCTATACAATAATAATTTCATAAAAGTCATGTTATTTGTAAAAAAACATTTTTCATTATTCACAAAAATCACAAAAATTTATATTAAGATAATAATTCCATGAAAAATATAAAAATGAAGTTAATTTTTTAAAATTAAAATTCTAAAATTCATAAATTATATTTTAAATTAAGATACAATATATAAAGAAAACGTACATTTATTAAAAATGACTTTTTAAACCTCAAGTGTTTTTAATATTATTTCATATAGATTTCTAAATAATTGAATATTTTTATATTAGTTTATAAATCTAAATATTACCTATAAGAATAAATTTTTAACTATGATCAATTTAATTTATTATGGTAAAACACAATACCCACTTTTTTAAATGGTTCTTCTAATGACACCCTTTTCAAAATATTAATCAAAGAAAGTGATAATATATAATTATTTTAATTGATTATTATCTTTTTATTTATTAATGATTATATTATTCATGTTATTTTAATATATTATGGTTTTCTAGTTAGGTGATGCATTAGTTTGGTTTTGTATATGACACAAGCTATTGACTATAATATTAATTTGAAGAATCCAAAATCTTGGGTCATTACACATGATACATGCATGAAATTTCATGAAGTAAGTTATAAGAAGCATTAAATATTGAGGTAGTATACATTCAATATAGTTCAAAGTAGTGTGAATCATTTGTGCATATTCTAGAGTTGAACATTTTTTTGGTACAAAAAGAAAAATGAAAATAGGTTTGAGAAGACCATGCAATATTATTTTCATGAGGATAGTGCATTAAAGAAGAAAAAAATTCCATTTTATACAATGAATCTTTCATGTATAAAGTAAATTTGAAGTAATTGAGTTGAATAACTTTATTGAAGCTACATTGAGTTATGCGAGTCTAATCTTGCATATCACAATATTTGAGTTGAGACTGAAGTTTAGAAGTTTTAAAAAACTAAATAAGACTTGAATAACTGAGTGTTTGGTGAATTAAGAATATCCTGATCATATGAATATTAGTGTATAATAATCAAGATCATGAAAACTTTTTCGCAGGTTGCTGAAGCTCCTGAAGTAGTTTAAATAATCAGATTAGGTGGTCTGGTTTGATTGTGGAGAAAGATTACATCTCAAGGTGGTTCATAAGTAACCATAATTTGATAGAGATATTTTTTTTATTACGGATCATAAATTGAAGATAAGTTTAAGACTCCAATGGGACTCTAAAGTGAGAACACAATGAGATTCTTTAGATCATTATTGTAGTGGGAACTTGTAAACTTCAGTGGGATTATGAAGTGGGAACTATGTGGGACTATTTTTTGATGGAAATGAGACTTTCCTAGGTTATAACCACTTACATATAATGAATAATCTATAACCATGGGAATAACCGGTTATAGTAAGGATTATGTATTTTGACTGAACCTTATAAACACTATGTGCTAAGCTTCATTTACTTTCTGCATTTCATGTGGTATAAATGTGATTTTTAATGTACAAGATCTACTCATACTAATATTTTATAGAGATTTTAATTAAAATGGAGTAAATTAAAAGATAAATAATTCAGAAAAATAAGCCACACCTAATTCACCCCTTCTCAATGTGACTATACGATCCATTAGGCACTTCAACGGGAATCAATGGGAATTTCTACCCCTAGGTGGATCTATTTTACCAGCCAGATTGTTTATATAAAAAATGTATGAATTTAATATTTGAATTTGAATAAGTTTTAGAAGTGCATCATATGGAAAAACCTACTTCTATTTCTATTGCAACTAATGTGGAGGTTTCATTCAAGAATCTAAAAATGGGAAGAAAATAAAGGTAAAGAATCTGAATATGAACTCAAAGATGAATAATGATCAACCACTAACTGAAGGTACTCAAAGTGGTAGTTGTTTAGTAAAAGTGGTTGATTATGATTCTGATAAATCTTTTTCAAGATGTGATGAAGATGTGTTCAATTTTAAAATAAAATATAATTTGAAAAATGTTCCAAAAGAAGTGATTACTTATATATCTATGGTTATCAAGGGACTATATAATGAAAAATAAAAGCTGGAATGGGAAAAACATGCAATAGAAGAAGAATCAACTATGAATGTTCAAAACTAAAACACTTTATTAAAACTTGATAGAGTCATGGAAGATACTATGATTTTATATAAGGAAAAATTCACCATGGATAAATAAGAAAAAGAAAAATCCATGTCACATTATAATATAAATTTTTCTTTGATTAAATAGGAATTTCAAAGGAGTTTGTGTGAGAAGGATGTAATAGAAATGGTTTTTATAGAAGTTAAACATGCATAAGAAAAGATACATAATACATATATAAATGTTAAATATTCTTAGTAGGAGGTCAAAGAAAAAATAATTAATAATATTGACAATTTTTTATTGAAGTACAATTAGGTGCATGAAGATAAGATTAAGAATATGAATATTCAATAGAATAAATATTGAAATCATTTAAATATAAGAATATTGATCTCAACTTAAAGATTATTAAACTATAATAAAAATTGATAAATCTAAAACATACATAAGTTGATACTTCTCAAGATGATGAGAAAAGAAGTGCTACCAAGAATACTTATGATAAGAGTCCTATTTTGGAAAAGAATTAACCTAGTTGTGTGAAGATCTTGAGAATATCTAAGAGGATCATTTAAAAAGGAAACCCTTTATCTAGATAAATATATATATACTAATACTTTTTTGATGACTATTGAATATTTAACTTTAAAATATATACAAACATAGATGAATAAAAATTATCATTAATCCACTAAATATTCAACTATAGATACGAATAAGTATAGTAATTCTTATTCCCTAAGGGAAACACAAAATAAGAATCAAGTTTTCCAAAATTAGTAGGGTGTCAAAAATAAAAATAAAAATAATTCACGAAATAAGAAATCAATTTTTTTGTTACTATTGGTGTTTTTGGAAGTTTGTGAATCAAGTCATATACTATTGATATAATCTTTCATTTTCAAGGTGAGGCATGTGTTTAGGTTGGGAACTAAATTTGATAAAATATGTGAACAAATTATAACTAGAATGTTATCCATCATAGAGTAATATTGGAATTATGTTTCCTCCTTGAAACACTTAAATTACTATCAGAAGTTTATTATAGTTTATTATTGAAGAAAGAAAATCATGATGAATTAGTATAGAGTGAATCTCTTTAAGAGGGGAATATAATAATAACCACCTAATATCTATATCTTAGTTGATATAATAATAATATATGAATTACTGATGATAGATATATTTAATAATTCAAGATGTTAAAAGTCTAGAAATTGAATCCTATCATCATTGAGGTATTTTGACTATATTTTCTTATCTATTTGATGAAAAATTAACCCTAAAAGGATATATTTATTACTTGATGAAAAAAGGAAAATAAATTTGAAAAAGGGAAAATAAATTCTTGCACTTGAATGTTTTTAATCTTTTTTGTGATGAATACAAAAGATTAGTTGAAAATATTTTAAAATCCCCTAAAAGAGGTTTTTTAGTATCGGTATCACATACTAAGAATTTATTGAGAACATTGATGTTAGTATTGATCATTCTTATTTTATACATTGATCATGGATCATGTAGACTTAGAGTTGGTTAATTTTAGCACACTTCTATGATCAGAATGATTCCATCCTTATCTCAAGAGAATCAAGCTGTAAGTTTTAGAATAAGAGAGGATGATATCATGGGAATTCCTTCCTCTACTTAAATCTTTTCATTTATTGTCAATAAGTGTGGGAGATAAAACTGGCTTTACAAATGAAATGGATATTGACAAAAAATCCATATGGTGATATTTAAGAACCCAAATGTTTTATTGAAGTTGAATTTTTGTTTAAATTTTATTTTTTATCGATGAGTTGTAACAAGAAAACTCAATGTGTGTATAATTATGATGATTACATAGATGATCTCATAATGTATAAGACAAGTTCCAATTGCATTGGGAGAATGAATATTTTTTCTATAAATAATTAAGTGAATAAGATTTTATTTTTATGAGTTTTGGAATTTATAATTGAATTCAATGATTTGAAAATTAAAGGAAAATTACTTGTAGATATTGGAAATAAAGATAATTGATAATTTAAGAATTAAAAATAGAGGATATTTAATGAGAATTTGAGTATTTTTACATGGAATTTATATGATAATTTTGTTAACTATTTTAGTGAGATTTAAAAAAATGGAAAAAATATACACATTCATGGGACCCATGTTCATCCACTGTTGAGGTGGGAACTAAGATCAACCGTAGCCTAACTAGTGGTGGTAGGTGGTAGTAATGGACTCAAAGTGCTTGCACAGGTAGACATGGGTTTGTTATCACACATAGTTCAGGCCAAGCATGCATGAAAGGAGAAATTAGGATGGTTTTGGTATGGGTAGGTTCCATTGGTATCATAGATTGGACCTAGATACTCACAACTAGTAGTTATTGAATGTGTATTTGTTTATTAAGCGGAGGAAGGATGAGAGATCTATCGATGTGGGATTTTTGGGTCGTGAGGTAGTGGTACTATGTTTAAAAAGTTATGATTATAAATTGGACAAAATAATGATTTTAATTCAATTCATTCGATCTAGATCAATTTCATCTTCTTCCTTGATCCATCATAGGGATAATATGCACTGAAATTTTCTTGCAGCAACATTTGATGATCAATCCAAGAATTCAGTTGCATGAGGGAGCTCATGTCATGGTCATATATACTAAATCATGAGGAGTTAAATTACATGATATAACATCTAAATTGCATGAGTATATCAAGGTTCTATTACCAAGTGTCTACATGTCTCTATCACCATGATCAAACTGATCCCACACAACTGAGATCTTGAGATAAAAATTTCACGACTCTCTATGCATGCAATCTACGACTTGAAAGAATGTGTTTGTTCAAAAAATGATCCTTTTTTGAGAATGATAAAAATTCATAGTGTGTTTTTAATATTTCATAATTAATTTTTGAGATCAATTTTTAATATAATAAGAATCATAAATAAATCATCTCATTCACTAGAGTGATCTACTACGAAGGAATAAGGATAATACTTGAAATTTTGATTCCATAATAATTGTTCTCATGTGTGTTTTTATTTTTTATGAGAGGTTTGGTGATATTTATATTCCTTTTACATTGGTTAATTTTCAAAGATATGTACGATAAAAAATTATCTATAAATATTGAGGTAAGAATGAGGGTTCATGACCACTGAATGATCTAATTTTTGAGATCTCTTGTTTTCATATAGAAAATAGATCACCCTAAGCCCCTTTTGTTTTGTAGAGAAGAGATATTGTAAGCTATCATAACTATGTGGAGTAGAATATATAGTGTAATATTATGTATATGATGAATTAAAGGTAGTAATAGGCTCTGATATGTACGGAGTACCAAATTCTTGAGTTGATTTCATGCTCATCACTTTCATGGAGAACAAAAGGTTGTAGTGTGTTCCTAATTTAATGAGGAAGAACTTGAAAAATATAATTGCATGAAGTAGAAGCTAAAACACCACATACCTATTTTTTTGTAAGGAATAAAATCATAGTGTGAAGGAAGAAGAAGTATAACTCATGCATTTACACTTTCACATCACTTAAATGAATAATAAATGAATTGATAACTTGATCCACTTTTATAAAATAGTTTGGGTGAAATATTGAGGTACACATACTTGTATGGTTTTTTTGAAAAAAATATAATACCTTGTGAGTTTGTGAAGTGATTGAGTTTAGGATACATGAATAATAAGAAGAAGTGAATACATATGATGCATGATTTCACTTTCATGAAGTATTTTATGAGGAGCATTAAAGCTTGAGGTAGTATAAATTTAGTATAGTTTGAAGTTGTGTGAATCATTTGTGCATGTTATTGATTTTCATTTGTGTTGATATGCAAAGAAAAAATAAATTCGGTTTTAGAAGACAATGAAATAATATTTTCATGAGGATATTATAGTGAAGAAGGAATATTACAATTTTATTCAATGCATAATGAATGCATAATGTTAATTTTAAGCAGTTGAGTTGAAGACCTTGATTGAATCTACATTGAGTTATATGTTTCTAATAGTTCATATCAAAAAATTGAGTTGATACTAAAGCTAGAAAATTTTCCAAAACTGAATAAGACATGCATACTCGAGTGTTTGGTGAATTGAGAAGATCCAGATCATTTGAACATTAACGGATAGTGAGAAATACCAGGATGACTTGTTCATCAATTGTCAAAGCTATTCATGTAGTATACACGAGAAAATTACATGACTTGGTTTATTTGTGGAGAAAGATAATGTCTCAAGGTGGTGCAGAAGAAAATAGAATTTGAAAAAGATCTTTCTTATCATAGATCATACCTTGAAGAGAATTTGATGAATCCAGTAGGACTTTGGAGTAAAAAAAGGGGATCCTGTGTTGATCAATTTTATAGCAACAACATGTAAAATTCAGTGGGGGTTATAAAGTGGGAAAATTGTGGGACTTAGTGTTAATGGTAATGAGGATTTAACTATTTTTAACCACATATATATAGTGAAATATCTATAAATTGGGGGAATAACCTGTTTCAATAAGGAGTGGGTTGACACCACCCAGTTGTGGGGTGTGGAAAAAGCTAATTGCTTCCCCCTAAGGTTGTAATAGTAATAATGACCTAAGTCATCTCTCAAGAATAGTGTTTTGAATCAAGATTTCATGAATCCAAAATTAAATTAACGAATAGAATTGAATGACTAGGAAACAAGGGGCTTGGTTTGTGAAGATCAGTTTAGAGAAAAGTGGCTGGGTTTTAGGTTTTTCTTAACTTTGGTAATGCTCTCATCGACCTTTTTAAATTTAATCTTTTTTTTGATTAATTAGTTTAATGAAAATATTAACAATCATTTATCCTTGTATGCTATTGATTAAAATTGATTGATAGTGAGAATAATCCACCCAATTTCCTTGGTTGGAATATTCTTTTTCAAAAGTGTTAAATGCATAGTGGGTCTCCCTGGATCAACTAGGAAATTCCAAATTAATAATCTAGTAGCCTAAGTTATCAAATTATCCCACTATGTATTCCCCACATGTTTAGAAATCTGTAAAAACCTATCTTCTTGACACTATGCCACAAAATCGGTGTGATCCAATACTAAGAAGAGGGAGAATAATTTTCTTATTCAAATAAATTTTAGAATGCTTAGATTTGAAATAAAAATACAATTATATCCCATTGAAATTCTAAAATCATAAATAAAAAACATTTAATAAACCAAAAGATACAAAATATTTTAATAAAACTAGGATTATATCATTACAATGGGTAACCTCACCTTCACTCAATGACAGAAAGGGTATAACCCTCCATTAAAAAAGAAAAAATGGGGGTAGATGAGTCATAAGACATCATAAAATCATAAAGAAATGAAAGCGGTAAAAACAGAGTGTCCAGCAGTAGCAACAAGTGTTCTCTCCTTTGGGTTCTTGAAAACCTTTAATTAGTGGGATACCTCCTCCTTATAGGAAGTGAGGACTGCCTTCAGTCTTCTTTAAATATCTCCTGGATCAGAAAGATACTTATATATCTCTTTTTATTTTAAAATTCACCAATTCATGTGTGTTGAGTTTTAGAAACACCCAAATCATTTTTGTGTTGAATATTTCATCATGGACTAAGATCCATGGGGGAATTATCTTCAAGGGTTTCATGGTATTTACATGGTTGGAGGGATGTGGAACTCCACATGGAAGTGACGATGGTGGCTGTGGAACTTGGTAGTCATGGATGTGGAAGGTTTGGCAGAATCCTCATCCATATTTCACTGTGTCTAGATGAGTTGAAATAAACATCATGGAGGTCATATGCGGGTGTAGAGGTGATCCACAATGATCCCAGATGGTGATAGTGGTGTGAATCCATGGATTTCATCAAACCTCATCCAGCCTTCACAGTGGTCGGATGAGTCAATCACTTCTTCATGGTGGTGGAATTCTTTGGAAGAGTTGATCAGATCAAGCAAATATGCAAGGTGTCTGAGATGGAAATCCTTGAGATAGTATAAGTGGATGTAGATGGCGGCGTCTAGTGGTGGAAACCACTTAATGGTGGCTCATGAGTCACTAGTGACTCAACTATGGCTCAAGAGTCACTTTTTTTTCTCAACTATGGATCATGATTCATCGTTGTATCAATGATGGATGATGACTCATCATCTACTCCATGGTGGCTCATGAGTCATCATTGTATCAACGGTGGATCATGAGTCACCTTCAGCTCAAAGGTGGATCATGAGTCACTATTGTATCAACAGTGGCTCACAATTCATCATCATCTCAATGGTGGATCACAAGTCACCATTGTATCAATAGTGGCTAATGAGTCACCGTTGGATTGGCCAGTGGTGGTGGCTCTAAATGGGATCAGTGGATTCAAAAAGAGGTGTGCAACTATTGGTGTTGCAATTAAAGAACGACGGTGAAGGTGAGTGTGCATGGTAGTGGAGGTCGATGGTCTCTTATCCCCTCCAATACTCCAACCTTCATAGTGGCTAGATGGAGCTTCAAAATGGTCTTCATTATGATCATCCAAGGTCTTTGAAATGATCCATGGTGTTTTAGTGCTTCATAATTGGCATAAGGGTCAAACCTTATCTTTGGAGTATCGAAAATGGAGATTCTCAAGGAGTTATAGTGGGTTATCAGTGGTCTCGATGGCGGTGATTTGTGGAGATGGGTAGTGTGGTGTGTCCAAGCCATGGGGTTGTGGGAGAAGGAGTGAAACACTACCATTTTATCATGTGATAAAAGATACCCATAAGATCTCATCCTATATAGAAATAGATGTGTGCTTGTATAATAATCAAGGTACGATGGTAACTGAGCATATAAGCCAGTCTGGAGTTGGAGGACTCCTAATACCACCATTAGATTGATCACCTGGTGGGAATCTCCTCCCACCAACTTGTGGGTTTCACCACTATGGTCCATCAAGCTTAGGATTTGGTCCAACACTACTCCCCACAACCTAGATCCCCCTTGTGGGATACTTCATGGGCTTGATGCCCTTGTGCTCCACCATCTCTAACGGACCCTCCGAGTGGGCTGTATGATTAGACAACCCTCTTGGTCTAGTTATGTGGTGTGTGGACCCTAGTTGAAGGCCTTATGGGGCTTGGATAATTTTTTTATACCTCAAAAATATAAACACTTAAATAAAATTTCAACAAAAGGTAGAAATAAATTCCCAATTTTAACTCCTTAAAAATTTATTCTTTTTAGACCATTTTAATTCCACATTTCAAATTACCCATCACTTAATTAATAAATTGAAAATCATGGGTATTAAGATCAAAAATCCATTTAAAATAATTTAAAATTGTATTAAAATATTCGTTAAATCTATGTGTTTCAAATAAACCCACACTTAAAACTATGCTTAAAATCAAGTATAAAATCTCAACATTGAAAATTAGAGGGCACCAATGTTACAAATATTCAATTTATAATGTAATAAAATTAAAAAATTATCAATGTTAAATCAAATTTTCAAAAATCCACATAAAATATCATTTAATTTCTCAATTTTTAAAGAAAAAATAAATTCAAGTATTTTTCTTTTCCCATTTGAAAATGATGATACTTCCCTTATTATCCATTCAAGCTCCTTAATTCATTATTATTAGACATTATAAACAATGATCTACCTCTATTTAATATTTTCACTCTTCTCTTGTGATGTAATTTAAGTAGAGTTATACTCATATCATGAGAAAATTATCCTTATTTATAGTATTGTAAAGTAACTTTTTTAGCCACTATGTAAAGAAAAAAGACACATAAAATCACGAGGACATGTAATAAAGGTTCAAATTTCTCTGAGGATTAAGGTTAGTGGGAATTTATATTTAAAAATTAAGGCTCAAAGAGTAGTCTTATACCTTAAAGTATAAAACATGATATTGGAATTAAAATTTTAATTACATTATCCCCTTCAAAGTAGTAACTCCCACTTCCCCCAAAATTCAAAGTAGGGGTATGATAAAAGTAAAGTATAATCAATGATTTATGAACCTTATTGAAATTTTCACTAATTTTATAACTTTTTTTTTTCAAAATATTTTTTTTTCATTTTTTTCTTTTTTGAAAGTCACACTTTGAATAAACCTCACATCCCCCACCTAACCACATATGATAAAAAACATCAGTGCAGTGATAGTGATTTTTTATTCTTCTAAGACACAACCCATATTTCTTTTTCATTATTTTTTTCAAGAAGGGAAGAAAATAAAAGTTTAATGTTTATAAGCCTTTCTTAATCACCATATATATCACCCCAAACTTATTCCTTACACTATGTTTCATCTATTTTACCACGACTCCTTTAACCCCCACATTTATATTTTAAAATATCATGAAAAATACTAAGAGGAGGGTATAAATGTATAAAAATGGATTGAAACATGGACCATTCCTAACAAGGTCATTCTTAGTCTTTATGGGATAAGCAATGATTAATGTAAAGGTGGTCTTTAATGATAAGGTATTTTCAAAATAGTTCTCAATAATTTTAAATTTGTTTTTCCACTATCAATATCTTTGACGAGTTTCAATGAAAGTTATAGTGGGTGGAATTTCCCAATATCACTTAAAAATATTCTCAAGAATAAATAAGAAGTACTTGGTCTAGATATCCTCTTAAGAATGAGACATTTGATTTGGGAAAATCACTCAAGGGATGATTAATAATAAAAAATCAATTCACTTGAATTTTATAAATTAAAATAATGAAAAATGGTTGGGAAATTTCATTAACATGAATCAAACAGTTCTGTAAAATCATGAGTCCTCATTTTAATATCCATGATTCACTTTAATAATTTAATTCTACATTTTACTCATTCTATCTCATTAAAATTGAAATATAAAACATGGAATTATATGATTTCTATGAATATCATGTATCATAGATAATTCAAGTAAAACATAAATTCAAGTGTGGGAATGAAATTTCTAGTTTAACATAGATTATATAATTTCCAGTTCATAACATATTTTCAAAAACATACAAGAAGTTTCACATATAAAGAATGAAAACATAAACTCCCTATTCCCCTACAGATTTTTCTCTATTTAATTCTCAGTCCATGGGGTTTACTTTTGAATTCCTTCATGGTGTCCCTATAGAACAACTCATACCAATGTAAGAACCATTCCATAAAATTTAAAGGGAATAAGGGAAGAAGTGACTAAATTCTAAATCATAGGAAAATAGTAAAACATGAGTTGCCTCCAATAAGTTCCTCTAGTTAATATATTTGGATCAACTTAACCTCATGGGAATAAATTAGTAGATGGGTTGAAGAGCTCTGATATTCTCCACTAGTTCTTGAGGTATATTCCCATGGAACTTTTTCAGCCTCTACCCATTGACAGTGAATGGTTTTCCTTCCTCTTCTCTCTTAATCTAAATTGCACCAAAGAGATAAGAATTAGTTACTATAAAAAGTCCTCACCACATTGAATGAAGCTTACCTAGCATTAAATTTAGTATGGAATTGTAGAGTATGACTTAGTATCTAGGTTGAAAGTTCTTTTTCTGGATCAGTTTTTTCATGTGCTACTTTGGTTTTTTCCTTGTAAATTATTGAGTTTTTGAAAGCCTATCTTCTAATTTACTCCCGTTATTATAGCTAGAGCTTTCACTCTTTCCTAGCACTCACCAAATCCAAATTCATCTGTTTCACATCTCAATAGTCTTGGTGCTCCAATTCCAATAGAAGTTAAAAACTCATTCCATAAACCATCCTATAGGGGCTCACATCTATAAGTTTCTTTTAAGATATTTGGTATGCCCATGAGGTATCTTAAAGCCTTTGGATACAATCCTTATGGTTAGGTTTAACCATTTTCTCTAAAATACCTTTAACCTTCTGATTAGACACTTTAGCTTATCCATTTGTTTGGGGATGATAAGGTTTAGATTTCTTATGGTATTCCTCATACATTTTAATCATAGACTCCATCTTTATTTTTCAAAAAATGAGTCCCTTGGTCACTGATGATGTCACTTGGTACTCTAAAACGAAAAAACATGTTAGTCTTGACAAAATCACATAAAAACTTGGCATCATCAATCTTAGCGGACTTAGATTCCACCCATTTAGAGACATAATATACAACAAGTAAAATTTAATAATTCCTAAAAGACATTGGAAAGGTTCCCATAAAATCAGTTCCCTATAATTCAAATGTTTTACAAAAGATGATTATTTTTTGATCCATATCTTGTCTTTTTGAAATATTTCTATAATATTTACACTTCGCACATTTTTTACAAAATTCACAGTCACCTTTAAATAAGTTTGGACAATAAATTCAAGCTTCCAACAATTTTCTATCCATTCTCAGAGGTTTGAAGTGGCCTCTACAAGCAAATTTATAAAAAAAAATTGAATACGAGTTTTATTTCACTTGAGGGTGAGAACCTAATTATAACTTTATCATTATATATTTTCTATAGAAAATGATATTATCAAATATAGAATCTATATATATATTTAGATTTGTTCTTTTTATGATATTTAAGGTGATACAGTACCTGAGAGGTGGCCATATAATTAACTAAATCAACATACCATAGAGCTTCACCTTCCACTGTGTAGAGTTTCTCTCTAGGTATGTGATCATTGATTAGGTTTAGTTCTAAAATGTATGTTTCAACAGTGTTCAAGAGTCTACTAAGGTGATCTAATACTTGGTTTTTAGTTACTTTCTTGTCCTTGATCTCTAGGTTGAATTCCTACAAGATTATTATCTATCTCACCTGACTTGGTTTGAAATTATCCTTCTTTAGAAAGTACTTAAGTGCTGCATGA
Organism: Viscum album; assembly: GCA_963277665.1. Lineage (NCBI taxonomy): Eukaryota > Viridiplantae > Streptophyta > Magnoliopsida > Santalales > Viscaceae > Viscum > Viscum album. The sequence continues at coordinate 325,845,254 of OY728148.1, read as the reverse complement.
TCAGAAAATATAATCACTTTAGTTCCTAGTAATTAAGATCTAATTTTTTCCAATGCAAATACAATGGTAAGGAATTCGTTTTTATTTTTTGTGTAACTAATCTGAGTCACATCCTATGTTCTTAAGGAATATGTTATAACTTATGGACTTACTTCAATTATTTGGGAGAGGAATTCTCCTATATCTTGGTTTGATGCATCATAAAGAAACTAAAATAGGTGATCCTTTTCTGGGGATTGTATAATTAGTGGGGTAATCAACCTTTCCTTCAACACATCAAATGCCTACCTATAATCATCATTAAAAAAAGTTGAATTATTTGAAAATTAACCTTTTAAGGGGTAGATAAATATTACTAAAGTTCTTGATGATTCTTATATAAAACCCCACATAGACCAAAAAAGATCTAATACATCGAATACAGGTGGGATATGAAAAAGAATTGATTAATTCAACTTTAGACTTACCCATATCAATTAAGCTTTTGAGAAATAATATGACCCAACACTATCCATTTTTCAACCATAAAGTGACACTTCTCAAAGTTCAAAACATGATTTTTCACTATGCGGGTTTTCAAATTTTTTTTGAGGCACCCTAATAAATGATCAAAAGAGTTTCCAAAAATAATATTGTCATCCAAGAATACCTCCAATAAGTCCTCCATGTGATATAAGAAAATACTTACCATACACTACTGGAATGTACTTGGGAGAATTTCATAATTTGAAAGGCATCATATTGTAAGAAAAGGCCTTGAAAGGGCAGGTGAATTTTGTCTTCTCTTGGTCATATTGTGAAATGGGTACCTAAAAATAACCAGATAATCCATCCAAGAAATATTAATGTGTCCTATCTATCAACCTTTCTACCATTTAGTGTATAAATGAGAAGGAAAAGTGATCTTTTTGGGTGACTTGATTCAGTTTTTTGTATTCAATGCATACCCTCTAACTATTTTGAACTCTCATAGGGGTTAATTCATTATTCTCATTTGTCACTATTATCAAACTAGTTTTCTTGGGAACCACGAGAATGGGGTTGACCCCTTTGAGTCATAAATGGGGTATATTATGTTGGATGCTAATAGTTTTTCAATTTATTTTTTAACAAATTCTATAATTGTAGAGTTAAGCCTCCTATGGGATTTCTTAACAGATCTAGAGTCTCCTTCTAGAAAAATTCTATAGGAAGAGACCCTAGGGTTGATTACAAGGATATATCTAAGGCTCCACCCAATGGATTGAATGTTTCTTTTCAATGGGTCAATTAAAATTTTCTCTTGGTCTTGTGATAGGTTGTTAGCGATGATCATTGTAATTTTTTTCTCCTTCCATAAGATACACATATTTTAAGTCATAAGGGATAGGTTTTAGTTCCATGATTTGGGGTTGTTCCAAAGATAGGGTTTAATTCAAATTTACAACTTTAAAATCATGAATTTCCTTATCAAAGGGAATCATATCAAGTTCCTCTAGAAAATTATCAAATAATTCATATATTATTTCTTCTTGAGATGAACTTCTAGATTTTAGAGTATTCACTTGTTTATTATTATTTTCAGTAGAAAGTATAACTACCAAGGCTAAAAATTATCTAAAAATACCTGTGTCTTCCATGAAATCAATACCTTCTTCATGGATAATCACAAAGAGTGATTGATTGTTTTAAGGATTCCTCTTGGATTCAAGAACATTGAAGTACACCTTAATGTCCCCAAATCTATTGTGAGGGTTTTTTTATGTACATTAATGATTTTATTATCCATTTTTAGTCATGGAATTCCCAAAATTATGGGTGAATTCCCTGGTGCTTTATCTACCACCATTATCAACACATAGAAATCTGCTAAAAAAATCAATCCTTCCTCTCCCACTAGCACATCCTCTAAAACTATTATTAGGAAGAAAGTGGATATATTTTGTAGTTAGAAAAACACTATTGTGGTATTTATTTTACCTATTTTAAAGGATGAAAAGATAGAGTTTGACATGAAATTAATGTAATCACCATGATCACACAAGGAATCAAAAAAATTTAAAGAACTAATGCTGAAGGGAATAGATAATTCCCCTGGATCTTGACATTTTTTGGGTAGTGGTGGTGTGATAATATATGGAAAACTTCTCCTAGTATTTATTATTTCATTCCCATACCACCTATTACTCTTGGTACAAATATATTTGAGGAATTTGGAATATTTTGGAATTTATATTTTATCTTCTAGGAGGGGTATATTAATTTTAACCTTTTGAAATGTCTCTTAGATTTATTTTTGAAGTTTATCTTCCTTAATATTATTGGATTCTATAAATCTAGAGGGAAATGGATGGGTTGTCTTTTTTCTCCCTTTTATATATTTTCAATGGAGTTTCTGGTCTTTCCTTCTTAAATATTGTATTTGTGTCTTCTTCTATCTTCTTTTCCTCTTGTGTAGGTGGAGTGGTTGTCTCTTCTAGAATCTATCCAAAATTTTTTAAATTTCAAGATTCACCTTATTCTGGGTTATCTTGAACTTACTTAGGTTTTAGTGGCTATATCTCCTTTCCACTCCTTGTGATTATCATTCTCAAACTCTCCTTTGGGTTGGTGATTTTATGAGCTAGGAGTTTTCACGGGTTTTTGGACAACATTTCCATGAGATTCTCAAATTTATTTGACAAATCCATTACTATATTTTTCAACTTATCTATCTCTATTCCTTATCTTTATTTGATTGGTGGTGCACTAGATAAGGGTTGTACGTAGGATTTTTTTTTTCAGAAATGAGGTGGTTGGTGGGCTTATTTTTGGAATTTCTGCTTGTAGGGCTATTGTAAAGGGGGTGGATTTTTTAATTGCTATTGGAAATGGGTCTAATTTAACTTTTTTGACCTCTAAATCCTTACTAGGATTTACCTTCCCTCCATGGTTGGTCTTATTGAAACTATCTTGGTTGGAATGAAGTTTCACATCCCTCGATACTTTTTACCTTTTCACAATGATTAGTTAAGTGATGGGGTGATGATCATAAACCACATACCTAAGGTGGGACAGGTTGTTCATTTACTTGTTTAATTACCATATATCTTACAAGTATTTTCAATTCTTCTAGTTTGGTTTTAATTAATGGTGATGAGTCAGAAGCTTTTACATCATAGATAACTTTGGTGCTTGTACCTCTTGTTCCAAATTGTTGTGAATTCTAAGCAATCTTCTTAATTAGGCTCTGAGATTCCATGGGTGGTTTATTAATCAAGGATTCTCTAGATGATGTATCCTAGAGGTTTCTATCATTTTCCAATATCCCTTGATTAAAGAATACTAGGAAGTGATGATTCTACACAATATTCATAGAGGGTCTCTCCAGTAGCTTTTCTAATGGCATAGATCTCCTTCCTTATTATGGTGCTTTGGGAGGCTAGGAATAATCTTTGCATGAAATGTCTTTGGAGATCATCCCAGTCATAGATATCTCTAGGTTGTAGGTTGTACAACAATTCTTTATCAAATCATCCCTAGTGAAAAGGGGAATTCTTTCCAATTGACGTGTTACTCCGCTACTCCTATTAGCTTAAAGCTCGAAAAAACATAGACGAAATCCTGGATATGATGGTTTGGGTCTTCTACTGCAAGTCCATGAATCTTGGGTAACACTATAATCATATTGACTCACAATTAAAAATCATTTTTCTATAAAATAATGTTCAATTGATTATTTTTATTGTAAAATTATGAGGCCTAAAGGTCCCTTAGGGCCTAATGTCTGTTAATTTCCATGTCGCTTGGATCAAAGTGAGCACTTGAGGTTTCACTTGAGTCTTATAACTTAACTTTTTCAAAGTGGGTTTCAAGGTTAATATCCCTAAGACTTCCTAAAAAATTACTCTCCATCTTTGGGTCAAGATATAATATTTCCTTATTGGAGGTCCTAGTCATGAAATTTATGGGTTTTATTAAACACCTACTCCCTAGTAGTGACACCAAGTTTTGAAACCACCCAGTTGTGGGGTGAGGAAAAACCTAATTGTTTCCCACTAAGGGTGTAGTGGTAGCAATGACCTAATTCATATCCCAATAGTTTTTTTGAATCACTATGTCATGAATGTGAAAGTAAATTAAAGAATAGGAATTGAATGACTAGGAAGAAAAGGACTTGGTTTGTGAAGATTAGTTTAGAGAAAAGTGACTGGGTTTTAGGTTTGGATTCCCTTCGGTAATGATATCAAGGCCCTTTTAAAATTGAATATATTTTTTATTAATTAGTTTAATGATCAGATTAATAATCATTTATCATTGTCCACCCATGATTATAATTGATTTATAGTGGGAATAATCTTCCTAATTTCCTTGGTTGGACTATTATCCTCACAAAGTTTGAAAGACATAGTGGGTCTCCCCTAGAACACCCATGCAATTACAAATTAGGTATTAAGTACCTTAATTTCTCATATTTTACCAATATGTCTTCCCCAACCATTTAGAAATCACTACAAACTTCTCTTCCTGTAACAAGACCACTCAATCGGTGTGATCTAATACCAAGAAGAGGTAGAATAATTTTCTTAATTAGATTAATTTTAGAATGTTCATATTTGAAATAAAAATATAGTCATATCCCATTAAAATTCTAAAATCATAAATATAATACCATTTAATAAACCAAAAGATATAGAATATTTTGAAAAAACAAGGACTCTCATATTAAAATGGGTTACCTACCATTTGAGAAATCATAGAAAGGGTCTAAACCTCCATTAAAAATGAAACAATTGGGGGTAAATAAGTAAAAATACATAATAAAAGTAGAAATAAATTAAAGTAATGAAAAAAAGTGTCCAACAGAAGAATGAGGTGTTCTGTCCTTAGGGTGCTCGATAACCTTTCATCAGTGGTATAAATCCACTTTCTATAGGTGGTAAGTAATTCCTTTGGTCTTCTTCAAATATTTTTCAAATTATCAAGATACATATGTATCTCTTTTATTTTAAAATCCCCTGAGACCCACATGTTATGTTTTTGAAACCCCCTAATCTTTCAGGTGTTTAATACTACATAATTGACTAAGATCCATAGGGTTATTCTCCTTAAGGGTTTCATGGGATTTGTATGGCCAGAGGTATGTGGAACTCCACATAGAATTGGTAGTGGTGTAAGTGACACTTGGTAGTCATGGATGTGGCAGGTTTGGTAGCAGCGTCATAAGGCCTTCACAGTGGCTGGATGAGTCAAAATACACATCATATAGGTCGTATGAGGGTTAATAGGTGATCTATAGCAGTCCCAAATGGTGATAATGGTGAGAATATATGGATTTCATCAACCATCATCTATCCTTCATAGTGTCTAGATTAGTCGAGTACTTCCTTATGGTGGTGGAAGGATTTAGAAGATTTGATCAACTCAAGAAGGGATGCAAAGTGTCTAAGATGGAGATCCTCCAGAAAGTAGTATCGATAGAAGAATAAGTCATATAGTAGTGTCTCATGAGTCATTATTGGATCAACATTGGATTTTGAGTCACCATCAGGTCAATGATGGATCACGAGGCACCATTGTATCAATGATGGATCATGAGTCACTATTAGATCAATGGTGGATCATGAGTCACTGTTATATCAATGGTGGTTCATGAGTCACCATATACTCAACAGTAACTCATGAGTCACCATTATATCAATGGTGTCTCATGAGTCACTGTTGTCTTGGATAATTGTAGTGGCTCTAAATGGGATCAGTGGATTCGAGTGGAGACATGCTACCATTGGTGTGGCAATTGAATCTCGGAAGTGAAGGTGAGCATGCATGGTAGTGGAGGTCGATAGTCTCTTATCCCCTCTAATCCTATGTAACACATAGTAGTCATAGAGAGCTTAAAAATGGCTTCCATGGAAATTTTTATAGGTCTTTAAAATGATCAATGATATCCAGGTGCTTTGGAAGTGGTAGAATAATTGACCTTGAGCTTTGGGGTGTTGATAATGGAGATTTCAGGCAAGTTGTAGTGGCTAACTGGCAGTCTTAAGGGTGATTAGTGGCATAAATGGACGATGTGGTGTGTCTAAGTTGAAAGGTTGTGGGAGTGGGATAAAAACACAACCATTTTTTCAAGTGATGAACAATACCCATAAGATCCCATCCCACATCGAAATGAAAATTTGGGGATACTCTTGTATAAGAATCAAGGTGTGGCAGTAACTAGGCATAAAAGCCAGACTTGAGTCGGATGACTCCTACCACAACCATGGGATTGATCACCGAGTGAGACTCTCCTCACACCACCTCATGGGTCTCACTACCAAGGGATGGTATGATTAGGATTTTGCCCACCTCTAATCCCTATGAGTTTGACCCCCATGGGTTATTTCACATACTTGATGCACTTGTGACCTCTTGACTATAGAGGGCCCTCCTGGTGGGATACATGACATGCTGACCCTCTTGGAACAGGTATGAGGTGTGTGGATCCCAATTGAAGGCTTGTTGGGGCTTGGACAATTTCTTTATACCTAAAAAATATAAACACTTAAATTAAATTTCAACATCATGTAGAAATAAATTCCCAATTTAAACTCCTTAAGAATTTATTCTTTTTAGACCATTTTAATTCCACAATTCAAATTACTCGTAATTTAATTAAAACATTGAAAATAATGGTAATTAAGATTAAAAATCCATTTAAAATCATTGAAAATTATTTAAAAATTTTCATGAAATTTGTGTGTGTCATGGGTATTTTGATCAAAACTTATAAATATTACGTGTTGAGATTCATTTACTTTTTACATTGCATGTGGTATAAATGTTACTGTGAATGTACAAGATCCATTCATCCTAATAAGAAACATATGTTTGAATTAAAATGTGGTAAAATAAAAGGAAAACAATTCAATAAAATAAGTAACTCCTGATTAACCCCCCTATTAGTGTGATTACATGATCGATTGGGTACTTAAGAAGATATGACTAAGAAGGTCCAATCTAATTAGAAACACATTAGATTATCACAAAGTTGATAAAAGAGCTATGATAAAAATCACTGATATGACTAGGTTTTTTAGGTTATAGATAAATTATTCCAATAAGTATCTCTATCTAAGAGGGTTATGAGGCTTGGGAAGAAGGGAAATCAAATTCCTTAGTATATAGGCCCCTTTGAGATTCTTGATTGTGTTGTAGTTGTGACCTATTGGATTTCCATTTTAGAAACTATATCTTAAGTGCATGATATGTTCCATGTGTTCCACTTGAGGATGTGAATACTAGTCCCTGATATATACTGAATATATATATATATATATATATGGTATTGTTGGAGCATGATCTATATTATAAGGATCGGCTTACGGAAATATTAGATCATAGAGATAACGTGCTACAAAACAAGACCACTCATCTTATCAAAGTGCCATGGTGAAATCATAAGTACGACGAGGTAACATGAGAACCTCAAGATATAATAAAACATAAGTACCCTCTTCTATTTTTATATTAGGGTTTGAGTTGAAATTACAGGGATGAAATTTCTAAATGGGGGAGAATGTGACAACCCATAATTTTTAAATATGATAAATTTCATTCTCTAAATATATATGCATCACATTTAAGTATAAAGTATAGTAAAAATCACATATATGATATAATAAAACTAAACATCATTTTATTACATCAACATAAAAGATTACATAAAAATTATAAATATACTCTATAAAATTTAAAATAGTACAATGGGACAACAAATACATATAAATAACATATCTATAATTTGAAATTATCATGTGTCACAATATCTTAGAATTATCATAGATAAAAACAACCCTATTAATAAAAAATAAAATATAAAAACAAGATTATAATTTTTCAAAGGAAATCTAAGTAACTTTGAAAAAAATGAGTGAATGAACAATGAAGTAAAAAATAGGTATTTATAGATAGTTTAATAATTATTTGATCATTAGAATAATAACTGGATATTAAAAATAACTAACCATTGAATTATTAATTAGATCAGAGAGAGTAGTAAAACTCATAAAAAGTAAAATTTACAATGATTAAAATATAAAAAATAAATATTATAATTATATAAAATTACTTATAAATTTAAATTAAAAATAAGTATAAATTTTAATAAGGTTTATTTTAACTCATTTAGTAAGAAAATAATTTTTATATTAAAATTTATTAAAATCACCTAATATGAAACTTATTTTGATTAAATATATATTATAATTTATTATCAATCATATAATAATTAATAAATAATAACCAATAAAAATTTAACCACTCATAATAAATTAAATTGAATTTCATATAGATAATTTTGTTTTCTATTTATTATATGATTTTATTTAAATGTTAAATTTATAATTTTTTTTAATATTAATTTCATAAAATTTGATTAATTTTTGGAATATACGTTTTGAAATTATCTTAGGATTAAATTTTGGTATTTTTATAAAAAATATTTTTTTTCATGAATACTCAAAAATACTTTTTTTTATGAATACCATAAGTTTTATGATATTATAATGATATAAATATGACTAAAAAATTATGAATTAAAATGAATTTACTAAGTAAGACAATTCATTTAAAAAAATTTTATTTTCAAACCTATAAATCAATTTTCAAAAGATAATTTTTATTTTAATTAAATAAAATACTATTTTTGATTTTTTACTTTGTATAAAATATTTCCTAGATGCTTTTTGATTTTGGACATGTTAAAAACCCCTCCACCACCCATTTATCCTTACATTCAAAACTCTTTACTTTACAAAAAACTACCCAAATATATCTCTTAACTCTCCTATCCATGTTCTTAAGCCACTAGTGTGACCAAAAGTCCCTCCTCTGAAGGCTTTATGCTCAATTCAAAGAAGGAAACTCAATATACAAGGAAATGGTTTCAAAACCCATATTTCCACTCCAATTCTCCTCTTTACCTTTTTTGTAATATAAGTAATCCATAAAAATTAAATTTAAAATGGAATCTTTAATATAACTTTATATTTTTATAAAACTCTAATATTTACCATTTTACCTCTTATTTTTAAAACCCTATTAAAAACATTATTTCACCCATGTAATTTTTACGCTTCCTAAGTGAATGGTGATGTTTTTTTTAACTTATCCGTTTTAGAGATATTCTTAAAATTTTATTTCATAATATAATATAACATAATAATAAAATAATATCATTTTAAGGTTCTGGAATTAAAAAATAGGCATGGTAATAATGATATTAAATGTAAAATTGATACCTTCTAATTGTGCATACATCTTTTTCATGGTTTTCACTGATTAATGGACTTAATAATACCTAATTATTTATATTTTTTTATGATATTTGGTAAATTTGTGATTGGAAGAAAAACTAGAGAATTTATAAAAAAATAAAAGTTTTCACACCACAACATATGTTTCCACAATATGATTAGTTGAACTTTGAACCAAAGTCTTTAAGAACTATAAAAAAACCATGGTGAAACCAAGAACCTCATGCCATGATAGAGATATGCATGAATAAATCTTAAAGTACTTTCTATAATTATTAAAGTATTTTTATTTGTTTCCAACCATGAAATAGAAGTTGTGGAGGATGTTTGAGAATACGGTTGAAGTGTTTTTGGGTTATTTAGATATGTTTTGGAATGTATGGAAGAGAATATTTGATTATTTGATTGAATTTTGATTTTATTACTAGGGAAGGAAAATTGATAAGTACTGTAAGATCTTGTCATTTTCTAGGTACATTCCCCTTTAAGTTTTTTTTAAAACCTTAAATCTTGGTTTCCCTAATTGAATTATTTTTTTATTCTTATCCTCCTTGTTCTTAATTTTAGCTATGTTTGGGAAAATTACTAAGGAATTAGTGAAGATTAATTGGGTTTAAATGTGTTTTTATAAATCTTTCTTCAGAAAAGGGCTTTACTCTATGACCTAAATAGCTATTCCAAGTTACGACCATTGAGATAGGGCCACACCACATAGGTTGTGGCCACATCGTAGTGGTATCGTGGAATTAAAGGCCACATCACATAACCATGTGTTATATAATAATGAAGTCAACTGGGGGTGGGGGGAGGGTTTCACCACAATCCATCTTTATAGAGGGATATACTGAGAAGGCTTCAATATGGTGGAATATACCACACCGTAAGGGTTCTCCGCATTAGTTATAGATGGCCGGTTGGTTTTTTAGTCTTTTGGAGTAAAGCCTCTTAATTGGCTATTATGAATTGAATTCAGGAAAATCGTTTCAACTTTTATGAGGGGTATTCAATGAGGAATTTAATGAGGGGTGTACCACATGTTCGACCCTCATAAAATACCATATAAGAACCCATACTCCTCACCTTTATTTGGTCCTAGATCTCGAGTAACTTAAGGGACTAATCCACATTGTAGTCCCCAACTCATGTCACAATGGTTCTTTTTATATACAATACCTACATCATAGTCCTCCTCCTTGTGTAATGGTGGTTATTGACCATGCTTCAGCCATATTCCCTATTTCATAGAAGTATTTCCCAATGTAGTATGCATCGTAGTACCCAAAACCATGGTGTGGTGGTTCCTCCTAGTGAACCTTTTCACCATGATGACCAACATTGCACCATGGAAGATCTTTACATGCCATAGTTCCACCATTTTGTACAATGGTGGTGGTTTATAGAACACCTCCATACCATATCCCCTTCCATACGTTGTGGAGACCCCAGTTTTCTATATGTTTTTCCTCCACCTTGAACTGGACTTGTATACCTCTTTTCATTGATGATAAAACTTGGGTAAGTTGGTTTGACCCCTAGATTTTTTTCCTCCTTTACTTGCTCTAGAACACATAAAATGTCAGTTTGGAACCAGTTCTAGGATCCCTCATTATGTGATATTTTTCCGATTGGTATGAAGAGAAGTAAGAAGGAATCAAATTATACCTTGGAATTTGAGAGTTTGGCCACGTTTTCTACAATTTTGAGGTAGGTGGTCCAGAACAACTCCCTAAATGTCTATTTAAATTTTCATTGTACATGTAATAAGTGTGATCACATTGGAAAATCATGAATGTCTCTAAAGTAATTGAATAATTCACTGTTTGATGAGTTACACTTTTTTAGACTACCCATTAGATTCCATCAGGTCTATTGGTGTTGAGAGAGAGACTTTTGACCACTTGATAAGAGTTCCAAACTTTGAGACCTAGGATGTTTTTTAATTGGTTGATTATTGGCTCAATATTATGAATTTTCATAACATGTGATTTCTTGATATGGGATCATGAAGAGTAAAATTGTTCAATTGGTATCTAATGACCTTAGGGTTTTAAATGATAAATGGAATGATATTTGATGTAATTATGATGATAATTTGGATACCAAAATTATAATGTGTAAATGGCTTGATAAATGTTAATTTTATGAATTGACCATAATGGATTCTGATGACATGTGTTATGCTTGGTTCTTGGTTATGCTAAAATTCCTATATAAAGGTTTTGTGCCTAGTTATGTAGAAATGACAATATAAAGGGCTTGTCCCAGTTATACTAAAATGATTATATAAAGGGATTACTCCCAATTATGCTAAAATGATTATATAAAGTTCTTGTGCCCAGTTATACTGAAATGATTATATAGAGGTATTGTGACTAGTTATATTGAAATTTTTATATAAAGGTGTTTTGCTTGGTGATACTGAAATGATTATATAAAGGGGGTTGGCTAGTTCTCTTGTGCTTTATTTTGTGTACTCTACCCTAGGAGGGATATGGCTATGGTTGGCATGGTTCTGTGACAAGCTTAGAGATATTAAGCTTAGTTCCAAAGAAAGTTGGGGACGATCCTAAGTGTTAACACATATATTTAAGGTCTGTGGATTTATTTATGTGAAGTATTAATTTATTAAATTAATACCATGTTTAGCACTTTATTTCATTCCTTATATATTTAATCATATTGTATTTTTTTAGAAACTGCTGGTGGTGTCCTAGTGAGTTGTACTCACATCATGTTTAGGCCACCATTTGGAACCCATATAGACCTTATGGATGTAGGTATGGATAAGTTCAAGGGACCTTATTGTTTATTGATTACATGATGAATGGGTTGGAGTTTTCAGATAGAAACTACATGGGGTTCGAGACCGGGGCTTGGAGACTTTATTCTTTCCAGTTTTTTCTATATGAAATATATCACGTAATTTAGATTCTTTTCAGCCTAAAATTACATGGTTTATTATTATTTTTGTTGTTTATTCATCATTTATTTATACTTTGGTTATTTTCTGATTATTTATATTTATTCCACCTTTTTCTGCTACTATATTTCTATTTTTCCACTGCTATTATAACTATGTACGAGAGGGTGTAGTCTCCCTTATATATTCTTTAGACCCCTAATGCTAGTCGTCAACCTCCAAAATATAGGGAGGAATGCCTTAGGTCACATATCCTATAACACCCCATGATTTTAAAATAACTCTATGTTTGATAGCATACAAGATGCACAATACCGAGCCTAAACGAATCATGAAATGTTATTATTTAAATATTATTATTATAACCTAGCCATTAAACTGGCAAGTACGAATAAGGTAAAATAATTTATGAGATATATAAAAATATCCCATTCAATATAAATTTCTTTATTTATTATTATAAAAATAATAATTCAATTTTTAGAAAATTTATATTATGCTTAAGAAATAGATTTCCTTCAAAAATTATTTTTATTGACTTTTCAAAGAAAATATTTTATTTAATTTTTGGAATTTTTAAAAATTATATTTCATAAAATTAACTAAATTTTTGAAATAATCATTTCAAAATTATATTATAATGATTTTTTTATTTTTCTGAAGAGATTGTGTTTTCAATGAATAGTGAAAAATACAAATTTTTATTGAAAACTGTATTTTGATTCAAGCATTTAAAAAATTCAATTTTCATTTAAAATGTTTTCAAAGTAAAATTAGTTATATTATAATTTAAATGATCCAAATAAGTTTATTTTAATTAATTTTATGTTTTAATGTGGTATAAAAACATTTTTTATACGTAAAAAGGTATTTTTATGAAAAATTGTTTTTATATGCACAATGTGTTTTTATCTTAATAAATTAAATTAATACCTATTGGTGAATGATTTTAATAAAATTAATATATTATATATTTAATAAAATTTTTAATATTCATTTAATATTTTTTTAGGATTGGGATAATAATAAACCAAGTTTTATGCTTAGAAATATTTTTTTTCTAAAAAGTAGTTCATCGTGTGTAGCACACTTATTTTAAAATTATTTTTTGAAAATTATAGAAATTTAATTTGATAAAAATATATTCTATATTTGGTATCAGTATGTTCAAATTTTTAAATAGGTCTCTTTTATTTTTGATCAATATGAATAGTAACTGTTGTAAAATTTATCAGCTCGGTAAAAGGTAAATTGGGTTAATCTAGGTTAAAACTAAGTGATAAGGCCATAAGTTTTCATTATAATTCTTATTGGATAAATTAAATTAGACCATTTTAACCATAGGATATAAATTTAACTGTTTAATGGACAATTTTCCATAAAAATGACCAACATAATATTTAAATGAAAGAAAGTTACAAAATGTCAATTTCTTAGTTTTAAATATCTATTATTTTTTATGTAGGGAAAAAAGAAATTTATGAAGGAATATAAATGTTTATTTTTATATTAATGAAATTATGTTTATGATATAAATTTATTTATAATTTTTAGAAATTATATAATTACCTTAAATTCTTATACAACACTGATAAAATATTTATTTAATTAAAAGAAAAATAAAATAAATGATTTTAATAATAAAAATTTAATATAATTTGAATGATTTATAGCGTTACATGAATTTTTTAGATAACAAAAATATTATATTTATTATTAAAAGCATTATAATATAATTACAACTTTTTAATTTATGACCTTTAAGTCAAATTAAATGAATAGTATCAAAATTGACATTAATGATTTTTTATCAAAATAATATTATATTAAATTATTTAAAAATTATAATTTTTTTGAAAGTGTATGAGGTGGATAATATATGGTTTAAAATTTTATCATTTTTCTATTTATGAACCAATTTTCATGTTATATATAAAATTATAACCTTTTATGAGTGAAAAAGATGTTACCACAGTTAATGTTAAAATAGACTAAGGGGTTAAACCAAAATATATGATTAAAAACACAAATTAAACCTATCCAAGTTTTATTTTTTGATGGAATTTTAAAACCATATAACCATATATTTGAATACCTATCCATTTGAAAGCATTTGGGATATATAATGACCATATTATATTTTAATCTTTTAGAAATTCCAAAGGTTCCCCTTACATCAATTATAAAAGGAAACATCTCCTTTCTATTTTTATGATCACTTTGATTATTTTATATTAACCAAAACATATAAATATCCCTTATAAAATTTCTTATACACATTCTATATGTTTTTTTATTACCATAATACCAACTCTAGGATCCTTAAGAGGAGATCTAATGTTGTTCTTTCAATGGAGAGGTAATTATCTTAACCGATCACTTTCTTTTTAATTCTTATTTTACCTCCTATAAATCTATTATATTATTAATAAAATAATAAATTATGTATATTAAATATAATTAAATTTTATTATGATTATTAAACCACATTTATTCACCATATTTTCATCAAACGGGGAGTCGAAATATCGCTTGTGTATACTTACGACTTACCGTCTCCACGTAGCTATGCAATTAATTTCTCGTCACCATATTTTATGGATGAGTATTTTGATGGGTTTAGAATTTATATATTATATTTATTAAATAATTATACTTATTTAATAATAATAATATCATACCTTCTATATTACCTTCTGATCTGCTGGGAAACAATAATGTCACTCATGCATACGTGTAGACTACTATATCCACAAAGCGATGAGATTTGTTTTTTATTTCCATTTTAGTTGGATGGTAATAAGGATATATTTAATAAAAATATATAATATATATGATATAATAATGATTCTGGAAAGGTTAATTAATATTTACCTTTTTTTTCATTCGTCAAAAAATGAAAACAGCGCTCATGCGTACGTATGACCTACCGTCTCCATGAATGGTGTAATTAATTTTTCTATATATAACTTTATTGAACAACTCTAAACATGTATATAATAAATATATAGGATATTTATATCATTATTAAAATTATTCAGATTATATAACCATGATAAAAAAACAAGGACCAAAATCATCAAACCAAAACATACATGAAAATAGAAGCAGATATTACTTATAATAATGATTTTAATAAAGAATTATAAATAAATGGAGCAATAAAAGTTTGTAAGTAAATAATATATGGTATGATATATATTATTATGGTTATTTTATATATGTATAATAAATATATATTTATTATATAGGAGGTTCTAATTCATACGAAGGAAGTCAGACCTAAGATAATGGATTTCTGTCTTACTTTTATTTCTGTGAGACACATGGAATATTCACCACTTGTTTCATTTATATGGTGTATATAATTTCCATTAATGTATTTTAGGATGTTTATTGTAAGATCCTATATTTTATAGGTATGTACCTTTTTTAGTTTTGGTTGAACCTCTTTTAGTTGGGATTTTCTCTTTTTTAAACCTGAGTGGCTGAGCTTTTTCTTTGGGGGTGGGGAGATTTTTCCAGGAAAATAAACTAAAGTTTAGGGATGTATGTTTGATTGAATTAGTATATTTGATTTAAAAATGCATCTTAGTTTGAACTGGTATTCTCCTTGGGATAGGATGGAGGTGAATGATTTTTGGTATTTTTTTAGGAATCTACAATGTCTACTGCCTGCAAGATATATTCACATCGTACAAGGAATACATGATGTGAATCCATCACCTATAAGAATCAATAAAATAGTTTCATAACATGAATGTTATACATATTGTGAATTTATTTTATATTGTGAAAAGTTTTATCAATGTATTTTTAACATGATTCGATGCATTTTTTAGTGTATGTGTAATTCACACCATGAAAGGTTTTAACATCATGAATTCATTAGGACCAGTAGTTTTTATTCATGTTGCATGAATGAATCTTGTATTATTCATTGTTCAAACTCCTATCTTGAACCCTAGGGTGACTACATGTTATTTTTGGGGAATTCCTTCCGTTTCATACATCTCGGTCTAGCATTTAATCTTCAATGAGTTCCTTAACTTTGGTTTTCTCCTTTATTTTGATATCCTATGTTATAGCAGTGTGATATATTGACCTCCATTAGAATGAGTTTTGATCTTTATGCTTGTGTGATCTAGGTTTTCCTTGTTGATATCCTTAACCTTAATTTTTATTTTGAATTCCTTGTTCAGGGTGTTTCTTTGATCACTAGATAAAGCTATATGGTCTAGAAAAAATCCTTATGGACAGTTTCTTTTTTGTTTAAGTGTGTGAAATATAATGAAAGTTTACTATCACAATGTGCACATTAACTATTTAAATAATGAGGGATGATGATCATGTTTTTTGACAACTCGTTGGATCCCTTTTAATCCAACAACGTTGAGACTGTTCTTGTGGCCACTCATAGGGTTAACCTACCCTTGAACGATAATGAAATGGCTTTTGGATTGAAACATGAATTAGCATGGAATGAGACCATAGGTGATTTATTATGATAGGATCAATTTGGAATATGGACTAATTGTTTATTTAAATGGATGATGATACTTTGATTTGATATGGTTGTGTAAAATGGCATGATAATGACTTACAATATAATTTGATGAATGAAAGGGTAATTGAAAGATAAATAGTAATTGGTTGAATTAACCATTGTGGATTATGATGTTATGATATTTTATTCTTATAGTTATGGATTCTTTTGCAACTCATGATATAATGATTATATAGATGGATTGGCCCAATTTTATGTTGTAATACTTATATAGAGGGTTTGGTTTAGTTTCATGCTGTAATTATTATATTTGGGTTTTTACCAGTTTCATGTTGTAATTCTTATATAGAGGGGTTGTCCATGTTTCATGTCGTAATGATTATATAATGGGCATGACCCAGTTTCCTATTATAATGTTCATATATATGGATTGACATAGTTTTATACTGAAATAATTATATAGAGGGCTATGCCCAGTTATGTGTTTATTCCATGGACTCATGGTTATAGTTGGAATGGTGATTCTACATGCTTAAAGATATTCTAGCATGGTGTCGATGATGGTTAATTTTTTATGTTGTATTAAGTGATTAATTAATACCCTTATTTCATGAACTTACTACCAGACTGGTTTTGTTTAGACATAGTGGTGTCGAACTACTGATTTTTTCTCACACCATATTTAGTCTGCTGTTTGGTACCTGAGTAGATTATATAGATGCGAGTTTGGACAAGGTAAAATGACCTTGTTATTGATTGTTCTTTACTAGATGGGTTGGAGATTGGATATGAGATTGGAATGGGGATTAGGATTGGGTTCTTTAGTGTCTTCTTTGAGTTGTTTTAGTCTATCATATGTATTACACTCAACTTGACACCTAGCTACATTCCAGCTTGTCATTGCATTATTTTTTTTATTATTTTGATTAGTTTCCTTCACTATTTGGTTTATCTACTATGTTATACTATTTATCCTATTTTCATTACTATGATATTATTTCCTCTATTGTTATAACAATATTGAAGGGGGTATAATCTTCCCACTATGTTCTATACACCCCCGCCACTAATCGAAATCCTATGGTATATGAGGAGGTGCGCTTGAGGTCTTATAACCAACTTAGTTTGGTAATGGGAGAGAGTGTGAAGCTAAGAGATGTTACAAAGTGGCATCAAAGGCTTTATGTTTTTCATTTTCTATTGATTTCTTATTGGGAAAAGGTATAAAGGAGAATAGGATGTGTCAGGATCTAGTAATGATCTTGTGTATGGGAGTAGCTGACCCATGTATGGGGGGAAAGGACGAGTGCCCAAGGATGGGATTGTTTTTTATATTGTTTACTTATTATGGTTGATATTATTTCACCTTGGGTGATTCACATGTTTTTTGATGTTATTGTTTCTTGAGATTTATACTTTTGGCCTATTATGGAACAAGATGAGTATTCATGCATCATGGTATGATCATAGGGATATGTATTTACATGAATTGATCATGATATATTTTCATGTATAAACTCTGAAAAGAGATCCCTATTATATCTGAGGAAAAATTGAATAAGTAAACTATTATATCATGATAATTCACATGTTAAGACATGTTTAGAGATACCATGAGCTAATGGTTCTCTACTGTTATCACCTATTGAGGTTGAACTTCATGTTTATCTAGTTTTAAAAGGAGTACATTTGTCTAATAGATAAAATGAACTCTCTTTGTCATTGAATTAAGTTCTAGGAGAGAAAAAATTAGCATGCTCCTAACACAGTCGAATCGAAGCTTCCTACATTTACTGGAGAGAGAGGCCCCCAAGAAACTAAGTTATGGATCGATTCAATCCATAAAATCTTCAAGCACCTAGAGAAACCCATAGATAGGAGGGTAAAGTTTTCTACTTACATGATTCATGGAATTTCCAAGCATTGGTGGGATATTCAAGAGAAATACAGTTAGAAAGAGGAGTTATCCTAAAAGGGTTTCAAAGAAAGGTTTCTGATCCAATTATACCCTAAAAGGATGAGTAATGAGAAGTATAGTGAGTTAATGCACCTTTCATAGGAGGTAATGTAAATGATGGACTACGTTGGATATTTTAATGACTTGCAGTGCTTTGCACTATCTTTAGTATCTCATGACATTTACATGGGGAGGCGTTTCTAGGATGGGATTCGCTATTGTG
Source organism: Viscum album (assembly GCA_963277665.1). Lineage (NCBI taxonomy): Eukaryota > Viridiplantae > Streptophyta > Magnoliopsida > Santalales > Viscaceae > Viscum > Viscum album. The sequence continues at coordinate 325,826,390 of OY728148.1, read as the reverse complement.
ATCAGGTCATAGGTGAATGTTTTTCCCTTGAGTATCATTTCAAACATAATGAATTGGACTCTCATTATAGAAGGGAATATGAGAGAGGACCCAAGTATTGGTCAATATATTTCATAAGGGAGATCTAGGAGCTCTTCTTCTTGTGAAATAAATCACCTCTGTGACAGTTATCACCAAGGAAACTGTGGGAAGAGCAGCCGAGGCAGTGGGAATCCATATTAGCATCATGTTCCATTGCTATGATATTAGTGTGGAAATTTTGTCCATAAGTGGCCTCAGTATCCATAACCTACATTAAAGTGTCGTTCTTATGATGGGATGGGATACTTATAGAGGTTTTGTAGGGGAATACAGTATTAGAGTAGTGGTGGGAGATCCGAATAGGTTCTAGAGTTTTGTAAGGACTGAAATACCCCTCAATTTATTGGTAGCTGGAGTTCCACGTCGAGACAGGGGAAGCAGTACCCCAGTTTAAGAGCAATAGTACCATCAAGAGGGATCAATACAGAGGAGTTATTCTAGAGCCTAGGGTATAGGGGAAAGTCAGCTACATGCTATGCAGTCTACTTCAGATAGCTTGGATGCATGAACTTTTATCATCAGAGGTAAGATTCTTGTATAATCTACCCTTTCTTTTATTTTTTCTGATATATGAGAATCACATTCCTTTATATCTTCCCTTTTTAGAAATGTTTTGGTCTTATTTATGGATATATTTGATGGTGTCTTGACCATCGATACACCGTTGGGAGTATGGTTAGATAATATAAAAATTTTCAAGGCATGTTATCTAGAAATTGGTGCTTACTATTTATTTTGGGAACTATTTGTGATGTAAATGATAGGTTTCAATTTGATTTTTTATAGATTGGTTATTTTTTGTACTAGGATCACATTGATTACTACCATAAGATAGTTACATTTCCATCTTTAGAAGGAGGTAACTATTTTTACCAAGGTGAGTGGGATATTTAGGATATTCATACAGGACCAATTCAGTGAAGATTGGATTTTCTCACAATTTAGATAGGAGGTATTGCTCTTGATTATGGTGAAATGTAGCAGGATACTTTTCCTTAAGTGGTAGACCATTTTTAGGATGTCTTTCCCAATTAGTTATATATCTTACCACCCAATTGGGAGATTGATTTCACTATCAAGTTGGTTTTGGGAGAAAATCCAATTTCTATTCTTCCTTACTGGATGGAACCAATGAAGATTTGGGAATTTAAATTTCATATTTGGAAGATAAAGATTTCATATGACCTAGTATGTCACCTTGGGGTTATCCCATGATTTTCACCAAGAAGGCTGATGAGATTTTGTGCTTGTGTGTGGATTATCGGATATTTAACCAAATGATGATCAAGAACCAGTATCCCCTTCCACGCATCTAAGATCTCTTCAATTGTCTGAGAGGTGATAGAATTTTCTCTAAGATTGACTTGAGATTACAGTATCATCATTTGACAATGATACTATCAAAAATACCTCTAACTACTTTTTGGAGCATATATGGTTTGTATGAGCTTGTGGTGATGCCATTTGGTCTAGAAAAAACTCATCCGTATTCATGGACTTGATGAAATGGGTTTTCTATTTTCTTGGATCAGTTTTTTTTGGAAATTTTTGTTGATGAAATATTTGTATAATCCCATTTTATAGATGATCATTCCCAAAATCTTGAAATTTTCTTGAGTAAATTGAGAGAAAATTATATTTACACCAATATACCAAAATTTAGTTTTTGTATTGATAATGTTGACTTTATGGTTCATGTTATCTCAGAGTCAAGAGTGGAAGTAGACCCTGAGAAGGTTTCAGCTATAGTATATTGGGATATGCCAAAAAATGTGTTTGAGATTTGGATTTTTCTTGGTCTAAGAGGGAATTATTAACTATTTATCTATGACTTATCCCATATAGATACATCAATATCTATACTGACCAAGAATGAGGTGAAGTTTTTTTGGTCAGATGTTTGTAAGAGAGTTTTTTAGGAGCCAAAGAGAAGGCCCAACTCAACACTGATTATCACTTTTCCTATGTCAGGAAATAATTGTACTATGTACTATAACTCATCCAAAGTTGGATTAGTAGTAGTTATAATGAAAGAGGATCAAGTGGTTGTTTATAGTTCTAGACAGTTGAGACCACATGAGAGAAATTACCCTACTCATGATCTGGAATTATGTACACTAATGAACTCCTTAAGATGATGGATAAACTATCTTTTGGGCAAGAGGTTTGTGTTGTACATGAACTATAAGAGCCTCAGGTACATATTTTCTCAATGGGGCCTAAACCTTAAGTATAAGAGGTGGGTTGAGTATCTATGGTCTTTCAACTTCGAGTTGGATTATACACCTAGTAAAGACAATGTCATTGTCAATGCATTGAGCTAGAATACATAAAATAAGGTAGTGTGGGAGTCTTATGATTATTGGAAGATGATAAAACTCCTTGAAGACATGCATCTAGATGTTTAGGAGTCCTGAGGGTGAGTAGATCTAACTTCGACATTAGTTATACCCATGATTTTGGACCATATCAAAACATAGTCATTATGTAAACTGGAGGGCTTATATTTGAAGGAAAACATATATGCTGGGACCCACCATTAGGATGGTCAGTTGGCATTAGTGATTTTATTCTTATACATGGTCACTTGGGTGGTACATCCAAGGCTGAAAAAGATGAATCATGATATCCGTAGAGAGTACTAGTGTCTAGGAAAGAAAAAAGAGGTAGTGAGATTCGTAGTGAAATGTTTCACCTATTAGAAGGTGAAATATAAGTACCAACGGCTTTCTAGGTTGTTGAAAGCTCTTCCCATTCTAAAATAGAATTGATATGATTCCACAATGGATTTTGTGACAGGGATACCTAGGAAACCTTACAAGAATAACACAGTATGGGTGATTTTAGATTGACTGATGAAGGTGTCCCACTGGTTTCCTATATGGGTGACCTTAACTATTGATGATCTGGTTAGTCTCTACATGATAGATATAGTTTGACTACACTGTGTTCTAAGGAATATACTTTTTGATAGAGATCCTTGTTTCACATCTCAGTTCTAGAAAGGTCTTTAGAAGGCTCTAGGATCATAGGTTCTTCGGAGTACAACGTATCATCCTAATACTGAAAACCAACCTGAACAGATGATTTGGATTCTAGAGGATATGTTATGAGTATGTGTGATAGATTTCAATGTATGATGGGAGAATCATATGGAACTCATAGAGTTTTAATATAATAACATCTTCTACACATTGATCTATATGGAATCCTCTGAGGCTTTATATAGAGAACCATGGCATTCACCTCTTGGTTAGTTAGAGGAAGGTGAGTTAGTTCGTATTGGACCTAGTATCATATATGAGACATCTAATAAGGTTCAATTGACCATGAAGTGGTAGGTGACCATGAAGATAAGAAAAACTATTACATTGACCAACATAGATAACCTCTTCAGTTTTTTGTGGGTCATCTTGTTTTCCTTCAGGTGTTGCCTAGGTTGGGATAATATTGTATAAGGGAAAAGGGAAAGTTATCACCCAGGTTTGTTAGGATGTTTGAGATAGTGGGGAGTTTTAGTCTAGTGGCATATTTATTGGACCTTTTACAGTGCTACAATTCCATGCACAATGTGTTTCACGTATTTCATCTTCAGAGATATCATCCTGACCCTTCTCACATGATAGATGTTAATAATGTTGATCTTGGTGTAAATGCGTACTTTGAAGAGCATCTGATGAAGATTATTGATTTTAGTGAGAATTATCTCTGGGTAAAGACCATACCTATAGTACGAGTGTAGTGGAAACCTAGGAATGTTCAAGAGGAGAACTGGGAGAGGGAGACTAATGTGCGATCACAATGGCTAGAATTGTTTGATGATAACCCATAGTGATGCATGGAGAAGCTCATGGATGGGCTATTATATGATAGGGAGGTTGTAATATCCCATATTTTCTAGGTACTTCCCCATTTGAGATTTTTCTAAAACCACTACTACAAATATGACCTTTATTAGCACTAGAAAAAGGCATTAACAGTGATAAAAAACACGATTAATCGAGGTGAAGATAGGGGGTCCCTTTATCAGTGCTCAGAAAAATGCTGATAAAGGCCCCTTTTATCAGTACTAAAAAAAGCGATGATAAAAGGGGTATTTTATCAGCACTTTTTTTAAGCGCTGATAAAAGTCAAAAAAATTAAAAAAAAGTTAAAAATAATTTATATTGCGGGGGGGGGGGAGATTTTAACAGCGTGTGACCCACTTTTTATCAGCACTAGGTATAAATCCCCCTTCCTCTTACAACATGCTGCCCTTGCCCACAAAACCCCCTCCCACTTGCTCACGCACCCTTGCTTCCACCAGAACTCAAACCCAAGACCTCCCCCCTTGGGTGCCTACACCTTTACCACTAAGCCATTTAGTTTTTTCTGCATTTAATGATATATCTATTTATTTATAATTATATATATAATTATATTTATTTGTATATTAATATAGATTCATATTAATATAAATATATTTATTTATATTAATACATTTATATTTATTCATATATTAATATATATATATATATTAATATATATTTATATCTATTTATATATATATTTAGTTATAATTTTTTATCCATATATTTATTTGTATATTAATATATATTTATAAGATTAGTTTTAAATACATTAAAATATGTTTTTTATGTATGTTTATAAATAAATAAATACATACATATATACAAAACACACACAGAGACACACACACACACATATATATATTTACGAATAAATACATATATATGTGTATCTGAAAATCCATAGAATGTTAAAACAACCATAAATTATAATAAAAAAGTCTATTTCAACTCTACAACCAGTAAAATAGAAGAAAATGAAACAATATTAGATATGATATGTGTTATAGGCCTAGAGGACATCCGAATCAGAAGTTATAGCTGTTTGAATGTTAAAAAATTTGGGTATCCCAACTAAAAACTTAGTTTTAGAGGCCTTCTAGGACTTTTTGGCCTAAAAAGGTAAAAAAAGGTTCCCTTGGGTCATTAGCATGTATATATCGTCGCAAGTTTCGATTTTATATATTGTAGAGCTCAAACGAACACCCGAATCAAAAGTTATGGCTGTTTGAAGTTTGAGTTACATTTTCAACTAATTTTAGATCTTTTATTAATTTTTTTTTATTTTTTGGGTCCTCAAATTGTTATTAAATGATTATTAATCGATGATAATTAGTAAATTATTAATTAATAATATTTTTTAAAATATTTTAAAGCCATTTTTACTAAATTTATAATATATTAAATATAATAGTATATTTATACTTATCTAAAACATATTTGAAAAATATATATTATATTAATATCAATATAAATATACTTATATATCAATATATTATTTTTCATGAAAAATTATAATTTTTTAAATATACACTTTATCAGTGCTAGGAAAAAGTGCTGATAAAGACCCCCCTTTATCAGTGCTACTAAAATAAGCGCTGATAAAGGGGTCCGCTTTAACAGCACTACAAAACATGGTGATAAAGGGGGTGCCTTTATCAGTGCTAAAAAAAGCACTGATAAAAAGTCACTTTTAACAGTGCTTTTTTTAGCGCTGTTAAAAATAGCCTTTATCAGCTATTTTTTATCACTAATAAAGGCACCCCTTTATCAACAGTTTTTTAGCGCTGTTAAAGGGTGGCGCTGCATAAACCCAGTTTTTTGGTAGTGAACTCTTTTAGTTGAGTTTCTTTCTTCTTTAAACCTTGGTGATTGAGCCTTTTCTTTAGGGATGGGGATCCTTTTCTATGAAAATGACCTAAGGTTCAGGGATTTATGTTTCTTTGAATCATTGGTGTCTAGGTATAAATGGGTATGTGGTAACAAAGGAATTATCCTTGGGATTGGGTAGATTTTAAGGCTTTTTAGGATTTCTATAGGAATCTGAAGTGTCTACTGCATGTAGGACATATTCACTCTGTGTAAGGAATACATGATATGAATTTATCGCTTAGAAGAATCCATGAAATAGTTTCCGAACATGAATTTTATACAAGACACTAATTTGTTTCATGATGTGAAATGGTTGATCAGAACTCAAGGATACATGTTTTTCAGCATATGTAGAATTCACATTGTGAAAGGTGTTCATGATGTGAATTCATTTGGACCAATAGTTTTTATTCATGTTTCACACCTAAATATTACCTCATTAATTATGTAGTCTCTTATATTAAACCCTAGGGTGACTTCATGTGATTTTTGGGAAATTCATTCCCTCCCAGACATCTCAGTTTAGTGTGTGATCTTCAATGAGTTCCTTTTCTTTGGTTTTCTCCTTTCTTCTTCTATGCTCTGTTATAACGGTGTAATATCTTGAACACTATTGAAATGGGTTTTGATATTAATGCTTATGTGATATAGTTTTTCCTTTTTGATTTATATAACCTTAATTTTTTATTGGTGTTCCCTATTGAGGGTTGTAATCTCCCAAAAATTCTAAAGTAGGAATATTGTATTTGATAGCGTGTATGGCACGCAATACCAAGCACGTAAGGGAATATAATATCTTGAGAATTTATAATATATTTAATATTTTAAATAAATTCAATACATTTTATATCTTTAAATGAATGTGACACTGAGTTAGCATATGTCACACACAACAATTAGTTTCCTCAATGAATTGCATTACACACAAGACAGAGTTTTACCTAACAATAATATATTATTAAATATTATTATTTAATATAATAAGATATAACATAGCTGTTAAATTAGTTTTTATTAATAATATTAACTAAAATATAATAATATATGGTTTACAAAAATATAAAATGAATTCATTGGATACAAATTAATTATAAATGAATATAAGAACTAATTAAATGTAAAGAGAATGTTTTTATAGAAAACTATTTTTATGACCACAAATCTCTTTTATCTTAATAAATTAAATTAATTAAAATTAGTGAGTGATACTAATGTAATAAATATATATATTATATTTCATCAAATATTTTTTATATTCATCCAATACTTTCAATAATCATAAGATAATAACAAACTCAATATTACACATAAAAACCTATATTTTTATTAAGGCACTTTTACCGTCTTTTAATGGGAAACCTATTTTAAATCAAACTTTTGGTAATTTTATAGTTATTATATGTCAAAATAAACTTAATATTTTAAATTAGAACATAAAAATTAGTTTAGGGTGAATTTTGGGTTTTTTTTTCTTTGAAGTTTCATTTTTTAATTAATAATGAAAAATACAGAATTTTAATTCAAAACTGTTTTTTCATCTAATTTATTTATAAGGTTAAATTATATTTTTAATTGGTTTTTAAGTTTAATCAGACAAATTTTTTATAAACTAATCCAATTTATGTCATTGGAATCAATTTACCTTCGAAATTGAACATAAAAACTTAGAAAACTTTTGGACATTTTTACTTTAAAAGCCTGCATTGTTGTCCTGTCTACGGTATTAAATTTAAATTAATTTCTGCCACTTATGTGATTGGAATTTAGAAAAATGGATTCCATATCTTGAATAATAATATTTTATAATTTATAATAAGTTCCACTTAGTTTTTTACCAAAAATATTAGCAAAAGTAATTAAAATTAATTACAACGGTTAAGGTGAAATTAAACTTAACAAGGGACTAAACCTTAAACTTAAGGTCCAAAATGACCTATAAACTTGTACAAAACACATTGGATGAAAATATTTAGACCCTATACAACATTGTTTATATTTTTATACTTTATTGGATCCAATTTCAGTGGGAAATTGTTGGTGTAATTCCGTTTTTCAAAACTTACAAGAGTGCCACTCCTTCTCCACTATAAAAAGGCACTCAAGCCTCCAACTTCCTCACACCCCTCTAGACATTTTGGATAGACCACGATATTCAAAAATTGATCCTAAAAATCCCTAACCTAATCCTATAATCCTCACCTTGGTTATAAAACCATCCAAGTAATCCCTTTGGTTCAAACCAAAAGGAGTTATCCGATTAAGAGGTAACATCTTTCCTTAAGCTCTTTAGTTTTATTTTTATTCTCCAAAGTCTCAAATATACTTATTATATGATTATATAAAAACAAAAGTATAATAAATATACTTATATGTTGTTATTTTATGGGTTAAAATTATACTTACACTTCCATCTAATGGGTAACGAACTTACCGTTTATGTGTACGACGAACTACCGGCTCACAAAACGAAGTTGTTCATTTTTCCTTTACCACCTCTCATGGTTGGGAATTAGGATGGATAATATATTTATATATTTTATAAATTATATTGATAATTTCTTTAAAACTATTTAATTATTTTATAAAACACACCTTTATGCACTCCATTTTTTGTAAATATGATAACATCATTTGTGGAAGTGTGGGCTACCGCCCCCTCAAAGTGATGTGATTCGTTTACACTATACATGGAATATATAAAGGATGGATTTAATAAAAATACATAACATATATGAAATATATATGATAATAGAGTTATAATATATGTATATATAATTTTATTTTCATTCTTTTAATAAAACAAATAAATGAAAGTACCGTTCATGCGTACGTACGACTTACCATCTCCAAGAACGGTGAATTTTACTTCTTATCTTCTAATGTTATGAATTATTCTAAATAAATATATAATGGATATATATATATATATATAATAAAATCACATTTTACATTATATATATTATGAAATGATGATCAAAGTAATAAGAATAATAAGTAACAAGTCAAAACATACTAGAAAAACTAGACCATTAACATCAAAAATAGTTAAAATAATGAAATATTATTAAAAAATGAATAATAATATATTATAAGAAGATCATATATGATATAATAAATATTAATAAGGTTATATAATAAGTTATTAACATTTTTAAAACCATTATACAAGAATTTAAAGGACGTTCACTCAAAAAGGAAATGCAGGTTAATGGATTTTGTCTCAATTTACATTCCATTGAGACTTATTTATTATTATGCACCTAGTTTCTTTTATATAGTGTATATAATGACCTTTTACATGTGATATGACGAATCTAATTATTCTATTGATATTATATGTTTAATTTAATGTCATTACTTCATGGGGATTATGATTTAAATGGTTCAAAGTGGTATGAGACACTTTGGAATGTTTTAAGATTATTTCCCTCATGAATGTTCTTAATGATTACCTTTAAAATATCAATTCATTTGTGATTTTTAACTTTATCTTGAATAAATCACATTATTTTTGTGTGCTTAATTTCTTATATATGGTGTAAATATTCTCAATTTGACTTGTAATATCAATCTTTGTGGTATTTTGATTTTTAATTTGAATTATTTCTTCTAAGGGGATTGAGTTAAAAGTTACCCAAGTGTAAAAAATATTTCATAACCCGATTCCTTTTCATTAGGTTATACTACTTAATCGTTATCATTAATATTAAAAGTTTATGTGTATAATGTCATTAACTATCTATTTATGTATTTCCACTTCTTAATTTGGATTTACATCTGATACACATAATCTACTCATTGATTTATTATAACTTCAATGTTATAATATTTTAAGGGTTTAATTTATAATCTAATTTTGTTCAATATTGTTTATAATTGAATTTCCATCAGAGGAAATTATTTTATCATTATAAAATAAACCCTTTAATTTTATTCTCCTCTAGTTATTTACAACCTTTTCCAATTAATAATTCTATTTTCCACTCTTCGGTACACAAAATGGTTTATATTTTTTTAAGAAAAATCGGATTCATTTCAATTTTTAGTCAAAGAACATATATTAATTTAAAAACCCTATTTTATAAAATGGTTTTCAAAAATTTATTATCCTTTCCAAAATGATTTATTAAATACATTTTTACCCTTTTGTCTTATATGAATGTTCACAAAGGAATATTCTTATCATTTTCTAAATAAGGAATTTTTCTAACCATTTACCATACAAAAGGAATGTTATTTTTACCTTGTATGACATGTATGGATTTAACCACCATAATTTATTTTAAGATTAATTTGTATGTTTAAAAGGTTTATTTTTAAAGATTTTTTTTAAAAGTTATCTTCAAAGAAAAGGATTTGTAAAATGTTTTTAAAATAAAAAGGATATATTCCTGAAGAATTTTTTTGAAATATATTTTATATTATTTATATTATTCAAATACAAAAACCCTTTATCCTTACTCTACTTGGGATATTTTTTTACTGATTCCATATTTATTCTTCCACTAAATGGTTAATGATTGATTAGTCCAAGGATAGTATTCACATTCACTTCTTTGATTCCTTTGTCAGTTCCCTTGAAATATTAAATTTCCTATGATCATTAAATATTTAATTTCCCCTAATTATCCATATCATTTATCTTGGATAATCTCATTGCCTAAACTGCATACCATTATTCATATGGTGCTTACTTTTAATGTTATCTGATTATTGGGGAAATATTGATAAATATATATCTTCTACTCTATACAGATATTTGATAAGGCACATTGTTAAATCGATTATTCAACATATGAGGAATGATTTTGATAGGTACGACATGGGTAGGGCCCAGTTATAGATACCCCCTGGATACATCAGTAGTTTCATGGGACGAGTCAGTTGGCTAGCTGCCTTAGATGGGGTTTTACCTGATATGCTAAGTTGTCTTGTGAAAGGTCTTTACGGTAATTGTTCCATGTACCTAGGAAACATGATGTCCAATAAATAATCATTTCCCCCTTTTAGTTTTAGTTATTATTCATACATGAGATATTGTGTCGGTATATATATGGATATATTTCATTTTTAGTTCATTAATTAAATGGAATGTGTTTCAATTTATTACATTTCCACATTTATTTTTACTAATATAGTTGTTTGAATGAAATGTGTTTCTAGTTATTACCTTTCCATATTTTTTATGCACTTCCATTCAGTTTATTGATTATATGGCATGCATGTTCAGTTATTTACCTTTACATATTGAATATTCTCATTGATTAATTATTTATTCCATTATACTTTACCCTTACTGAGAATTTGAGCTCACCCTTATTTTTTTCCTTTCCCTATGATTCCAAGAAGTTTACTAAGAAAGATATGAAAGGGTAATCTAGATGGAATAAAGTTATTACCCACAAAAGAAAAATATTATGTTGTAATCAGTGTATTCATTTGTAGTACAAGGTTCATGTATGTATCTAGTTTACTAAGACTAATAAACTTTTTGGTCTTTTGGGATGTGATTTACTTGTATCTTATGCCAATGTAATTGATATTAGGCACTAGATTTTGGCTTACTGGTGTTGGTTCACAACATTTTTGTATCAGAGCAAGTTTAGTAGCTACATTGGGAACTAGATTTAGGAATACATAGGTTAGAGAACATAAACCTAAGAGATAATTTGAGGATAAGTATAGAATAACATCCTATAATTTTGGTAAATTAGAGATTATATTGGTCTTAATAGAAATAAATCCCTCTTTGGATACTATAAGTGGATGTTGTTCTCACACAGATATACCTAGGGGTAAAAACTCTGACAAGGTGTGTCAGGCCTTACTTGGAATAACCTGGTACACGACAATGAGCCTTACTACACACCTAGTTTGACACTCTTGGGGGGGTATGATTAGGATATTTCACATTTTATTTACAAACCATTATGATGGTTTTGAATAGATAATGAAAATTAATTACCTATGTTAATCCCTATACCAACGAAGGACCTATGTGGAAATAAATGGATTAAGTATTTATTTATTGATGTTGTATTGAAAACATTAGTTAAAAGGTTATTTAGTGATTAACCTTATTTCAAGGATATCCATCATATTTATTTTGTAAATTATATCATTATGGTTTAAAAAAATGAAAACCTATATTCCGGGTGACAACCAATAATGTCTGGAAAGTCCATGGGTCTTAAACCCATGATCTAAGTATGGAAAGAGCTTCACTCCAACCACTAACCTATGAAATATCCTGGTTAATATGTTGTTGATTTTAGTTAAATAATTTGATGGATAAATATTAATGATGAACAAGTAGTGTAAATTTATAGGTTTAGAGATTAATGTCTTAACCATATTGAATTTAGAGAATAGTTAGAGATAAATATAAAGATTTTTCTCTATTTTATGGGCCCTACAATCCATTAAATGTTTATTTTAGTACTTCAGGGTTAAAAGTTAATGTTTGGATAGCCATTTCTTGAAGTAAGGGATGAATTAGAATTTGGTCGAAGCAAAACCAAAATATGGAATTGTTAATATGAAATTAAAATGTATCATGTAAGTAAATTTACTTATATTCTTAGTAAGTAAATGAATTTTTCAATATGAGGAAAAGGATATTAAAAAAAATGCTGTTCTAATACCTTAATTTTTATCAAATTTATGGTATTTTAAATCATCATAGATTTATGGATTTGAGGACATCAACATTCCATTGATTATTCAATTGTTTGTGATTGATGATCTCAATGTCTACTTATAAATATTTACACTTTTCCTTGAAGTACACATCTCTACTTGCCACTAATTCTCTCATACTTAGAGACCTAGTTATATGTTAGTCTATGTGAACTTTTTTACTTCATATTCTCTCTTTTCTAGGGGATGTTTTATGAACCCTTCTCACGATATGGGCTTTAAACATAAGAAATATCAAAAAAATTATTACCAAGGTAGAGTTGAAATTGTGAGGATGAAATTTAATTAAGGTGGGGAGAATGTAATTCCCTGAAAATTTAAAGTAGAAAGACTATATTTGATAGCATGCACGACACACAACACCAAGCACGTCATAGAATATAATATCCTGAGAATCTATAATATATTTAATATTTTAAATAAATTAAATATATTTTATAGCTTTAAATACATGTGACACTGAGCTAGTTTACCTCACATGCAATAATGAGTTTCTTCAATGGCTTGTGTTACACACAAGATTGAGTTTTACCTAATAACAATATATTATTAAAATATTACTATTTAATATAATAAGATATAACCTAGCCATTAAATTAGAGGTTATGAATAGGATTAGATAACATATGAAAATATATGGTTTACAAAAATATATAATGAATTCATTGGTTAAAAATTAACTAGAAGTGAACATAAGAATTAATTGAATATGAAGGGAATGTTTTTATAGAAAACTATTTTTATGCCCACAAAGCTGTTTTATCCTAATAAATTAAATCATTTACAATTAGTGAGTGATATTAATGTAATATATATATATATATATATATTATATTCAATCAAATATTTTTTATATTAATAAAATATATTTTATAATCATAAGATAAGAAGAAGCCTAATATTACACATAAAAACCTATAGTTTTATTAACGCACTTTTACTGCCTTTTAATGGAGAACCAATTTTAAATCTAATTTTTGGAAATTTTATAGATCCTATATTTAAAAATAAACTTTATATTTGAAATAGGAACATAAAAATTAGGTTAGGATGAATTTTTTGTATTTTTCTATGAAGTTTCATTTTTAATGAATAGTGAAAATACTGAATTTTAATTCAAAATTAATTTTTTAATTTGTTTATAACATTAAATTATAGTTTAAATTGGTTTAAAGTTTAATTATATTAAATTTATATCAATTAATCCAATTTAATTCATTGTAATCAATTTCACTTTGAAATTTAACATAAAAACTTAGCAAACTTTTGGACATTTTTACTTTAAAAACCCGCATTGTCCTCCCATCTGCGGGATTAAATTTAAATTAATTTTTTCTACTTATGTGATTGGAATTTTTAAAAATGGTTTTAAAATTTGTAATCATCATAATTTCTAATTTATAATAATTTCAACTTATTTTTTGATCAAACATATTGGTGAAAGTAATTAAAATTTATTACAATGATTAAGGTGAAATTAAGATTAACAAGGGATTAAACCTTAAACTTAAGCTCAAAAATGACCTAGAAACTTGTAAAAAATCCGTTTATGGAAATATTTAGATCCTATACCACATTTTATCTATTGTTTCCATTATTTTAGAAACTTTAAATGGGAGAAATGTGGGTGAAATTCCCTTTTAAAAAATTTACAAGACTGTCTTTCCTCCACTATAAGAAAGCACTCAAGCCTCCCACTTCCTCACAAACATCCATCAATATTGGATTGAAAAATATCTACCCATAAAGATCTTAAAAATACCTCCCCTATACCTAGAATCCTCACCTTTTTCATAAATCTATCCAAGTAATCCCTTTGGTTCATACCAAAAGGTGCTACCCGATTAAATGGTAACATCTTTACTCAAGATATTTAGTTATATTTACATTCTACTCCCTATAAAATATTCATATTCAATAATTATATATAAAAAAAGTATCCTAAATATACTGATATGTTTTATTTTAATTTTTGGACCTAAACTTACACACACTTTCATCTAATAGGTAACAAACTTATCATTTATGTGTACGGCGAACTACCGCCTCACGAAATAAATCTGTTTGTTTTTCCTTTAACACCTCTCATGGTTGGGAATTATAATAGAAAATATGTTTATATATGTTATATATTATATTTATAATGTCTTTATACTTCTTTAATTAATTTATAATTCATACCTTTAAGCACTCAATTTTGTGCAAATACGATAACATCGTTTGTGGAAGTGTGGACTACCTCCCCCTTAAAGTGATATGATTCATTTACACTATACATGGAATGTATAAAGAATAGTTTCAATAAAACTATGTAAAATATATGAAATAGATATGATACTGGAATTATAATATACATATGTATATTTTTATTTTCATTATTTTAATTTAACAAAGAAATGAAAGTAGTGTTCATGCATATGTAACGCTTTCCGTCTCCATAAATGGTTTATTTAATTTCTTATCTTAAAATGTTATGAATTATTATAAATAAATATATAATGTATATTTATTATAATAACATCATGTTTTACATTCTTTATATGATGAAACCATGATCGACATAAGAAGAAAAACAAATTACATATCAAAACATACTAGAAAAACTAGACAATTAACACCCAAAATAGTGAAAATAATGAAAGATTATTAGAAAAAGAGTAATAAGATATTATAAGAAGATCATATATAATATAATAAATATTAATTCTATTATGTAATAAGTTATTAAAATTTTTAAAACCATT
The DNA here is from genome assembly GCA_963277665.1 of Viscum album. NCBI lineage: Eukaryota > Viridiplantae > Streptophyta > Magnoliopsida > Santalales > Viscaceae > Viscum > Viscum album. The sequence goes on along the minus strand of OY728148.1, from coordinate 325,811,146 downwards.
ATACAATAATTTAAAGAACATTAACCCAAAAAGGAAACATAAGGTAAGGGATTTAATCTCAATTTACAATCCATTGAGACTTATCTATTGTTATGCACCTAGTTTATTATATATGATGTTGTTGGTCAGAGTGGATACTCAAGAGGGGGGTGAATTTAGTTCCAATTAAAATTTCTGTTTAAAAACTTTGTCTTAAAATCCCCCAAATAAAACACAGAATTAAACTGTAGTGAATTTATATCAACATAAAGGTTCTGTTAGGTTCTCAAGGGATTGATTATTTCCCAGTTAATCAAATCAGAAGAATTGATTAACTTTTGAAACTAACTTACTGATTTATAACTAATATAAACACTTTCGAGTTTAATTATCAAAGTGAATTTAAAACAGTTTTGGTTTTAAAGTAGTTTGCAACGGAATAAAAAATAACTTTGAAAAAAAATAAGCACAGCAGGTTTAACCAAGAGGTTCAGTCTCAAGCCGAGACTTAGTCCTCTTAAAACTTTATATAAAAGTGATCCACACCCTGGATCGGGGATTACAACAGTATACAACTGTCTAGGTCCAAGACCTCTACCACTGTTATCCGTGGGAACAAAAACAACAGCAAACGAGCTGTCCAGGTCATGCACGACCTCTACCACTATCCCAGTGGGAAATAAAAGATGTAAAGAGTTTGAGTGAGGATTTACAGATCCTCCAGTTAAAGTACAAGAGACAGTGTGTGTGTAAAATACAGCAGATAACACACACTGCTCAAAATGTATAAAGTAAATCACAGATGCAAATATTTAGAGTTTAGAAATGGATCTAGTGATTTTCGTGCAGTTGTGGACTCCTTTGGTTGATCAGAATTCGTTCTAAGTTCTCTTCTGGTTTTTGTCTGGAAAAAAGAGTATCGTCTGTTTCCTTGACTTCCAGGTGTAGAGATAGTCGAAGAATCTATTGAGTGATGTTCTTGTTTTTGTTCTTAGCTCTTCTCTGGTATGCAGAAGTGTATAAGTTCTTCTTGTAAGCTCAGTCATCTCTTTGAATGTACACCAGTTCGGTTCAGCACTCTGCGTATTCGTTCTTGTGTTCAACACTTTTTCCCGCAGCACAAACGCGCCTCTCTTCATCTCGAAAGAATCTCTTATTTAATGCACGAGCTCTGGAAAAAGATATGATTTCTTTTTGTAGGTATGAGGTACGGTTTCCTGACAACCAACAACACACATTAAATAAATGTCAGTGCATTAAAATATACCTAATATGACCGTTGGTTAGGTTAAACAATAATAAAGAAATTAAAGCTTATCGGGTTCTGTCTCTGAAACGGTTGATCTTGATATCGGTAGACTTGATGTATCGTTAGTGGTAGCTTGATCGCATCAGTAGCGGTAGCTCTGTCCTTGTATCGGTAGCGGTGAGTCTGCCTTGAAATGGTAGCGGTGGCTCTGCCTTGTATCGGTAGACTTTGATATATCGGTATACTTCCTTTAATAACAGTATCTTCAACATATCGGTGGACTTGTGTGTATCGGTAGCTCTGTTCTGTAACGGTAGACTTCAGCATATCGGTAGCTCTGTATCAGTAGCTGTCGACTTCGATGTAGTGGTAGACTTGAGTACCAGTGAGCTTGTAACTGTAACTCTATCGGTGGAATTGTTCTGTAATGGTAGCTATTATCTGTAATGGTGTAATTTAATGTAACAGTGACTAGTCTCTATCGGTAGCTCTCTCATAGCGGTAGACTTAACTGTATCGGTAGCTCTGTTCTGTTTAAGCATTCTATTGGAAGAATAGGTTAAGTCAGAGTGTACAAACATCCAGTAACTGAAAGACTAATATTTAAACATAGAACAATAGAACAATACTTAAAGAAAATAAATAGCTATATTCCCAAATAAGTATTTAACCATTTATCAACTAGGGATTAAAAAAATACAGATAGTCATAATTGGGATTATCAAAATACAAATAAATCAACTAGATTCCCAGAGGGTTCAACAATCTCCCCTTTTATGATAATCACAACTTATGCTAAGAAAATTGAAATAGTATTAGAGGAAAAAGTGGAAAAGAAATTAGCATTAGAGAAAAAGGTTCTTTTGTTTTGTTCAGAACAGAACTTCCAAATTCCTCCCCCTTTTAATTGTACTGCAAGATTCTCTCTTAAGTTTTATTTTCTCAAGTCTCAGTTTCTCATTTCCCCTTTGTTAACTCTTAGGTCTCATTTCTTATTTTCTCTAATTTTCTAATTTTCTCATTTTCTACCCCTTTGTGATTAACAAAAATAAGGGTAGCAGAGAAAAGATAAAGATTAGCAGAGAATAAATGACAAAGTAATAGAAACTCAGTAAAGTAGAGAATAAAGAGGAATTTCATCAATATACAAAAGGTACACTGATAAAATCAGAACAAAAAAATAAAAAATAAGTGAATCCTATCAAAAATATCTAGAAACACTCAATCCTCCTCTGGAACAGGTGTCTTTCCCTTAGGATCAGCAGAGGTTGCTGGTCCAGGGTCAGCAGAGGGTTTCAGAATAGCTGAAGGGACAACTGGTGGTTCAGCTACAGAAACTGTACCAGATCTGAAATTTGTGCTCCTCTGAGTGATCATTGGTGTCAAGCTGCGAATAGCCTGAACTGGAGTCAATTTAGGGGTACTACCAGAGGCAGAAGTAGGAAGTGAAGGAGGTACAATTACTGGTCTGGAATCCACATATAGGAAGGGCAACAACAGGTTCCTGAAATCCATTATAATGCTTCCTCCTCTCTCCACAAAATCATCTCTATTTTTAATGAATTTATCCAAAGCAGGAGTAAGCTCCCTGAGCTTACTAACCTGTTCTCTGAAGGCCTGAGTCACTGGAGGTAACTTCATATTCTCAATCAAAAGTTTGAAATGGTTTGTCATTTGTTTCTTGGTATAAAACTTCTCGAAATAAGAATCCACCTTAGTCTTGATTGCCTCTTGAGAAGCAGTAGCTGCCCACAGGTGATCACAAACAAAACTACTAACTTCCCTAGTGGTAGAAAGAATTTGAGTATCTGATGCACCACTGGGACTGGCCTTAGCCAATTCTTCTTGAATAATAGTGCGGATCTGGTCAAGGTTTATACTAGATCTAGATGATGGAAGAGGTTTCATTGAGAAGACCATTGTCTCCTTGAAGGATTGAGTCAGGCTACTAACTACCTTCTGAACAAGTTCATCCTGACTGTTCATATGTTCTTTGACTGACTTCTTAGAGGCCTCAAAAACTTCCACCAATTGCTTGAACACTTCTTTGATATATCGAATGTCAGAGTTTACTTGAGTTTGAGAGCTATGTATGGTAGTTAGAGAAGCAATAGATTGTCTCAAAGCAACTACAACTCTTGTCCAACTCTCAATCTAAGTGTGGCACACTTTAATTTCATCCATAATTTCTTTCACAGGACTGGATACACCATATCCAATGGATAAATCAAGGGATTTCTCCATGCTCTTCATCTCTTCAACCATACTTTTCTTCATATCTGCCACTAATTCCCTTATTGCTTCTTTCAATTCATCTTTTAAGGACTCAATGTCCTCCTTGGTTGCCACATTTTCAGCCATAGTGGGTAGGGTAATTGATTCCTTTTAGGGATCGTCTTCCTCATCAGAACATCTATAAGAAAGTCCAAGAATCATATATCCTGGATCTGATGTTAAACCTTCAATGTCATATAGCACTGATACTGAGCCAAGATTCTCCCCCTCACTTGGAACATTATCTTGAGGTATTTCTTCCAACTGTTCTTCCTGAGTTAATTCTGCAATCTCCTCTACAACTAAAGAAGATTCAATATCCATTTGTTCTGAGTCATTAATGATTCTCTCATCAACAGGTGCTGCTGCTACTTCTTCCTGATCAGGAACTGTCCTGACTGTACTGACTATTAGAGGACTCAAACTGAGCTCTTTTTCAACATTTTCCTCATCATCTTCTTCACTATCAGCCTCCTTTTCTCCATTAACATCATGATCAGATTTGGTTGCCTCATCCTCCTCAGAGGTTTCCTTGACAACATACTGGCATGCTTGTTCTCCTTCTTCTTTAGTCTCTGTATCACTGTCCTTCAAGACAGTTTCTCTCTTTGGTAGCCTTTTTGGAGGGCAAGCTGCTCCATAAGAAATAACTTGATGCACAGGACTAGGGGGTAAGTCTGGGTCTCCTTATTCCTCTACTGATGTCTCTTCCTCCTCATCTTCAGCATCACTGTAGACCGGTTCTGGCTCATCTGGTCCAAGACCAGGATCCCTCACATCCTTTGGTCTAGAAGGATGATCCACAGGAGTGAACTTGTCATAAATTTTTCCATCATCATTCACCCATGATTTCTTCCAAGGATTCCAGCTGACTTTCATGTATTTATAGACAGGTCTTGTAATACAGAAGTTTTCCTTAACCACTACCAGCTCATCCTGAGGTCCAACTACCTCTTTCACTTTTATCATCACAGAAATTAGCTTTGAGAAAAACAGTGCATTTGATTTGGACTTCGGTCTAGTCATATCTTCCACTTGAACCATAATAAATCTACATAGATTGATTCTCACACTGTGCTTCAGCAAATATAACAAATATATGTCTTGGAATCTCAAAGTATCAAAATATGCTCTTCTAGGACTAACAACATGCTGGATAAATTTAAACAACAACTTATCTTCTCCTTCCATCTCTCCAGCAATTACCTTTCTAGGGGTCCCATTCCCTGTAAGCTCCAGCAAAGCATCTTCATATTGAAACACATCACTGGTCGAAGGTATAGTCTTTGAGTAGAACGCATAATCTCCTTCATGTGTAACTCTTAAGTTCCTAGCCCATTCCACTGAAGTAAAAGATACTTCCTGACAATTTAACAAAGATATCATTCTACACTCTTCTTCAAACTTTTCAAAACGAATGAATTCGTAGAACTGTTTCACCAGTCCTGGATAATAAGGTCCATTGTTGTTCGCGAAGCACTCAGTCCAAACTTGTTATTCTAAAACTTTAAGAACCAAGGACTTTCTCTCCATGAGCCATTCTTCACATACCTCTTTCTCAACGGCAATCTCTCACTTTGAGAGATGCAGGTTTATTGGATTTCTTCGAGCTATACTTCCACTTCCACTTCCACCGGTACTAGCATTCATTATCTTCTGTATTTTCGCTTGCGGCTCATCACTTCCATCTGTAACCTGAGGTCTCTTGACACGGGCCATTATAGATTCGAGGTTTAGGATTTTGCGGCTTGATAGGGTTAGGTTGGAGGTATTCGAACAGACGAGTTCGCGGTGAGATTGAGTGAAGTCTAGACTCGGTTTAATATCATTTAGGATCCAAAAATAAAATAAATCATATAAAAAACATTTGATGTCTCGACTTTAAAGAAGTTTAAAACAATGCGAGATGTACCGGTAAAGTCTCCTAACGGTGTGGTCTTCTAATGGTGATGATTCTCTAACGGTGAGGATTCTCTAACGGTGAGGATTCTCTAACGATGAGGATTCTCTAACGGTGAGGATTCTATAACGGTTTCGAGGGTAAGTTATCATTCTTAATTCGTGTCTAATGAAACTTAATCTTACTGAACATAAAGGCTTAGTGAAAATATCATCTAATTAAAGTTCAGTTCCTATAAATTCAAGTGTTATATCACCTCTTTGATAATAATCTCTTAAAAAGTGGTGTCTAAAATCAATGTGTTTTGTTCTAGAGTGAGACACAGGGTTATTAGAGATGTTAATCGCACTAGTGTTGTCACAGTTAATTGAAACATGTTTAAAATTAAATCCATAGTCCAATAAAGTGTGTTTCATCCACAGAATCTGTGCACAGCAACTACCAGCAGCTATGTATTCTGCTTCAGCAGTAGACAATGCAACTGAGTTCTGTTTCTTACTACACCATGATACTAGGGACTTTCTAAGTAAATGACATGTTCCAGATGTGCTCTTCCTATCTAACTTGCATTCAGCAAAGTCAGCATCTGAATAACTAGTTAGGTCAAATGATTGTCCTTTTGGATAAAACAAACCTAAATTTACAGTATACTTAAGATATTTAAAAATCTTTTTAACAGCGAGTAAGTGTGATTCTTTAGGATTAGCTTGAAATATTGCACACATACATACACTAAACATAATATTAGGTCGACTAGCAGTAAGATAAAATAAACTCTCAATCATACCTCTGTAATTAGTTTGATCCACTGGTTTCCCAGTTTCATCAATATCCAATTTACAGGTAGTACTCATAGGTGTATCACTTTCCTTAATACTATCCAAACTAAAACGTTTTAATAAATCCTTAGTATATTTACTTTGATTCAAAATAATACCATCTTTAGTTTGAAAGATTTGAAATCCAAGAAAGTACTTAAGCTCTCCCATTAAGCTCATTTCAAACTCATTTTGCATAACCTTTGAAAAATAAGTACATAAAGAATTTTTAGAAGATCGAAAAATAATATCATCAACATAGATTTGTACTATTAAAAAATCTTTTAAAATCCTTTTTATAAAAAGAGTGGGATCAACTATTCATTTTGTAAATCCTTTTGAAATAAGAAAATTTGAAAGTCTTTCATACCAAGCTCTTGGAGCTTGTTTTAAACCATATAAAGCTTTAGAAAGTTTAAAAACATGATTTTGAAAACGAGGATTTGAAAAACCAGGTGGTTGTTCTACAAAAACATCTTCAACAATAAAACCATTTAGAAAAGCACTTTTCACATCCATTTGATATAACTTGAAATTCATATGTGATGCATAGGAAAGTAAGATTCTAATAGCCTCTAATCTAGCTACAGGTGCAAAGGTTTCCTCATAGTCAATACCTCCTTTTTGATTATAACCTTGTGAAAATAGCCTAGCTTTGTTTCTAATGATGTTTCCAGATTCGTCAACTTTGTTTCTAAACACCCATTTTGTGCCTATGGTTATAGTGTCCTTAGGTCTTTCTAATAATTTCCAGAATTTGTTTCTTTCAAATTGATTTAGTTCTTCTTGTATAGCCATTACCCAAAATTCATCATTGATAGCATCATTGATATTTTTAGGTTCTAACTGAGAAAGAAAAGCTTGATGTTCAACCTGATTTCTTAGAGAAGCTCTAGTCTGTGTTCCTCTATCTAAATTACATACAACATCATCTAAAGGATGATTCTTTAGAATTATAGTTGATCTAGAAAAGGTAGGACTAGAAATTTCAGGTTCATCAATAGGTTGGGAATCAACAAAAGTAGGTTCTGGAAAATTTCTAGAACTGGATGCTTTTACTACAGGTCCACTGTCCTTGTCATTAAGGTTCAAAATAGATAGATCATCTTCAAGATTTTCAAGAGAAGTCTTGGGCTCATGTGGATCAGTTTCATCAAATTTGATGTGAACAGATTCTTCCACACATTTGGTTCTCTTATTGAAAACTCTATAGGCTTTACTAGTTATAGAGTATCCTAGGAAAATTCCTTCATCACTCTTTGTTAAAAACTTGTCAAGATTATATTTAGTATTAAGAATAAAGACTTTGCATCCAAAAACTGAAAAGCAGTTAACCTTAGGTTTCCTATGGTTCCACAACTCATAAGGGGTCCTCTTAAGAATAGGTCTGATCAAGACTCTATTGATAACATAACAAGATGTATTTACAGCTTCAGACCAAAAATAAATAGGTAGGTCATACTCATTAAGCATGGTTCTAGCAATTTCTTGAAGGGTTCAATTCCTTCTTTCTACTACAACATTCTGTTGGGGTGTCCTAGGGGCAGAGAAATTGTGACTATAGCCATTGTGTGATCAATAGGATTCAAACTCATGATTTTCAAACTCACGGCCATGATCACTTCTCAAGGTTTTGATCTTAAGTCCACTAAGATTCTCTATAGATTTGGAATATTTAACAAAGTAAGAACAAGATTCAATTTTGTGAGCTAGAAAATATACCCAAGTATATCTAGAAAAGTCATCTACTAGAACATAGGCATAGTGCTTCCCATTTAAACTAGAAACTCTAGAAGGTCCAAATAAATCCATGTGAACCAACTCGAGAGGTTGAGAAGTTGAAACTTCTTTCTTTGATTTGAAAGAAACTTTATGTTGCTTTCCCTTTTGATAGGGATTACACACATTGTCTGCTGGAAATTCAAGTTTGGGTAGGTCTCTAACTAAGTTCTTCCTAGAAAGTTTTCTAAGTGAATGCACATTGCAGTGTCCTAATATTCTGTGCCGAATCCAAGACTCTTTATGAAAATCATTTAAACAAGTAATATTATTCTTAGCTAAAGAATTTAAATCAATAGCATAAACATTTTTATTTCTTAAAGCAGAAAATACTAAAACATTTTTAAAATTAAAAACATTACAAGAATCATTTTAAAATTTAACATAAAAACCATAATCACATAACTGAAAAATACTTAACAGATTATACTTAATCCCATCAACAAATAGAACTTTAGAAATTAATACTGAGTCAGTATTACCAATCTGGCCTAAGTCGATGATTTTTCCTTTTGAGTTATCAACAAAAGTGACAAAACCTCCATCAACTCTGACTAAGCTTTTAAATCATGAGAAGTCTCCTGACATATGTCTTGAACATCCACTGTCCAAGTACCAAGTCTTTCTATAGGATATCTTTAAGCAGGTTCCCTACAAAAAAGATTTAGACAGGAAATGATTTTGGTACCCAGATTTTCTTGGGTCTAGACAGGTTAGCCAACAAAACTTTAGGTACCCAGATTTGTCTAATGGGTCTCATAAAATGTCTAGAATCAACAGATTTCATAAGGTAAACCTTATTAGATCCGTAACTATGAATATAACTAGTTGAGACATATAAATTTCCAGAACTAGAACTAGTAGTATTCTGTCCAGATTTAGGAATGAATTTAGTTCTGGTAATTTTCCTTTGTCCAGGTTGGTATCCTATACCAGTAGTGTATCTAGGTGCTATTTGCTTACCTATCATTTGAGTAAGAGTATCTTTACCATTGGTAAATTTCTCTAAGTCTTTCTTGAGTTTCCCATTAGATAATTTCAGTTCAGTGTTCTTTTTAAGCAACTGAGCATTCTTTTCTATTTCAATATCAAGATCAGATTTATGTTTAACAGTTAAAGCATACTGTTTCTTTAAACCTTTGTATTTGCCTTTCAACTCATTACAGGTTTCTTCTAACATATCACAATATTCAAACAGTTCATATTTTGACATGTTTTCTGAGTCAGAATCATCTCCAGAATAATATGAATTTAAAGAAAGAGTTTCAGATGTTACCTCAGATGTGTTTGTCATGAAACACATATTTGCCTTATTTCTGGATTCAGTCTCATAGACTTCAGATTCACTGGAGCTATCCTCAGAAGAGATCCAAGTATCCTTCATAGATTTATTATACTTATTGTCATTGTATTCATATTTCTTTTTGTACTTCAACTTTGGACAGTCTGATTTTATGTGTCCTTTCCTTTTGCACTCATATCAGACTACTTCATCTGATTTGTCAGATTTCTTCCAATCCTTTTTCCAATGTCCCTTTTTATCATACTTTCCTTTGTAGTTTGATTACCTGAAAAACTTTTTCTTCCTATAAAACTTCTTAAACCTTATGGAAATGTGAGCCATCTCAGCATCACTGTCAGAATAACTTTCACTGTCTTCACAGCTTGAAGTCTCATTTATAGCTTGAAGCTTCTCCTTATCTTTGTTCTTTGAAGTTGAAGATTTGAAAGCAACAAACTTTCTTCTAGGCTCATCTTCTTCTTATTTGTTCACTTTGAGTTCTTCTTCATACATCATCAACTTTCCAATTAGTTCCTTGACTGGCAATTCACTAATATCAAATGACTCTCTAATTGAGACAAAAGTTCCTCTCCATCTTTCAGGTAGACATCTCAGAATTCTCAGAATTTGTTCCTTTGATGGAACATCCTTTCCCAAAGAGATCATTGTGTTGACAATTTATTTGAACCTGAGATACATGTCAGATATGGGTTCATCAGGCTTCATCTTAAAATTATCATACTTAATAGTATAAGTTTTCAATCTCATTTCCTTAACATTAGTTGTTCCTTCATGAGAAACAGCTAAGGTATCCCAAATTTCATAAGCAGTTTTACAAGAAAATATTCTATTAAACTCTTCATCTCCTAAAGCACAGTACAGATCATTCATGGATTTACAATTATTATTGTAGTCAGTCTTATTAGCTTCATTCCAAGTAGATCTAACAGTAGTAGGAATTTTATATTCAGATTCTATAGCAGTCCAAATATAAAAACCCATGCTCTCTAAATGAATTTTCATCTTGATTTTCCACTGAGCATAGTTAGTACCATTGAAAAATGGTGGTCTATTTGTAGCAACACCTTCAAGTCTATTATCCATGATAACTTACTTAAAGCAAAGATTTTAAAGAGATAAAAATTTAGAAATAACAAAAATTTTAGGAACTTTAAAATACAACTAAAATAACAGTTGAAAAACAGAGTACAAAATATTTTAAACAACCTTTGATACCAAATGTTGGTCAGAGTGGATACTCAAGAGGGGGGTGAATTGAGTTCCAATTAAAATTTCTGTTTAAAAACTTTGTCTTAAAATCCCCCAAATAAAACACATAATTAAACTGTAGTGAATTTATATTAACATAAAGGTTATGTTAGGTTCTCAAGGGATTGATTATTTCCCAGTTAATAAAATCAGAAGAATTGATTAACTTTTGAAACTAACTTACTGATTTACAACTAATATAAACACTTGCGAGTTTAATTATCAAAGTGACTTTAAAACAGTTTTTGTTTTAAAGTAGTTTGCAGCGGAATAAAAAATAACTTTGAAAAAAAATAAGCACAGCAGGTTTAACCAAGAGGTTCAGTCTCAAGACGAGACTTAGTCCTCTCCAAACTTTATATAAAAGTGATCCACACCCTGGATCGGGGATTACAACAGTATACAACTGTCCAGGTCCAAGACCTCTACCACTGTTATTCGTGGGAACAAAAACAACAGCAAACCAGCTGTCCAGGTCACGCACGACCTCTACCACTATCCCAGTGGGAAATAAAAGATGTAAAGAGTTTGTGTGAGGATTTACAGATCCTCAGTTAAAGTACAGGAGATAGTGTGTGTGTAAAATACAGAAGATAACACACACTGCCCGAAATGTAAAAAGTAAATCACAGAGGCAAAGATTTAGAGTTTAGAAATGGATCTAGTGATTTTCGTGCAGCTCTGGACTCCTTTGGTTGATCAAAATTCGTTCTGAGTCCTCTTCTGGTTTTTTTCTGGAAAACAGAGTATCGTCTGTTTCCTTGACTTCCAGGTGTAGAGATAGTCGAAGAAGTTGTTGAGTGATGTTCTTGTTTTTGTTCTCATCTCTTCTCTGGTATGCAGAAGTGTATAAGTTCTTCTTGTAAGCTCAGTCATCTCTTTGCATGTACACCAGCTCGGTTCAGCACTCTGCGTATTCGTTCTTGTGTTCAACACTTTTCCCCGCAGCACACGTGCACCTCTCTTTAGCTCGAAAGCAGCTCTTATTTAACGCACGAGCTCCAGAAAAATATATGATTTATTTTTGTAGGTACGAGGTACGGTTTCCTGACAACCAACAACAGACATTAAATAAATGTCAGTGCATTAAAATATACCTAATATAACTGTTGGTTAGGTTAAACAATAATAAAGAAATTAAAGCTTGTCGGGTTCTGTCTCTGAAACAGTTTCTCTTGATATCGATAGACTTGATGTATCGTTAGTGGTAGCTTGGTCACATCAGTAGCAGTATCTCTGTCCTTGTATCGGTAGCGGTGAGTCTGCCTTGTAATGGTAGCGGTGGCTCTGCCTTGTATCGATAGACTTTGATATATCGGTATACTTCCTTTAATAACAGTAGCTTCAACATATCGGTGGACTTGTGTGTATCGGTAGCTCTGTTCTGTAACGGTAGACTTCAGCATATCGGTAGCTCTGTATCAGTAGCTGTCGACTTCGATGTAGCAGTAGACTTGAGTACCGGTGAGCTTGTAACTGTAACTCTATCGGTGGACTTGTTATGTAACGGTAGCTATTATCTGTAACGGTGGACTTTAATGTAACGGTGACTAGTCTGTATCGGTAGCTCTCTCATAGCGGTAGACTTAACTGTATCGGTAGCTCTATTCTGTTTAAGCATTCTATTGGCAGAATAGGTTAAGTCAGAGTGTACAAACATCCAGTAACCGAAAGACTAATATTTAAACATAGAACAATAGAAAAATACTTAAAGCAAATAAATAGCTAGATTCCCAAATAGGTATTTAACCATTTATCAACTAGGGATTAACAAAATACAAATAGTCATAATTGGGATTATCAAAATACAAATAAAGCAACTAGATTTCCAGAGGGTTAAACAGATGTATATAATTCCCTTTGACATGTTATATCTTGAATATACTTATTTTCATTATATTATAAGTTTTATTTAATTTCATTACTTAATAATTATTATGATTCAAATGATTCAAAGTGGTATTGGACACATTGGAATGTTTAAAGATTATTTCACTCAATGATATTCTTAATCATTATCTTTGAAATCTCGCCTCCTTTGTGATTGCTATCTTTATCTTGAAACAATAACTTTATTTTTGTGCACATAATTTATTATATATAATGTACATACTACTAATTTGGCTTTTAATATTATTCTTAATGGTATTTTGAGTTTCAATTTTGAATTATTTCTTCTAAGGGGGTTGAGTTAAAAATTACCCAAGTGGAAAAGAAATTTCATAACCTGAATCCTTTTCACTATGTTATACTACTTCCTCATTATTGTTAATATTCTTAGATTACTTTTATAACGACATTGACCATCTATTAATGTAGTTCCACTTCTTTATGTGCATTTATAGTCAATACACATAATCTACTCATTGATTGATTATCACTTCAATGTTATAATATTTCCAAGGGTTTACTTTATAATCTCATTTTGTTCAGGATTGTTTACACCTGAATTTCCATCAGTGTAAATTATTTTATCATTTTATAGTAAACCCTTTCATTTTATTCTCCTCTGGTTATTCATGAACTTTTCCAATTAATAGTATATTTTTTCTACTCTTTGGTACTCAAAATGTTTTAGAAAATGTTTTTAAGAAAATCCGACTTCATTTATATTTTTATTTATAGAACCCATTTTCTTCTAAAAATTCTATTCTCTAAATTTTTTTCATTTAATAATTTCCAAAATTATTTATTAAAGACATTTTTACCCTTTTTTCTTTTATTAATGTTTTTAAATTAATCTTCTTATCATTTTTCAATATGGAATTTTTATAACATTTTACCATGAAAAAGGAATATTATTTTTATATTGTATGGAATGTATAGATTTACCCACTGTAATTTCCTCAAAGATTCCTTTACAAGTTTAAAATTTTTATTTTTAAAGAATTTTTTTAAAATTTATTTTCAAAGAAAAATATTTTCAATTTTTTTTTCAAAATAAAAAGGATATTTTCCTCAAGAATATTTTTAAAATATCATTTATCTTATTTAAATTTATAATAAACAAAAACTCTTTATCTTTACTCCACTTGGAATATTTTTTATTGATACCATCCTTATTCTTCCTTTGGTTGGTTTATGATTGATTTGGCCAAGGATAGTATTCATATTCACTTCCTTGAATCCTTTTTTTGTAATCTTGAAAAATTCAATTTCCTATGATAATTTAAAATTGTATTTCCCCTAATTATCCATATCATTTATCATGGATATGTTCATTTCCAAAATGGTATACCATTTTTCATACAGTGTTTACTTTGAAATTTATTTTGATTATTTGGGGAAATATTCAAAAATCTGTATCTTCTACTCCATACAGATATTTGATAAGGAACAATGTTAAATCAATTATTTGATATATGAGTAATGTTTTGTAAAGGTATGACATGGGTGGGGAATGGTTTTAGATAGCCCCTAATGCATCGTTAGTCTTATGGGATGAGTTAATTGGCTAGCTACCTTATATAGGTTTATACCTGATATGCTAAACTATCTTGTGAATGGTCTTGATGGTAATGGTTCCATGTACCTAAGAAACACGACATCTAATAATTAAAAATTTACCTCATTTAGTTTCAATTATTATTCATTTATAAGATCATTCATAGTCATATCTATGAATAAATTTCATTTTCAGTGCATTGATTAAATTTCTTGTGTTTCAATTTATTACCTTTCCATATTTATTTTTCCTTATCTAGTTATTTTAATGACATGTATTTATAGTTATTAAATTTCTATATTTTTTATGCACTTTCATTCAGTTTATTGATTACATGGCATGTGTGTTCAGTTATTTACCTTTATATATCAACTATTCTCTTTGATTCATTATAGATTATGCTATACTTTACCCTTACTGATCATTTAAGCTCACCCTTATTATGTTTCATTTCCTCAGGATTCCAAGAAGTGTACTAAGAATGATATGAATGGATGCACTAGATTGAATAAAGTTATTACCATCAAAAGAAAAAAATTATGTTGTAACTAGTATATTCATTTGTAGTACAAGAATCATGTATGAATCTGGTTTACCAAGACTAGTGAATTTTTCGGTCCTTTGGGACATAATTTACTTATATCTTATGCTAATGTAATTGATATCATACACCGACTCTAAGCTTACTAGGGTCGAGTCTCTATAATGGTGTTTCTTTGATCTCTATATAAAGGTATGTGGTCTAGAAAAAATCACTATGGTTTGTTTCTTTTTGTTTAAGTGTGTGAAATACTATGTGATCATGCCGAAACTACATGCACATTAACTAATGAAATAATAGGTGATGATGGTCATGTGTTTAGACTACTCCTTATATCCCTTTGGATCCAACAGTGTTGAGATTGGGCTTACAGACACCCATATGGTGGACCTAACCTTGAATGATAATGAACTGGATTTTGAATCGAAACATGAATTAGCATGACATGAGATCTTAGGTGATTGCTTGTGATATGATCACTTCAGAATATGAATTACATTTTTATTGAAATGACTAGTGATGCTTTGATATCATACAGTTTTGTAGACTATCATGATAAAAACTTAAGATATAATTTGACGAATAAAAGGGTAATTGAAAGATAAATGGTAATTTGATAAACTTACCATTGTGGATTATGATGTTATGTTATGTTATTATTTTTATTATTACTTATGTTGTGACTCATTTTGTAATTATAATATAGAGGGTTTGGCCCAATTTCATTCCATAATGCTTATATTGAGGGTTTGTCATATTTTCATGTTGTAATTCTTATATAGAGGGTTTGGAACAGTTTCATGCAATAATTCATATATAGAGGGTTTGGCTCAGTTTCATGTTGAAATGATTATATAATGAGAATGAACTAGTTTCCCACTATAATGCTTAGATAGAGGTCTTGGCCTAGTGTTATGATAAAATGATTATAAATAGGTCTATGATAAGTTATGTGTTTATTCCATGGACTCATTGTTATGGCTAGAATGGTGATGCTACATTCTCAAATAAACCCAAATATGGTGTTGAATCAGGTTAATTATTATATTGTATTAATTGATTAATTAATACCTCTGTTTATTTCCTTATTGGATTCACTTACTATCAAACTGGTTTTTTTAGACATGGTGGTGTCGACCTACTGAGTTTTACTCACACCCTATTTGGGTTACTATTTTGTACCCAAGAAGATTACATGGATTCTAGTTTGGACAAGGGAAAAAGGATCTTGTTATTTATTGTTTATTATTGTATGTGTTAGAGTTAGGAGATAGGACCAACATGGAGATTGGTACTGGGTTCATTGGTGTCTTATTTTAGTTGTTTTTTCTATTCATTTGTATTACACCCATCTTGACACTTGGCTATATTCCAACATATAATTACATATATTTTTCTTATTTTTGGTTTTATTATTTTCCTTTACTATTTGGTTTATCTGCTGTATTTTAATTTTTTCATTATTTCCATTACTTTGATACTATTTCTACTATTGTTACAAATCTATATAGGGGGTATAGTCTCCCCACTATGTTCATTACACTCCCGTTGATAACTGGTAGCCTCTTCCGTATGAGGAGGAATTCTTAAGGTCCATTAACTAACCCTGTTTGGACATAGGAGAGAGTGTTGGGCCAAGGGATGTTACATTTTTTATGAAAATTATGGGTATTTACATATCCATATAAGGTTATTTCTTTCATGGGGCTTATTATTCAAATTTCACCAAAGTGGTAATAGTTTTATGTCACAATCTCATTATTTATTAGGATTTTCTATGATTAATTTTTTGATGATGATATATGATGATATACCTCTTAAGAAACTCATAAATTTTCTTATCCTCTAGTTTTTTTATTGAGAATACATGTTTTTTTTCATTCCCCTGATTTTAATTACTAAAGATGTTGATATAACATTTTTAAGGAAAATTTCCTTTATATATCTATTCGGTCAAAAAACATTTTTCTTCCATATCCATGTTTTCAAAAAAAAAATAATTAAGGTTTTTACTATTATCATTTGATTTTTTTAAATTCATTTTTACCCATGTTTGATTATTTTTACAAAAATGATTTTAAAAGGAACCTTCTTATCATTTTTTGTATGAGGTACTTTTTGAATATTTACAAAAGTATAAAATGAATGTTCTTCTTTAACTTATACGACATGAACATAATTTCTAACCATTATGAACTTTAAATGCCTTGAATACTCCTTTAAAAGCTTCCATGGTTATTTTCAAAGAAAATATTTTCCAAAATATTTTCATTATTTTTACATTTTAAAGAATTGATTTCAAAATGGAAATGAGATTTTCACCAAAAATATTTTAATGATATTTTAATGGTATTTATATTCATAAAATATAAAAACTCTTGATATTACTTATGATTTATAGGGGATATTATCCAAGTATTCCATACTTATTATTTCCCTTAATGGTTTATATTGAGCACGCATATACATGATTTTCATTATGTGACTGGTGTTACCTATATCTCCCTCCAATTAATTGGGTAAGTATGGACTACTCATGATGTATATATGATATTTGTGAACCTGATTTCATTTTCATAATTTCATTCATGAACTTGGTTTTCATGTTCATAATTTTATGCGTGGATTTGGTTTTCATGTCCTTGAGATTATGCATGGACCTAGCTTTAATTTCCATAAGTTTATTCATGTACCTATATTTCAAGTCCTTACGATTATTCATGAACCTACTTCCATGTATGTAAGTTTATGCGAGGGTATGATTTCATGTCATTAACTTGATGGGTGAACTTGTTTCTTTTTATACATGTTCATAAAGTTATAAGCTTATATGTATTCCAAAAAATCATGTCTTATGATAATTTTATGATACCATGTCTTATGTTCTTTGATTTATTTATGATTAATTTCTTATGAACTGGTAATATTTATTTCATGTCATAAGATTATGATCTTCGATATGCATGGTATGGTTTTCAAATGTTAAGATCATGTTCTCACACCCTTTTTCTCATGTTATTTCCAAGTGATCATTTATATCTCCCTTTTTTACCCTTACAGAACATCTAATCTCACCATTTCTTATTTTTCCATTTCCCCTAGTAACACATAAAGGTACTAAGTATGATATGTCTAAAAAGGGCGCTAGTTATGAAGAAGTTAGTGGTAGAGGATGTCGATATTTTATGAACTAGTTTTTTATGTTTACAAGTTTCCAAAGTCACTATACCTATACGATTCTAGCATGAATAGTTATGTTATGTAATGAATATTTATCTAGAAAGATGAAATATCTATGTATGAAAAGTATGGGTCACTATAGTTGGCATCAGAGAAAGGTTTAGTTAATAGTTGGAAACTAGGATGAGAAAAAATTAGTGAAAACACTAGGGATAATTCTAAGTATAGGATAACACCCTAATTTTTTTGTTAATGACCATGGATGGCATAGGTTAAACCTAAGGTTTCATAGACTAAGAAGAATGTTTCATGATTTAGACATCCTATAAATAATTATTCATGGTTACATGGTTTTTGTACTATGATTATTGTTTCTAACACTTTTACTTTTTGATTTTAGTCAATGGATAGAACCAAGAGGATTCATGTTAACACTATCAAAAAATAGAATGATCTTCCTCATGAGAAACCAAATTAAATAGAAGTTGGAATGTGAAACCTTATGATTATTCCTAATTATTACTGTGATATACGACTAACAAATTTCACCTTAACTAACTCTCAAACCCATCATAGAAGAGAAAAATAGAGTTCACAGATATCTAGGTGGTGGAGACTATGAAGAAAAGGATATCGATTTTTTGATATTTCAAGAATATATAAATAAGCACTAAATTGAAAATACTCAAAGGAATAATAAGTTGTTTTCTATGTACAAATGAAGGGTATATAAAAAGTAATTTGTAAGAAAAAATGAAGTGTTAAATGGAGGTAAAATGATATTTTTTAAGGTACCATTTATAGTTCAATGTATTATGTGTGGGTAATATGGTCATTATCCAACAAAATTCCCTAATACAAGATCTAACTCTTAGACCAAGGATATACCTATGAAGTGAAAGGATTTAGGTGTTTATTATATCAATGATATTTTGGATCATGAAACATATAAGGATTGTTCCATAGTATAATTTGAAAACATATGGGATAAAGAGATGATTTTCATTGGAAGGATAATATTGGTTACCTTGAGATTGATTAGTTAATGAAAAAGTGATTTAGGTTATCTTTGATGAGGTTTATTACATTTTTGGACTTCTGGAATATATTCAATAGTTTGTGAACTTATTTTAGGAATAAATATTTTGTTCATTTTTTTAAGAATATATGTTTTCATGTGAGTTTAAATTAGTATTTTTGGATACCATTATGGGTTTATAAGTTTAAGGTTAATTATAAGTTCAAGGGAATCCACACCCCCTTTTTAATGTTTTAAGTGACGGTATTTTGAAGTGAATTGAAACTTTTACTTGGTATTAGTAATAATAATATATTTAGGTTTAAATAACACTTTAGGGTTGGTATATGATTTGATATTAAGTTAATTATGGTATATTGGATTGTGGGATATAGATAATCATGATGTTTGGAAAGTGATTCATTTAAAAGGTCATATTTTCAGAGATATTTGTGGTCAAGTTAAGGATTATTTTTTAGGTTAGTATCTAAATTTGATTCATGATATTTTGGTGAAGTTTTCTACATTATAAGATCTATTTTTGTGATTAATGATATTTTGGGAGATGTTTCACTAGGTTGGGGTATATTTATTTATTAGGTTTAATAGGTGATTTAACATTAAATATTAATTACAAAGAATGAATTTAAATTTTTGGGATTTAATCTGAAAGGTGTGAGATCACTTTTGAGGTTATAAAATTCTTTAATGTTGAGTGTAAGAACCCGAGTTTTGTGCCTATAAGACTTTGAAATTTTCTTAATGTTATTCCAGAGTAGGGCATTCAGACGGTGTGTGATTTTGAGCCCCGGTGTGGCCGAAATTAAATTTTAAGTGCGTTCATACTAGAAACGCAAAATAAATATAATAACTCCTAAACGGTTGCTTGTATGGGAAAATCGAGGGCACCGTTGAGTCCAAAGTGTGCCATTTACCCTAGGAGGGGTATAAATTTTGCGGGCGCGACCCTTCTATGGATAACACCACTAGGGGCGTTTTCGTAATTTAGTGGCCTCAGGCGTGAACTTTATAACTTCTGAACGGAGGCTCAGATTAAAATTTAGAGACCATAGTTGTGCTCAGAACATGGTTTTCACCCTAGGGGCTTCTTAACCTTTACCCCGTCGAGAGTTCGGGTATGGGGCCTACCGATGGGGGTTTAAGACTTAATTAATTTTGATTAAGTTCTATAATCAAACCCTTCCTCCCCTCCCCCTTCTTCCCCCTTAGAATTCCCTGGTGGATTCCTCTCAACAAGCTCTACTCCTCTCCTCCACCTCTTCAAGGTGGCATGGTGCTCCGGTGGACCATTCGTGAAGCTACGAGCTACACCCAATGAGTAGGAGGTTACGTTTTTCGTTTTTGATTTCCACATCATCCATGAATTAAATATTTTGCATCTAAATGCTGTAAAATCATCAAGAGAATACCATAGATGTGTAGGGATTGATCCGAGCTTTATGGAACCATTTTCCGATTGAATATTTGAGTCCCGGGGTGTCCAGGGTGACCATGGAAAGTTTTTTGGCCATTTTCTTCTTTTTCCGGCGGTTCTAGGGGTGGTCCGGTGGTCGGCTTGATGGTCTG
Organism: Viscum album; assembly: GCA_963277665.1. Taxonomy (NCBI): domain Eukaryota; kingdom Viridiplantae; phylum Streptophyta; class Magnoliopsida; order Santalales; family Viscaceae; genus Viscum; species Viscum album. The sequence goes on along the minus strand of OY728148.1, from coordinate 325,790,825 downwards.
GCAGCCTCCCAACGGCGGTGATGGATCCCAGCGGTGGTGACGGTGACTCCTAGTGGTAGGCAGAGGCAGTCCCTGGGTAGCGGCGGTCCCGAGCGGTTGCGGTCCCCAGGCGGTGGCGGTCCCGGGTGGTGGCGGACCCCAGGCAGAGGTCGTCAGCTGGTTGGATCGGGGGTCGCGGCACGCGAACCCTTCAAGGAGACCGAGACCTGCCTTCGGCGGGTCTCCGCGCGGACCAGCGACCGGCCATGAGGGCTGGTCGGTGGTGTGGACTGCGATTCCATTACTAGGCCACGCAGTAGGGCCGCGGGCCGGCGCTGCAGATAGGGCCGACCGGCGCGGGCCGACCCAGGCCAGGTGGACCGGCCGGTCCGGGGCGGTCCAGCCTAAAGGGGTTCGTCCCCTTGACTTTGGACACCTGTAACTTCCACTATGGGTGTCTGTTTTGCATTCCGTCTATGGAAGTGAAAACCTCAGCTCGAGACGAAGTTTTTGAGATGGTATCTGGAATTTTCAATTCCTAAGGCGGGGGTTCGGTGGTGCGACACACTCGTTAAGTACTACGCTGGGATTCTTCCTTCAGATGGCACGAACACATTCGAAGTCCATTTAAGGTGCCTCCAGCGACGTTGTAAACCTAGAGTCAAGACGGAGTGGTCCAATGTGGTTTTAGGCATTGAAGCTGGGGTTGAGGCGTGGGCCGCACGGGCCGTCTTTTAAGCTGTGAGCAGCGTTCTGCGGCTTTTTCATCAGACGTCCGTTAGGGGTGAATGATTTGTTATTTTGGCATGTTTTTTCAAGAGCATCGCAATGTCTCAGTTCACCTGACCTCTTTAGGGAATGAGGTGTGGGCCCCACGAGACACCGTATGGGTGTAAAGTGGTGTTTAATAACTATTTCATCAGGAGTTCATTTCCAGCGAGTAAGTAGTCTATCTCGCGTGTTTTTATGTGATTATTACAATGGTGTAATATGTTTGGAAAATTAGAGACTCTTTTGATACCTCATTAAATGTGGAAACATGAAAGGGCATCAGTTGGAGGTTTCTTTGATGCACTCCGACCCAACACATGGTCGCGATGTTAGCGACACCCAGTGATGGCACGGGAAACGTAGAGTTATTAGACCAGTTATGGGTTTACCCTCTAGTGGGGCTGGGTAGTGGGTTACCTGTTGACCTTAGGATATACCCTCTAGCGGGGCTGGGTAGTGGGTTAGCAATTGATTTTAGGGTTTACCCTCCAACAGGGCTAGGTAGTGGGTCACCCGACGTCCTTTTGGGGTTTACCCTATAGCAGGGTCGGGCAGTGGGTTACCCATTGATTTTGGGGTTTACCCTCTAGCAGGGCTGGACATTGGGTCACCCGACAACCTTCTAGGGTTTACCCTCCAGCAGGGATGGGTAGTGGGTCACCTGATGAATTCATTCAAACTCAACCCCTTTGGGTCCAGTTACTCTCCTTCTAGGAGGGGCGAAGAAACACGGGGTATGCCACGTGATTTCCGTGTCTAGCTCCTCTTGGTTGGGATGAGTCTACTTCCTTTCTTTTTTTGGGTTGTGATGCACTCTTTCTATGGTACTCTTACTTTGTTCTGTCTATCGTTTACCATTTAGTACCTCCTTTGTTGCTCCATGGAGCTTTCGGGGCATCCTACTAAGTATCCTTATACTCACCCCTACTTGGGCTTTGCCCGCACTTGGTGTGCCCTTGCAGACGATGGATAGGTCGATCGAGACTATGGAGGAGTGTAAAGGACACATGATCTTGGGCTGTGTTCAGTGGACGTAGTAGGACTTTCAGGTGTGAGACTCACCAGCTGTTTACTTCGTTTACCTGTTATCGGGTTGTGGCACCTTTTAGGTTGGTCATGTGTTTTGCTCCTTTTTTTGTTCAGTACCTATCAGTACTTTTCAGCACTTTACTTTTTCCTATTTAGAGGTTGATGCATGACTGTGGTTGGGTTATAGTTGTTTTTCCTTTGTTTTCCTTTTTACTCTGCACTTCTGCGTTGAGTGGGCTATGTGTGTGTGTACAGGTACTTAGACAAAGGCCTCCTCAAGATTGTTACGCCTTCGATGCTTGTCGCCAGCCCCTAGCCTATGGAGGTAGTCTTGGGGTAGTTGAAGCTCAAGACTGGTAGGGTCGGGTCATGACAAAGTGGTATCAGAGGTGGTTCATTCCTTGGGGCATGGTTTAGATGTCCCTAAAAAATAATTGGTTGGGATTTAGGGAAATAGTTTATACGTGTCTCGAGAGAGGATCTTAGTCCAGGGAGTCCTGTGATGGTATGGGCGGCTGATGTATTCATTCACCAGGACCCTGATAACCTGCTTGTCGACTCGGCTCACTGAGACACTTGTGGCAGAGAACTTTGGAACATGCATCTGGTAGGATTGACCCTTTGACTATCCTTTTTGAGTCATCTCTCCTTTGTGATTAATTATATATATATATATATATATATATGCTCATCTGATCATCGTAATCCTTGATAATTTTCAGGATGCCCCCACGACAGCAGCCAGCCAAGTTACCCTCTCCAGTTCGTGACCCCGACCTGGCGAGTGACGATGCGTCAGTTTAGGTACCCTCACATGATCTCCTTCCACCCAGTGCTTTAGTAGTATCCCCACCACTTGAGGAGGGACAATTAGTATGGGCAGCACAGGCCGTGGTTGAGCGCATGCTGAGTGCGCTCCGAGACTTTCCGCATCAGCGACCGCAGAAGTTCCATGAAGACCCGAATCCCCAGGCAGCAAAAGACTGGATAGAGTCTATGGACCAACTTTTTAGGCTAGTATGGACACCAGCAGACCAGATGGTAGCTCTAGCTACCATCCTTTTCCATGGGATGGTCGGGCGTTGGTGGGGGTTGGTTATGGAGACCCACGAAGAGTCGTCTCTCATGTGGGATAGCTTCCAGCAGCTCTTCCGAGAGGAGTACTCCCCCTCTTGTTTATGCTTCGTTCAGATTCAAGAGCTTATGGAGATGAAGCGAGGGCGGGGGGGGGGGGGGGATGACCATGGCGCAGTACTCGACCCGGTTTACCGATCTGACATGCTACTCGCAGGATATGATCCGCGACAGTTACTTTCGGGTGCGGAAGTTTGAGCAGGGTCTTCGCAGGGAGATCCATGCTAGTTTAGTGCTCCTGTGCATCCCTACTTATGTCGGGGTGCTAGTGAGGGCGCTCGTGATAGAGAGATTCTTTGCCGAGGGATGCCAGCTAACAGGGCCTAGCAGTGGCCACTTTAGAGGAGATTCTTCAGTTATAGGCAAGTGGCAGAGAGCAGAGCCTCGGTCGAGGAGGCCCGTCCATGAGCAGAACTAGGGGCAGGATCGTACACCGTAGTGGAATCGTGGAGCACCGGGGAAGTCAAGAGAGAGCCAATGCTATGCCTGTGAAGGACGGGGTCACCTATCACGGGACTACCCGACCAGGCGTACTGAGCAGCCGTGGTAGGAAGTGGGCGCACCGCAGTGGAAGAGGCAGCACCGTGACCAGGGATCCCCCAGACGAGGATAGGGTGGTCCTTAGGGAGGTAGCGCAGGAAAAGTGGTAGGACCTGGAGGTCCTGGATGGCGTTTTGAGGTCCTTCCATCGCCACTGTCGGGTGGCCCACACCAGGCTTAGGGAGCTGGCGATAGGGGTCGTGGGTAGCTTCAGGCTATGGGTGTTCGTGACCCCCCAACATGCATGATGGTTCGAGGTACACTTTTTGTTTACTCTACACTTGCTTCGGTACTAGTAGACACAAGCGCCAGCCACTCCTTTATGTCTCTACTGTTGGTACGGGAGTTGTAGCTTCCGGTAGAGGCACTGACACCTACAATTAGCCTCAAGGTTCCTATGGGAAGTTCCTCATTAGTGACCTTTATCTACAGACAATGTGAACTTTCCTTCAGAGGAGGGAGTTTCACATGGGACCTGATCGTCATCATGATGAACCCTTACGATGTCATCCTGGGCATGGATTGGCTTTCTATGGTTCACGCCCAGATTGAATGTCGTCACAAACGAGTTAGAGGCATGTTTTTTTATGGGATGAGGATCACAATCCTTGGTGAACGAGACCTTGTGGAAGAGCATATGGGTAGTCTGAGCAGGAGACCCTGACCTTTTTCACACCAATTGGCGAGCACGGATCTTGGATCAATAGACACTACAGACACCTGGATCCCTACCATTGTATAGTACTACATGGATGTCTTTCTCGAGGATGTCCTGGGACTACCTCCAAGGTGAGAGATGGAGTTCTATATTGACTTTCAGCCGAGGACTACCCCGATATCACATGCGGCTTATCATATGGAACCCATAGAGCTTAAGGAGCTATGACTTCATATGGATGACCTTTGTGAGAAGGGATTCATCAGGCCTAGTGTGTCCCCTTGGGAAGCTCCAGTTCTGTTTGTGAAAAAGTCATATGGGAGTCTGCGGCTTTGTGTGGATTATCATCACCTGAATCAGGCTACGATAAAGAACAAGTACCCTTTGCTGAGGATCAATGACCTCTTCGACTAGTTCAGAGGTGCGAATTGGTTCTCCAAGATTGATCTTCGATCCATCTACCACTAGTTGTGGGTTCATGAGGCTAATATCCCGAAGTTGGCTTTCCATTGTCGTTATGGGCATTACGAGTTTTTGGTGATGCCCTTTGGTGTGACGAATTCCCCCGCTATTTTCATGGCTTTGATGAACTAGATCTTCTATCTGTACTTGGACCGGTTTGTGGTTGTCTTTATTGAAGACATACTCATTTACTCTGCAACGGAAGAGGAGCATGAAAAGCATTTAAGGATGGTCCTAGACTTACTCTGAGAGCACCAGCTGTATAGGAAGATCTCAAAGTGTCAGTTCTGGATTCATGAGGTTCAATTTCTGGGGAATGTCATTATGGAGCATGGATTAGCCATAGATCCAACAAAGATAGAGGCAGTGCTTTCTTGGGAGCCACCCAAGAATGCGTCAGAGGTGTGGAGCTTCCTTGGTTTGGCAGGGTACTACAAGAGGTTTGTGGAATATTTATCAAGGATTACCACCCCTTTCGCCGCATTGACTCAAAAGGGACGACCACTGACATGGAATGATCAGTGCCAGAAGTCCTTCAAAGAATTTAGACAGAGGCTAACTAGTGCTCCAGTGTTGAGGCTGCTAGAGGAGGGCGTTGAGTTCATAGTATACTGTGACACTTCTAGAGCTAGGCTCAGGTGCGTGCTGATGCAGCAGCGAGCAATGATTTCATATGGGCCGAGGAAGTTGAGGCCCCATGAGCAGAATTATGCGACTCACAGTTTGGATCTGGCAGTAGTGGTCTTCGCCTTGAGGTTATGGAGACACTACCTTCTGGGTGAGCATTTTGTGGTCTACTCAGACCACTAGAGCCTCAAGTACATCTTCACTCATAGGGATTTGAATATGAGGTAGAGGAGATAGATGGAGTTTCTGCAGGACTATGATTTAGAGATAGTCTACACTCCAGGTAAGGGAAATGTAGTAGAAAATACTCTTAGTAGGAATTCCCATGCTCGGTTAGTGTAGGAAGATTCAGAGAAGTTGGCTTCCCTACGGCTGAACTTGGTGGAGCAGGAGGGTACGACTTTTCTGCAGTCGATGGTGTTTAATCCTTCACTCCTTGAGCGTGTGATAGAGTCATAACTAGGGGATATCGACAGTGAGGTACTGCGTGATCAGATATCCATGGGAGATGCACCTGATGGGTATCTTGAAGGAGGGAATCACAAGATCCTTTTCCAGGGGAGAGCTGTAGTACCAGTGGAAATGCGGGAGGAGGTGATGCGAGAGTTCCACACTTCTCCTTTGGATATACATCCTGATGTGGGGAAGATATAAAGAGACCTTCAGCATCAGTTTTGGTGGTCTGGCATGAAGCGAAGCATAGCTAAGTTCGTTTCTCAGTGTCTTACCTGTCAGCAGGTGAAGGTAGAGCATCATGTTTCGGTAGGGTTGTTGCAGCCCCTTGATATCCCAAAGTGGAAGTGGGATGGCATATCTATGGACTTCATCACAGGGCCCCTACACACAACGAAGGTCCACGATTCCATTTGGGTGATAATGGACTGACTCACGAAGTCGGAGCACTTCCTTACCATTAGGGAGCAGAGCTCGGTGGAGATTCTGAGGCGGTTGTATGTTCGGGAGATCATCCGCCTTCATGGTGTACCCTCAATGATCGTCTCCGACTGTGAGGCGCGATTTACATCATGATTATGGTGAGGCCTACAGGAGGCATTCAGGACCCAACTGCGGATGAGTAAAACTTTTCACCCCCAGATGGACGGGCATACTGAGCGCACTATCCAGGTGTTGGAGGATATACTCAGGGCGTGCGTGTTATACTTTGTCTTGAGCTGGGAGGATCACCTACCCTTGGTAGAGTTCTCGTACAACAAAAATTACCACTATACTTTTAGCATGACACCTTTTGAGGCCCTCTACGGGAGACCCTGTAGGTCACCGTTTTGCTGGATAGAGGTTGGGGAGACCTCCCTAGTGGGCCCAGAGTTAGTGCAGGCGACGATAGAGAAGGTGCAGGTCATCCGTGAGCAGATGAGGATAGATCAGAGCAGAGAAAAGTCTTAAACAGATCGTCATCGTAGAAATTTATAGTTTGAGTAGGGGAACCATGTCTTTTTGAGAGTATCTCCACGGCATGGTACACAGAGGTTCGTCCAGGGTGGCAAGCTATCCCCAAGGTTCATTGGGCCCTTTGAGATCATGTGCAAGGTCAGCAAGGTTGCCTACCATCTTTATCTACCCCCACAGCCGGAGAGGGTGCATGACGTCTTCTACGTGTCGCAGCTGTGGAAATACGTGCATGACCCCACACACCTTATCAACTGGGGAGGGATGGAAATTGAGGATGGATCCACCTTTTCAGAGCACTAGATGTCGATTGAGGACCAGCAGGAGCAGACACTGTATGGATGGACCATTCCTTTGGTTCATGTGCAGTGGCAGTACAGGAGGGTGCATGAGAACACCTAGGAACGGGAGAGCCAGATGCAGGCTCAGTATCCCGATTTGTTTTTGTAGTTTTATTTTTTGGGGATGAAAAACTTGAAGGAGGGAATGATGTAATGACCTGAGTTTTGAACCTATAAGACTTTGAAATTTTCTTAATGTTATTCCAGAGCAGGGCATTCAGACGGCGTGTGATTCCGAGCCCCGGGGTGGCTGGAATTAAATTTTAAGTGCGTTCATGCTGGGCACACCAAATAAATAGGATAAATTCTAAACTATTGCTTGGATGGGAAAAACGAGGGCACCATTGAGTCTGTAGTGTGCCATTTACCCTAGAAGGGGTATAACTTTCGCTGGCGTGGCCCTTCTATGGAAAATGCCACCAGGGGTGTTTTCGTACTTTAGCGGCCCCAAGTGTGAACTTTATAACTTTTTAACGGAGGCTCGAATTAAAATTTAGAAACCACCATTGCAGTTAGAACATGATTTTTACCCTAGGGGAGGCTTAACCTCGACCTCATCGTGATTTCGGGTATGGGGCCTACCGATGGGGGTTTAAGACTTAATTAATTTTGATTAAGTTTTCTACTTAAACCCTTCCCCCCTCCCCCCTTATTCCCCTTACAATTCCCTGGAGGATCCCTCTCAACATGATCCTATACTCTCCTCCACCTCTCCAAGGTGGCATGACGCTCTGGCGGACCGTTCGTGAAGCTATGGGCTACGCCCAACGAGGTAGGAGGTTACATTTTTTGTTTTTGATTTCCGCATCATCCATGAATTAAATATTTTTCATTTAATTGCTGTCTATTCATCAAGTGAAGACCATAGATGTGTAGGGATCGATCTGAGCTTTCTGAATCCCTTTTCTGATCGAATTTTCGAGTCCCGGGGTGTCCGGGGTGACCCCGGGAAGTTTTCCAGCGGTTCCAGGGGCGGTCTGGCGGTTAGCGCGGTGGTCTGGCGGCCTCCCAGCGGCGACGGCGGCTCCAAGCAGTGGTGATGGTTCACAGTGGTAGGTGGCAGCGGTCCACGGGAAGCAGCGATCCCAGGCGGTGGGGGTCCCGGCGGCGGCGGTCCCAGGCTGCAGCGGACCCCGGGCAGAGGTTGTCGACCTGGTGGACTGGGGGTCGCGGCGCGCAACCCCGTGAAGGTGACCGAGACCCGCCTTTGGCTGGTCTCTACGTGGACCAGCGACCGACCACAAGGTCCGGTCGGCGGTGTGGACCACAGGCCGTGCGATAGGGCCGCGGGCCAGTGCGGGCCGGCCCAGGCCAGGTGGACCGGCTGGACCGGGCCGGTCCAACCCAAAGGGGTTCCTCCCCTTGACTTCGAATACCCATAAATTCCACTACGGGTGTCCATTTTGCGTGCTGTTTGTGAAAGTGAAAACCTCTTCATGAGACGGAGTTTTTGAGATAGTCTCCGGAATTTTCAATTCCCGAGACGGGGGTTCGATGGTGCGGCACGCTCGTTAAATACTACGCCAGGATTCTTTCTTCGGATGGCGCGAACACATTCGGAGTTTTTTTAAGGCACCGTCAGCAGCGTTGTGACCTTGGCGTCGAGATGAAGTGGTATAGGGTGGTTTCAGGCCTTGAAGTCGGGTTGAGGCGTGGGACCCACGGGATGTCTTTTAAGCTGTGAGCAGCATTTTGTGAATTTTTCATCAGACGTCCGTTCGGGGCGAATGAGTAGTCGTTTTGGTGTGTTTTTCCGAGAGAATCATGATGGCGTAGTTTGACCGAATTATTTCAAGGCCAAGGTGTGGGCGTCACGAGATGTCGTATGGGCGTATAGTGGTGTTGAATAACTTTTTCATTGGGAGTCTGTTTCCAGCGAGTAAGTAGTCTATCTTGCGTGTTTTTCCGCGAGGATTACAATGGTGTAATCTGTTCAGGTGATCAGAGCCTCTTTTGAGATATCATTAAATGTGGAAACATGAAAGGGAATTGGTCGGAGGTTTCTTTGATGCACTCTAACCCAATGCACGATCGCGATGTTAGCGACACTTAGTGATGGCGCAAGTAGCACAGAGTTATCAGAACAGTTCCAGGTTTACCCTCTAGCGGGGCTGGGCAGTGGGTTACCTGTTGACCTTGGGGTTTACCCTGCAGCAGGGTAGGGAAATGGGTTACCTATTGATTGTAGGGTTTACACTCAAGTAGTGCTGGGCAGCAGGTCACCCGACGACCTTTTGGGGTTTACCCTTCAGCAGGGCTGGGCAGTGGGTCACCCGATGACCTTCTAGGGTTTACCCTCCAACAGGGCTGGGTAGTGGGTCACCTGATGACCTTTTGGGGTTTACCCTCCAGTTGGGTTGGGAAGTGGGTCACTTGAAGACTTCTTTCAGAATCATCACCTTTCGATGAGGCTAGTCAGTGGCTTTTTCTCTATGGTTACCGAAGTGGAACCCTTGCTTACGTGATTCAGCGATGTGACAGCTTTGACATGCGGGACATTTGAGCATCAGTTATAGATATCCTTAGAACTATTGGTGACTTTTTCTGGGATGATCTTGGAGATCAAGATCCCCTTATGCACTTTTTCGGGTTTCTTGTTGAGCATATATATATATACACCCTACTCCCCACTCTTTGGGTCCAGTTACTCTCCTTATAGGATCAGTGAAGACACGTGGGGTATGCCATGTGCTTTCTGTGCATCGCTCCTCTTGGTTGTGATGAGTCTACTTCCTTTCTTTTGTTGGGTTGAGCTGCACTCTCTCTATTGTACTCTTACTTTGTTCTGTCTATCGTTTATCGTTTAGTACATCCTTTGTTGCTCCCTCGAACTTTCGGGGAATCCTACTGAGTATCCTTATACTCACCCCTGCTTGGGATTTTCCCACACATGGTGTGCCCTTACCGACGACGGATAGGTCGGTCGAGACTATGGAGGAGCATAGAGGACACAAGATCTTGGGCTGCGTTCAGTGGACGTAGTAGGAATTTCAGGTGTGAGACTCACCAGCTGTTTACTTCATTTACCTGTTGCCGGGTTGTGGCACCTTTCAGGTTGGGTGTGTGTTTTTTCCCTTTTTCTGTTCAGTACCTGTCAGTACTTTTTAGCACTTTACTTTTTCATGTTTAGAGGTTGATACATGACTGTGGTTGGGTTATAATTGTTTTTCCTTTGGTTTCTTCTTTTACTCTTCACTTCTTCATTGAGTGGGTTGTGTGTGTGTTCAGGTTCTTAGGCAAAGGCCTCCCCAAGATTTTTATGCCTTCAGCACTTATCGCCAGCCCCTAGCCTATGGAGGTGGGCTTGGGGTAGTTTCGGCTCAAGGCCGATAGGGTCGGGTCGTGACATAGAGGTTATTTTTGAAATGATCTAAGTGGAACCTTTTTTTTATTATGGAAATTTTGGATTGAAATATATTATTTCAAGGTTTATTCATTTTAGGAATTATCTTACCTTATAATAACCATTTTTATTGGTTATTTCCTAAATATTGGAGGGATATCTTTATATATATTTTTTTTATTTAGAAGTTTATTTTAGTACTTCAAGATGGAAAAATTTATTTTGGATATTTATTTCCTAGAGTAAGAGATGAAGTGGAAGTTGGTCAAAGAAAAATAAAAGGATAAAATTGTACTTATGATGTAGAAATAAATCAATTAATTATTTTTTCACATGATAGTAAAATAATCCATAAACTATAGGAAAGGTATTTCAAGATAAAAATTTTGTCCTATAACCTTTAATTTTGATGAATTGATGGTCTTTTAACCCCTTAATGACTTATGGTTTTGTGGTTATTAAATTTCTCATGACCATGTTCTCTATCATTATATATTAGTACTTATACATTAGTTTTCCTTTCCATGTCCATATTTTCACTTCAAAATTATGTTATCATATTTGGAAACCTCATTTTGTGGTGACCTTCCTACCCCCTTTCCCTCTTTTTAAGAGTAAGTTTTATTAACCTTTTTTATGTTGTGGGTTTTTAAAAAACGAATTTCAAAATATCAAACCCTTGATTACTAAGAAAAAGTTAAAATTGAAAAGATTCAATTTATTTGGGGGTGTAACACCCTGATATTTTAAAATAACACTATGTTCGATAATGTACATGATACATGACACCAATCCTAAACGAACCATGAAATATTATTATTTACATATAACCATTATAACCTAGTAGTCATATTGGAGGGTATGAATATGATTTACTTATTTATGAGATATATAAAAATCTTATGAAAAATATAAATGTATCTATTAATTATTAGGAAATAATCATTCATTTTTTATTAAAGTTATATTATGTTTAAAAAATAGATTTCTTTAAAAAATGATTTTATTTATTTTTGTGAGAAAATATTATATTTTATTTTTGAAAATTTTACAAAATTTATTTCAAAAAATTTACTAATTTTTTAAATCATTATATCAAAATTATATTATGGTGAATTTCTTTATTTTTCAGAAAATATTTATTTTCTAGTGAATAGTGAAAAATATTGATTTTTATTGAAAACTGTATTTTGTTTCAAGTTTGTACAAAGTTCCATTTTGTTTTAAAATTATTTAAAATTAAAATTAGTTTTATTATATTTTAAATAATCCAATTAAGTTAATTATAATAAATTTTATGTTTTAATTTGGTAAAAAACATTATTTATACGTAAAAAATCATTTTTCAAAAAAAAATTATGCTCACAATGTGTTTTTATATTAATAAATTAAATTGATTAATATTGTTGAATTATTTTAATGAAATTAATATATTTTATATTTAATTAATTTTTTTAACATTCATTTAGTATTTTTCTAAGAATGGGATAAGAATAAACCAAATCTTATACTTAAAAATGAATTTTTCTAAAAAATGATTTTCATCATGTGTGATATTATTATATTAAAATAAAATTATGACAGTAATATAAATTTAATTTGATAAAATATATTCCATATTTTGAATTATTTGGTTCAAATTTGGTAAATAGGTCCCTTTCATTTTTGGTTAATATGAATAGTAATTGTGGTAAAATTTATCACCTCGCTAAAGGGTAAATTGGGTTAATCTAGGTTAAAACTAAGTGATAAGGCCATAATTTTTCATTATAATTATTATTTTATGAATTTAATTATACCCTTATCACATTAGTCTTGAAATATATTTGTTTAATGGAAACTTTTCCTTGAAAATGAACAATATAATATTTAAATCAAAGAAAGTTACTAAATGTCACTCTCTGAGTTTTAAATATCTCTTATATGTTGATAGAGGGAAAAACAGAAATTTATGAAAGAATATAAATATATATTTTGAGTTTAATGAAATTATTTTCATTATAGAAATTTATTTATAATTTTTAAAAATTATATAATTACCTTAAATGCTTATACAACATCAATACAATATTTATTTAATAAATAGAAAAGAAGAATAAATGATTTTAAAAATACAAAAATTAATATGATTTGAGTTATATATAGTTTTACACTAATTTTATAGATTAATAAAACATTATAGAAATTTTAAAAATTATTATAATCTAATTAAAACTTCTTATTTATGTTCTTTAAGTCAATTTAAATGAATAATGTCAAAATTGATACTAATGATTTTTTATCTAAATAATATTTTTTTAAATTATTTAAAGATTATAAAAAACTTAAAGAGTACAAGTGAGATAATATATGGTATAAAATGATATAAATTTCCCATTTATGATCCAATTATCACCTTAAATGTAAAATTATAACCCTTTAAGAGTGAAAAAGACATTATCATGATTAATGTTAAAATAGATTAACTAATAGGTTAAATCAAAATATAAGGTTTAAAACACCACTTAAACATGTAAAATTTTTATTTTTTGATGTTATTAGAACCCAATAAAATATTATATTCAAATAATCATCCATTTAGAATCATTTTGGCTAGATAATGACCTTATTATATTTAATGTTTTGTGAAATCCCAAATGTGTCCCTCACCTTAATTATAAAAGGGAACCTCTCCTTTATCTTATTCACAACTTTTTGAGCCCTATATAATGACCAAAACATACCAAAATTCCTTTTAAAATTCCTTATACATATTCAATAGTTTATTTTATTTTCTAAAGACCAAGCTTAGGATCCTCAATAGGATATCCAAAGGAGTACTTTCAAAGGAGAGGTAATCACCTTAACCAATCACTTTCCTTTTAATTATTTTTTTACCTAATCTAAATACATTATATTCTGAATAAAATAATAAATTAAGCATAATAGATAAAAATAAATTTTATTATGATTATTTAACCACCTTTATTAACCCTCTTTCCATCAAATGGGAAGCGAAAGTATCGCTTGTGTGTACGTACGACTTACCATCTCCACGCAGAGATACAATTCATTTCTCATCACCATATTTTATGGATGGTTATTTTGATGCATTTGAAGTTTATATATGATAATTATGAAATAATTATACATTTTTAACGATAATATTATGCCTAACTTATTACCTTTCAATCCTTTGGTAAATGATAACATCTCACGTGCATATGTGTGGAATACCACCTTCACGAAGTGATGTGATTCATTATTCATTTACATATTACTTGGATGGTGATAATAATGTATTTAATAAAAATTTATGATATATATGATATAATTATTTTTCTATAAAGGTTAGTTATTATTTACCTTTCTTCCATCCCATCCGTTGAAAAATGGAAACAATGTTCATGCGTACGTACGACCTACCGTCTCCATGAACAATGTAATTCATTTTTCTATATCTATATTTTATGAATGACTCTAAATATGTATATAATGAATATATATTATATTTATATCATTATTAAAATTCTGGATATTATGGAATCCTGATAAAATACAAGGACCAAAATTAGTGAATCAAAACATACATGAAAACCGAAGCAGATATCACTTGTAATAGCAATTTTAATAAATAATTGTTAATAAAATAATGATAAAAGGTTATAAGTAAATAATATTTGGTATTATATATATTAATACAGTTATTTAATATATTTATAATAAATATCTATTTATTATAAAGGATGTTCCAATGCGTACGAAGAAAGTTAGACCTATGGTAATGTATTTCAATCTCACTTTTATTTCTGTGAGACACATGCCATATTCACCACTTTTTTTATTTTTTGTGGTGTATATAATTACCATTAATTTTCTTTAATATTTATAGCATTAAATTTATAGGGATTTACATGTCTATATAAGTTTATTTCTTTCATGTATATTATGATTCAAATGTTACCAGAGCAGAAAGAGTTTTATGTTACAATCTCATTATTTATCAGGATTGCATATGATTAAGTTTTTTATGATGAAATATTTTGATATAACTATTAAAAAACCCATGATTTTTCAATTTTTATTTATTTATAATAAATATTTTAATTTCATTCTCTTCTTTTTTAGTACTCAATATACAAAAAGAACATTTTTAAGGAAAATCAACTTTATCTCTCTCTTCGGTCAAAAACCCTTTTTCTTCTATATCTATATTTTTAAAAAAATGTTTTAAATAGGTTTTTGACTATAATACTATGATTTTTTAAATTCATTTCTACCCATGTTTTAGTTTTTTTACAAAATTATTTTAAAAGTAATCTTCTTTTTGTTTTTTGAATGATATACTTTATGAAGTTTTACAGAAGTATGAAAGGAATGTTTTTCTTTAACTTATACAAAATGAATGAAATTTTCTAATATCATGACCACTAAATTATTTTAAGATTCCCTTAAAAGTTTACATGGTTATTTTTGAAGAATTTTTTTTCCATAATAATTTTGAAACCTTTATATTTCACATAATTAATTTCAAAACAAAAATTATATTTTCCTCATGAATATTTTAATGATATTTTAATGGTATTTATATTCATTAAAGACAACAAACTTTGATATCACTTATGATTTACATGGGATGTGATCCAATTATATCATCCTTATTCTTTATCTAGATCATTTATTTTTATGATGATCATATTTTTATGAATCCCATTACTTTCCCACATGTTATACTATGATAATATGATGAAATATTTATAAAACCTATTTCTTTTCCATGGGTTATACTATGAAAAATATTTATGAAACCCATTTATTTTTATGGGTTCTGATATGATGAATATTTTATGATTTCATGGCACACATATGTATGATTTTCATTATGTGGTGGATGAGAACTATATATCCATCCAATGCATTGGGTAAATATAGATAAATCATGAGGTAAATATGTTATACATGAACCTGATTTCATGTTCAAAATTTCTCGCATAGACTTAGTTTTTATGTCTATAAGTTTATGCATGGACCTAGATTTCATGTTTATAATATTATGAATGGAACTAGTTTTTATGTCCATAATTTTATGTGTAGACCTGTATTTAATGTTTATAATATTATGTGTGGTCCTAGTTCTATGTCCATATATTCATGAGAGGGCATGATTTCATGTCCTTAACTTTATTAGTGGACCTATTTCTATTTATACTTGTTCATAAAGTTATAATCTTACATGTATTCCAAAAAAATCATGTCTTATTCCAATGTTATGCTCTCATGGATTATATAATTTGATTCTTTCCTAATTCATGTCTTATGAACTACCAAGATTTATGAAATGACTCAAGATTACAATATTTGATATGCAGGGTTTGGTTTTCAAATGTTAAGATCATATTCTCATACCCTTATGTCCATGTTATATCTAAGTGATCATTAATATCTACCTTATTTACCCTTACTAAGTATATATGCTCACCCTTTCTTAGTCTTCCTTTTCCCTAGGTTATGAAGAAAGTTACTAAGTTGGATATGTTTAACAAGGGTGTTAGTTATGAATAACTTAGTAAGGGATGATGTATAACTTTTATGAACTAGTTTTTTATGTGTTCAAGTCTATAAAGGAACTGGATCTATACAATTTTTTCAGGGTGAATTATGTTATCCAATGTATATTTATATAAAAATATGAAATATCTATTTATGAAAATTATGGGCCACTATATAGCTAACCCTACTTGGTCACGTGAGGGAGCACTGGGTGGGGAGATGTTACAAAGTGGTATCATAGCATCATGTTTTATTTTTTATTGTTTTATTATTTGTAATATGTAGAAAGGGGACTAGGATGTGTCATGGATTGGTAATGAGCTCGTCCATGTGAGTAGCTAACCCATGTGTGGGGGAAAACTGAGTTCCCGAGGATGAGATTTCTTTTCATGTTGTTTCCTTGTTACAGATGATATTATTTCACTATGAGTGGTTCACTTATTGTGTGATGTTACTATTTTATGAGATTTTACTCCTGGGATAGTATGGCATGAGATGATTATGAATGCATCCTGATAAGAATGTAGGGATATATTTTTACATGCATTATTCAAGCTAGGGACATATTTATTGTATGTGACATATCTTCCCATATGAACTATGAAACAAAAACCATGTAATAAATGATAAGAATAAATGATATAAAAATGATATTTTATGCCAACCACATGTTAATCCAAGTATAAAGGAACCTTGAGTCATTTTTTCATTGTAAATTATACCTATTGGAGTTGAAATTGTAGTGAAACCCGTGTTTTAAGGAGTGAATTAATCCTTTGTTGAGAAAATGCTTCCTCCTCTTCATCAAATTGAGCACTAGGAGAGTGGAAATCAGCACGCTCATAACACAATCAAGCTAGAACTTCCTTCAGATCTAGAAAACCGAATGTATGATCATATTTTCAACATCTTCTTGAGGTTCATGTGATTCATGGAAATGGATATTGTTTGCATCCTACATTTAATGTTTGATTATATGGGAGAGTTACAGCTACAACATCCTCTTATGTTCATTTGGGAGGGAGGACCCTAGGTATATAGGTTATGGATTAAGACAATCTAGACTATATTCAAGAACCTTCAAACACCCACTGATAAGATGGTGAATCTTGTTACTTACATGCTTTGAGGACCATCCAAGAGTTAGTGGGACATTGTGGAGCAAGAAAAGTAGCAAGAGGAGTTATCCTAGAAGATATTTGAGGTGAATTTATAGGAAAATTCTAATCCATATATGTTTAGGGATGAGATGGATCGTGAGTTCATGAATCTGACACTAGAGGTAATGTTAGTGATAGACTATGTTAGACGTTTCACCGACCTACAACACTTTTATCCATCCTTGTTACCTAACGAGGTCACTAGGGTGATACATTTTCAGGATGGTGTTTGCTATGAGATAAGATCGAATGCGAATGTCTATCACCTAGGTAGCTTCATAGACATGATGAATTAGGACTTAATAACATAAGGGAATCTAAGAGAGGCCTTGAGTATTAGAAACAAGTTTTAGAAATATGATCTAGGAGTTTTTTTGGTGGCAAGAAGTGACTCTATGATAGCTATCACTAGGGAAGTAGTGTGAAGAATAGCTAGGTATGTGGATTGACATCTCATAATCATATCCCGTTAGAGTTCTATTTGTGTGGAAATGTTTTCCACAAGTGACCATAGTGTATTTATCCCATAGTGGAGTTCCATATTTGTGGTAGGATGGGTCATATTCAATGATTTTTTAGGACCCCATAGTAGCATAACAATGGCAGGGGATTAGGGTAGGCACTTGAGTTAAAGAGGGAATTATATACCCCTCAAAAGATTGGTATCTAGAGTTCTACTAGAAATTCATCCCAAGTTAGGGGATCTGGTTATAAAGGCCAGAACCTGCACTTCCAGATTCAGTACTAAAAAATACTGTGTATTTTTTTTTATAAAAATATAACTAAAAAATAAACAGTACATTATACATTCTAAGACCTTTTCCGGTCTAGGTTTTAGATAATTAGATAAAACTATACTATTAACTAATTATCTTCAGGTGCACAACCTACTTATATGAAGTATGCACCATTGGAATTTTTATAAACCTGTGAAAAATATTTTAAAGATTTGAAGGAGCATAAAAAATGCCCAATAATGGTTTTAAATAAACCAATAAGAAATAATTTAATAAAAAAAATTAAAATTACCTTAAAATATTTTATAAAAATATTATTACATATTATTTTGATAAATATTTAATTTCAAATTACATTTTGAAATGATATTTTTATTTATCCTTTAAAAACTTTATAAAATATTAACTTTTATGGGTTAAAAACAATACTCAGAAAACCTTAGGAAAACCATGTGGCCAATTGTAGTGTCACTTGTAGGGAAGTGTACCTTGTGGTCATGGGTTTACTAACCATATATTATCATTTATTTTGATACTCAAATTCCAAATTTTAAGAAATCATTTTTAAGAGATCATCCTTTCTCAATAATAACCCAAAATTATTTCAAAATCTTACATAAATTATTTTCATAGATGAAAATAATATTACAACTAATTTTCATGGAAAATGCTTAATTTTCTTAATGCTCAATAGTTAGGATAAATCCACCATTCCACAAGAAGTACTTACATTTAAAATTCATAAACATGAAATATATAAAAATTAAAATAATTACCTATAAAATAGTGCATGAGATGTCAAGAACATTCATAGAATATGGATATATCTACTTGAATTACATTCATTGATAAAAAAACATTATTCACATAAAATGATATCTTTCATTGATTTCAATTTCATTATTTACATAAAAAAATAAATTTTCTCATTAAAAATTTTAACATTGAGATGTTAATAAAATCAAACACTCTTTAAAATTAAAATTAAAAAATAAAGGAACAAAGCTTTGTTATTGTTTTACATCATAGATGAAAATAGAAGTTTTGAGATAAAATATGAAAATATAATTGCTTATATAAAATAATAGAATAATTCTCTATAAAATTAAATCCCTTAGTAAGGATTTAAAAGAAAACATAATTTACATATAAATGTTTTATATTCAAAAAATTTCCCTTACATATTAAAATCATACTTTGTTTTTAATAAATAACATAAATTCATAATGAAGCATATCCTTTCACAAATTAAAACATATTTAAAATTTTAAAAAATAAAAAATTCCCTTACATCAAATTATAAACAATAATTTTTTTTTAAAAAAACACAGAGTAATGGAGAGTTTTATAAATGGGGAAACTCATGAAGGAAACTCTCGATTTAATGAAACAATGCTACTATATATATAATATTAAAAAATGATTGTTAATAATTATTTAAGATGAAGTTTTTTAGTTTTTTAGAAAATCATGATTTGTATATCTTTAATAAATATGAATAATTTAGTGTGATAAAGACATATACTCTAAATTCCTTGGATTGTAGAGTAATTTGAATGGTGTTTAGTTACACCTAATAGTTATGGATAACAATATAAAAATAGAAGTTTCCCTATTTATCGAAAATGATAGGAATATATATTTATTTATATACATGTCTCATCACTGGGTAACCAAATAGATCTAGATAATTCTACTAGATTCATGAAAATCTAACTCATATAAGTTTGATAGAGAAATATATATAATTATATCATCGCTACTAGATATTCGAAAATAGCAAGCTGAGATTGACAAAAAAAAATTGACAAAATCAATTTAGATTGCATTTATAATATCAAAATCGTGTCAAATGGGATGAATAAAATCCATATTGACAATCAAATAGAAAAAACCCATAATGATCAAAGAATAAAAAATTGAAAAATGACGAAGAATAATTAAAGCCATCTAGATTTGTTGAAAAAAATATAAAATCGATTAAGTATTAAAATAACCATTGTCAAGAAGAGATGAAAAGTATATATTAATGAACAATATGTAACTTCTATGTCAAAAAAATAGATTTAGATACCTAAAAAACAAACACCTACCTTGATTCGTCATAGGTTGAATTAGACCTGAATTCAAAACACTCATCGGTGCTTGAAACCCAATCTCAAAGATATAAACCCCTTTGGTATTTAGATTTAGCCTTCTTTTCTCACCCATGTTTGATGATGACTTGATCTTCACTCTGTGTTCAACCTCTATCTCACTCAAACTTCATCTAACAGTCAAATAAGATCTCAATCCCTCAGTCTGCACTTGGCCTCTATTAAAGCCCTTGTGTGGTTGAACCCCTCTCATATGCTTGAGCCCCATAGACTCTCGAAGATAATCCTGACTCCACTAACCTAAAAATGTAGACCTCCTATATTTTGATTATCTTCATTTTTTAAAGAAATTTTAATAATGATCATATTATATCTTAATTTCATAAAATTTTTATAATTCATATCTAATTAATAATTATCATATTTTTTGTTTATTAATATATTTATAATTCAAAATTTTATAAGAAAATTTTCTAATTTTTATAATTTCAAAAATACATCACCTTTATTTTTTTTTTGAAATTTGATACTTCAAATATATATATATATATATGTAAATTAAATTATTCTCTAATATATATCCATTTTGTAATTTTAATTTATAATATTCATAATTATTATTATTTAATATCACATTTATAAAAACAGTGTTTATAAATTTGAATATTAATTTAAAATAAAATCTCATTTCTTAAAAGTAATAATTTATTTATTTTAAAAATATTTGTATAAATTTATCATTTTTCTTAAATATTATATCTCTCATTATCATAATTTCATAAATGTAAAATTTTAGTTACAAAATAATATAAATTTTGTACAAAATTAGTTGTTAACATTAGTTGATAATAATCAAATATAATTTAACTACTTATAATTATAAATAAATTTTTAAAGAGTCTAATTAATTTTCTTAGTGTTAAATTATTATGAATAACCATTTTATCATTTAAAATATATATAAATTTATTCATAATTATATTATTTTAACTTAATTTATATTCCATGTTTATTTTGTTTTCTAAAAATCCTTGTAGTTTTTTTATTTTGATATAATTATTTTTCATAATTCCATAATTCATTGATCAGGATAAATTTCATTATAAAAATTTTAAATTTTCTTTAAAAAAACAACCATTTATTCAAATGATAAAATGGATAGTCTAATATTAATTACAATTTTCTTTATTAATATTTTTATTACTAATATTGGATTATTGTTTAAATAAAGATACTAATGGAGAACTAAAATAAATAACTCTTATTTAAAACATGGGATGTTAAATTCTCCCTCACCCCCTAAATGAATTGTGCCCTTGCAATTTTTTCATTGGACTTAAGAAAATTATAAATTTTCATCTTCAGAATTATGAAAAAAACTAGAACATCAAAATTTTTAATAGTACTTATTTACCTATAAGTTCAAAAGAAAATTCTATATGGTAGATTTTTTCCCTCAAATGACAATACCTAATCTCCAATTTTTTCTAGACCGTTTCTCTGATACTAACTATAAAGGCCTAAACTCACACTTGCAGATTCAGTACTAAAACATACTATTTAATTTTTTTATAAAATATAAATGAAAAAAATACACAATACATTATGCATTTCAGGAGCTTTTATGATCTAGGTTTTAGAGATTTATAAAAAACCATAAAATTAACTAATTATCTTTGTGTGTACTGCCTCATTATATAAATAAAGTACCATTAGAATTTATACAAAACCTATGAAAAATATTTTAAAACTTGGGATGAGCACAGAAATTTCCCAATAAGTGTTTTAAATCAACTGGTGAGAAATAATTTAACAAAAAAATACTTAAAATTTCTTTAATTTTTTTTATAAAAGTCATAATATGTATTATTTTTATAAAAATTTAATTTCAAATAACCATTTGAAATGAACTTTGGATTTATCCTTTAAAAACTTTATAAAATATTAACTTTTTTTAAAAATGATACTCAACAAACCTTAGAAAATCCATGTGTCCATTTGTATTATTTCTTGTAGGACAATATCCCCATGAGGTCATGGGTTTACTCCATATTAATTATCATTTCATTTGATACCCAAATTCCAAATTTTAAGAAATCACTTTTAGGAGATTGACCTTTCTCAATAATATCCCAAAAACATTTAAAAATCATACATAAATTATTTTTATGGATAAAAATAATCTTATTACTACATTTCATGGAAAAATATAAATTTTCTTATAACTTAAGAGTTAGGATAAATCCAACTTTCCCTAAGAAATAATTACATTTAAAATACATAAACATGAATGCTATAATAATTAAAAAAATTCTTGTATTAAAGTGCATGATAAGTTGAGAACGTTATTAGAGTATGGACATATCAACTTGAATGACATTCATTGATAAAAAACCATTCTTCACATAAAATGATAACTTCTATTAATTTCAAGTTCATTATTCACACAAAATAATAAATTTCATTATTAAAAATATTTACAATGAGATTTTAATAAAATCAAAAACTCTATAAAAATTAAGTAAAATAATAACAAAAAAATGTTTTTATCATATATGAAAATATATATTTTTTGAGATAAAATTTTAAAATATAATTATTTATATAAAATCATAGAAAATTTTTCTATAAAATTAGTTCCCTTAGTAAGGGTTTAAAAGAAAACATAATTTACAAATAAATGTTTGACATTCAAAACATTTCCCTTACAGAATAAAATCATACTTTTTTAAGAAATAAAATAAATTTATAATTAACCATATCCTTTTACGAATTAAAATATATTTAAATTATTAAAAAAAATAAAAAAATTCCTTACCTCAAATCATAGACAAGGATTGATGCTCTTTGAAAACATAGAGTAGTGGAGGGTTTTCTAATTGGGGAAACTCTCTAAGGAAACTCTCTATTTAAATACCCAAAACTTCTCTATAGATATAATATTAAAAGAAGTTTTGGCATTCATTATTTAAGATGAATTTTTTAATTTTTTTTTGGAAATCATAATTTTTATATCTTCAATAGATAAAAAAAATTTGGTGTTATAAAGACATATACTCTAAATTTCTTGCTTTCCGAGTAAGTCGAATAGTGTACAGTTATGACAGATAGTTATGGGTATCAATATTAAAATGGAATTTGTCCTATTTATCCAAAATGATAGAAATATATATTTTTATTTATACACTGGTCGCATAATTTGGCAACCAAACAGATCTAGATAATTCAACTAGAGGTGTAAAATTTCACCATATATGTTTGATGGATATATATATATATATATATATCACTACTACTGAATATCTGAAAACAACAAGTCGAGACCAACCAAAAAATTTGACAAAATCGATTTCAATTTCATTTAAAAAACAATACCATGTCAAATGTGAAGGACCCAGAACACCCTAAGAGGGTAGGAGTGAATCAGGGTGTCAAATTTTTCTTCAAAAGTGTTGGATCTTGTTCCCAGATTGGTAGGAAACTGTTAAGCCTGTCTAATGAGAATGAACAGTAAGTAACCAATCACATGCAAAGAGTCAACACAAAAATTTTACTTGGTTTAGAACTAAGGGATAGTCTAAGGATCATAAGACAATAGTTTTTTAGTTGTTCCTAAATCCACTAATCTTTACTAGTTGTGGAGTAAAAAATTTTAGGCACAATCACTATATACTAGGCTCACTATCTTTAAATTATTTTAGGGATAACTCACTGTGTCCCTCAAAACACTTCTGTCAATCCCCCTAGATCAATGACTTAGTAGGAATCCACTAACAATTTATGGACTTGTAGGTCCCTTCATTTACATGAATGTATGAATATTTAACTGTAGTTAGATGTTTTTATAAATTTCAACTTTAACCTATAGATGTATTCCGCTTTTCCATGTACTGTTAGTTCACAAACTCTTCCTCGGTAAACTGTCCCGGTCCCTCCACAAATTGCCTCCTTTTACTACCTTTTTATACTGATTCTGCATACCACTTTCAAAAACCTCCTTTGCTAACCACATCCACATACTGCCTTCGCGAACCATGTACACATACTACTTCTGCTCCTGCAGAATTCATTCTTTGCGAACTACTTATTCCTTTGCGTACTAAACCTTATTCCGCAAATTGTCTCTGCTTCACAGATGATTTCATCTTCTGTATATCATATCTCTTTCTAAAAACTATTCTCGTGAACCAATTCAACCTTTGTGGAATGCTTCTTTCAAATCTATTCCCTTTTATGAGGTTGTGTTCCCGCAAACCACTCTGGACTTTACCAAATTCCTCCCAGATTTCTAATCGAAAAAGTCTTTCTTTAATAAAGGGATTGGTTAACTTTATATAGGAAAATAGATCCAAAAATCCCACAAAACCAAATCTCCCAAATATTTTATGTGGTACACCCACTGCATACCGTGATCCTTCCATGAAATGTTTTCCCTACGTGTTCCGCGTACCACCTCTCTACCTTCACAGCTTCAAAAATCATTGCATTGTTTCTGCAAACGATGACCCATCCCACAAACCATTTTCCTTCTGCGTAGTTTGAACCTTCCTATGAACCATATCAGTTTCACATACCATTTTTCATTCATGGTCCATGTACACAAATTCTATACAGAAATCCAATTATGCATACCTCCCTTAGCGATCCGTGAACTATGTTTTATGGTCTAAGAATTATGATTTATAGAATCATTTGCACAAAACCTTCCTTTTCCAAAAATATAAACTCCCAATTTTGAGACCCAAAAATTTAGAAAACACTGGGAAACTATGCCACCTTAAAAAAATTATTTGACCAATACATCATGAACACTTTTCTTGAAAACTCCTTGATAAACTTAATGTGGATTGACAAAAAACACAAACCATACTTAATTTACAGCAAAGAACACCCTTAGGTACAATAAAAAGAGATAAAGAAAACCTAGATTGACAATCAAACTGGAAAATCTGATAATGATCACTGAAGAAAAAATTGAAAAATGAAGAAGATGAATCAAATCCATCTAAATTTGTTAGAAAAAAAAGATGAAATCGATTAAACATTAAAATAAACACTATCAAACTAAAAAGAAAAGTCTAGTTTGACAACCAATGGGCAACTACTATGTCAAAAATGATAGATTTAGACACCTAAAAAATAAACAATCACCTACCTCTCTTCATCAGAGGTTAAAAAAGATCCAAGTTAAAAAAAACCCATCAGTGCTCGAAACTCCCTCTCCAAGATCAAAACCCCTTTGGTGTTCAAATATAACCTTCATTACTCATCAACATTCAATCTCAACTAGATCCGCACTCAGTGTTTGACCTCCATCTCGCTCTAACTCCATATGAAAATAAAATTAGATCTTGATCCCTCAGTCTATGATCAACCTCCTTTGAAGCCCTTAGGTGGTCGAACCCCTCTCATTTTCTCAAGCCCCATAGACACCTGAAGATAACCCTAACTCCACTCACCTGAAAACAAAGTTCTCCTCTATTCTAATTATCTTCATTTAAAAAAAGTAATTTTAATAATAATCATATAATATCTTAATTTTATATAATTTTCACAATTCATATATAATTAATAATTTTCTTAATTTTCATTTATTAATATACTTATAATTAAAAATTTTATAAGACAAATTTATAATTTTCATAATTTCAAAAATATACTACCTTTAAAAAATTTTCATATTAGATACTTCATATATATATATATATACACTAAATGATTCTCTAATATATATGTTATTTTTAAAATTTAATTTATAATCTTCACAATTTTTTTATTTAATGTCACATTTATAAAAATAATGTTTATAACTTCAAATATTAATTTAAAATCAAATCTTATTTTTTTGAAAGTAATAAATTATTTTATTTAAGAATATATGCATAACTTTATTATTTTTCATAAATATTATCTCTCATAATCATAATTTCATAAATATTAAAAAATTAAAAAATAATATAGATTTTGTATAAAATTATTTGGTAAAATTACTTGTTAACATTAGTTGATAATAATCAAATATAATTTATATACTTATAATTATAAATCTAATGAAACTAATAAATTTTATTAGTGTTAAATTATTATGAATAATAATTTTATCATTTAAAATATATTTAAATTTATCATAATTGGATTATTTTAAATTAATTTATATTCCATGTTTATTTTGTTTACTAAAACTCCTTTTAGTTTGTTTTTAGTTCAATATAATTATTTTTAGCAATTCCAAAATTTTCTAATCAGGATAAATTTCATTATACTAATAGTAAATTTTCTTTACAAAAATAATCATTTATTCAAATGATAAAATGTAAAATCTAATACACATTCCAATTTTACTTATTAATACTTTTA
This sequence comes from Viscum album, assembly GCA_963277665.1. Lineage (NCBI taxonomy): Eukaryota > Viridiplantae > Streptophyta > Magnoliopsida > Santalales > Viscaceae > Viscum > Viscum album. The sequence goes on along the minus strand of OY728148.1, from coordinate 325,764,655 downwards.
TTGTTAATATTGAATTAATGTTTAAATCAAGATACTAATGGAAAAATAAAATAAATAATTCTTTTTTAAAATTTGAGATGTTATAGTGGTACCCCAATGTAGGAGTGGTAGTACCATCCAACATGAGAAACACTGGGGAATCAAACTGGAACACATGGTAGAGGGGTGAGTTAGCTGCTCACTATACAATCTACTTTGAATAGTTTGGTGTAGGACCTTCTACCACCATAGGTATGATTCTGGAATAATCCACCCTTGATTTCATTTTGTTTGATATAGGGGAATCACATTCCTTTTCATCCACTCATTTTTATAATGTCTTGGTCTTGGTAATGGAGAGTTTGGATAGTGTGATGACCATCGAAACATCATTGGGAGTGTTTTCAGAGGATATCAAATGTTGCAAATAATGTTCTCGTAAAATTGGTCACTACCATTTCCTTTGGGATCTATTTATACTAAAATGATAGGCTTCGACTAGATCCTTGGTATATATTGGATAGATGACTACCATACTCAATGAATGTAATTAAAGGAGAGTTACCTCTTTATCACTAGAAGGGGGTAGCTATACCCACTAGGATGAGTGGGATATTTAGGATGGTCATGCAAGAATAATTCATTGAAAATTGGATTATCTCAGGGATCATATATAAATCCTTGTTTTGGAAGTTGGTGTAATGTAGAAAGATTCTTTTCTTCTTATAGTGATTCATTTTTAGGATGTCTTTACTGAAGAGTTCCTCATCTTATTACTCAATCAGGAGATTGAGTTCATGATCAAGTTGGTACTGAGAGATGAGCTAGTTTATATCTCACCTTACAAAATGACACCAGAATAGATTTGAGAGTTTAAGGTTTAGTTAGAAGATATATAATACAATCGAGTCATACAACTTAGTACTTCTCTGTGGGGTTTCTCCTATTCTTTTAATTAAGAATGATGACATGACTTTTCAATTATGTAGGGATTATCAATGGAAAAACCAGATGAAAATCAAGAACCAATATCCTATTCCACATATTGATTATCTATTCAATCATATTAGAGGTTCTAGGGTCTTCTCTAAGATTTAATTGTGATAAGGGTACCATCAGTTGAGGGTGATATTATCAAATATACCTCTACTGCTTTTAGGAGTAGTTATACTTGTATGAGTTTGCAGTGATGTTATTCGGTCTAACAAATGCATTGACAACATTCATGGCCTTGATAAATTGAATTTTCATCCATTCCTGGATCAGTTTGTGGTAGTTTTTGTTGATGAAATATTGGTGTACACATAACTAGCAGAAAAAATGCCCAATATCTTAACATCACCTTGATTACATTGAGAGAGCATTAAATTTAAGCCAAGATATATAAATGAGAATTCTAGATTGATAGGGTGCACTAATTGGGCCATGTTATCTAGAGTCTATGGTGGAAGTGAACCTAGAGAAGGTTGAAACTGCAGAATTTTAGGAGTGAAATGAAAATGTCTTTAATATTCAGATATTTCTGGGTCTAGTAGGCTATTATCGGCACATTTTCTAGGTCTTCCTTCATTTAGAAGCATTGATGCCCAGACTAAGAAAGGGGTAAAGTTTTTTTGGATATATTCTAATGAAAATGACTTCCATGAGATAAAGGAAAGATGAACTTAGTACCAATATTTACCTTACCTAAGCTAGGTAAAGATTATACTATGTACTGTGACAAATACAGATTCATACTCAAGGTATTTTTGATGTAGGAGGACTAAGTGGCTGCTTATGGCTCTAGAAATTTGAGACCGCATGAAAGGTTTTATCTTACTCACGATCCATATATATCTATGGTGGTACACTCTATGTGTTGTTTGTAGAATAATCTTTTGGGTGAGAGGTTTATGGTGTACATAGAACATAAGAGACCCAATTATATCTTTTTTTAGTGGGAAATTATCCTTCAATAGAAGAGTGGGTTTAAGTATCTATAGTATTTTGATTTTGAGTTGGCATGCACTCTAGGAAAGGGAAACATCATTACCGATGCATTGAGATTAAAGATACTGATAGAGGAAGTACAAAAGTATTGCGATGAGTGGAGGGTGATGATACTCTTTACATATATCGTTTAGATGTCCAGGAGTCCCATGTATGAGTAGCTCTAACTTTTAAATCTATTATACTCACTCTTATTGACTGGATCAAGAAGGAGTAAGTATCTAATTTAGAGAACTTAGATCCAAGGAAAAACTTATATGGTGGGAATCTAACATCTGTATGCTCTCTTGGTAGTGAAGATGTTCTTTTGATACATGTCCATATATGGGTTTCTATGAGTTTATGTAAAGAGATGATGAGATAATTTCATGATTCTAAATGGGCAGAACATCCAGGTTTTACAAAGAGGTATCATGATCTCTATATAAAATACTAGTGGCTCAGGATAAAAAAAGATATAGAAATATTTTTGGAAAGTTTTTTCACCTGTCAGCAAGTGAAGGAAGAGTATCAAAGACTTGTTGGGTTGTTGTAGCCTCTACCCGTTTCAAAATGGAAGTGGGGTGATGTCACTATGGATTTAATGAAAGTATTACCTAAGACACCCTACAAGAATAATGTAGTATGGGTGATCATTGATCAACTAAATAAGGAAGCCTAGTTATTTCCTATTAGGGAGATGTTTACCATTGATGGTCTGGGTATTATCTACGTGTGAGAGATAGTTCAACTACATGGTGTTCCAAAGATTATCATATCTGGTCAAGATCCCCATTTCACATATAATTTTTGGAAAGGTCTTTAGATGGATTTGGGATTAATGGTTATTATAAATAATACCTATCATCCTCATAATGATAGAAAATCTAAGTGTATGATTCATATTTTATAGGATATCTTATTATCTTGTGTTATGGAATTCATTGGTTCTTGAGATTAGCATTTAGCACTTGTATAGTTCTCTTATAATAACAACTTCTAGGAATTTATCTTAAGGGAAAATTTTGAGGCCTTATATGTTAGGTTTTTCCATTCGACTCTTTTTAGTCTAGATGGATGTGAGTTAGTGCTCGTTAGGCTTAGTATTATATAATAAAAATTTGAGCAGATCTAGTTTATAAAAAAGAAGTTGGTGATTGGGAAGAGAGGGAAGAAATCCTACAATATCCATCAGAGATAACCTATGGAGTTTGAGGTTTGTCATTATGTTTTCCTTGGGTGTTGAATAGGATGGGGAAACACCATATCAAGAAGAACGGGAACACAATGCCTAGTTTTATTGGGCATTTCGAGATAGTGTAAATGTTTAGTCCAATGCAATACCATTTATCCCATCCATAACACTAAAAATCCATGAACGATGTGTTTCATGTGTCAAAAATTCAAATATATCATCCTGAACCTTATCACATGATATAAATTATTGACATTGAGCTTGATATTGACGAATCCTTTGAGGAGCATCTGATTCATATTATAGACGATAGTGAGAAGAATCTCTGGTGGAGGATGATACCTCTTGTACGAGTGTAATGGAGGAATGAGTGTGTGAAAGAAGAGACCTGGGAGATGAATTTTGATATGAGAAAATAGTTTCAAGAATTTTTCTCTGGTACCCACATAGATTCTTTGGATCACAGCTCAGGGTAAAGTTGTTCTATGGTTCGTAGGTTGTAAGATCCCACATTTTTATAGGTACACCCCTTTAAGTTTTTGTAAAACCCTGAATATTTATTTCCCTAATATAAGAATTTATTTTCTTATTATCCTTCTTATTCTTAAGTTTAGGTATGTTTGGGTAAAGGATTTATGTCTTGGATAATCTTAAGAGGCATAAAATGTTTTTTTGGAAAGCAAAATAAAAAAATAGTGGCACTACATTATAGCCTATATGGTTGCATCACAGTGTTGCCGTTGAGATAGAGCCTCACCATAGAGGTTGTATCTATAGTTTAGTGGTGATGTGGACTTAAATGTTGCACCATAGAACTATGGGTTGTGCCATAATGAATCCAACTAAGTGGGTTTTTACTGTAGGGAATCTCTGTGGAGGGATATATCGAGGATGTTATGCCATATTGGAATATACTATATTGTAGGGGCTTCTCCACTTCTATTATAGATGACTAGCCAGGTATTTGGTATTTATAATTAATTCATCTTAATAGGATATTATGAATTAAATTTGGAAAAATTGTTTTAGTTTTTATGAGGGGTATAGAATGAGACATTTAATGAGGGGTATCTCATGCATTCGACCCTCAGAATATCTCCTATAAGAACACAACCTCCTCACCTTCATTAAATACAAGAGATTGAGTCACTCCAGGGAAGACTCCTTGTTTTAGCCCCCAAATTATATCACAATGGTTTTTTTCATAGAGAATTCCTACACTACAATCCTCCTTCTTATGACTCTTTTGTTAGTGACCATGTTTCAACCGTCTTTCCTACACCATAGAATAATTTCTTAGTACATTTTGTGCCACAGTACCCATAACTACACCATGATAGTCCATTTACATGTACCTTTACTTAAAGGTGAATAAAAATATACCATGGTGGATATTTCCACATATTAGTACCTCTATTCTATGTTGTAGTGGTGGTTTTTAGAGCACCTCCGTGCTGGATCCCCCACCTTGCGCTATGGAGACCCTTGTTTTTCTAGAAGTTTTTTCCTACTCCTTGAACTGGACTTGCAGACCTATTTCTATCAATGATAAAACTTGGGTAATTTCGTTTAAAACCCTTGGATTCACTTCTCATTTCCTTTATCTAGAAAACATAACATGTTTGTTTAAAACTAGTTCTAGGAGTCCTCGACATGTGATTTATTTCTTGTTAGTGTGAAGGGAAGGAAGAAAGAATCAAATGATGCCTTGGATGTTAAGAGTTTTCTCACATCTTCTCAACTTTTGAGGTAGGTGGTCTTGAAAAACGCCTTAAATGTCTATTTCAAATTTATTATTATGTGTAATAAGCGTGATCATGTCGATACTCTCTATGAATGACCAAAGTAATTCAATAATTCACTACTTGATGAGTTACACATGTTTAAACCTCCCATTGGATCATGTTGGGTCCATTAGCATTGAGATTGAGACTTATGAATACCTAATAGAAGTTCCAACCTTTGAGACCTATGATGTTTTATAATTGGTTGATTATTTTCTTAATATTATGAATTGGAACAACTTTTTATTTTTAGTGAAATTACTTGATATGGGATCACACTGACTAAAATTGGATAATTGGCATGCTAATGACCTTGGGGGTTTAAATAGTAAATAGAATGGGATTTGATGTAATTATGATGACAATTGGGCTCCTGACCTTATGAAGTGTAAATTTATAGATAAATGGTAATTGGATGTATTGAACATAATGTCTTGTGATGACATGTGTTTTTATTGGTATGTGGTTGTGCTAAAATTATTATATAAAGGACATTCAGCCAGTTATGCTAAAATTATTATATAAAGGTATTATGACCAGTTATAATCAAATTATTATATAAATAGATTATATCTAGTTATTACTAAATTATTTTATAATGGTATATCACCCGGTTATGTCTAAATGATTATATAAAGGGTTTGTTCCTGATGATACTAAAATGCTTAAATTAAGGGATTTGTCTAGTTATCATGTGATTTATTTTGTGTACCCTCCCATAGGAGGGTTATGGATATGGTTGGAAAGGTTTTGAAACATGCTCAGAGATATTTGTCTTGGTGCCAAAGAAGGTTGGGTCTGGCCTCAGGTGTCAACCTAGAGCTCGAGAGTCGGTGGATTTATTTTTGTGAAGTATTAATTTATTAAATTAATATCTTGTTTATCACTTTATTTCATTCACAATATATATAATGAGATTGGATTTGTTTATACATTTTTGGTAGTGGCCTACTAAGATTTACTCCCACTGTAACGACCCGAAATTTTGAATAAATCTTGTTTCCTAATTTTATGTGTTATTTTATTTTATTTTTACACTCAACAAAAATATTTCATTTGATAACATGAGTATAATTAAAATGATACCGTTAGTTTTTGACTGTTATATGACCATTGGTCAATATGACCGATGGAAACTAAACGTTTTGATTATTGTCTCTAAATACAAGTAATCTTGGTTAATTAATATAGAAAGAAGATTCGATGGCCTCACCCAGTAGTCTTGGACCGATCGAAGCCCATCTAATAGAACTTGGGAAGGAGGTAGCACCACTGGGCTTTGCTCCGGACCAAACCCAAGCTGAACTTCATCGTGTAAAGCTAGAACAGGATCGCCTTCGCGAGAAGTTAAAACTGATAGAAATTACTACTCGTGCGATGTTGGTCGAGCCTCCCTCAGATTCTCTCACCCTAGCACACCTTACACTTAGGTCCTATGCTGGTGTGATAAGGGGCTATGTAAGGAGACCGTAACTACCTTGTGTAATCCTTTGTTTTAAATAAAATTGGGATTTCTTCTTATGATGAAGTTTATGAATTTTCAAATGACCGGATAAATATAGTATGCATATTTTTGATTAATTTTAGAAAATGGATATTTTAAAAATGGTTGTGTAAACCTTAAATAATTAAAAATGTGTAATGATTTTCGGAAAAATGGTCTTCTACAATTATGTTCAGTATGAAATTTAGAGTCTAATAAGATCAACTTAATTTTTGATGAATAGTAAATTATGAATAGTGATTTTATGATTAGGATTAGTAACGTGTCCAAATGGATTAGTAATCTCACTTAAAGAAAGTATTAATATAATCTAGGCACCTTGATTAAGTAATGTGATTCAATAAAATGGTTAAATAACGGTTTCATAAATTATTATTCAAGTATTAGTTTTTTTTCGGGTGAATAGTGTTTTTTTTAATTAAAAATATTTAGAAAATTAATTTTATAAAACGGATTTCATTTTTGAACTCAGAGCACCGATATTATGCTATGGTAATTTTTTGGGTTTTTTTGAAAAAAATGAATTTTCGGTGAATAGTGTTTTTATTTAAAAATTAAATTAAAAATATTTAGAAAAATATTTTTATAAAATGGAGTTCATATTTGTAATCAGAGCGTTGATATTTGGTTAAGGTGAAATTTTGGGATTATTCTGAGAAAGTTGAATTTTTGATGAATAGTGGAAATACAATTTTTAAGTTACGGGTGTCTAATGACATCATTAAATGATGTGTTAAGTATGTAATCAATATGGTCGACTTATGAATAGTAAGATAAGGTATGAGGTGTCCCAAGTGGCCAATACCATGGGCAAATACCATGGGCAAGCCCATGGTTTTTCCAAAACCACTAATGAGGTGTCCCTTGGCCATTAATGCCTTGTCCCCTCACTTTCCCTATAAATACCAAGCCATCCTCTCATCCATTCGACTCCCCACTCTTCCCCAACGAAGTTCTGGTCTCATTACCTCCCAAGGAGTCCTCTCAAGGTGCCCCCAAGCCCTCAAGGTCCCAACCTTTGAGGTTTAAGAGTTACATTTTAAGGTAAGGGATCCGACCCCTCGCTTTCTTTTCAAGTGATCTCTTTTATGTCAATTCTTTTATGCTTTATGTTTTTATGTTGGAGGATGTTCTTTTATACTCCTCTTACTGACCTTTTCATGTTCATATAATGAGAGATCCCCTCTTACTCTCATTATTTTGTTTTATGAAGTTTTAAGTGGCGCCGTTAGGCTGCCGAAATTTTTGTAACAGATTCTTTCTCCCCTCTCATTTTTCAAGATCTATTTTCATATAAAGTATTTCATGTTCCTTTTTATTATGTTGGGGTATGATATCTAAATTTATCATACTTATATTTTATGATCATATGATGAGAGACCCCATTCGATCTCTTTAATTCAGTATTTTGAAGTTTTAAGTGGCGCCGTTAGGCTGCCGAATTTTTAAGTGGTTCTTCACCCTTCTCGTTTTGAAGTTCTACTTCCATGTCAATTCTTTCAAGTTACTTTTTTATTATGTTGGGGTATGATCTCTAAATTTATCATACTGATCTTTTATGATCATATGATGAGAGACCCCATTTGATCTCATCAATTCAGTATTTTGAAGTTTTAAGTGGCGCCGTTAGGCTGCCGAATTTTTAAGTGGTTCTTCACCCTTCTCGTTTTGAAGTTATACTTTCATGTCAATTCTTTCAAATTCATTTTTGTTATGTTGGGGTATGATATCTATATCTATAATACTGGAGTCTTATTTTCATATTATGAGAGACCCCATTTTATCTCTTCAATTCAGTATTTTGAAGTTTTAAGTGGCGCCATTAGGCTGCCGATTTTTTTAGGGGATTCTTTCACCCTTCTCATTCTTTTCAAAGTTCTACTTTCATGTCAAGTATTTCAATTTCCTTTTTAATTATGTTGGGGAATTATCTCTATATCTATCATACTTAACTCTTATGTTCACATGATTAGAGACCCTATTTTATCTTTTCAAATCATTTTTGTTGAAGTTTATGTAACGCCGTTAGGCTGCTGAACTTTCATAAGAGAAATCTAATTTTTGTCTTCCTTCCATGTTTTTAATTTCAAATGGTATGTCCTTGAAATTTCATTACCATGATCATGTATCCTTCTTATTCTGTCCATCTACTGTTTTATGGGTCATTTATGAATGTTTCACCCATTTTCCCTCTCTTTTTAATGTCTTCTAAAACCTCGTAACATAGCTGTTATGCTGCAGAATTTCCGTCTCAAAATGTCTCTCTCTTTTTCTAAAGTTCTTTTATATTATTAAGTGAATACTCAAAGCTCTTTCTTCTAAAGGGGTATTCACATATATACCAAAATGTTCTATTTTAAATTCTGGGATTTACATACATGAGACCCACCTTCCTTTTCTGTGGGTTTTAAAGTGACGTAAAGATCATGTCTTTAAAGTAGTTTTTAAAACATTGTGATTATGAAATGAAACCCATTTATTTTATGCTATATGGGTTATTTATGAAATTTTTGATGATGATTTGTGGATCACATGATAATAAAGGCAAAATTAAGGTTGTTCCCTGATAGCGCTCCAATGCATTGGGTAATGATGTAACCACAAGAGATTACAACTTTCACGATACCTTGGTGAATAACCTTGGTAATTTTCAAATGACACCTTGGGGATGGACCTTGGTGATATGTTCATGATTTTCTATGTTAAATGATGTAGCCACATCTTCAAGTTATGAAAAATATTTTTTTTATTATGATATGCCTCATGGTTTCATTTTCATGCCATAAAGTTCTTTTCATGACCTTATTGAAGTATCTCAAGTTCACATGTAAAATGTTTCTCTTGTTTCCCTTACTGGGCCTTCTGCTCACCCTTTCTTTTGATGTATGTCTCCAGGTTATGAGATGCAGTAATGAACCTAGGATGAACATGAGGAGAATCCTTTCAAGTGTTTAAGAAGAATGTTTTATGTTTTCATGTTTTAAGTTCCTGGTTTCCAAGACACTAAACCTTAAAGATCCTCAGTTTTGTGTAATGTAATGAAAGTTTATGTTATAAAAAGATGGGATGCTATAGTTGGTATCAAAGGATGGTTTAGTTATTTGTGGAAATTAGGATATGAAAACTCTAGGAAGAACCCTATAGAAAAGTTTAAATATAGGAAATCTTCCTAGTATTTTGGTGAGTATTGAGTAAGGGGTTTCCAAGAAAATACATCCCTGTCTGGATACGAGCAGGTAGAGGTGGCTCTGGTACAGATGTACATAGGGGTAAAACCCGAAAACACCGCTTTGAGCTAGACTCGAACGAGAACTGGTACACGACAACGGGCCTTGCTGTACTCTTGGTTACGACACTCCCGGGGGATATGCTTTGGTAAATTCATAAGCTTAGTATGAACCATTGTTAAAGGATCAAAGATAAAATAAAATAAAGGTTCACATAAGAATATATGATCATGGATAACCTAGATGGGAACCTAGGGGATCACAAGTTAGGGTATACTTTTCTTCTAAAAGTTATACCTATATGCTTTTAGTTTCTTTTCATGATTATTGGCTAAGTATCTAAGCCCCTAATTATAGATTCTTTTCTTAGTTAATGGCGGGAAATGGAAGAACATGTCCCAACGACCAATGTGATAGGAAATGCTACGATTGCCATATTAATACGACAGAGATGATTAGGGGATTAAAAGATGATTATTATTTTGGAAGACGTTCACTATTTTGAGGACCCTATATGATCAAGGTAAATAGATTACTATGGTATTTTCATTGAGGAGTAAGGTTGACTTATATTTTGAAGAATCAATTAATTTAAGGTGGACTTATAGTAATTTAGGTTACTTATGGAAATGATTAACTTATCGTGGGTAAAATATGTTTAGGTTATCTAATTTTGTTATAAGATGTTAGGTGTGGTTGATGTTGTTTGGATATGAACAATGAAGTTTATTTTGGAAGACTATGTTATCAAATCCCTCTTGTATTTGGGTTTCAATCTTAGTTTGGTTTATTTGGAGGAATTTTAAGGACTGTTATTTATGGGATGGTCTATGATGAACTTTGGGTAGTACCATGGAACTTTGAAGATTTAAAAATAGTTTCCCTTCCTATGGGATTATTTCTTTTTGAAGAGTTGTTTTACCTTACCCTTTCTTTTTTTGGGATAATGTTTAAAGATAGAAGAAATAGATAGTTAATCTTTTGTGGATTATGTGATTATCTAGAAGATGATTCTTGTGTTTTGATGAGACCAAGTAGTTTTGAATTCTCATCTTTTGGAGAAAAGATTAGTTTTGGTAGAAACTTATTAAAGGATGAAACTCTACATGAAGGTAGGTATATTTTCTTATTTTTTTGTTCTATGTAGTAAATGAATTCCTCAAAATTATGAAAAGGAACGTAAAACAAAAACGTTGTTGGTTTACGTTTCCTACTAGGTAATCAATGACCGTTTACACACATCATAAGTTTGGGATTTTCTTATGGTTAAATTTCTCCTAATAACGTTCTCTATCACTCTCCCTCAGAACTTGACCCTTTGTTTTTCCTCTATGTCCATGTTTTCCTACATGGAATCCTAGTGTGGGCTAACTCGGGTGACCTTTGTACTTACCTTTCTTTCTTTTAAAGTAATAGTTTTACTGACTCCTTTTCCGATGTGGGACTTTCGATTAAATTTCAAAACCTAATTTTAAAAAAATTGCGAGGACGCAATTTCTTAAGGGGGGAAGATTATAACGACCCGAAATTTTGAATAAATCTTGTTTCCTAATTTTATGTGTTATTTTATTTTATTTTTATACTCAAAAAAAATATTTCATTTGATAACATGAGTATAATTAAAATGATACCGTTGGTTTTTGACTGTTATATGACCATTGGTCAATATGACCGATGGAAACTAAACGTTTTGATTATTGTCTCTAAATACAAGTAATCTTGGTTAATTAATATAGAAAGAAGATTCAATGGCCTCACCCAGTAGTCTTGGACCGATCGAAGCCCATCTAACAGAACTTGGGAAGGAGGTAGCACCACTAGGCTTTTCTCTGGACCAAACCCAAGCTGAACTTCATCGTGTAAAGCTAGAACGGGATCACCTTCACGAGAAGTTCAAACTGATAGAAATTACTACTCGTGCGATGTTGGCCGAGCCTCCCTTGGATTCTCTCACCTTAGCACACCTTACACTTAGGTCCTATGCTGGTGTGATAAGGGGCTATGTAAGGAGACCGTAACTACCTTGTGTAATCCTTTGTTTTAAATAAAATTGGGATTTCTTATTATGATGAAGTTTATGAATTTTCAAATGACCGGATAAATATAGTATGCATATTTTTGATGAATTTTAGAAAATGGATATTTTAAAAATGGTCGTGTAAACCTTAAATAATTAAAAATGTGTAATTATTTTCGAAAAATTGTCTTCTACAATTATGTTCAGTACAAAATTTAGATTCTAATAAGATCAACTTAATTTTTGATGAATAGTAAATTATGAATAGTGATTTTATGATTAGGATTAGTAATGTATCCAAATGGATTAGTAATCTCACTTAAAGAAAGTATTAATATAATCTAGGCACCTTGATTAAGTAATGTGATTCAATAAAATGGTTAAATAACGGTTTCATAAATTATTATTCAAGTATTAGTTTTTTTCAGGTGAATAGTGTTTTTTTTAATTAAAAAATTTTAGAAAATTATTTTTATAAAACGGATTTCATTTTTGAACTCAGAGCACCGATATTATGCTATGGTAATTTTTGGGGTTTTTTCTGAAAAAAATGAATTTTCGGTGAACAGTGTTTTTATTTAAAAATTAAATTAAAAATATTTAGAAAATTATTTTTATAAAATGGAGTTCATATTTGTAATCAGAGCGTTGATATTTGGTTAAGGTGAAATTTTGGGATTATTCTGAGAAAGTTGAATTTTTGATGAATAGTGGAAATACAGTTTTTAAGTTAGGGGTGTCTAATGACATCATTAAATGATGTATTAAGTATGTAATAAATATGGTAGACTTATGAATAGTAAGATAAGGTATGAGGTGTCCCAAGTGGCCAATACCATGGGAAAATACCATGGGCAAGCCCATGGTTTTTCCAAAACCACTAATGAGGTGTCCCTTGGCCATTAATGCCTTGTCCCCTCACTTTCCCTATAAATACCAAGCCATCCTCTCATCCATTCGACTCCCCACTCTTCCCCAACAAAGTTCTAGTCTCCTTACCTCCCAAGGAGTCCTCTCAAGGTGCCCCCAAGTCCTCAAGGTCCCAACCTTTGAGGTTTAAGAGTTACATTTTAAGGTAAGGGATCCGACCCCTCTCTTTCTTTTCAAGTGATCTCTTTTATGTCAATTCTTTTATGCTCCATGTTCTTATGTTGGAGGATGTTATTTTATACTCCTATTACTTCCCTTTTAATGTTTATATAATGAGAGATCCCCTCTTACTCTCATTATTTCGTTTTATGAAGTTTTAAGTGGCGCCGTTAGGCTGCCGAAATTTTTGTAACAGATTCTTTCTCCCCTCATTTTTCAAGATCTATTTTCATATAAAGTATTTCATGTTCCTTTTTATTATGTTGGGGTATGATCTCTAAATTTATCATAATGATATTTTATGATCATATGATGAGAGACCCCATTTGATCTCTTCAATTCAGTATTTTGAAGTTTTAAGTGGCGCCGTTAGGCTGCCGAATTTTTAAGTGGTTCTTCACCCTTCTCGTTTTGAAGTTCTACTTCCATGTCAATTCATTCAAGTTAATTTTTTATTATGTTGGGGTATGATCTCTAAATTTATCATACTGATCTTTTATGATCATATGATGAGAGACCCCATTTGATCTCTTCAATTCAGTATTTTGAAGTTTTAAGTGGCGCCGTTAGGCTGCCGAATTTTTAAGTGGTTCTTCACCCTTCTCGTTTTGAAGTTCTACTTTCATGTCAATTCTTTAAAATTCCTTTTTGTTATGTTGGGGTATGATCTCTATATCTATCATACTGGAGTATTATGTTCATATTATGAGAGACCCCATTTGATCTCTTCAATTCAGTATTTTGATGTTTTAAGTGGCGCCGTTAGGCTGCCGATTTTTTTAGGGGATTCTTTCACCCTTCTCATTCTTTTCAAAGTTCTACTTTCATGTCAAGTCTTTAAAGTTCCTTTTTAATTATGTTGGGGAATTATCTCTATATCTATCATACTGAACTCTTATGTTCACATGATGAGAGACCCTATTTGATCTTTTCAAATCATTTTTTTGAAGTTTATGTAACGCCGTTAGGCTGCCGAACTTTCATAAGAGAAATCTAATTTTTGTCTTCCTTCCATGTTTTTCATTTCAAATGGTATGTCCTTGAAATTTCATTACCATGATCATGTATCCTTCTTATTCTGTCCATCTACTGTTTTATGGGTCATTTATGAATGTTTGACCCATTTTCCCTCTCTTTTTAATGTCTTCTAAAACCTCGTAACATAGCTGTTATGCTGCAGAATTTCCGTCTCTAAATGTCTCTCTCTTTTTCTAAAGTTATTTTATATTATTAAGTGAATACTCAAAGCTCTTTCTTCTAAAGGGGTATTCACATATATACCAAAATGTTCTATTTTAAATTCTGGGATTTACATACATGAGACCCACCTTCCTTTTCTGTGGGTTTTAAAGTGACGTAAAGATCATGTCTTTAAAGCAGTTTTTAAAACATTGTGATTATGAAATGAAACCCATTTATTTTATTCTATATGGGTTATTTATGAAATTTTTGATGATGATTTGTGGCTCACATGATAATAAAGGCAAAATTAATGGTGCGCCCTGATAGCGCTCCAATGCATTGGGTAATGATGTAACCACTAGAGATTACAATTTTCACAATACCTTGGTGAATAACCTTGGTAATTTTCAAATGACACCTTGGGGATGGACCTTGGTGATATGTTCATGATTGTCTATGTTAAATGATGTAGCCACATCTTCAAGTTATGAAAAATGTTATTTTTATTATGATATGCCTCATGGTTTCATTTTCATGCCATAAAGTTATTTTCATGACCTTATTGAAGTATCTCAAGTTCACATGTAAAATGTTTCTCTTGTTTCCCTTACTGGGCCTTCTGCTCACCCTTTCTTTTGATGTATGTCTCCAGGTTATGAGATGCAGTAATGAACCTAGGATGAACATGAGGATAAGCCTTTCAAGTGTTTAAGAAGAATGTTTTATGTTTTCATTTTTTAAGTTCCTGGTTTCCAAGACACTAAACCTTAAAGATCCTCAGTTTTGTGTAATGTAATGAAAGTTTATGTTATAAAAAGACGGGATGCTATACCCACCCTGTTCATGCTTTCATTTTGTACATTAATAGACTTCATGGATTTAGGTATTAATAAGGGAAAGGAACTTTTTTTTTATTACATGATGGATGGGTTGAAGTTTGGAGACGGGACTAACATGGGGTTTGAGACTGGGGCTTGGTGTTACGACCTATCCCTCAGGGCCCATGTCGTGACATACTCCAAGCCCGCCTCTTGAAGACCAGGGGTTGGCGACTAGCGCCGAAGGCATGAACCTGCAAGTGTGAGGAATTAGCCTGAGTACTTGTACAAACACACATACTACCACGTACCAATGTTAGAAAAGTAAACAATCATGCTACTAAACAACAACTGAGTACAAGTATAACTGAAAGTCAAATGGTCCAGAATACAAACCCAATGAAAGACTAATTGGAAAATAGAAAAGTACAAAAAGAAACTCTGGATCACCATATTCTGAAAAACCCACCTGATGGGTTAGTACAGAGTAGCTAATAGAAGCCATAGAAGTATTTCTCATCTGCCTGGTCTCACTAGGCACCATCGAGTCTTGGACCATTGAGTCCTCCATTAAGGCAGTGATTGTCTGCAGTAGACACGACACGTGCGGGTGAAGCCCGTGCAGGGGTGAGTAACAAAATACTCAGTAGGGACCCCAAAAAAACAAAGGAAAGACCCAAAAGCAATCCAAAACCAAACCACAAATCATGATCACCGATCATGATCCCTAAACAAGACATCTCACACCAACTATATTCTATAGTAGGAAATTAAGACCATTAGTCACATCATCGAACACCATGGGCTGCTAGAGAAATCCTCCTCAATGATCATAGTGGGTCTACCGAGTCACACAGAATCCACTTTCCACTAACCTTAGGACTGTTATGGTACTAATCCCTGATGAGTACCATGAGTATACTGGGTCACACAGAAGCTTCCCCCCACCTTGGGCATGCCCAGTCACACAGAAGTCGCTTCCCACCTATGGCCATACTGAGGTACTCCTCATGTCAAGTAATGTGGTTCTGTAGGGTCACATAGAAGCCTCTCCCCACCATGGGCCTACTGGGTCACACAAAGGATGCTTCCCATTAGGTCATAGTATCTGATACACACAGGGTCACTCGTCGGCAGTCTTTAGGTCCCAGCCAACCAAAGGGTTTCCGCACGCAGCACGCTTGATCTCGGTAGAGACGGTCCTCAAGCCATTCATAGAATTTCAACTTCCATTAAATCCACCATAGATTATATAAAAATATCCTCCTCCTCTCGAGGGTTCCAACACTATAAATGTCTTGTCAATCAGATGCTCGATTTTCAAGATATTGATATTTTTTTAAAAAGGGGCTGGTTGGGTCTTGGTCCGGTCTGACCCGGTCGGACTGAACCGACCCGAACTGGTTCAGGGTTCACCGAATTGACCCGGTTCTACCGACCCGACCTCAACTTGGCCTGATGGTGATAGGATGGACCTGCACCCTACCCGGTATGCCTTGACGAGACATGGATGGAAGCCAGATCCAGCACCCCTGCCCCACGGGTCGTCCGTGGGGCCAGCTCCCCATGCCGACCGCAGCTCGCCATATGTGACATAGGACTGTGCCGCTTCTGCCACCACCAGTCTCCAGCATGGAGTTTTGCGGCTTCTCCTACTGCTCTGTTGCATGATTCGGCTACAACGGTCTTCTCTGGTGCACTGGTGGGGCATTCCGCGTACCCCTGGGGCCTCACCAGTGGTCCGTTCTTCACACCGCTTATGCCTACGACCTCTAGGGGATGCCTTATTTCATGGGACTGCCTCGAATAATCCTTCCATCCCACTTGGAAATTTAGTCATGAAGAATGAAAAAGTGGAGGGCCTTGGGCCTTCTTCATGTCGGCCCGTGCCCTCCACGTTATAATTTTAAAACAGGGGGAGGTTCAGGGATTAAAATTCTATCAATCATAATATTAATCCCGAATAGAAAACCCAAGAATGAAACCTTCCCACAAGAATGAATGATTCATGGATCAACCTATTCCTAGGTTGATATGTGTTCATCATTTTAAAATGAGAATGGGGAAAACATAACCAAGATAAACCCCTACCTCAATTGATGTTCATCATTGGAGCGCTACACCCTCGAGGATTTAAGAAGTCGAAGGCATTTGTTGCTTCCCGACTCTATTATCCGAGGTGCGTTGAAATTTTTTACATTCCTCCAGCATTTTTCATTATTCATTGGAGAGAAAACTCTCTGGTGGTTCATCAAAGAATTTTCCACCGTTTAATTCTTGTTTCCCCAACGCGTTAGATTATTAAAAGAAAACACATCGCAGCTTTTCTGTTACGTTGCAACATCACGTCATTACGTTGTTTCATTTATAAAAAAACATAGGTTTTACGATTAATCTAAAGTATTTTTACGCTACACATTAACGAGAAATTAATGATCCTATCTTAATGCACCTCGTCATCACCTCGTCGGCATACCACAACACCTTCTTCCACTGCTCAACGGTGAAAAAGAAAATAAAACAACTTTTTTTAAGTTATTTTATTATTTTCTGAAAATTTCTGACAATTAAATTTTATGTTTGACCCTTACCGATCGAATTTGAGTCCTTTATAGGTGAATCCTTGTATTTTGAGTTCAACAATGCCATCAGATATTTGATCCGAGCATTGGTTCAAAAGTTAGAAAAACTCACTCACACATTTACTTAAGTGAACTAAAAAAGTTCAAAATTCAGTTCCAGGCTCACTGTGCCTTAGAATCACCTTCCATCAAAGAATTTGGTCTCAAAAATAATTACATATAATTTTAAAAAAAATACATGGAAATTTTGGGATATTACATTCTCCACACCATAGGGCTTTACATTATCGAAATCCAAAATAAAGGCTAATCAAACAAATGGGAGTACTGAGAATGAATTTGAGCCTCCTCCTCCCATGTTCGCTCCTAAAGATTCCCATGATGCTATCGAACATGCACCATAGGAATTGACCATCCATGAAGGACCTGCTCCTGTCGATCCTCTATCTCCCCTGGGAACTCCGCAAACATTGCCAAATCATTAATGTCTAGCTCACCCCAGTCGATGACGAGTGATGGATCATTCATGTACCTCCTCAGCTACAACACGTAGAAAACATCGTGCACTTGGTGCATCTGTGGGGGAATATCTAGGTGGTACACAACCTCACCAACTCTGCTGAGGATATGAAAATCTCTGATGAACCTCAGAGATAACTTGTCACCCTGATCAAATCTCTATAATCCTCGTTGGGGGTGATACCTGAAGGAAAACATGGTCTTCCTCCTCAAACTCCAAGGGTCTCTGCCTCCTGTCAGCATATGATTTCTGCTTACTCTGTGCAATCCTCATTCACTCTTAGATGATCCGTACCTTCTCTATGGTGGCCCATACCAACTCCGGACCCATGAGTGTTGAATCCCCTAGGTCTGTCCAGTATAGAGGTGATATGCATGGTCGCCCATACAATTCCTCAAATGGTTCCATGAAAATGGTGGAGTGATAAATTTTGTTGTATGAAATCTCAACCAGTGGTAGGTGGTCCTCCCAAATGTGACCAAAATCAAGGACACAAGCACAAAGCATGTCCTCTAAGTTCTATATGGTCTGCTCGGTCTGACCATCTATCCGAGGGTGAAAAGTTGTGCTCAAGCGCAGTTGAGTCCTAAATGCCTCCTGCAATCCCTTCCAAAACTGGGATGTAAAGCATGCATCATGGCCTAAGACGACTGTTAATGGAACCCTATGAAGCCACACTATCTCTTGGATGTAGAGGCATCCCAATCCCTACTATCGGATGGGTAGGAAGTGAGCCGACTTGGTGAGTTGGTCAATGATCACCCAGATAGAATCACGGCCTCTGGACGTGTGGGGTAACCCCATCACGAATTCCATTGAGATACCATCCCATTTTCACTTTGGTACCTCAATTGGTTGTGCCAAGCCTATTATAACCTGGTGCTTAGCCTTCACTTGCTGAAAAGTGAGGCATCATGAAACGAACTCTGCCACTGCTTTCATCATCCCTAGCCATCAGTAATGACGTTAGATGTCTTGTTACATCTTTTCCACACCAGGATGTACCACAAAAGGGGATGTATAGAAATACCTCAACAATTCCCCCTAAAACCTCATTGGTACTATGGTGCAACCTCTGAAAAGGATGAAGTGCTCCCCACCTATCAAAAATAAATCAATAGTTTGTCTTGAGAATAACTGAGCACGTCAGGCCTCAAAGTCAACATCCACAAGTTGTGCCTCCTTAACTCACTGTCAAAGTGAAAGAGTGATATTCATTGATTGAAAATAAGTTTCTCTATCACCATCCATGAAAGATATCTACATCATGGCTAGATGCTCTGTCGCCTCACTCAGCAGCTACAAACCAGACCTCTTTCTGAGTGTGTCTGCCACCACGTTCCCCTCCCTAGGAGTATAGACTATCTCAAATTCATTGTACCGGAGAAACTCCATATATCTCCATTTTCTCAAGTTTAAGTCCTTATATGAGAGATATACCTAAGACTCTTGTGATTGGAGTAGATGGTAAACCATTCACCCATCAAGTAGTGTCGCCACATCTTCAAGGAAAAGATCACTGATGCTAACTTCAGGTCATGGGTCGCGTAGTTATGCTCATGATGCCTCAAATATCATGACCTGTAGGAGATCACTATTCACTCTTACTTCAGGATGCAACCCAGTACAATCCTCAATGTGTCGCATAAGACTACATACCAAACACCATCTTCTAGTAGTCTCAAGATAGGGGTACTTTTCATTATCCACCTCAGGTCCGGGAAACTCTACCGACACGTATCCATCCACACAAAGGGTTTTCCTATTCATGTTAAGGATTCTAAAGATTATTCTACTCGAGAAAAGTCGAGAATGAACCTCTGGTAATATTCGGACAACCCTAAGAAACTATGCACCTTAGTCATGCTCCTAGGTGGCTCCCAAGTAAGAACTTCCTCTATCTTTGCCGAATCCACTGCAACTCCAGCCTCCGAGATGACATGTCTCAGAAATTGGATCTCCCAAATCCAAAACTAAAAATTCGATAGATTAAGATAAATATGGTGGTCTCAGAGTGTATCTAGGTCTATCCGTAGGTGTGTAGCGTGCTCCTCATCTGATACTGAGTACTCCAAGATGTCTTCAATGAAGACCATCATGAAATGATCGAGGCAAGGATTGAAGATCCTATTCATGAGTCCCAAGAACACTACTGGGGAATTGGTCATGCCGAAGGGCATAACCAAGAACTTATAGTGGCCATACCGACATCTAAAGGTCGTCTTTGGTACGTCCTCATCCCATAACCAAAGATAATGATATCCTGATCTAAGGTATATCTTCAAGAACCACCTCTCTCTCTTAAACTAGTTGAAGAGGTCATCAATCCTCAACAGTGGATACTTTTTCTTCACGGTCAGTTAGTTCAGGAACCGAAAGTCCATGAATAGCCTTAAGATCCCATCTTCCTTCTTGGAAAACAATTCTAGGGCTACCCATAGTGAAATTTTGGGTTTCACGACGCCCTTATACTACAAGTCCTCCAACTATACCCTCAATTAACTAAGCTCCATGGGAGACATTCAATATACTTGTGTGGATATCAGTACCATCCCCAGGTATATAGCGATGCATAAGTCTACCTCCCTATGAGGAGGTAGTCCCAGACATCCTCATAAAGTCCATCCTAGGATGCAAAGGTTTCGTTCTCACCAATGAAGGAAAACCTGGTCCCATCCTCACAGACACACCAATCTTTGTGCCTAAAATAGTAGATCTAAGCATGCTCTGTGTATAAACAGTCCATACCCAAGATGATGTCATAAGGCCTTGACGCTTCTACTAGGATATCCCAGTTAAAGATCTCGCCTCCTAGAATAATCTCACACTACTAGCAACAATGTGTAATATCGAATCCTCTCCTATAAGAGTCTATAATAATAAGGATCGAGCCAAAATCTCCACCAGAATATTAAAGCCTCAAATGAGGTCTGTGGAAAGGAAGGAGTTACTTGAACTTGTGTCTATAAGAACTACAGCTAAGGAGGAAAATACACAGAACACACCTCTAATCATCTTTGGAGTGCCATGATTGTAGGCATACTTCATCTGAAGCTGGCCTCGCCCCTGTCTGTCAGCTCCCTAAGCTCGTGGTGGACCACCTGGGGGTGGTGGTGGTAGCACCTCGAACCGTCATCCACCACCTGCCACTCGGCCTTCTCCCCTACCAAGTCCACCACCCTACAGACCTCCTTGCTCGAACCTCTACCTCTTCCTTGGCGATCCCTAGATTTTCTACTGATAATATTTGTGGTGGGTTGGGTAGTCATGAGACATGTGTCCTTTCCCACCGCACATGAAGCAAAATCTAGTTTCCAACTAACTCTCTATGCTCTGGGATCCTCATACTGCTGAACCAGAGACCTGGGGTTGCCCCCTGAAAGACTTGGCCCGCTTGGGACCCCATGTCTGTTGTTTGTTGATCACCACTAAAGACTCTACCACATGGTGTCTTCTCGTGGCTCTAGATGTTTTAGACTACTCCTCCAAGAATATCTCTATAAGAAGGGCTCACTCCAGCACTCCAGCCTAAGTGGGGATGCTAAGAGACACCATGGATTCCCTGATCTACTATCTGAGTCCCTGCTCAAAGGTCTGGGCCCTAAAGAAAGTGTCTCATATCATGTCTTTGGAGTAGCGAGAGAGGTATGTAAACCTAATAGAGTACTCATACACTGATAGGATACCCTGTTGTAGGTGAAGTATCTCTTGTATGCGCTCCAAGAACAAGGTCATGGGGAATAACTCATCCTAGAAGATCTGATCGAAGTCTGTCCAGGTGAGGGTCGCCCTATAATGCGTCTGGATGGTCAAGCTACACCATATACCTACCGATCCCTGTATAAGGATTGTGACCAAGATTATGATCTGGTTGGGAGGTGTTCTAACTAAGAAGAAGACCCATGTCACTGCCTCCAGCCAGTCCTCAATGACATGAGGATCTGTCTCTCCCCTGAACCTGGGAGGTCTCTATCTCTGAAACTCGTGTAAGGCACTAAGTATATGTATATACTCTACAAGTAACTTTGGTATTAAATTCTGATCAATGGGTGGTGGCCACACTGATGGACCACTCATAGGGGCCATCTCTAGGACTGCCACCTGAACTGATGCCTCATCACTAGGCGAGATGTCCAAACGATCATGTATCAGAAGCCTAGTAGGATATCTTCATGAAGGAATCCTAAAATAGATCAAGATGTACCATATCCAAAAGGTTATACCTATATCTTATTCAAAAATTTCATAAAGACACAGTTATTCAATCAGTGTTTTCATGCATAGAGCCAAAAATTAGAATTCAAGGTCCTGGTGTATGGATACGTCGGCCACCACACCAACACTGGATTCCCCAAATCTAAAAGTCAACTCAAAACATTCAACACTATTTACCCAAAAACAAAACAACAGACTCTCGGTCTTTGATTTAGAACTGAAAACCTCTGATATCACTTTGTCACAACCCGTCCCTTGAGGCCCGTGCCATGACATACCCCAAGCCTGCCTCTCGAAGGCTAGAGGTTGGTGACTAGCATCGAAGGCGTAAACCTGCAAGTGGGAGGAATTATCCTGAGTACCTATACGCATGCACACAAAACCACGTCCCAACACTAGAAAAGTAAACTAGCATGCCACTAAACAACCACTAAGTACAAGTACAAATAAAATTCAAATGGGCCATAATACAAACCCAACAAAGGAATAACTGGAAAATAGAAAAGTAAAAAAATAAACTATGGATCACGATCCATTGAAAACCCCACCTAATGGGTCAGTACAGTGTAGCTGCTGGAAGCTGTATAAGTACGTCCCTCCTGCTTGGTCTCACTGGGCACCACCGGGTCCTAGGCCACCAAGTCCTTTGTCAAGGAAGTGGTATTCTTCACCAGACAAAACACATGAGGGCGAAGCCCATGCAGGGGTGAGTAACAAAATACTCAGTAGGGACCCCAACAAAACAAAGGAAAGACCACAATTAAATCCACAACCAAAACACAAATAATTATCACCAAGCATGATCACGAAGGAAGATAGCTCGCACTAGGTATATTCTAGAGTAGGAAAATAATACCAATAGTAACGTCGTCGAAGACCATGGGATGCTGGATAACTCCTCCTAAATGAGTACAATGGGCCTACTGAGTCAAATAGAAGAGACTTACCACTAAAATTAGGACTATTTTGGTACTCATCCCTAATGAGTATCGTGGGTATGCCGGGTCACATAGAAGCTGCTCCTCACTGTGGGCAAGCCAAGTCGCACAAAAGTCACTTCCCACCTATGGCCATACTAAGGTACTCCTCCTATTGAGTACTGTGGGTCTGCTGGGTCACATAGAATCCTCTCCCCACCATGGTCCTGCTAGGTCACACAGAAGTCGCTTCCCACTGGGCCATAGTATCTGATCCATGTAGGGTCCCTCGTCATTAGTTTTTAGGTTTCAACAAACTGTAGAGTTTCCACACGTAGTATTATTGATCTCAGTATATCCTCTCCTAAAGAATTTATTAGAATTTCAACTTTAATGAAATCCACCATAGATTATATCAAAAGATATGCCTCATCACGAGGGTTCCAACATTGCAAATAGCTTGTCAATCAGACACCCAATTTTTAAGATATTGATGTATTTCCAAAGAGAGGTTGGTTGGGTCGGGGTCCGGTCTGACCCGGTCAGACCGACCCGACCGGTCCGAGGTCCACCAACCCAACCCAGGTCCACTGACTCGACCTAGTATTGGTCTATTCCATTGGTATTTAGGCCCCTTGGGCCACGTGTCTGGCCCAATGGGGTAGGTCCGGCATGCGCCCTGCCCGATCCGCCAAAGGCAGATTGGTTTGTCCTCCTAGCTGGGATGCGGCTGGAAGCTGCATTCAGAACGCTTTCCCCATAGGTCATCCATGAGGAAATCTCCCCCTACTGTGGTTAGTTGACCATGGACCGCCACGTGCGGTGCAGCGCAGTGCTGCGTCTGCCGCTCCTAATCGTCGGCACAGAGGCTAGCATCTTCTCCTGCTGCATCGCGGTACGAGCCGACCGCGATGGTCTTCTTCGGTACACCATTGTGGTGCATCTTCGCTGTTACTTTCCACCTCTTCCACCTCTGCCACCATTGGAGCATTATACAGACTACCAGATCCACATTGGTGGCCCTTTCTTCATGCCCCTTGCGCCTACAACCTCTGGGGGATGCCATTTTCCCTACAACAACCTCAAATCCGCCTTACCGCCCACTTGGAAATTCAGTCATGAAGAACACAAGCAGGGGGGATAAAGCCTTATTAGTGTTGTCCTATTACATCTGCATTATAATTTTAAAACATGGAGAGATTCGGGGATTATAGTTCTATCAATCATAAAATTAATCCCGAATAGAAAACCCAAGAACGACACCCTTTCCTAAGAACGCACGATCCGCAGATCAACCTATTCGTGGGTTGATCCACTATCTTCATTTTAGAATGAGAACGGGGAAAACATAAACCAAGAAAAACCCCTACCTCAGTCAACATTCATCTTTGGAGCACTCCGCACTTGAGGATTTAAGAAGTTGAAGGTGTTCGTTGCTTCCTGATTCTGTTCTTTGAAGTTTTTTGAAGTTGTTAACATTCCACCAACATTCGTCATTCTTCATTGGAGAGAAAACTTTCCAGTGGTTCATTAGAGAATTTTACACCATTTAATTCTCATTTCCCCCAACACATTAGCTTATTAAAAGAAAACATGTCACAATGTTTCTGTTACGCTGTGACATCGTATCGTTACACTGTTTCATTTATGAAACAACATAGATGTTATGATTCATTTAAAGCATCGTTACACTGCAAATTAACAATTCATTAATGATCCTTTCTCAATGTTCCTTGTCTTCTCCCTGTCTCCACACTGCATCACCATTTTCCACTACTCAATAGTGCAAAAGAAAATAAAATAACTTTTTTACGTTATTTTATTATTTTAGGAAAAGTCCGAAAATTAACTTTTATGTTGACCATTATTGGTTGAAGTTAAGTCCTTTCTAGGAGAATCCCAGAATTTTGAGTTCAATGGTGCCCTTGTATTTTTGATCTGAGCACTGGTTCAAAAGTTATAAAAATACACTTGCACTTTTACTTAAGTGAACTAAAAAGAGTTCAAAATTCTATTCTGGGCTCACCGAACCTTGGAATCACGTGCCGTCAAAGCGTGTGGTCTCAAAATAATTCCATATAATTTAAAAAAAAATTACATGGGAATTATGGGATATTAAACTTGGAGACTTTATTATTTTTACTTCTGTATATATAAAAAACAAAGCATCAATTATGTTATTTTCAACCTAACATCAAATGGTTTATTATTATTTGGTTTATTGATTCATTATTTCCTTATGCTATGGTTATTTGGTGATTATTTATATTGATTTATCTATTTCACACTACTGTATTTATATTATTACAATATTATTGAAACATTTTACTAAAGGGTATATCTCCCCTTTATTTTCTTTAGACCCTCACTACTAGTCAGAAACCTCTAGCATATAGGGAAGCATTCCTGAGGTTATATAGTGAACCCAACTCAGTAACATGAGGGATCACCGGTTTAGGGGGTGTTATAAGGTCTTATATTTATAAAGTAATGTTTGATCAACATAAGGTGAATATTTATACTTCATGAGGTGATCCTTGAATACTATAGTGAAAATAGATAAGTCTTGGACTGCATAAGGTGGTTTCTGAGATATTATAAAGTGTATCAATACCTTCATAAGGTCAATTTTGGACTACATTAAGTGATTTTTTAGAGATCATAAGTTTTACCAGGACCTTCAAAAGGATATACATCATAAGGTGAAATCAAAGGATTGTTAGGTGATCACTTGAATTTCTTAATGTGGACATAAATAAGTAATATTAATCATGAACTTCATAAGGTGTCATAAGGGACTTCATAAGGTGAAATAGGGTACTTTATAAGGTCACATAGAGGGAATTAATAAGGTGAGGATACTTAGTGAAATATCTACAAAGATACTCATAAACATTTATCCAAATGATGTTTTTTATAGAAAATATTAAATATCACAACTGGGGTCAAATTCATGATTTAAGCCTCTTTTCTTGGATTTTTGATTTGATATTAAATGTGAGTATTATGGATTTAAATATATGGATATTTCAAATTAAAATATTTGAAATTATTATTCACGGTAAAAGTTATTATTATTTAAGAAATATTATTCAATTTAAAATAATGGTATGTTTCCATAATTTATTATGTAAATTTTTTTCACATAATATTTTGGAAAATAAATTGATAAAATGAAGAATAAAAAAAATTATGTTTTAGAAGTTGATACCCTAATCCATTTATGAACTGATGTATCGAAGAAAAATAAATATATGAAGATCAATATGTACTAAATCTATGAGTTTTGACCAGGTTGAGGCAAGTAGATAAACTTTTCAATCATATGAGAACTTATTGCTAAAATGGAATAAGATCTTCATGTGTATAAATTCTCTCTTGTATATGGAAATTATTCATAGGAACTAAGGAAGAAGATATACTTTCATGTTGTTTCTCTGGTATCTTTTTTATAACCGTAGACCTACTAGAAGAAGGTATTATTATATGATGTTGTGTCATCCTGTAAAGTACTAGAGATCTTGTTTACTAACATGAGTAAAAGATAATTAGTTAATAATAGGGGTTATAATATAAAAAATGCTACATATTATTCAAGAAGTGGATAATAGCTTTCTTGGGACAAGTATTATAACCACCCAACCATTGTGTGTGAACTAAATTTCAATTATAATCATTTTAATCAAATATTGATAACAAATTTTGTGTCTTGAATGAAGTTTAACACTGATAGAAGTAGGCCCTGACCTTGAGGAAGAACCCTATAAAATTTATTATTTGTTTTGAATATTTTATTTTTATCACATACGAGTGAGAAATGGAGTTTTTGAGCTTGTATCATGGCCTTATCTAGTCACAGGGGTCTAATTCAAAAAAATTATAAAACATATACCACTAATTCCCCTCACCTCAGTGGTACACCATTGAATTGGGAACTTCAAGTATATCAGAGAAAACTGGGTTACCTCTAAGATCCTATATTTTTAAGGGAATTCATCAAGGAAATGAGTTCTATGAAAAAAATGAGAGTCCTTATTTTTAGTGGGAATAAATTACATGGATAGAATAACCAAATTCTTCCTTAGTTTTTATCAGAATATTTTGATGATAGTAATACTATGACATTGGGTTTTCACCTACTTTGAAAGATTCTCCCATGATTGTTTCAGATAAAATAAACCAAAATATATATGGAAAATCCATAAATGAAATTTTATTTTCCTTTTCAAATAAATTCCACACTAAAGTTATGGGCTCAAGATAGTTAAATAGATGTTTACAAAAAACAATGAATCCAAATTAAAAATATAAAGGGATAAATTTTAATACATCAAAATGGTTTAGGATAAGATTTTTGATGACTATTTAACTAGGTTGAATGAGATAGTTAGTCAAATCTTGGGATTTAGTAAAAGTTTGGAATACTATACAGTTATTAAACAATTAATAAGAAACTTTCTAGATAGATTCAATCCAAATATTATATATATATATAATAAAAATAATATATTTTCCTATATGAATTACATAATAATCATCTTATTTATGAGATTATAAAAGCTATGGTTTTTAATAAAAACTATAAATAAGTGATAGAATCCAAAGATATGAAAAATTTAATAATTAAGGATAAGGAATCTGAATCCTCTAGTGAACCAAATAAAGATGATGAAAGTGAGAAGAATCATAAAAGTTTTATGGAATTTATCTCTAAAAATTTTAAAAAGAGTAAAGGAAAATACAAGGGAAAGCTCCCACTCAAGTGCTTAAAGTGTGGGGATATTGGAAATTTTTGTACAATATCTAAGGAATATGAGTTTAGGGAATGAAGATGAGTAATAACAGTAGAGGACTCAAAGAAATAATAAAGGAATAATTTTCCAATAATATAGGAAGACTGGTGAAAATAAAATTAAAATTCAAAGAGGAAATAAAAGAAGTATATTGAGTAAAGAAGTAGATGAATTTGATTCTAAAATTATTTATTATAAGGAAAATTATGTTTTAAAATATAATAAATTTATATAATATATTGAGAGAGAAGAATAAGATTCAAGTATTTAATAAAAAGGAGAAGAAACCTACATAGAACACATAATGAGAATCGAGCTTGATGTGTGTCTTGCTATAAATACATAAAATAAGAGTGAAATAAAATATTTTAAAAATTAATTAAATAAGATAAAGAAAAATTAATATGCATTTCACATCTATAATAATGATCGCATTGAGAAAATAAAGATCCTTAAAGTGAGCTTGGTTAAGTGGGAAAGGATTATGAAAAAATTGAAAAGAAAAATTATACTAGATTAGAACTTATTATGGATGTGGAAAGGTGTATTAATTCTTAAAAGACATTTATAAATATGAAATATGACTATAATAAGGCTATGGAGGTGAATAAAGAATCATTACATAATTTTTAGAAGTGTGGTACACAAGTTTTTTTAAACTCTACACTTGTGATTCATTGAAAATGAAAAATCTATCTTAGTTAATAGTGTAGGTTCTAAAGGCCAATTGGGGAAACCGAGGTTTATAAAAAATCAAAATATAACACTTCTAAATCAAGTAATTTTGAGATAAACCTAAGGAAGGACTCATTCCAAAAGAAAAGTAAATAAATCCTAGAAATGTGTGAAGATAGAAAGTTGGAAATTATAGATAGACTCAGTAGTCTCAAAGAATGATTTGATTTAAAAGATTTTTATGGTATTGTAGAGTATATGGAAGTTAATAATATGATTTCTAGTATGCTATTTTACTACCATGGAACCAATTAAGTTCAAGAATTAGGGGGGTATTCTAGAGAATTTGAGTAGTAATCCTATGGGAAAATAGAAAGTGAATGGAAGTTCACCTATGACACCTATTCATTTTT
Organism: Viscum album; assembly: GCA_963277665.1. Classification (NCBI taxonomy): domain Eukaryota; kingdom Viridiplantae; phylum Streptophyta; class Magnoliopsida; order Santalales; family Viscaceae; genus Viscum; species Viscum album. The sequence continues at coordinate 325,735,777 of OY728148.1, read as the reverse complement.
TTGATTATCTTGATGATATTTTTGGAATATGTGACCAAAAATTTCATTCTGTATAATAATTCATGAAATTTAATCCTGGTCAAAAACAATAAACTTATGATAAGAAGAATACTCAAAGGATAAACAAAACAAAAACAATCACTTCTTATTGAATTGGATCTCAAAGCTAGACAAAGGAGCAAAGATTGGATACTTGACAGTGGTTGGTCATTACAAATGACTAGATATGTCATTATTCTAAATCATATTAAAGAAAAAAATAGGGGCATAGTGATATTTGGAAATAAAATCTCCTTAAAGATCAATGGAATTGGATTAGCTAAAATTAAACCTCAAAGGTTAAAATCAGAAGATGTATTATTTATTGATGGGAATAAACACACCATTTTGAGTTTGATATAGATTTGTGATGAGGATAATGATTTTATTTTTAAAAAGGAAACTTACCTCATCAAAAGAATCAAATATGAAAGAATCATCACAAGAAGATAAAGAACTTGTGGGAATCTATTTCATATTAATGATCCCAATAATTTTGATCACCTCAGTGCTAAAGAAGAGAATAATCTCATTCATATGAGACTTGGACACCTTATACAAATTAATTTGGGATAAATATAATAATAAAATATTGTGAGATATATACCCTAGTTGAATAGATATATAGACATGGTTTATATATATTTTCCAAAGGGGAACATAGTTTAAGGGAATCATAAAAGAGTTGAGATATGGCCAGCTAAACCACTTGAGTTAATCCACTAATATATATATATATACACACACACATACCTATGAGATTACAATCCACTAAATGTGACTTAGATTTCATTAAATTCATTTTTAACTACACAAAAATGACATGAATGTTGTTAACGGAAGATAATTCATAAGCAGTGGAGATGTTTCAGTTTTTTAAAAGAGAAGCTGAAAGAGAACTTGGAGTTTGTTGGACTCCTCATGTATTACTCATGTTTCAATGATCACAAATCTCAATAATAATTACACATCATGTTTTAATGATAGAAAATCTTATTTTTGTTAATTAATATCACTATTATTTACAAATCTTATGAATGATCACAAATCTCACTTATCTTATCAAACCTTTGTATTTATGTTTCAAATTCTCTTACTTTCTAATGGTTAAGCTTAATTCAAGATACCATGATGTTTGACACAGTAAGGAATACTGTGTGAAAAACACAGTCACAGTCAAACAGACACCGTGAACAGAAACACTGAAGCAGACACCGTGAAGTCTAAGTCTCAGACACCGTGAAGGACAAACCGTGACCCAGACACTGTGAAGGACACACCATGACCCAGACACCATGAATGAAACAATGTGATCCAGACACCCTGAAGGACATACCGTGATCCACATACCATGATCCACATACCATGAGCCACATACCGTGAAGCACATACCGTGAAGGAGACACCGTTTGCACAACTACTGTGGCACCGTTTCTTAACCTTTTGTCAATATTATTTAAATAATACTAACGGTCATATTTGATGCTTTTAATGAAATTAATGTTATTTAATGATAGTTTTTAGTCTGTCAGGAAACCGTACCACGTATATATGGAAAATAAATACTTCCTATAGCCAGAGATCGTGGAATATAAAGAATATTGAGCTGTAGTAGAGGACACGTGTGCTTGACACGTCTCGACACACATATTACAATACACGCAAGCTCTGTACTAAACAAAAGAACAATCCTGAGCACAAATGTGAAGAACACATTGCACGATCCTCAAAGAAGTTCCATACATGCAATCCTACATTACTAAAGAACACACGAAGTGCTCTGGATTCAAGAGAACATATTCTATCATGGAGAAACAAAATTTGAACCACGACACTATGTTTTTCAATAGAAAAAACCAGAGAAGGACTAATAAACTATTCTGCTGAATCCAACGAGTCCAGAGTTGCAGTGCCAATCACTAGAGCTTTCTAAAATTTCATATACTTTATCTAAGTGATTTATTATTTACTTTCAAGCAGTGTTTTTATCCTGTCTATTTTACACATACACTATCTCCTGTGCTGAACTGGAGGATATTACAATCCTCATACCAAAGCTCCTTACTCTTTTTTACCCACGACAACTATGGAAGAGGTCCTTGTGTGGCCTGGTATTTATTTTCATTTCCCACGAAGAACAGTGGTAGAGGTCCATGTGTGGCCTAAACAGTCCTTTACTATTGTTAAACCCGATCCAGGGTGTGGATCACTTTTATATATATAAATTTGAGAGGACTATGTATCTTCTTGAGACTGAACCTCTTGGTTATATTTGCTGTGCATTTTTAGTTTAAGTTCAAAATATACAGTATCTAATTTATATACCGCTGCCTATTACTTTGAAATATAAATATGTTTTGAATTTACTTTGATAGTTAATCTAGAAAGTGTTTGTATCTATTGTAAATCAGTAGGTTAGTTTCAAAATATAATTTAATCTTCTGTTTAGATTAACTGAGAACTAATCAATATTTTGAGAATCTAATTGAACCTTTACAGTTTTACAAATTCACTATAGTTCAACTTGTTTTATAAATTGTGGGATTTTAATAGAAAATATTTTAACATAAATTTTAATTGGAACTCAATCCACCCCCCTCTTGAGTATCCACTCCGACCAACATTTGGTATCAGAGGTTTTTTTTATTAATACAAGTTCTCAAAACACTCTGTTTTCAACTGTGATTTTAGTTTCATCTTTAGAGATCTTAAATTTCTGTTTGTTATAAATTTTATCTCTTTAAATTTACTTTCTAAAATCTAACTATGGACAATAGACTAGAGGGTGCTGCTACTAACCAGCCACCTTTCATTAATGGTAAAAACTATTCCCCATGGAAACTTAAAATGAAAATTTATTTGGAAAGTATGGGTTTTGATATCTGGACTGCTATAGAGTCTCAATATAAAATTCTAGAAACTGAAAGAACAACTTGGTATAAACTTAATAAAGTATCTTACAATTATAACTGTAAAGATATGAATGATTTGTATTGTGAATTAAGAGATGAGGAATTTAATAGAATATATTATTGCAAAACTGCTTATGAAATTTGGGATACTTTAGGTGTTTCTCATGAAGTAACAACCAATGTTAAAGAAATGAGATTAAATACTTATACTATTAAATATGATAATTTCAAACTAAATAATGATGAACCTATTTCTAATATGTATCTCAGGTTTAATGAGATATTCAATACAATGAGTTCACTTGGTAAAGCTGTTCCAGCAAAGGAACAATTTATGAGGATACTGAGATGTCTGCCAGACCGATGGAGAGGAACATCTGTTTTAATCAGAGAATCATGTGACATTGGAGCTCTGCCTGTCAAAGAGTTTATTGGTAAATTAATGATGTATGAGGAAGAACTCAAAGTGAATAAGTAGGAAGATGATGAACCAAAAAGAAAGTCAGTAGCATTTAAATCTACTACTTATAAAATAAAGGACAAAGAAAAAGTTCAAATACAAACTGAAAGCTCAACCAGTGAAGATTCAGATTCAGACAGTGATGCTGAGATGGCTCAAATAGACATAATATTTAAGAAGTTTTATAAGAAGAAGAAATTCTTCATAAAATCAAATTACAAAGGAAAGTACGACAATAAAGGTCATTGGAAAAAGGACTGGAAGAAAGCTGATAAAAATGATGAAGTTGTCTGCTATGAATGACAAAGAAAAGGTCACATAAAAGTAAACTGTCCAAAACTAAAGTTCAAAAATAAACATGATTATAAGGACAAGAAATACAAGAAATCTATGAAAGCTACATGGAGTGCTTCAGAAGACAACACAAGTGAATCTGAAATCTCTGATTCTGAAAAGAATCGTGCCAATATGTGTTTCATGACCAACACATCTGAGGTAACCTTAGATACCCCTGTTTTAAATTCCTATTATTCTGGAGATGATGTAGAATATGATTCTAATTATCAAGATATGTATAAGGTTTCATTATCTGAATATTGTAACATGATAGAAGAAACATGAAATGAACTTAAGGACAAATATAAGTCATTAAAGAAACAGCATGCTCTCACTTCAAATGTTAAATCTTCCCTTGATATTGAAAAAGAAAAGAATGCTCAAATTTTAAAGGAAAATACATAATTGAAAATTTCTAATAAGAAAATTAGAAATGACTTAGAAAAGTTCACAAAGGGAAAAGATACACTTACTCAAATTCTAGGAAAGAAAGTGGCACCAAAATACCCTACTGGAATAGGCTACCAACCTGGACAGAGATGGATTACTAAGAATAGATTTATTCCTAAATCTGGACAGAATACTGTTAGTTCCAGTTCTGGAAGTTCATATTCTTCAACTAGTTATCCATATGGTTATAGATCAAATAGAGTTTATCTTTCAAAATCATTTGATTCTGTAAATTATATGAGACCCATAAGACAAATTTGGGTACCAAAATCATTGATTGTTAACCTGTCTGGACCGAAGAAGATTTGGGTACCAAAGTCATTTCCCATCTAAATCTGTTTTGTAGGAAACCTGTTTGAAGAGTTCCCACAAGAAGACATGGTATTTGGACAGTGGATGTTAAAGACATATGTCTGGGGATTACTCATGCTTCAAGAGCCTAATAAAGGTTGATGGAGGCCATGTCACCTTTGGTGATAATTCTAAAGTAAAAATCATCAGCCTAGGCCAAATTGGTAACACTAACTCAGTTTTAATTTCTAAAGTTTTATTTTTTGACGGATTGAAACATAACTTGTTAAATATTTATCAATTATGTGATGATAGCTTTAATGTTAAATTTAAAAATAATTCTTGTAATGTTTTTAATTATAATAATGTTTTAGTATTTTCTTCTTTAAGAAATGAAAATGTTTATGTAGTTGATTTAAATTATTTAGCCAAAAAAAATGTTACTTGACTAAATGCTTTTCATAAAGAATATTGGTTATGGCATAGAAGATTAAGACACTGCAACATCCACTCACTTAGAAAACTAACTAGGAAGAACTTAGTTATAGACTTACCCAAACTTGAGTTTCCAAATAACAAAGTTTATAATCCCTGTCAAAAGGGAAATCAACACAAAATCTCTTTCAAACCAAAGAAAGAAGTGTCAACTTCTTAACCTCTTGAGTTGGTTCACATGGAATTGTTTGGACCTTCTAGAGTTTCTAGCTTAAATGGGAAGCACTATGTCTATGTCCTAGTAGATGTCTTTTCTAGATATACTTGGGTATACTTCTTAGCTCACAAAAGTGAATCTTGCTCTTACTTTATTAAATACTCCAAGTCTGTAGAAAACCTTAGTGGACTTAAGATTAAGACCCTGAGAAGTGATCATGGCCGTGAGTTTGAAAATCAAGAGTTTGAATCTTATTTCTCATACAATGGCTATAGTCACAACTTTTTTCCCCTAGGACACCTCAACAGAATGGTGTAGTAGAAAGAAGAAATATAACCCTTCAAGAAATTACTAGAACCATGCTTAATGAGTATAACCTACCTATTTATTTTTGGGCTGAGGCTGTGAATACAAATTGTTATATCATCAATAGAGACTTAGTTAGACCTGTTCTCAAGAAGACCCCATAAGAAAAATGGAATAATAGAAAGCCTAAAGTCAATTACTTTAGAGTATTTGGATGTAAAGTATTTATTCTTAATACAAATAATAATCTAGACAAGTTTGATTCTAAGAGTAATGAAGGAATATTTTTAGGATATTCTTTAACTAGAAACGTCTATAGAGTTTTCAATAAGAGAACCAACTGTGTGGAAGAATATGTTCACATCAAATTTGATGAAACTGATCCACATGAACCTAAGTCATCTATTGAAAATCTTGAAGAAAATTTATCTGTTCTGAACCTTAATGATAAAATCAATGAACCTGCTGTAAATACAACTAGTTCTGGAAATATTTCAGAATCTTCTCTAAATGAACCTGAACCTAGGGAAGAACCTGAAATTTCTAGTCCTAACTTTACTAGATCAACTAGAATTCTAAATAATAATCCTTTAGATGTTCTTGTTGGTAATATTGATAGAGGTAAATATACTAGATCTTCTCTTAGAAATCAGGTTGAATATCAAGATTTATTTTCACAGCTTGAACCTAAAAACATTGATGATGCTATTAATGATGAATTTTGGGTAATTGCTATGCAAGAAGAACTCAATCAGTTTGAAAGAAATAAAGTTTGGAAACTAGCAGAAATACCTAAGGATACTTTCACCATAGGCACTAAATGGGTTTTTATAAATAAAGTAGATGAATATGAAAATATATTTAGAAACAAGGCTAGATTAGTTGCACAAGGCTATAGTCAAGAAGAAGGAATTGACCATGAGGAAAATTTTGCTCCAGTAGCCAGACTAGAAGCCATTAGGATCTTACTTGCTTATACTGCACATCTAAATTTAAAACTATATCAAATGGATGTCAAGAGTGCATTCTTAAATGGTTATATAGCTGAGGATGTTTTTGTTGAACAACTACCTGGATTTACAAACCCTCATTTTCCAAATCACATTTTCAAATTATCAAAAGCTTTATATGGTTTAAAGTAAGATCCAAGAGCATGGTATGATAGATTAAGTGCTTTTCTAATGTCTAAAGGTTTTACAAAAGGAATAGATGATCCTACTATTTTTATAAAAAGAATTTCTAAAGACATTTTAGTTGTACAAATTTATGTAGATAACATTATTTTTGGATCTTCAAGAAATTCCATATGTACTGATTTTTATAAAATGATGTAAAACGAATTTGAAATGAGTTTAATGGGTGAACTTAAATTCTTTCTTGGATTTAAAAATTTTCAAAACAATAATGGAATTATTTTAACCCAAAGTAAATATACTAGATATATTTTAAAACGTTTTGGATTGGATAGCACAAAAAGTAGTGACACTCCCATGAGTACCACCTGTAAGTTGGATCTTGATGAAGATGGAAAATCTGTTGATCAAACCACTTATAGAGGAATGATTTGAAGTCTAATCTACTTGCCAGCTAGTCATCCTGATATTATGTTTAGTGTGTGTATGTGTGCTCATTTTAAAGCGAACCCTAAAGAGTCACATTTAAATTCTATAAAGAGAATTTTCAAATACCTTAAGCATACTCCCAATTTAGGATTGTTCTATCCAAAAGAAAAATCGTTTGAACTAGTTAGCTATTCTGATGCTGATTTTTTTGGATGTAAGTTAGATAGAAAAAGAACCTCTGGGAAATGTCACTTTTTAGGCATGTCACTTGTATCATGGTGTAGTAAGAAACAAAATTTTGTTGCATTATCTACTGCAGAAGCTGAATACATAGCTACTGGAAGTTTTTGTGCACAAATTTTGTGGATGAAATACACTTTACTATTCTATGGATATCAATTCAGACATGTAAAAATAAATTGTGACAACACAAGTGCTATTAACATTTCAAAGAATCCTATTTCTCATTCTAGGACAAATCATATTGATGTAAGACATCACTTTTTGAGGGATCATTACCAAAAAGGTGATATCCCTTTGGAATTCATTGGTACTGAATATCAACTTGCTGATATATTCACCAAACCATTAAATTCTAAGATATTAGACTACATCATACATGATCTTGGTATGATTAATCATAAATAGACATCCTACAGATCTTACTATTTACTATTTTTCTATATTTTACTTTACGGTTTCATATTCACTGTTTCTAAGTTACTGTTTCATGCTTACGGTCTCAGAGTAAAACAACTTTTGTTCATAGTCTGTCACTTAACTATCTCACCATGACAGAACAGTTCACTCACTGTCTCACCGTGACTGCATAGAATGGTTACTGTCTCACCGTGATGACCACCAACTGTCTCACCGTGATGACTGTTTTTCATCGCACCGTAATGCCTACTCACGGTCTCACCGTGAAGATTCTTTATATATTTATTTTTAACCCACATCGTGGTAATTTATAATTCACTACTATTTGATTTCCCTCGTTTTTGTTTTTATGACGTTTGACATTCCCAAATGATAAAACATAAGGGTTTGTCATTAAATTATTTACCCGAGCTCTCTCCTGCTCACTCTCTCAAACCCTCTTTACCTTGAAAGACTTCCCTTCTCCCTCACCTGAACCGTCAGTGAATGCCAAGAATGAAGCGTCCATCTTCACCCTCGTCTGAGAAGCGCCGCTCTAAGAAATAGAAAAGAGAACTGAGGATAGCACCTGAAAGACCTCTAAATCCAAACGTTGTAAGCCATACTGTAGTTCCTGAGAAAGAGATTTTCCCTGAGTGGCTTCTATCTAGCAAGTCTTTGGTCCTAAAAATATTAAGAGAACAAGGATGGTTTGAATGGTTCTCTAGACATGATAGACCAATTTATCCAAGGGTGGTATCCCAATTTTACCAATATGTAAAGTTTTCTTTTGATGTTATAGAAAGATATATGGTAACAAGCTTGATCAATGGAAAAAAGTGTTCATTCTCTTCATGGTTGTGGGCTTCATGCTTGAGGATTCCTCATGAAGGAATTTGTGATGATTACCAAAGAGACCCTCCTCTAACAACTGAAATCTTTGATCTGGATAATGCTTTGGAAATCCTGAGTGGAAATAGAACCAAGCCAAGGGCCATAGCAGCTGAATTGGATGGGGAGACAAGACTACTGTTCAAATTTGTTCAGAATTTGATTAGTCCAAGAAAAGGATATTTTTCTGTGTTGAAGTATCAGGATGTGTTTTTGATTCATCTGTTGAAGAATGGCCATAAGATAAATTTGTGAAAATATTTCATTAACCATATATGTGATCTGATTAAAGTCACTTCAAAATCCACCTCCTTGTTTTACTCAAGGATGATTTCATCCATGTTAGTTGCCAAGGGAGTAGTTGGAACGAATGAAGAAAGGCTAGAGGATTTTGATTTCTGTTTATCCAAGCCTATCACCAGAAGGATGAAGATTAATTGGAACCCCTGGAAGAAGTAGTGGGTGGAGGATAATGATTAACTTTATAATAATTAAAATCCTGTTGATTATCCAAGAAGGCCAAAGAATATAACTGATCCTGGTTTGGAACCATATGAAGTGGCTGAGTACCCAGAAGAAGAAGAAGAATAAGAAGAAGAGGTTGAAATACCTCAAGAGGAAGCAACTCCTATTGAGAAAGAAAGGACTACTGTCTTTGCTGATGTTACTACTGAAATACCTCTTAGAGAGAAAGTTGTTGATGTTTTTAGAGAAGAAGAAGATCCTGCTTTTAGAGATGATGTTGATCAAGAAGTTCATTTTGAGGCTGCACGAGATCTGGTTATCCTTGATTTAGAGCAGCAAGTCATGGAAGAAGCTGATCTAGGAGAAATACCTGCTAGGGAAAATGTTAATCAAGAGGATCTCCCTATGGAAAAAAAGCAACTCTGGATGAACAACCAGTGGAACAATCAGTTCCTGAGTACATACCCTCTACTGAGGAGAGGATGGAAATTTCCTTTCAGTTGGTAAGGAAAGAATTTGCTGAAGATATTAGAGTTGATCCTGTGGATCTTGATCATGCAGTTGTGCCTCAAGAACATGAAATAGAAGCACATTTTGAGGGGGAGGAACCTCAAAACCTTGAGATTGAAGAAGCTGGATCTGCTGGAATATCTCAACCAATTTTCACACATTTTGTGTACACTCAGTATGAGTTTCCAAGTTCTTATGATATGAGTGAATCAAAAAAAGTGATTGAAACTGGTATAGATCTTTATTCTTTGTTTCAACTGAAGTTAGTAGCTCACCCAGAATCAGAACCTGAGCCTCAACCTTCATCTGAATCTGAAACTAATTCTAAGTCGCAACCAGAATCTGCATTAGAACCTATACCACTACATTCACCTACACTCTTAACCGAGCAAAAATACTTTGTAACTAATGATGATTTGAAAGTATTTGGAGAGACTATCTTGGCTGGTGTTAAGAAGATTTTATCCACTCAACCTTGACCAGTGACTCAACTAAGTCAAGAAGATGCATCGATTCTTTTGGAAAATATTATTCTGCATATTTAACCAAGAATGATTCGAGAAATACAAGAAGTCAGAGTTGAAAATAGGTTTCTTAGTGCTGATGTTTCTAATTTGAAAGGTTTGGTGGAAAACCTGCAAACAGAATTTTCTTCGAGATCAGAGCCTGTTTCTGCTCCTGTTTTTGCACCTGCAGCTGTTTCTACTTCTCATGAACCAGATGTTTCCAAACTTTCTCGAGAGATTGTGTCTCAATTGCATACTTATCTACTATATTTTGATGATAATATTAGAATAAGACACACCAAGATGCTGCAACGCATGAGAGAGATTGTGGAAAATCTGAATAAGCTCACAGATGAGTACACTTAATGTCTGCAAAAAGTTTTGAAATATATCAAAGTTCTAACCAAAGCCGTCAAGAATTATCCTCCCTCTGGTCAGACCTCCACACCTTCTTTGGATGATTCCTTGCTTAGGTCCATAATCAAGGAAGAACTTCAGAATTCCCTTAGTGGTTTCGATCTGTCTCCTCTATTTGAAGTTATGAAGAACAGTGATAGAGCACTTGATCTTGTTCAGATTTATTCTAAGATTGAAAATGATGCTCAATAAGAGATCACCAAGAAGATAGAATTTTATCTCACCCAGATTTTCTCTAAAAGTGACATAACAAATCACTTTAAGTATCTTGTGGAGAACCTGAAAATCCCTCCAATGACTCAAGCTTTTAAAGCTCAAGTTCATAAGCTTACAGAGTTCACCAAATTGTTGGACAAGTTCATGGAGTATAAGGACGATTTTGAAAAGGCTATGCAATATGGTGGAGAAATCATTACTGATTTCATCAATATTTTGAAGCCATATCTTCATGTGCAGAGCACTACTATCATTTCTCCAACTGATGCACCCCTCAGAACTGGTCTATCTACCTTAGCCTCAACTACCATGTCAGTTAGTCAAGCCCTTTCTCAGATCTGACCAGTCATTCTTTACCAACCACAGACTAGATCTTCTACAGCTCCTACTTTAGCTCCATCTATTTTTGAAGGTATACCCTTACCATCATTGTATACCAAATCTATGCCTTCTTCTATATCAGCATCATCTCCTGCGGTTGATAAAGGCAAGGCAAAGGCTAATCCTTGAAGAGTCAAGTGACTGCATTCCTTTTTAATGGGATGTATTTTGCTGTTTACTGTTTGTATTTCTACTGTATCATGTATTCTAGACATTTATAATGACAAATGCATTGTTTCACTCCATTCCTTCTGTTTCAATTTTTTATAATCCCAAAAGGGGGAGAAAGAGTACAAGTATTAGTATTTTAAAGAGATATGTTACTGTAGAATTTATTATTCTCTAAATCTATTATTATATATGTTATTTTATCTAATGTTGCATTTCATTTATATTTTACCCTCACATGATTTGTGATCATCAAAAAGGGGGATATTGTTGGACTCCTCATGTATTAATCATGTTTTAATGATCACAAATCTCAATAATAATTACACATCATGTTTTAATGATAACAAATCTTATTTTTGTTAATTAATCTCACTATTATTTACAAATCTTATGCATGATCACAAATCTCACTTATCTTATCAAACCTTTGTATTTATGTTTCAAATTCTCTTACTTTCTAATGGTTAAGCTTAATTCAAGACACCGTGAGGTTTGAAACAGTAAGACAGACTGTGTGCAAAACACAGTCACAGTCAAACAGACACCATGAACAGAAACACTAAAGTAGACACCATGAAGTCTAAGTCTCAGACACCATGAAGGACACACTGTAACCCAGACACCGTGAAGGACACACCGTGACCCAGACACCCTGAAGGACACACCGTGACCCAGACACCATTAAGGACACACCGTGATCCAAACAATGTGAAGGACATACCATGAGCCATATACCATGAGCCACATACCGTGAAGCACATACCATGAAGGAGACAACATTTTCACAACTACTGTGACACCGTTTCTTAACCTTTTTTTCAATATTATTTAAATAATACAAACAGTCATATTTGATGTTTTTAATGGAATTAATGTTATTTAATGATAGTTGCTGGTCTGTCAGGAAACCATACCTCGTATCTATGGATAGGAAATCATTCCTATTGCAGGAGATCATGGAATATAAAGAATATTGAGCTGCAGTAGAGGACACGCGCGCTTGACATGTCTCGACACACATACTACAATACACGCAAGCTCTGTACTGAACATAAGAACAATCCTGAGCACAACTATGAAGAACATATTGCATGATCCTCAAAGAAGTTCCATACATGCAATCCTACATTACTAAAGAACACACGAAGTACTCTAGAGTCAAGAGAACATCTTCTCTCCTGGAGAAACAAAAGCTGAAACATGACACTTTGTTTTTCAATAAAAAAACCAGAGAAGGACTCATAACCTATTCTTCTATATCCAAAGAATCCAGAGTTGCACTTCCAATCACTAAATCTTTCTAAACTTTTATATACTTTCTCTAAGTGATTTATTATTTACTTTCGAGCAGTGTGTGTATCCTATCTATTTTACACATACATTGTCTCCTGTGCTGAATTGGAGGATATTAAAATCCTCATACAAAAACTCCTTACTCTTGTTTACCCACGACAACTGTGGAAGAGGTCCTTGTGTGGCCTGGTATTTATTTTCATTTCCCATGAAGAACAGTGGTAGAGGTCCCTGCGTGGTCTGAACAGTTATGTACTATTGTTAACCCCGATCTAGGGTGTGAATCACTTTTATATATATAAATTTGAGAGGAATAAGTCTCAGCTTGAGACCGAACCTCTTGGTTATATTTTCTATGCATTTTTAGTTTAAGTTCAAAATATACAGTATCTAATTTATATACCGCTGCCTATTACTTTTAAATACAAATCTGTTTTAAAGTTACTTTGATAGTTAATCTAGCAAGTGTTTGTATCTATTATAAATAAGTAGGTTAGTTTCAAAAGCTAATTTAATCTTCTGTTTAGATTAACTGAGAACTAATCAATCTTTTGAGAATATAATTGAACCTTTACAGTTTTACAAATTCACTACAGTTTAACTTATTTTATAAATTGGGGGATTTTAGTAGAAAATAGTTTAACAGAAATTTTAATTGGAACTCAATTCACCCCCCTCTTGAGTATCCACTCTGACCAATATAGTTCATATTAAGAAGTTTATAATTTAAAATTGAAAGTATTCCATTAATGATATTTTAAATACAACCTGATTAATCATGCGTTTAAGAACCAATATTGTTCTACTCACACACCTTAACAGAATAGAGTATTTTAATTAATGAAAAAAATCATTATTGAAAGGGGTATATTAATGATAGTTAAGTTTAAGAGCTCAAACTTTTTCTAGAGGGTAGCTATGTGCAAAACTATGAACATTCAAAGTAGGTGTTTACTAATAACTGACTCTAATATGACCTATTATGACATATGGTATTTAAATATTACAACTATTAATTACTTATAGTTTTTTTCATATCTTTATTGATTAAAATTAAGGATTCAATCCTTGGGAAATTTGATTAGAAGGTGAGGGAATGTATATTTTTTATATACATATCCAATATAAAGAGATACAGATTCTAGAAACAAATGTATTAATAAAGGGATTAACTAATATGAGTTGACAGTTATTGAATATAAACCAAATAATAGTATAAAAAATAAAGCATATTTAGATGTTTATTTTGAAGAAAGTAAGAAAAATTATAATAATGTGAGTGAAGAACGAGTAAACAATAAGCCACATGTAGTTGATGTTGACTCTAAATAGACTAGTGAGGAAGAAGGGAAAAATTAAATTAAAAAGAATAATTATTAGAATCTAAATAAGTATATAGAAGCTAATAATACAGTGTTATATTAAAATACTTTAGTACAAACTAAAATAAAGTTATGTCTAGACAACCAAATAGATTTTATCTCTTAAATTGAATGACAATCATTAGATATAGATTTTAGGAATAAATATTGGGTTGGATCAATGAATGAGAAACTAAACCACTTAAAAAATTAAACTTGGGATGTTTTTCTTATAAAAAATAAAAAAATGAGGCCAAGTGAGTGTTTAGAAATAAATATAATGATAAAGGTGAAGTCACAAGGAACAAGGGTATACTAGTTTTAAAAGGTTACTATCAAGTTGAAGGAGTTTATTTTGAAGATAATTTTTATATTATTTCAAGGTTGGAATACATCAATATGTTACTAGGATTTTTATCTTATAGTAAGTATAAAATTTATCAAATAGATATCAAATCTACCTTCTTGAATGATGAGATGGAAGAAGAGGTTTATATTGAGAAACTTGAATGTTTTATGCTTGATATTGATGGTATTATGGTATGAAAATTGAATAAGCAATAATATAGATTAAAACAGTCCCTTGGGGCCTAGTATTAATAGTATCATAGCTAGTTTAATATTAATATCATATGAGATAAGTGGTAATTCGATATATTAGGAGTAAATTTGAGTTTTCAATTAATTTAATGAGGTTGAAAACAAATAAAAAGGGGGAGATTGAAGTACCCAATATAATTTTTAAAGGATTTTTATCTTTTATTAACCATGAAATTGAATCTTGGAAGGATTTTTAAGTAAGTGGTTGATGTTTTTTTGTGTCATTTGGATATTTCATGGAATATATAGAATATTTTCTATGATTTTTGAGTGAAGTATATAATTTTTGTACTAAGGAATATGTCTAATTCCTATCTTTGTAAGGTTAAGTATGAGCTTCCTAAATTGAATATTATGAATTCTTTAGGTGATCCCTAGAGGCTATGATGAAATTGGAAAACTCCCAGACTGTGTAAGGTGATTTTCGAGAGATCTTAATTTGTATCTAGTCCTTTATAAGGTGAATTATATACTATATGAGGTGGTTTTTGAGATGTCATAAGGTGTATCTGGACCTTCATAAGGTGAATGTTGAACTTTAAAATGTGCGATAGAAGTCTCTTATGTCAATCCCTATACTTTTATAAAGTTTGAAGAACTATGTAAGGTAAATCATAACCTTCATAAGGGGTCATAGGGGAATTAACAAGGTGACACAAGGGACATCATAATTTGACATAGGTGGGATTATTAAAGTGAATATACTTAGTTAATTTTCTATGAAGATCCTCAAGAATATTTATTCAGATAATTATTTATTATAAAAAAATATTAAATATCACAATTATGTTCGAAGTTGTAATTTGATCCTATTTTTATGGAGTTTTAAATAGTGATTAAATGAGATAATTATGGACTAAAATTCATGGATATTTCAATTTCAAATATTTGAAATTATTATTTATGATCAAATCTATTATTATTTTAGAAATATTGTACAACCAAAAATCAAGGGAATTTTCCATATTTTAATAGAAATATTATTCATAGTATATTATGAATATAAAAATTGATAAAATTAATAAAATAAAAAAATAAAGATTTGATAAGTTGATACCCTAATCCATTGAAGAAGTTTTGTATCAAAGAAAGTTTAAGAGAGGAAGATCAACTTGTGTTACATCTATGATTTCTGACTAGGTTAAGGAAGGAAGATCAAGTTATTGATCATCCGAGCATTTGATTCTAATATACAATAAGATCATAATTTTCATGCTTTCTCTCATGCACATGGTGATTAATTTTATTAACTAAGTAGGAAGGATGAATTGTATGCTACTACTCTAATATCAGTTTTGTAATCATAGGACCACCAGAAGAAGATCTTTTTATCTGATTTTGTAACATCTTGAAAAGTATTGGAGATCTCGTTCACTAAGAAGATAAAAGAATAATCCTTGAATACTAGTTATTCTAGTAAAAAAATACCACATTTTATTTAGGAATTGGATGATACATGACTTAGGATGAGGATGATACCCACCCAACCATTATGTGAAAAATGAACTGCACTTGTAATTACTATAATCAAATAGTTATAATACAATTTGTGACTCAATTGATGTTGAACATGGAAAGTAGTTGGAACTCAACTTAAGTAAAAACCATGTAATATTCCTTATGTGTTGTGCATATTTTATTTTTATTTCATACAAGTTGGAAAGATAATTGTTG
Organism: Viscum album; assembly: GCA_963277665.1. NCBI lineage: Eukaryota > Viridiplantae > Streptophyta > Magnoliopsida > Santalales > Viscaceae > Viscum > Viscum album. Next base: position 325,719,645 of record OY728148.1, on the reverse strand, counting down.
ATATTGGATCAAAAAATTAATCAATCATAGAGTTTTAATTAAAAATAATTTATATAATCAATACCACTAATTCACCCCAAGTGGCACACCATTGATCCGGGCACTTCAAATATAAATGTAGAAGAAGGAACTATGACACAATTTTCATTTATCATGGTGTATCACCCTCACATTAGATAATATTAGGAATCTAGAAACCATTGAAATATTAATCTATAATTTATTCCATGTTTATAAGATAAACTTTGTATGACGCTGTGTTTATGTAAGAATAATCACTTTATCATGAAGCTGGGGAGGAAACCCTATGTAGTGATTAAGAGGTGTCATGCTAAAAGAGAGATATTAATGATTAATTAAACGAATTTCTGTTATATTAACTTATATAGGATGTTATAGAGGTGTAATGATGTCAAACTATATAATAATAATTTTAATAAGTTAAAAATTTATTGCATCATGAAGGACGTGTTTGTGTTGTAGTGAATTCTGAAGCCAAAATTTTCTTTGGAGAATCATTATAAGATCATACAATGATCGATAAATCTTGTATTGTAAGCTAATTAATGATATGAAATTGAAAAATTATTATAAATCATGCCAAAATCAATTTCTATTTCACACCATGAAGAATTTTATGTATATAAAAGTGGATAATATCTATGAAAACTTGTTTAGGGTTCTATTCTATGATATTCAAAATATTTGAAATTTAAAGAATAAGGTAGATATATCATACCATAGTGATCTATATCACACTATGATGGATCCATCCAGGGAAAATATACATGAATTAAATCTTTAGTTTTTATCTATTCATGTTATGAGTCTTGGTGTTGCACCGTGATGTTTAAAAGTTATTTAAAATATGTTATGTTATTTAAATTTTAGTAGGATTTTGACTTTTTGAGGCTAAAGACACTTTATCCCTGATTCTAGATTCTATTAGTATTCTTCATTTAATTAAGTTCTTTCAAGTTTTATTATTCTTTCCACAACCACTTATTAATATTATGAGGTCAAGCATGGTTTATTTCTATCAACCATGAGTGCATAATCACTTAAGTGTTCATGGATGAAGAGTATAAAGATGAGTGCTTAATTTTTTTTATCTAATTCAATCATGAGTAGATATTTAAATTAGTAATTTTATTAGGTCTTAATTATATCTCACACCTTAATATTACTTATAATAAAATATTTTTGAACATCGGAACTCTATGGTGATAGAGTTAATTAAAATATCACTAGTAGTTTGTATTTGTATTCTATTTTTATGATTAGCTTAATTCATTTATATTGGTTTATTTCTCCAACCCAAAGATGAAGATTAACTTAGGTAGATTCGATGGACTTGACTATAGAAATTATTTAATCTTAGAAATATATTTAAACTAATTAATTTGATCTATTCATGGATTAAATAGATAGGAAAATTTTATTAATCACCCTTAAAATTAATCCCATAATTGTATTATTATTATTTTTTAAATTTCATTTATTTGTTTAAAATTTTGTTCAATATATTTTTAATTTAAAAACATTTGGGGTTAACAATTAATTAATTCAATCTCTTTAGGATCACTTTTACTCTTCATGGGGTAGACCTCGGGCTAGTTGTATACTAATCTTTGGTAGTTAGTAGTTAGAAATAGAATATTCTTAATTCTAAACATAACAGTTTTTTCTAAGTAAACAATTTAGAGAGCATGTCAAATATTTTGGTAATATTTCTAGAAATCATGATAAAATTAAGATCAAATAAAAAAAAAAATTTATTAATCCATTATTTTAACAATATTGTTATATTTTTAATTTTTATTACTTTGACATGAAGTCTCGTAGGGTGTCATTATTTCCAATGAGTTATCAAGTTTAGATTTTATAAAAAAATAATTATCGTAATTACTAAATAAAAGGATATAGTAAGTGGGTATTCTGAGTTCTAGACCATATAGATGATTTATAGAAAACAAATTAGAGAAATTAAAATGATTAAAAAAAATGAAAACATTTGTCGATGATAGAACACAAAGATTAGTAAATCTAGTATCATTCATTAGTAAATCTAAATTTGAAATTTATTAGAAAAGTTTTTTTTTGAGTTTGGTATAAGAAAATATTTGGTCTTGTAATTCAGTCACTAACTCAGAAACTACCATTTCTTATGGTGGTGTATATTGGTTGATTTAAAATATAGGTGAATCAAAACCATATTTAAACATAACTACCCCAATCCACATAGTGGTCATGCAAGAATAAATGTAATAAATGAATTATTTAAAAGGTATATCATATCTAAAAACACAATGGTCATGCATGAAGTAGAAGATAAGACATGGACTAAAAAAAATAAATTAAAAGAACATGAAATAACATAAAATAACACTTCACTAAAAATATCCTCCTTTATTACTCGGAAATAAAGTCCTACCCCATAATACTAGTCATAAGAGAGTTTACAAATAATAATTGACCCTAGATACAGTAGAAGAGGAATTATAGCTAAATATGAAAAATAAAGATCCTCTAATTGAAATATCCAAGATAAATCAAGATACATAATCCTATTATATTTATATACCAAAAACTCCACTTGAATATCCATGTATGTACATATATCCATCCTTATCAATCCATAACTCTAATTCCACTTAAATGGGTATAAAAAACTATGTGTAATAGTACATATGATATCTCTAAAATAAATATACAATAATATCTCAATTATTGAGAATCTTGAACTAATATATTCTATTATTGATATAAAACCAATAGTATGAAAGTGTTCTCATGATATAATAAATCATTACTTATTAACTAAATTTTCATGATCACAATGCTGCACCAGTAACCACACCATAATACATGCCTCCATATCTATAAAAAACCATATATATTCTTAGCTATATCACAACAACATCCTTATTGATATAATAAAACTCTTCATGGTGACAAAACTGTAGCCACAACATGAAAAAAACCTCATGATACTTAAAATTCACATTTTATATACCTATTCATCACCATCATATTATATGATCCTCCATTATGGCACAATAGTTCATATGAAATATCAACACCTTCCCATACATGAATATGACTCCGGGTAATGGAATGGGTCATGACATGAACTCCAGCCAAAATCTAAAATCTATCAAAGGATAAGACCCTTATGCATCATCCCTTTTACCAACTTAATTCACACACATTTCTTGTGTTTAAGTTTGTTGTGGCATAACATCCATGGGTGTGGCATGATTTACTCTTATGTATCATCCAAACATTTTTTAGAAAAGTGTAAAACTTCATGCATCTATAATTTTCTTTCATATGCACAGTGAATCTCTAGAAAAACCTTATTTATATTGGGAACACACCCTAGACATTACCAAAATTATAATTCTATTATCAAAAACCTCTCTTATTTAGTAGGTAATATTATATATCATGCCTCTATAAGTAAAAATTTCTACCAAAATCTTATATATGAAGTATAAGAACCATTATGTGTGATTTATTCCCTTTATAAAATTCTCGTATGATCCAAATTATTCCAAAATCATCAAAACTCATTCAAATAAAAACTAAAACACTTTCCCTTAATAAAAACATAAAACCAATAAAAATTAGGAAAATTATTTAAAAAAATATATATTAAATTAACATAAAAAAATGATTTTTGAAATTATAGATATAAAATACCCCAAAACTTAAACACTTTCTTGTATTCAATTAAAAAATCTCTATATCATTATAAAAAACCCACCCTATCAAGGTTTAAACATCATGGTTAAAAAACAATATAATTATCTATAACAAATAAAAGTTCAAGCAACATAGAAGAAATTTCTTTATGAGATTCTCATTTTTTAAGGAAACTAATCAACTGTGAATTTTACTTTACCACTTGAAATTACGATAATATTCTTATCTTCTATTCACATATTTAAACTCATTATTAGTATACATTATATTTGTGATCTATGCTATCAAAAACATTTCTCCCAGGACTAAATGTAAGTTTTACCATAATAATAATCAAACCTCGAATAAATTCATCCTAGACATATGTTTTAAAATAATTTATCTCTCCACCCAATATAGAAAAAAATGAACATTAATCATGAGGGATTATATAAAATTTTCAAATGAATATGAGGTTGAGGATTGGTATGTAGTTAATGTGAAAAAAGAATACAGCTCAAAAAATAGGTTAAACTCTAAAGTAAAATAAATTATAAAGAATATAAATATCAATAAAAATACACCTATTAAAAAAGAATATCACCCAACACTCCTATATCCTCATCTCATTAGTCACAAATCATGACAATAAGCATAATAAATTATACATCCAATTTTAAATAATAAATATTTTTCAATCATTTTCCCTCATACTCTTTCTTCAATAATTATTTTCATAAGATTTTTAGATGGTAGTCAATAAAGCATAATTAGAGGAAATATATGAACCTTTCCCCCACACCTATTTATAATAAATCACATCTTTACTTTTTAATAAAAATCACCCCCTTCACACTATGAAACAAAATATCCCCCACCCTTAAACCTTTGTAAATCATGTAAAAATACAAAGAGTAGGGTAAGAAGAATAAATATGCTTGTAATGTAGCTTCCCTATCAAGGTCTCTCAGGGATTATGAGGGCTTAAAATAAAGATAAAATATATACGAAGTTCTCTAAGGTATACTGTTATCAAATAAAAAATGCCTCAATAATCTTAATGCAACTTTATTATTTCATATCTTTGAAAAGATATCAATGTAAGTTCTATTAATCTACAATCCCAAAATATCTCTCAAGAAATAGTATACAATAAATAATATGAAAAAATGGTTTAGAACCCTCTTAATAATTAGAAATAAAAAATTATATATAATCACTCAAGGCATGAATAATAATTACAATAAAATCAATACAAACTTATGAAAATTAAAGTATAAAAATGTTATAATAATTTCATTTACATAAATCAACCAATATTCTGAAATCATGATTTATCAAATCAATACTCCCATTCTTATCTTTACTCATTCATCCCTTATATTACTCATTAAATCTTATCAAAAATGATATTTAAAATAGATCATGACAATATTCCTAAGAAAATTCTTCCATCAAAGATAAAAAAATTATTTGAAGAAATTTAAGTGTTTCATGAAAATTACCTTAAACTAAAAATACATATGAAAAAATATAGGTAAAGAAAAATAGATAAATAATTTAAAACAATACTCCCCTATCAAATGAAGTTTTACCCTTTATTATTCTTTTTTTCTCATATTTTATCCTCCTTCATCATCATGGAGATACAAAATCAAAACATCCAAGTGAAATTTCAAGATCCATTCTATTCAAAATAAAAAATTAAGGGTGATTGAATGTACATTCAAAAATATATTACTAATATTAAGTTTCTAAAAAATTATAAAAAAACTCAGGTTGCCTCTTGTATGCTCTTTGTTTAATATCTTTGAACTAGACACTACTTCACCATGTAAAGTAATAGAATATTGGAAAGAAGTTACCCAATCTGGATCAATAGATGTCTATAGTTGCTATTACTCTATATATATGGGTATTTTTATTTCTCTAAAATCAGTTTTACTCTTCCTTAAGGTAACACCCTCTCTACTTACATTATAAAAATCCACTAATTTTTTGTTAATCCTAAAAAGAAAATTGTTAAATCATGTAATAACTAAAATTATTGTAACTAATTGAAATCATCTTTCACATAAGTTTCTATAACATCTTTAATCCTCTCATGTATTCTTATTTTATCCTACCCCCCTTAATTTTATCTTTTTCTATCTTCTTAAAAACAATTACTTATTTCATCTCATCAATTTAAAAAACTTCCTACAATTCTTACTTGTTGTACTCCCTCAAATATTCTTACTTTTAATTAAAACTCTTAATATCCCAATTAATATTGTACTTTACATTATCACCACAAAACCTTAAAGATAAATCTCCACATTTAACATCAATAAAGTCCTTTCTTGTTCCTAAAAATAACCGACCTATAATTTGGTGTGTTTTCTCTTAATCCATATTAAGAAAAAGTAAATCCACTAGAAGTTAGAATTTATCCACTTTAACTAAAATTTATTCAATCAAACCTTGTGGATTTCTTTCTATTGTGTTAACCAATTAAAGAGAAACTTTTATGGGAGTCATCTCCTTCAATCCTAAGCTTTTGAATGTTGAGTATAACATGATGTTCAGACTCCCTCCTAAATCATTCAAAACTTTTCAAAAATCCTAATATCTTATATTAATAGAAATTTAAAGTATACCCAAATATTGTTTTTTCTTTTATATAATCCTTAAAAACATGGTTTGGCATTCTCATATGAGTGGTATTATTCCTATCTCCTCAAGTTTTTTCTTGTTTAAAAATAAATATTTTATTAAATTCTCATATGTGGTCATATTCACAAAATCTCCTATACAAGGAATTTTAATATGAAGTTACTTGAAAATTTATAGGGATATATTCCTTTCCCCCCTCAATATTCCCTTGATTCAACCTTTACAATAATGGTAGTGATAGTTTTCAAGGTGGTGGGGCTTCCTTTATATCCTCTTTCTCAACTTCATTTTCATTATCCTTCCTCTTTTTATACATTTTCTTCCTTTTTCTTCTTATTTTTCTGGTTTTTTATAAATTTTTCATCACTTTCCTCCATGGTTTTTTCACCCCTTTAGGTGATATCCTTTAATTATATTTATGGGATTATCTCTCTATTACCTAGTAACACTCCTCTTAGCCTCTCTTTGACTTAGTTTTATATTTTCTCAACTTGAAATTATTTATTCCTCATGGAAGTATATTTATCATTTTAAATCAATATTAAAATCATTTATGGACTCCCTAGTAGTTGTCAGGAATTTTGAAAAGGCCTCCTCTAATGAATTGATTTCACATTGAAGAGATGGTCCTTGTTGTTGTTAGAACCCGAATTCTCTTTGTTGGTATCCTTGATTTTTTTTATTGTTGAATGAACCCTAAATAATATTTTAATGATTATAATAAAAATAATTAGTATCCTCATTATAGACACCTTAATTTTGGTTTATAGGAACTATCCTATCTATATTCTTTTTTAAGGCCTCCATTTATACAACCAACCATTCATTTGTTTCTAGTATTTAAACTCCTCTCTTTTGAAATCCTTCCATTTTCCATTGGAGACTACTGATAAACATATCGTCCAATAATCCATACCTTTCTCCTAGTAACTTTTTATCAATAAAACTTAGTAGTGTAATCCATAATTAACATATTACCTTGAGATAGATCCTTAAAAATTGTTTTAATTAGAAAAAACATATTTATACCATATTAAGTATACTTATGTAACAAGTATTTAAACATCTCCCATTAAATTTAAATTTATTAATCAATAAATTCATTGGAATTTAAAATATTAATGTTAATATTGATATATTTTTTAGGGGTGAAAGAATATGTTTGGGAATTTTCTTACCATCTCATCCTAGGTAGTAATAGAATGTGGTTCTAAGATTTAAATCCACTCTATCATTGATCTCTTAAGGAAAACCTAAAAAAACTTAATCTTAAAAAATTTCGGGAAACATTATTAAACTTGAAGGTATCACATATCTCAAGAAAACTTCCCAAGTGTTTGGCCAAATCTTTATTTTTAGTTAGTAATTGAATTACAAGACCAAATATTTTCTTAAAACCAAATCTGACAATAAATTGGCCAATCAATTTACCTTTTATCTTCAATAATGCATGAACTTGGATTTACTAAGCTTGGTGAAATTTCATCATATAGTGTTTTTAGGGTTATTTTAATCATTATAATATCTCTATGTTGTTCCCTAAAAAACATCTTTATGGGGTTGACCACAGACTACCCCCATTCTCACCATTTCGGTATTCACTTACTGACTCAAAAATGCTCCCTTTCTTATGTTTAAGTACTTCAATTGATTTAAAATATAGGTTAAAAAAAAATTAAACATAACTACCCCAACCCACTTAATGGTCATACATGGAAGTAATTAGTTAATGCATCAAAAATCCTATCATCCCAGAACATATAATGGCCATGAAAAAATGAAGGATATAAGAAATTGAATAACAAAGTAAATGTAAAAACCATACATGGACTAATATGAAATAATAATTCACTAAAAAAATCCCCTTTAGTTATATATATTATCACTAAATAACTATCTCCTCATTCTTTTAATGAGAGAGTGCATGAGTAGAAATTAAACCTAGAACCAATAGTAAATGGACTCCAACTGAAGATGAAAACTGAAGATCTTATGATTTAATGATCCAATATGAATTCTAAATATAGAAACCTCCTCTATTTATAGACAAAACATAACTTGAATCACTATGTATTCCCATATATCTATCCACATCAATATCCAACTCCAACTGCACTTAAATAGTCATCAAGAACTGATTATAATAACACCTCCAATCATCTCAAAACATATCTCCAATAATATATATATATGATAGAAAATATAAAACCGGTATCTATGTTGTAGATACAAAAACCATGATGAAATTTTTTTCTCAAGACACAAAAAAAAATTCCTACCTCACTGAATATTCATAATCAAGACACAACACCAGTCACCATACCACAATAACTAAATCCATATCTATCCAAAAACCAGTATCTTCTTAGATACACCACAAAATCAACCTTCATGGAATAGGGAAATTCATCATCATTATAGCATGGGATCCTCCAACACAATATAATAGTCCATATGTAAGCTATACATATTCCCATGTATATAAAAATCACAGAGAAATAGAATAGTTTATGGTGAAAATTCCAGTGAAACTCCAAACCTTCACAAAGTAAAATACCTTTATGTATCATCCCTTATACCTAGGTGACCCTTAATTATTTCTTGGCTTTAAATGTTTCATGGAATGGAATCTTTAGGCTTGGTGTCATTTATTCTTATGTATCATCTGGACCTTTTTTGAAGTAAAGTTTAAAACCCCATGCATCAATCATTTTCTTATGTATGAATAGTTAAACTATAATAAAACCTTATGTATATAGTGAAAACTCACTATAATTTACCAAAATCCCACTTCTATTCTAAAAATCCTCATGTATATAGTAGGGACACTTATGTATCACCCCCTATAAGGAATTTTTTAACTTACAGATTTCTTCTAGAATCTTATGTATAAGGTATAATAACACTTACATATAATTTTTTTTATTTTCCAAAATTATAGTTCAAACTACATTCCTCCAAAATCATAAAAACTTATTAAAATCCAAAATAAATCAATTCCTTTCCATAAAAACATAAAACTAATAAAGATAAAATAAAATATTATTTAAAAAATCAATGAAATTAATAAAAAATAATAATTCATGTAATTTTAGGAATCATTACATTGTTAAGTAGTTTTGTTTTTATAATTTTACGAAGATCAATGTTTGAGAAGCACACTGACCACTAGATTAAAGAGTTCTAATTCATGAAAACCTATAGAGTACAACCTCATGATTGATAGATTCCTTTTCTATCACTAATTATCCAACATGGTAGAACATGTGCACCCCACTGGGTCGAATAGACAATTTTTTAATGAGAATCCATAAAATAGAGCACAAAAAATTCCCCATGATAGAACCATCATGGGATACAATTTAACATCCATTGATGGGTCTATAATGAGTATTTTCCCCCCCATTCATGTAAATAAATTTGAAATCAAACCTATCCTTATCCATATAGTGTATAACATGGGATATTTTAGTGGATTATAAAGTGAAGATCCGCATATGAACTTGTCCAATTTTTTGGAAATTTGTGATATATTCAAGAATAGAAGAGTGTATTCAGATGTTACACAACTAATATTTTTCCCATTCTTACTTTGAGATCAGGAAAAGGACTGGTAAAAAATCCAACCAGCATAATCAATCACAACCTAAGACAAGTTGGTAAACTATTTCTTAGATAAACATTCACTCGTATGAACATGGAATATGTAAAGAGATATTCATAATTTTTCCCAAATATTTGTAGAATATTCATTTGAGGTGTCAGATAGATTCAAGGAGCTTATTTGGAAGTTCCCACAATATGGAATTGAAATTTGGTTTCAAATGAAAATGTACAATTATGGTTTATACCTTGTAGCTTGAGCCTTGATTAATGATTTAGTTGATGGATGTAATGCCCCGACCCTAGTTACCCAAAGTTGTTCCATTATTACATAACATTTGAATGATCACAAAAGATCTAGTCTCAAAAGACCGATTAGATTATTAGTCTTGGAAGTACTAGATACATTCATAAGGTTTACATTACATTATAAAACGGAAAACTACAACAACATTGTTTCCATAGACAACACTGAGATCCCATAGACTATTACTACAGGTCAGTCATAATATACTTTGCATCCTGGGAAAAATAAAACATAGAAAGGGGTGATCTCAGATGCTCTGTAAGGGTAACAATATAGTGGAAACTTTCCTAAATAAGCATAAACATTTAAGGAAATGTATAATACTAAAACAAAAGCCTTTTAAACTTGAACTTAAACATAATATGGAAATGATAAAATATAGAATAATGCCATTTACGTATTCACATGGATATTATACTAGTCGAATAATCACATACAATATCAATAACTACTTTCATAATGATGGAATGCATAATGCCAGACTTTCATAACCACATAGTCAAGGCCTTGTGCCAAGACTACAAATAATATTTTGTCAAGGCCTTGTTCCAAGACACCAGTTTGTCTCATGAGACCTACCGATGCATTGAGGAGCTATAGTGGGCTCCACCCATCACTTACTAAGTCCAATGCATTCCTCATATGAAAAGGTTTAAACATAACATAAACATTCGTATTAAAAATAGCATAATAAATGTCAATACTTTATCCATAAACCATGAATGGTGTAAAAATAACACACCCATATTCAAACATATCACAAAACCTTCAATACAATATGGAGATTTTGTATCATAATAAATCTACTTCAAATAAGCTTAAAATCCATCAAAGGATGTTGACATAGATGAAATCAAAACATTTTTTAGAGAAGTATCTCTTTATATTTTGAAATCATTTAAGGAAAAATTGATTTTTGAAAATATTATTATAATCTTGTAAGGGAAGCTTCGATGATGTTATAACGGCGGAAAATAGCCGCACACGTCATATAAGTTAAAAAAACATTCTTACCTTAAATTTGTCAAAAAGTTCAAAAAGTACCTTATTTAGAAAATGATGGAAAGATTCCTTTCAAAACATATAAGGTCAAATAAGGGTATAAATGACTTTAACCCATTGTATAGTAAATAGTAAAAATGTTTTGAAATACATTTTTAAGAAGCATTGATGTTGATGATAATGTGGTCCCTGTAGATAATTACGTATAAACAACCTTAGATAATGAAGAGATTGTGAAATTAACCATTACCTTGTACTTTTCTTTGGTCGAGGGTAGATTAACCTCCTGTATAATGGTGAAATAATTGTTATTAAATTATACAAACATCATATACATTAATATGATATCATATATGATCTTTTAATATTCCTCTGTTAATAATATTTTAGTATTATCTTCGTTTCGGGTGTTAACTGATTCGTTTTACTTTATATTATTTGTTACGTAAGTAATTTTTGTTATGGATAGGATGTATCATTTTAATATTCCAGATTATATTAAGTCTTTAAACATTTTTTTTAAATTATCTAATGAAAATTAGTCATGAATGGATAATATGGGGAATGAATCTCATCGCGTTTGTGGAGACGGTAATCCGTACGTACCCATGAGCGAAAATGTCATTATTTTTATATTAAAATAATATAAAATTGGATGGTATATCATATATAAAGAATAATTATCATGTTATATTTATTATTTAAATCAATTACACATAATTATTATACCCATCCAAAAAATAATGTATTGAATAACAATTACACCACCATGTGGAGACGATAATCCATACGTACGCACGTATGGTGACATGTCATTAAAAGGATGGATAAAATAATGAATTTGGTTGTACCATATTTATAATAACATCACAGTATATATAATACACTAGAGTTATTATTTTAGAATGGAAACAACAAATAAAGAGGAATTGGAAGAAGAAAGTAACTTGAAAGAGGTGATGAAATATTTACCTCTTCTTCAGGTTCTTCCTTTTGATTTGATAAAAAGGGCTCCTTGGGTTAGATTTATGACTAAAGGAAGGCCTCTAGGATGAAGGTAGGACAGTTTAGAGGGTTTTTGGGTAGGGTTTGGCCGAGCCAAATGGCTTTGAAGGTATAAATTTGAAGGAAGGGGGAGTGCCCTTTTATAAGAGGGGTGAGGGGTACCTTAGGAAAAACTAGAAATATCATTTTATAATAAAATAATTTTCTGTTTCTAATGGCTCCAAAATTAATTATTTAAAATATAATGTGGGTATGGTTAGAAAACCACTCAAACAATAGGTTTTAGATAGGTTTGGGTCACTATATTAACCTTATCTTTTAGATTTAACTCTTAGTTAAATAGTTTGACATTTACTATGTCCCTTTGTATTTTTATATTATATGGTTAATAAACTTACTTTATACTTCCTAGAAAACCCCAAGTGGTTCATTAATGATCAAAAAATCATTAAATAAGTATTTTGGATGAAAATTATATTTTTAATAATATAATATCAATTAATAATATAATATTTGTTTTAAAAAAAATTTATGTCAATTTTGAAACTATTTGGTATTTTGTTTTTTCTAAATTCATAACAGCATTATTAATTCAAAAAAAAATCATCTAACCAACCCTAATATGTCATATTAACCAAGAAAATTAGTGTAATTCTGAAAAAGGCTCAAATTACATTTATTTGGATATTTATAATATCAACTATTTTAATCTTTCATTAATACAGTAATTACTGCATCATCATTGTGTCATAAATAAAATTAATTATTTAATGTCTAAAAAATATAAATAAAATACCATTATTTCATAATTTTTTTTAGCATTATAATGAATATTTATAGTCTAATTTATCTTATGTGTAACCCTATATTAAAAATGGTTTAGTTATTAAACATTGAATTTAACACTTTTAACACTTCTTTGAATTAAATAATAATAAATGTCCTAATCTAATCCAAGTGGAAGTAAAGGATCATATTTTATGCCTAAGGTTTTTTTGGTCGAATTACACTTATCCAATATAATTAGGACATGTGTTAGGGTAATTATAATATCATTTTTACCCTTAATTACCCTATTTACTTTTAACCATGGTAAATAAAAGTAAAATTTACTATTCACCAAAAATTATTTTCCTCTTTTTAAACCACATTTTAATTACTGATATCAACTGTGTCCCTCAGATTTTTGAAATTCAACTCACAGAAGTGGTAAAATTAGGTTTCATGTAAATTTGCAAATGCTCCTAGGAGGTGGGTGAAAGAAGGTAAAAAGTTCATTAAAATTTTTATATATCTAAAATTATTATAAACTGACTCCAATGAATTACATTGAACTTATATAAGAAATATGAATCTATTTTTACCTAAAATAAATTTAAATAAAATAAATAATTATTTAAATAAAAAATCGGTTTTAAATTATAGCTTAGTGTTTTTCACTATTCATCAAAAATTGAAAGTTTTCAGAAAAATACCAAAAATTCACCCTTAGCTAATTTCGATATTCCGAATCCAAAAATGAATTCCATTTTGAAAGATAAAATTTATAAAATTTCAAAAAGTGGGTATTACTATTCATAACGGCTGGTTTGATTGGTTGTGGTGTGTTAGAACTCGAAGTTGCGTACAACACACACTACTGTATTATTCAAAGAGAAGCGTATTGTGGAAGCTTGGGGTGTTACATTCTACCCTCCTTAAAATAATTTCATCCTTGAAATATCTAGAATATTACTACATAAAAAGACTCAGGTGGTTCTTCATCATACGTTCCTCAGGTTCTCACGTTGCCTCTTCCATCTTATGGTTTCTCCATTGAACTTTTACGAGATGAGTCGTCCGGTTTCTCAGAACTTGTTCTCTTGTATCAAGAACCTTGACAAGATCTTTGCAAAAAGATAGATCAGGTTCTAGTTCTAATTCCTCATTGGTGATTACATGCGTTGGGTCAGGCATGTATTTTCTCAACAGTGATATGTGGAAAACATCATGAACTTTGTAGAGACTTGACGGCATTACCAAATGGTAAGCTACAACCCCAATTAGTTCTAGAATTTTGAAAGTTCCGATGTTCCTGGGACTCAATTTACCCTTCCTACCGAAATGTATAACACCCTTCCATAAAGATACATTCAAGAAAACATGATCACCTACCTAAAATTCAAAATCCTTCTTTCGGTTATCAGCATATCTCTTCTGTCTACTTTGAGCTTCCTTGATGTGGTTTTGGATTACCTTCACCTTTTCTAGCATTTCCTTGACAAGTTTTGGGCCTATGAGTTTTCTTTCACCAACATCATCCCAATAGGTTGGTGTGCGACATCTCTTTCTATATAACGCTTTATATGGTGGCATCTAAATACTTTAATAGAAGCTATTGTTATAGGAAAATTCTACAAGAGTTAAATATTGATCCCAAATATATTTAAAGTCAAGTGAGCATGATCTCAACATGTCTTCTAAGGTTTGAATAGTCCATTCTGATTGTATATCCGTTTGGAGTTGGTAGGCAGTGCTCAAAAGAAGTTCAGTATCCAGGGATTTCTGAAGACTTTTCCAGAATGTTGATGTAAAACAGGGATCACGATCAGAGACAATAAATAAGGGTACTCCATGAAGTCTTACAACTTTATTAATATATAGTCTTTCTAGACATTCAAGTGGTAAATCTTTTCTTATAGCGAGAAAATGTGATGACTTGGTAAGATGATCAACAATGACCCATATTGCATCGTTCTTTCTATGATTATTTGGTAGTCCCATGACAAAGTCCATCGTAATATTATCCCATTTCCACTCAGGTATAGGAAGAGGTTTCATGACTCTTCTAGGATATTGCCTTCCAGCTTTCACTTTTTGAAAAACCATACATCTTAACACAAAATCAGAAATCTCCTTCTTCATGTTGTCCCACAAAAAATGTTCCTTAAAATCTCTACACATCTCAGTGCTACCAGGGTGTATAGAGAAATTGGAACTATGAGCATCATCCAACAATTACCTTTTTAAATCAGGTATATCGGGAACACAAAGTCTCTTCCCAAATTTCAAAATTCCATTTTCATACACAAAGTCACTCAATCTCTCATCATTCACAGCTTTGATCTTCTTTTGAAACTCTTCATCACCAGTCTGAGAACTCTTTATCCTTTATAGTAAAGATGGTTTTACAACCATTTGAAAAAGTATTGATGTTTCACCTTCCATGGTGATTACCATATCCATCTTTACTAGATCCATGTATATAGGATCCTTTTCAACTATCATCTTGTTCAAAACTCCATGATCCTTTCTACTCAAGGCATCTAACACCTTATTTTTCTTCCTTGGGTGGTAGTGTATAGTTTAATAATAATCTTTGAGTAGTTAAATCCATCTCCTTTGCCTCATGTTGGGTTCTTTCTATGAGAAAATATACTTCAAACTTTCATGATCGGTATATATCTCACATTTTCACCATATAGATAGTGTCTCTAAATCTTCTAAGAAAAGATACAGCTACTAACTCAAGATCATGAGTAAGATAATTTTTCTCATGAATTTTTAGCTATCGTGATGCATAAGAAATAACTCTATCATTTTGCATAAGGACACAACCAAGTCCTTTCTTTGAAGCATCACTATAAATAACAAACCCATCATTCCCCGATGATAGAGTCAAGATAGGAGCATCGACCAATCTTCTCTTCAGTTCTTCAAAAAAAAATCACACTCTTTTGTCCAAACAAATTAAACCCCTTTTTGTGTGAGATTTGTTAATGGGTTATCCAATTAGTAAAAATTCTGGACGAAACGCCGATAATAACCTGCTAAACCCATAAAACTGCGTACCTTAGTTATACTCATCGGTGATGGCCATTATTAGATTGCCTTGGTCTTTGTAGGATCAAAAAATATTCCATCCTTAGAGACAATATGGCCAAGAAAATAAATCTCTTGAAGCCAGAATTCACAATTGCTAAACTTCCCATATAATTCATTTCTTCTAAGATTCTTCAGGATTGTAACGCCCCGACCCCAGCTACCCAGAGTCGGTGCATTACTTCGTAACATTGGCATGATCACAAAAGATCAAGTCTCGAAAGACCGATTAGTTTAGTATCCTTGGAAACACTAGACACATTCATAAGTCTTACATTACATCATAAAGTAAAAAAAACTACAATAACAAAGTCTCCATAGTCCACACTCATATCCTCTTCTGACTATCCCTGCAGATCATTCATAAAATACTTCTTCACATCCTGGAAAATATTAAAACATTGAAAGGGGTGAGCTCAGATGCTCAGTAAGGATAACAATATTGCGGAAGCTTTCATAAATAAACATAAACATTTAAGAAAATGTATAACTAAAACAAAAGCCTTTTAAACTTGAAATTCAACATAATATGGAAAAAGTAAAATGAAATAATTCCATTTACTTATTCACATGGATATTCTACTGGTCGAATAATCACATGAAATATCAATAACCACTTTCATAATGATGGAATGCATAATGCCAGACTATCATAACCACGTAGCCAAGGTCTCGTGCCAAGACCACAAATAAGATTTTTTCAAGGCCTCGTGCTTAGACACTAGTTTGTCTCATGAGACCTACAGATGCATCGAGGAGCTATAGCGGGCTCCACCCATCACTTATTAAGTCCAATGCATTCCTCATATGAATAGGTTTAAACATATCATAAACCATAACATAATCGTATCACATAAAACATGCATAAAGGAAACATAAAATTTCCAAATTTCAATCAAAAGATATCAATACAAAACATTAATGTAATAAAAACACTTTCAAAACTATTTTTAATACCAAAATTAAAGAAAATTAAACTTCGTATCTATTTTTCATTTAAAAATTTATGGCTTGTAGAGCAAGCCGAAACTCAAATAATGGTCACGGCGACAGAGAAGTTGTTGTCGCCGCATACGTACGGCAAGAAAAAAATTACTTTTTGTCATTTAGTAAAATGCTTCGTATAAAAAAGATTCTTTTTGAATAAATGTAAAAGTCAAAGGGGTTTATACACTGTATAAAAGAAATTTGTGTATAAAACAAAATATGCCTCAATGAAAGGAGATTGAGACGAAGTACCTTTCAAAGATCATTTTTTAAAATAAAATAGATCTATTATGTGTATTCACTATATTTACAGATAAATAAAGTATAAATACAAGATTGGACATAATAATATCATTACATAATTTGAAATTAGGATATTAACACGAAGAATGAAAATTGGGTTAAGAAATTCCCTTACCTCGTGTCCGACTTGACTCGACCGTTCTTTAGCCTCTTGAATAATAAACTAGAGTTAATCTCTACCTTCTAAAGAACCTTTTTCAAGTTCATTATTCCTTTTATATCACTTATTACCATGTCATGAACATTATGTAATTATTTATGTTAATAACAGTCGTTTTGTCGATCTTTGGTACTTGAGTCAAAAATATACTTCTTATCATTACAAGTTGTTCATGTGGTGAAATATCCATTATATCCAGAATTATATTCATGATGTAGATATAATATATAACATATATATCCAGTATATACATTCATTTATAATATTACATAACATTTAGAGGTAAGAAATGAAATGCACCATTCATGGAGACGGTAAGCCGTACGTACGCATGAACGCTAATTTCATTTCTATTTCTTATTTAATGGAATGAAGTTATAATTATATAAAGGTATAATATAATTACAGTATAATATAATGTATAATACCATTTACTCCATCCTTTATACATCCCACATATGGCATTAACGATTCAAATCACTTTGAGGGGGCGGTAGTCCGCACTTCCTAAAATGAAATTATTGCGTTTACCCATAATGGAAATCATAAAGTGTGCCATAAATGAGAAATAAAGAAGCATAAGGAAAACATAAACATAATATATATATCATATATGAAAATAGTGTCATCAAAATGGACACCATTATAGGTGTTAAAAGAATATTGAACAATCATCGTTTCGTGAGGCAATATTTCACCACCCACAGAAACAGTATGTTCTTTAACCATTAGATGAAGGTGTGTATAAGTGTAAACCAAATCCTTATAATAAAAACATCCTAGTATATTTTATATACTGGTGTTGTTACAAAATAAATGAATAAAAAGAGTTTAAGGGGTTGGAGAAGCAAAATAAAACAAAACAACATTAGAGAAGACATTACCTTAAAATCGGGTAACTATTTTTGATTTGAGCCAAAGGCTTCTTTGGGAAGACTTCTGCCAAAAGTGAGGCTTCTAATAGTAAGTGAGGGAAGTTGAGAGAGTATTTGGGCAGAGTTTGGCCGAGCTAAAAGGCTTTGAAGGTGTGAGTAAGGTGGTAGTGGTGGGGGCCTTTTATAAGAGGGGAGAAGGGGCACTCTTGGAAAGATTGAAATGCTACTTTATTATGAAATGCGTTTTTGGATTCTAAAGGTCCCAAACTTATATATTTCAAGTATAAGGTGATAAGGGTTCTAAATATAATCATCCAATAGGTTTTCTACAAGTTTAAGCCTTAGATTCTACATTATCTTTTCATTTTATTTAAATCGTTAATTAATGAGGTAGTCGCTGCATCATCATGGTGTCATAAATAATTTAATTTATTTAATGTCTAAAAATTATAAAAAAATATCATGATTTAGGAAATCGTTTTATGTTTTTAATTAATATTTATAGTCAAACACATGACTTGTATAACCCCATTTAAAAATTGTTTTAGTAAAACAACTCTTGTTTGTGACATTCTTATTTTAACATTAAATAAAAAGTTTTTAATGTCATTTTCCTACCAAAGTGGCTCCATGGGGTCCCCAAGTTAACCCATGGATTTTATTGGTCATCCATGACTCATCTAATAGGGGTAGGACAAGTGTAAAGGTATTTTCATATTTTTATAATATCATTTTTACCTTAAACTTCACTAATTACCTTTAATCACGATTAATTAAACTTAAAAGTTACTATTCACCAAAAAATTATTTTAATCCCATTGAACCACATTTTACTTCCTAATGACAACCATGTATGTTGGATTTTTGAAAATCAAATCACAGAATTGGTAATGTTTCATTTAAACGAAAAATCAGTTTTTTAACTACCACTTAGTGGTTTAACTATTCATCAAAAATTGAAGTTTTTCAGAACAACGCCAAAATTTCACCCTAATCAATAATTGATATTCCGAATTCAAAAATGATGTCTATTTTAAAAAATTCCAAATATATAAGTTGCATTAATTAATTTTATAATTAATTCCCGCTGTCACAACAAATAACATCTTTTTAAGAAAATATATATATCAAAAGATTGACAATTGTTTATGTCCAATTTCAAAGTGAAATTAATTCTAATGACCACCATTGGATAAAATGGTAAAAATATATTCTAATTATACTTTAAAACCACTCAATAGTATAATTTATCACTATAAATTATTTTTATTAAAAAAGTTGTTTTTAAGTATTTTTCACTATTCAAAAAAATGGAAGTTCTCAGAAAAATACCAAAAATTCAACATAGGCTAATTTCGATATTCCGAATCCAAAAACGAAGTCCATTTGGAAAGATAAAATTTATAAAATTGAAAAAATTAGGTATTATTATTCATAATGGCTACTTTGATTGGTTGTGGTGTGTGTTAGAACTCGAAGTTGCGTACAACACACGCTACTGTATTATTCAAAGAGATGCGTACCATGGAAGCTTGGGGTGTTACAAGGATAATGCGCAAGTGATTTTCATGATCTTCGTAGCTTTTGGAGTATACCAAGATATCATCAATAAATACCACTACAAAGTCATAAAGATATTCCTTGAAAACCCTATTCATTAGATCCTTAAAGACAGAGGATGAATTAGTCAATCCAAAAGGCATTACTATAAACTCATAATACACATACCTGGTTCGAAATGTTGTCTTTAGAATGTCTTCCTTCTTCACGCACAATTGATGATATCCAAATCGAAGGTAAATCTTTGAAAATTATTAATCTCCATGAAGTTGGTTGAATAAATCATCAATGTGAGGTAGGGGATACTTGTTCTTTATTGTTATAGTATTGATCTCTCTATAGTCAATGCACATACTCATAGATCCATCTTTATTCTTAACAAGAAGAATAGGGGATCCCCAGGGAGAGACACTAGGGAGAATAAATCCCTTATTACTCAATTCCTGTAGTTGTTTATTTAGTTCCACTAATTAAATAGTGACTATTCTATAAGGGGTCTTCGATATGGGCCTTGATATCGGAATTAAATAAATGGAAAACTCAATTTCTCATTCTAGAGGATGTCCAGGTAAATCTTTTGGAAACACATCAACTTATTCATTCATAATAGGTACGTTCTCTATTTGAACATTCCTTTCCTCGCCCATAGTTATTTCATTATCTTCCTCCCCAATAATTGAATTTAGTTGAGCTACTGGGGGTGGATCTAGATAAGAATTAGGTGACGATGATTCTACTCTAAAGATAAGGTGTTCTCTATCATCGTCATCAAAAATTGTAACCTCCTTCTTCTTAAAATAAATTTTCACATCATGGTTCGAAAGACAATCCATACCGAGGATTATATCAAATTCAATCATGGGTATGATGATGAGATCAGCAGATAAAGAATATTTATATGCCCTAATGGGGAATGATCCACAATACTTTGTTGCAATGATACTTCCCTTAGGAATTTTGACTAAAAACTCCCCTGTTAAATAAAATTGGAAATATCTAATTTTCTTAGAAATTTGGGAAGATATGAAACAATATGATGATCTAGAATCAAATAAAGCATTTTCTAAACTTGAGGAAACCATTAATTTACATGCCACCATGTATTTTGGAGCATCAACCTCAACTGTAGTGATAGCATAAGCTTGGCCTTGATCCCTTGGACTTTTCTGAGGTAAGTTCCCCTGAATCTTAGGAGATTCATTCAAATAATTACCCCGTTCTCTATAATTTTAGTCTTCAACATCGACAAACTCTTTCTTCCCCTTGAAATCACGAGCTTGGTGGCCTTTTTCACCAAACTTGTAACAGACTCCCATTCCCTTCAGGAAAGTACTGGGGTGTTTCTTCCCACATTTACTACAGGATGGATATAAAACTTTTCCCTTCTTCCCCTTATTTCCATTTCCAGAGTGTTCGACAGATCTCTTCTTCTATTTCTTTACTTTAAAGTTATAATACTTAGAGAATTATTTTTCTGTCTTGATAGCACATGAGAAAATATATTCGTACGATGAGAAGGATTTTGAGACTAATGCTCGACGGAGAAATGGTTTTAACCCATCAAATAAATGATCAATCTTACTTCTTGGGTTATGTATATAATCTGCAGGTTATATCACAAGCTCCACTATAATTATCTTGAGTAGGAGGGAAATCCATACATGGAGTGCGTGCATTGATATGGTTTTCATTCCTTGAACTAGGTTCCATTTCTAAAAAATGTCATAAACTAGATTAGTTTATGAATCGAAATACATAATTCAAAACTTGTAAAACACTTAACATAAATTGAACAATTTTTGGATATAATCCATAATCATAAAAATGTTTTCATTGAAGAAGTATATACTCATAAAACCTTTATAATAGTTTGTAAATAAAATGAGAATTATCCTAAGCATATCCCCTAGGAGTGTCGTAACCAAGAGTGCAGCAAGGCACGTTGTCATGCACCAGTTCCCATTCAAGTCTAGCTCAAAGCGGTGTTTTTGGGTTTTACCCCTAGGTACATCTATTCCAGAGCTGCCTCTACCTACTCGTATCTAGACAGATATGTATTTCTTATTAAAACTCACAAAATCTCTACAATACCAAAATTATAGAAAGTTATTTTATACTAATCCTCAAAGTCTATCTTAGGGTTATGTGCTCTAATCAGAGTTTATCTAAATCTAGTTTCCAAGGTTTGAACTAAAATTCATCTAATACCAACTGTAATGCCATGACCCTTTTTACCCAGAGTCAGTGCATTATTACATAACATTGGCATGATCACAAAAGATAAATTATCAAAAGACCGATTCGTTTAGTATCTTTGGAAGTACTAGATACATTCATAAGGTTTACATTACATAAAAAATGGAAAACTACAACAACATTGTTTCCATAGACAACAATGAGATCTCATATACTATACCTGCAGGTTAATCATAATATACTTCTTCGCATCCTAGAAAAAATAAAACATAGAAAGGGGTGATGTCAGATGCTCAGTATGGATAACAATATAACAGAAACTTTCATAAATAAGAATAAACATTTAAGGAAATGTATAAGACTAAAACAAAAGCCTTTTAAACTTGAGCTTCAGCATAATATGGGAAAGATAAAAATCAAATAATTCCATTTACTTATTCACGTGGATATTCTACTAATCAAATAATCACATGAAATATCAATAACCACTTTCATAATGATAGAATGCATAATGTTAGACTTTCATAACCACATAGTCAAGGCCTTGTGCCAAGAATACAAATAAGATTTTTTCAAGGCCTTATTCCAAGACACTAGTTTGTCTCATGATACCTACCGATGCATCAAAGAGCTATAGCGGGCTCCACTCGTCATTTACTAAGTCCAATGCATTCCTCATATGAAAAGGTTTAAACATAACATAAATATTCATATTAAAACTAGCATACGAAATGTCAATACTTTATCCATAAACCATGAATGGTGTAAAAATAATACATCCACAATCAAACATATCACAAAACCTTTAATACAATATGGAAGTTTTGTATCATAATAAATCAACTCCAAATAAGTTTAAAATCCATTAAACGATGTTGAAATAGATGAAATACAACATTATTTAGAGAAATATCTCTTTCTATTTTGAAATCTTTTAAGATTTTTTTTAAAATATTCTTATAAGCTTATAAGGGAAGCTTAGACAATGTTATAACAGCAGAAAATAGCCGCACCAGCCGTATAAGTTAAAAAAACATTCTTACCTTAAATTTTTCGAAAAGGTCAAAAAGTACCTTGTTTGGAAAATGACGAAAATATTCCTTTAAAAAAATATAAGGTCAAATAAGGGTATAAATGACTTTAACCCATTTTTTAGTAAATATTAAAAATGTTTTGAAATACATTTTTAGGAAGCATGGATGTTGATGACAAATAGGTCCCAGTAGATAATTACGTATAAACAACCTCGGATAATGAAGAGATTGTGAAATTAACCCTTACCTTTTCGTTTTCCTTGGTTGAGGGTAGGTTGACCTCCTGTATAATGGTGAAATAATTTTTATTAAATTATAAAAGAATCATATACATTAATATGATATCATATATGATCTTTTAATATTGATTTGTTAATAATATTTTAGTATTATCGTCATTTAGGGTGTTAACTGATTCGTTTTCCTTTATATGCTTTGTTACATAAGTAATGTTTGTTTTGGATAGGATTTATCTTATTCATATTAATAATGATATTAAGTCTTTAAACATAATTTTTAATCATCTAATAAAAATTAGTCTTGAATAGATATGATGGGGAATGAATATCATCGCGTTCATGGAGACAGTAATCCGTACGTACGCACGAGTGACAATATCATTATTTTGATTTTAAAATAATATAAAATTGGATGTTATATCATATATAAAGAATAATTATCATGTTATATTTATTATTTACATCAATTACACATCATTATTATACCCATCCAAATAATAATGTATTGAATAACAATTACACCATGACGTGGAGACAGTAAGCCGTACGTACACACATATGGTGACATGTAATTCAAAGGATGAATAGAATAATGAATTTTGTTGTACCAAATTTATAATAACATCACATTATATAGAATATACTAGATTTATTATTTTATAATGGAAACAACAAAGAAAGAGGAAGTGGAAGAAGAAAGGAACTTGAAAGAGGTGATGAAATATTTACCTCTTCTTCAAGTTCTTCCTATTGATTTTATCAAAAGGGATACTTGGGTTGGATTTATGAGCAAAGTAAGGCCTCTAGGATAAAGGTAGGACAATTGAGAGGGTATTTGGTCAGGGTTTGTCCGAGCCAAATGGCTTTGAAGGTGTGAATTTGAGGGAAGGGGGAGTGCCCTTTTATAAGAGGGGTGAGGGGAACCTTAGGAAAAGTTAGATATATTATTGTATAATAAAATAACTTTCGGTTTCTAATGGATCAAAAATGAATTATTTAAATTATAAAGTGGGTATTGGTCGAAAACCACTCAACAAATAGGTTTTAGATAGGTTTGGGTCACTATATTAACCTTATCGTTTAGATTTAACTTTTAGTTAAATAGTTTGACATTTACCATGTCTCTTTGTATTTTTATATTATATGGTTAATAAACTTACTATATACTTCCAAGAAAACCCCAATTGGTTCATTAATTATACAAATATCATTAAATAAGTCTTTTGGAAGAACCTTAGATTTTTAGTAATATAATATCAATTAATAATATAATATTTGTTTTAAAAACTCTTTTATATCAATTTTGACACTATTTGATATTTTGTTTTTTCTAAATTCATTAAAGAATTATTACTTAGGAAACAATTCATATAACCAACCCTAATATGTCATATTAACCAATAAAATAGGTGTAATTCATAAAAAGTCTCAAATTACATTTATTTGGATATTTATAATATCAATTATGTTAATCCTTCATTAATAGAGTAAATACTGCATCATCATTGTGTCATAAATAAATTTAATTATTTAATGTCTAAAAAATATAAACAAAGTACCATTATGTAGGAAATATTTTTATATTTCTAATTAATATTTATAGTTGAATTTATCTTATGTGTAACCCTATATTAAAAGTTGTTTAGTTATTAAACATTGAATTTAACACTTTTAACTCTTATTTGAATTAAATAATAATAAATGTCCTAATCTAATCCAAGTGGACCTAAAGGATCATTTTTTATTCTTAAGGTTGTTTTTGGTTGAATTAAACTTATCCAATAGAATTAAGACATGTTTTAGGGTAATTATAAAATCATTTTTACCCTTAATTTCCCTATTTACTTTTAACCGTGGAAAATAAAAGTAAAAAAGTCACTATTCACAGAAAATTATTTTCATCGTATTGAACCACATTTTACTTAATGATATCAACCGTGGCTCTCATATTTTTTAAATTAAACTCACAGAAGTGGTAAAATTATGTTTTATGTAAATTTTCAAATCCTCCTAGGAGGTGAGTAAAAGACGGTAAAAATTTATTAAATTTTTTATATATCTAAAATTATTATTATCTGACTACAATGAATTAAATTGAACTTATATAGGTATTATGTATCTAATTTTACCTAAAAAAATTTAAATAAAATAAATTATTATTTAAATAAAAATTCGGTTTTAAATTATAACTCATTGTTTTTCACTATTCATCAAATATTGAATGTTTTCAGAAAAATACCAAAAATTCACCCTAATCTAATTTCGATATTACGAATCCAAAAATGAAGTCTATTTTGAAAGATAAAATTTATAAAATTTTAAAAAGTTGGTATTACTATTCATAACAGATAGTTTGATTGGTTGTGGTGTGTTAGAACTCGAAGTTGCGTACAACGCACGCTACTTTATTATTCAAAGAGAATCATACCGTGGAAGATTGATGTGTTACAATGGAGGCCTAATGATGAAAACTCTTGGAGCTTCATGAGACCTTCTCAATGAGATCACTCACAATTCTAACCAACAGTAAAGTGGAATAGCTCCCCCAAGGTAAAGAATTCACCAAGTGGAGGAACATACATGTTTGTATTCTCTAGTGGAGGAATTGATAAAGAGGTTTGGAAAGTTTTAATTTCCCCTTACACATACTCAATCACAACAACCGCAACCACCCGCACTTGAATATCAATATTGTGAGATGTGTGGAGAAAATCATGTATACCAATAATTCCAAGATGGTTTAGAGAAATATCAACTTCTCAATATTAATTTTGTGAGATATAATCAAGCCCCTTAACATTATCAAAATATTTATAACCAATGGGTTAAAGTCAAAAAAATGAAAAAATTTCAATAGAAATCAAGACTAATCTTTATTTTCACTATATACATAAAACCAGAGGCAATTTCAATCCTATCCACCCCCACAATATCAATTTAATCAACCTATGTGGTATTTTTAGAAATAACCACTCCCAAACCCACAATAAAATCCCTAAATGATATTCTTACGTATTATATTTAGAAGTCATATCATTGGATGAAAATTAAAGAAAATTATTTGATGAATTAGAAATCTTCCCTCTTAATCATAGAAAATTAAGTGGATTGAATCACTGAGAATTTAATAAAAAATTTACCAGGTACACTTATAGGTAATAATGAGAAAAACCTAAGGTATGAGGTAAAATTTGGGACATTATGTAGTGGGTATGATATATAAGATAAAAATAAAAAAGTGGTAAGAGAGAAGTAGGAGGAGAAAAAAGAATAAAATAAAGAAAAATGAGAAAATGATGAGAAAAATGATAAAAAAAATTGGAAAGATTTAAAAAGGAAAAAATAGAGAAGAAGTGGGAGTATACAAATTTATAACCATATATACCCCATAAAACAATCTCATAGAGGATTTTGTAAAGGATATTTGAAAGCTATTATAAAAAAATTATAGATATTTTTAAACAAGTTCATATCAATATAACTTTTATAGAATCTATTTCAAAAATACCAAATTATGTTAAATTACTAAAGGAGATACAATATCAAACAAAAGTAATTTGGAGGATATAAAATTTATATATATTAGCGAAGAATGTTTATTATTAGTTCAGAGAAATATACCTCCAAATATGCAAGATCTAGAAATCTTTTCCATCCCATGCATAATTGGTTCATTCGCATCTGGGAAAATGCTTTATAATTTAGGAGAAAGTTTTAATTTAATTCCCCTAATTATTTTTCAAAGCCCATTATTGGATGATCCTAAACCAAAAATTTTATAACCCTTAATTGATAATTGTTTAGTGAAATATTCATGAGGATTTGTGGAAGTTGTTACTATCAAGCTGGGAAAATTCATAATTCTCATTGACTTTTTAATCCTCAAGACGGAAAAATAAAGAGGCGTACCCATTATAATTTGGAAATAATTCTTAAAAACTATAAAATAGTTGATGGATTCCAACCAAGGAAGGATGATTTTATAATTTTTTGATGTATAATCCACCTTTTATTTAATAAAAATCGAGAAGCATGGAACTAAGTTGAAGGTTTTCAATGCTATCTTTTCTATAGAAGAAAATCCATCCATTATAGGTTTATAGAAGTAAGAAGAGGAAACATGATGTAACTCATTTATGGAATGGTATAATACAAGGAGGAAATCAATTCTGGAGATGTACAATAAATTTAAGCTATACAATGGATAGAGAATTTATCAAGGTATTTATACCCAAAATTAGTCCCTCCAATTCTGAAGCCAACATCGTTAGAGTTGAAGTCATTGCCATGTATATTATGGTAGTCATTTTTAAGAGATAAATATACCTTATCAATTATCATTAATAAATAATTGATGAAGAAACAATAAGAAAAATTGTTTAAAGTGTCAAAGAAGATAAATAATGTAATTTATTAGGTAATTGATAACATCAAAGACATTATCCCCACTATTTACATACAAAAAAGACTACTAGAAAAGGAAGAGAGTCGAGATTTAAACAAAAAAGGAGAATTAAATCACTAATGAAGAAGGTTTTCAAACAGGAATTTATAAAACTCTTAAATAAAGGTATTATATTTTCAATTTTTTACATTAAATGGGTAATTCTATTACAAGTAATTCCAAAGAAGATAGGTATGATTGCAATCAAGAATAAAGACAATGAGATCATTCCTATAAGAATAATAACGGGGTGTACAATACATGTGTATTACCAAAAGATAAATCTAGTAATAAGGTAGGACCAATTTCTACTTTAATTTATAGATTAAATGCTTGAGAGGTTATCCAGTTATGAGTTTTATTGTTTTCTAGATGGATATTTTGGTTATAATAAAATACCAGTGGATCTAGTTGACCAAGAAAAAGAAAAGTTTACATTTTCATATGGGAACTTTATGAAAGGACAAGTCAAGATTTGTGTGACCATTGAATGTGTGAGGATAATCATTATTCAATTCTTTATTTTATATTTTACCCTTTAAAAACAACCTTCACTTCTAGTTAAAGAGACAAGACTCTACTGAAACACAACACAAATACACACCCATGGGAATATAGTAATTTACAAGGTTCACTACTCAATAAGAGTAGCTATTCCTTATAATGATCTAGAAATAATTAAGTATCACACATCCAATAGAAAACAATAATTTAGGGTTTTCATCATGTAGGTTATATCCATCACTTAAATTTCACTATATTACATTAACAATTCATGCACTTATTACATGGATAATATGTTAAGATAAGTTTTTCAACAAAAAAATGAACCTTCACCAACAGGATTCAAGGAATTTTCACTATGCTACTTGATTCATTAAAACTTTCCCTTTGGAAAGTTATATCTTCTTTTACTTTGATTTATTACACAACATTGAGAAATAAATTCTCCCCCTATTATTCTCTCCACAACTTCAAACTTTCATAAACACATTTTCTAATCCACAACAACTATAAGACATATACTGTGAATTGATCATTACCTTTTCTATTTCTTCCTAATTCAAATATTTATGACACCACATAAATAATTTTGAATTCAAATAACAAAAAATATCACATCTTGTCATTATAATAACATCTACAAGAAAATTATTCCATAATAGTTTATAATTTCATTAGAATATATAGAAATATTACTTCCTCTTCATCCTTCCTTAAACTTATGTTTATTCCAAATTAAATTCAACATATATAACAATAAATTAATTATATAGTGATGGTATCATGATAATTTCAATCATGTTATTCTTCCCCATAATTACCATCAAAACTAAACCACCTTATTTCCATGATAAATACAAAATCCACCACATATAATAATCATGCATTTATGCATGCAATATATCTGATGAATATTATTTAAAATGTGGAATAAATATTTTCATGATGTCTTATTCAAGATTTTCTTCAACAAGTTTTGAACACCATTTTAATAAAGGTTAAATTCACAATGAACTCAATAAATTTTCCTTCTTCTTCATGTGAAAATAAATGATCACAACACATATTTTCACTTCATTCTTTCTTCAGTTCACTATAATAGTTGCACTGGATCCTTTTTCTTTAGTATTCAATTTTTCTTCATTCAATGGATACTTTTCAATGATTATTATATTTTATATCATGGTATTTAATCCTTAAAATAACATTTTAATTGAAAACATCAGATTTATTCATGGTAGCACCATATACCCTCCAAATCATGGTCACTCTATTTTCTTCATGTGTTTACACCTCATAATTTCACCTAATTATTACACCTTATGGTTTCACCACATGGTTTCACCTCATGTTCACACAAAAAAATTGCACTCATGGTTATACCTCATGGTCTCGCCCCCTAGTCACACCTCACAGTCACACCCCATTGTCGTACCCCATTTTCTCACCTCAAGGTCGCACCCCATGACGTCACACCATAATTTCCCCGCATAAAACTTACTAATTTATGTTTTGAAAACAAAATAAAAAAGTAAAAATCAATTACACTTCTCGTTCAACAGATTCTTCACTAACTAAACAAAAAATAAAATCCTCTTGGTCTCAATAATACCCCCTTTGGATTTTTGTTGTCATCCAAGGAACATAAATCACTAAAGCTCTAAAACCTAATCAAAGGATCGCTATACAAAAATTATAATCCTAGTGAGATATATCTATATAGTAATCAAGAATTATTGAAAAACAAAACCATTTTTTCCATAACGAAGTTATCTAAAAATATATGATCTTAATAAAAACAACACAAAATGATTAAATTTGTAAGAAAAAAGTTACTAAAAACACTTCAACAAACGATTAGAACAATTCACATATACTAGCATCACAAATTACCCCTTTTAAAAACTCCCCATAAATATATTCTCTAGATTGATTGATAATTAACATATTCATGGGTAGATTTATACTCTCATATCCCCCCTTGACAAAAATATCCAATGAAAAGAAGTGTGAGAAGACATAAAACACAAATATCAACCTCATGGTGGATAAGGATTATCACTTAAATTAAAAATTATAATTTTAAAATATTATTTTGATAATGTATTGGTAAAAAAATTAGTGACTTACTCATTTTTTGGATCTTACTTTATCTTTAACTAATTATACTTCACAAGATTTTTGATAAAGTGATATTTAATATCGATGTGATTATTCCTATAATGTTAATAAATATAATTTGAGAGATTGATACCACTGTGATTATCATAACCAAGAATAATTGGTAACTTCACTTAAACCTTCAAGTCCTCTAATTGTGTTTTTATCCACATTAAGTGATTTATGGCATGACTTTCAACCACATATTTTTCCCCAACTATGCTTAAGGCGGCTAAATGTTTATTTTTAGTGTGTCTAAACACACATCATTCACTTAGTAAGAAAACTCCACATAAATTTTATCTTCTATTATCCTTACAACCTACCTAGTCTGCATCAGTATAGCCAAATAGATAAATCTTTCCCATGTTGTCATATTTCATCCCCAAATAAATTGTGACTTTCATATGTCTAAAAATTATATTTCCTACCAAAATTTGGAAATCTTTTAGAGAACTATTATATCCACAACAAAGTGTGACAAAATACAATGAATCTATCCTTAAAGTTGTGAAATATAAAAGTCTTCTAATTAACTTTATAAAGTATTTTGGATCAACATTCTTCCCTTTCTAATATTTTGAAAACTTTTTCCCACTGAAATGGGTGTGTAAATAGGATTTAAATCTTCCATACAAAACTTTTCCTAGATTTCATTAATATACTTCACTTTAGAAAGGAAAATATTCCTTTTTTGAGATATTTGCAGGCTAAGAAATTATTTCATCTCTATCAACATAGAAATTTAATATGATTGATTCGTCTCTTCAAAAAACTTCTCACACATTTCTTCATTTTTTCTAGAAAATATGATATCATATACATATATGATAACAAGAATTGATGCCACTTTTTCATATTTGATGAAGTGGTTGTTGAACATTCTTTCTTATTTGAAATTCAACCTATTCATACAAGAATCTAGATTAGACTTACAAGCTCTTGGAGCTTGTTTTAACCCATATAAGGACTTATTTAACCTAATAATATATTTTTCATATTTTACGAACAAAAAACTACTTGTTTTATCAATATATACCTCTCCTTCCAACTCAATGTTAAGGAAGGAAGTCTTAACATCCATTTAGAATATCTTGTATTGATTTTGTGATACAATAACAAGAAATATTATAATGGTTTCAAGCCTTTAAATTGATGTAAATATCTCATAAAAATATACTCATTCAACCTAATAATAATCTTTACAAAAAATCCGTTCTTTATTTCTAACCACTTCACCTTCCACATTTAACTTGTTATGAAAAATGACTTTATTCCAATAAAATTTTTATCATTTGGGTTTAGAAACCAACTCCCATGTCTCATTTTTCTCAATCTAATTTAATTAATCATTCAATGCATTAACCCACTCTTAATTATTGATTTATTCTTCAAAATCACTTGGATTAAATTGATAAAATAAATAGGTATATGTTTTCCTCAATGTTATTATGGTTTAAATTTGTTGTCCTTGATATACAATGATATCTCAGACCTCCACTTGGTTTATTAGCCTATGATATGATAAATGAGGATATTATTTTTCACTTTAAATATTATATTATTCTTATACTCCTTGCATAAAATCAATACTTTCATTTCTTTCAATGATTTCATACCATTTCTTAATAGTCATAGATTTAATTCTCCCTTTTAAATTTGTAATTTTTTCAACAATTTCTTCTTTTGAAATTTATAGTAGTTCTAAATTAGTTTAATAAATAATTATTCTATTCTATTTATTGAAGAATTTTTATCCTCTAATATTTGAGAGTATCCAAGGAATATTCCACCAACGCTGCTTTCAATATAATTCCCAAGATTTTTAACTTTGATTTTGATAATGTAGGGGATACAAAATACTCTTAAGTACTACATAGTTAGGGTATTCTTATATTACATATCATATGAGGAAATGTATTAATTTTCTCTGTAGAAGTAATTATTTTGAATGTGGAACATTGCTATAATATCTTTTCTCTAAAATAACAGCTAAGTATCATGTTAATTCAACTTAGTTTAAGCCATCTCAACCTGAATTTTATTTTTTCTTTCATCCACACCATTCTATTATGGAATGTATGGTGCACTAAACTCGTGATAAATACTATTATTTTTATGATAATCCTAATTTTTTTATTTTTTTATTCAAAACAATTATCTATTCATATATTATTGAAAGAGTATCCACATTCCTTCTCAACACTTATCTTACAATTTTTGAACATCTTCAGAGCCTATAATTTATGTTTCAAAAACATAATAAATATAATACGATTAAAATCATTAATAAATGAAAAAAAATATTCATCCCCTTTTATTGATTAATTTATCATAATCCCACATATATTATAATGAATAAGTTCCAAGGGATGAGATGTATGTATCTCAACCTTCTTGTGTGAATAATTTGAAAATTTCCCCATATGGAATATGGAACAACACCAATATATACTTTTTTTCAATTAAAAAAATATCATGAAAACATCCTTTGTGTGTTAACTTATTTATTTTTCTATATCATATGTGGCCAAGAATTATGTACCATAATCGGTTTTCATATTTAATACTTATAAAACAAGAATTATGTCCATCTTTAACATGGAATAGGTTTCCCTTGGTTCTCTATCCTCTTACCATGACTTCTCCATATTCAATATTTTTAACAATAAAACCCCCTCTTCTAAATATATCTTCATTTAATTCATCAAAAAGTTGTGAAATACTCAAAATATTGTGTTTTAATCCATCAAAAAATAAGGAAATTATATATTTCAATTTTTATTTTCCAATTACAGTAGATCCAGTGCATTTTTTATTATGGGAGAATCATTATTTCTGAAGGTCACTATTCCATATTTATATTCCTTCACATTCTTAAAAAGTTTCAAATCTCATTTCATATGTGAAGAATACACACTATCCAATATCCAAGGCTATTCTCCTTTTGTGTATTTGAGTGTAGTTGGAACAATAAGAGACTTCTCTTTTACATTTTCTTCCTTCTCATGAGGCTTTTTAGTTTTTTCATTGAAACATTATTGAGCTAGTAGAACCACAAGAAAATTCTTTAAAAGGTTTCTAGGATAATCATGCCTCTTATAGATAGTTTCTAGAAGTTGTAATCCATTCCAAATCTTCAAATTAGATTTTTCATATTGTTGTTGAGTTTTTACTCTTTGTGTAGGTTGAATCGCCCTCAAAATATATCTTAAATACCTCCTAGATTCATTATAGGGATAATAATTGAACCAAATTTTTTTTATGTCCAAATCCCCCACAACCCCAAAAGTATCCATAAAAAGCACATTTTACTTTATAACTAGTATGTTGTCTATAAATATGCAACTATAGTCCCACATATTTCAGACTATCAATATTAGATACTTTTTATGAACTAAATTTCTGGTAAACTCCTAGAATATTATTCTTCATATTATAATTATTATCAACCTTTAAAGAGTCCTAATTTATAGTATTTTTTCTTTATGTTTTTATTTCTAAAAACTTCTAGAATTCTATGATTCATTTATTTTGTCTATATACATGGCCCTTATGGATTGATTTTTCTTATAAGATCCTTTTCCAATATATTCAGCCTTATTATCAACCTTTAACAGTAATATTTGTGGATATTTTTTTTGTTTACACTCCATTGATATTTCACTAACTTTCAAAGTTGAATTTTGGAGGTTATATCACCTTTATTTAGCTTCAACCAGTTTTTTTAGCAAGATCAAATTATTTATCCTTTTTTATTATATTTAGTTTAATGTTATTGTTGAGATTTGTTTATTTATCAAGAAACTTATTCATGGTGACAATCTCTTTTAAAAATCTAGATTTTTCTAAAACATGAATTCCTGATTGCTTGTATACTGATCTTCCTTTTCAACTTTTTATTATATTTCTAAATCTTTTAAAAATTCATGATACATTATTTTAATTCCATTTTGATCATGAAATCTATATTATTTTCTACCACTTCCATATTTATATTTTCTACAATATTCATTGTAAAAATACTCATCATTCACCTTTTCAATAAGAAACTTCTTAACACATTAATCACAAAAATCTTCAGTTTCCACTTCTTCTTCCCTATCATAATCATCCTAATATTTGAAAAAGATTTTATCTTTTTATATATAGAGAAATTATCAAACATTTATTTATAAAAATTCTTTGATTTGTCAATCTTCTTCAAAAATCTTCTTAGTCTTCCTTTAATCTTGGAAAATTTACTGAAATATGTTTAATATCTCTACATTCAAATAAATTTAATGGAAAATTTAATTTATAATTACCTATGCCTATTTTAACATTTATTGAAAAAAATAAATAAATTTATCAAACTACTTACTCTCTTAATATTCAGAATTAGAATAAAAAACCTCTTTAAAAAAAATTTTGTGACATTTTTTACTTAGTGAAATTAAAGAAGATTTAATTATTTTTATTTCGTTTTACATTAATATTATTGTATTTTATCATCTCATATGTAATGAAAATAGTATGAAAATCATCCTAATAGATGGCCTCGATCACTTTATCTTCTAAATATGACACTTTGGCATCAAATATATCTGAAAGAATTCTTAAAATATTTAAAAAAAATATTGATTCTTATAGTTTTTATCTAATGATCCTTAAGTTACTTCAAATGTCATTAACCCTTAGGAATAAATCATTAATAGATTCCTCATCTCCAATTTTATAATATTTTTATCTCAATATTTAAATCTATTACTTTTATTTTTTAATTTTTTGTTCCCTTTATAAATTTTATTCAACTTATCCTAGATTTCTTTAGTGATTCCAATTCATTTAACCCATATAAATTCACTATTTGAGAGAGAATAAATAATATATTTTTTGGCTCTTCTATCATTCTCATGAATCTTTTTTTCTATAGTACTAAGGGATCATCCTTGATTGGAGGCATAAAACTCTCTAAAACATCTTCAAGAAATTCATATATAATTTATAAAAGATAGGAAATCATTATATTCTTCTATATATGATAGTATTCCCCATATAATATAGGAATATACTTACTATTAAATAAATTTTGAACATCCATGGTAGATATATCCTTATTCAAAGAAACACGAGTCAATGAAGGAACCTCCCTCAGATACCACTTGAAAGGACCAATCAGGAACTGTATAACCACTGAGGACATGGGGGTGAATTAGTGTTCAACTATTTATTTTATATTTTATACTTTAAAAAAAATATTCACCTCTATTTAAAGAGATAATATTATATTGAAACACAACCCAAAATCACACCCACAATAACATTGGAATTTACAATGCTAACTACTCAATAAGATTCGTTATTCATTAGAATGATCTGAAAACTATTAAAGATGACACATCCACTAAAAACAATTATTTGTATTTTAAAAAAAGTAGGGAATATACATCACTTTCATTTCAATATATACTTTTGTAAGTGTGTATTTATCACACATATAATATGTTAAGGAAAGTTTTTTAATAAAAAAATTACCCTTCACCAACATGCATCAAGGCATCATCACTGTGCCTCTTGATTTCTTTACACTTTCCATTTGGAAAGTTAGATCTTATTATACTTAAATTTCTTACACCTGAGTGAGTAAATAATTATCCTCTTTATATTCTCTCAAAAAGTTCTAACTTTCACAAACTAATTTTCCAATCCACAACAATTATCACATAAACCATAAAATGATGATTTCGTTTTCTATATCTTCTTAATTCCAATATTTACAAAAAAATATAAATAATTTCAAATTAAAATCACTAGAAATATTAGAGATTGTCATCGCAATGAATTCCATAAGAAAATTTTTCCATAAATATTTGTAACAATATAGGAATATGCAAAAATATTACAGCCACATCACCCGTTATTAAACCTTCATTTCTTCCAAATTAAATAATTGTGTGTGTATCAAAACATGAATTGTACAGTGATGGGATTGTTACAATGTCAAACATTTTATTATTCCTTATAAATACCATCAAAACTGAACCATATTCTTTCCATGATAAATATATGATGCACTTCGTGCAATAATCATGCATTTATGCTTGCAAGCAATATATCGAGACTTTCTTCAAATGTGACATAAAGATTATTGTGATGTCTTCTTCTAGATTTTCATCAACCAACTTTGAACACCTCTTCATGAAGGTGAATGTCATAGTTGACTCATCCAATCTTCCTTCTTCTTAATGTGCTATTGAATGTGCACAAAATATATTTTACCTTCATCCTTTCTCCAATGCACTAGAACAGTTAAATTTGATCCTTTTTATTTATTATTCATTCTTTTTTAATTAAATGGATCCTTTATAAGAATCATGGTAGTCTATATCAATATATTTAGTCCTTATAAGAACACTTTACTTTGAAATGTCTTATTTATTCACAGTAACATCACATAACATGCAACTCATGGTTT
The DNA here is from genome assembly GCA_963277665.1 of Viscum album. Lineage (NCBI taxonomy): Eukaryota > Viridiplantae > Streptophyta > Magnoliopsida > Santalales > Viscaceae > Viscum > Viscum album. Next base: position 325,682,606 of record OY728148.1, on the reverse strand, counting down.
CTTAGTTTTCATCATGTCGTCACACCTCTTGATCACACCTCACAGTTGTGTTAGAGTTGGTTCCCTAGAAAAAACTAATTTATACTGTATATTACATGTATATTCAAGCATGTGAGTATTAATATTAATATTTTATTATATTTTGACTTTTCTTTTACATACCATTGATGTGATAATTTCCTTGAGTATATTTTATATAAAAATTGGTTATAAAAGTTCCATGTTATGATGATAACCTTAAGATTTTATGATGACATTCTTAAACCTTGTTTTACAATTGGATAACATATTATGATGGGACACATAGAATTTTGACTATCATGTGTGTCTACTCATAAGTGGATGAGACTTTTTCTCATGAAGTTTATGCTTGGAAATATCTAAGATCAGGGATTATGAGAATATACCCACCAGTAGGAATTCATCATGTTCATGTGTTATTAAATATTCCTATCTACAAGCATTTGTAATGGTCCTTAGAATTTAAGATTATTATTAATTATTTTCATGACTCGTGTACTTTGATGTACTGACCAAAACCATGACACTATATGTTCATGGGAAGTAGAGTGCATCATGAATGAAATATTATTAATTAATAAGTCTAGGAATGGTTTTTACCATACATGTTAATGGAATATTGTATATCAAACCTTTAATTAAAATATAACCATCACATTAAATTATATGTTCATGGTGTAGAAACAAGTTTATTTCAAATAGTAAAGGAAATACATGTCAAGTACATGGGTTATTAAAACATGTTTAAAACATATTTGATTTTATATTATGATAAATGGATTATATTATACAGTAAAAATTCATATGTGTTTATCGATGTTATGAAATTAACTTTTTTTCTTAGTTTTCTTGACCTGTTTCTCGACAGAAATCTTGGACTATAGAAAATTACACCTAATGATAATTAGAAATAACCCTAGAGGGAACACATTAGGTGTTTCTATTTATCTAAATTAAATTATATTTAAATTTATTTTTTGGAATATATATTATTCTCAAGACTGAGGAATAATTTTGTTCAAGATTTAATGATATTAAATATTTAATAAATTTTTATTCACCAGATTGTGAATAGAATATTTATTTTATTTAATGAATATTTAATAAATATTAATTCACCAGACTATGAATAGAATATTTATAAATAAAATATATAATTAAATATTTATTGTAGTATTTGATAAATGTTGGGGAGGTGAGATAACCAAGATAGTGTTCGGAAATAAGTATTAATTTACAAGACATTAAAATAATATTTATCATTGCACTAGTTAGTGAAATCCATAAAATAATAATAATAATAATATTATTATAAAACAAGAGGTTAGATAAGGATTATTATATTATTTAAGGGTCTTTATGAAATTAAATAATATTTTTAACTTTAACACTGACTATATAAATTGATGACTATGTCTATTTTATATAGATAATTGAGAATTGAGAATCTTTTTGAATAACACATTTCTCTCTATATTCCTACCTCTCTCATCCTCTCAAAAAATGAGAAGAATAAGACAGAATCCTTTAATTATAAAGGAAATTTAAATGACAAATACAAATAACATAGAATAATTGATCAACCATGCTAGCACCCTATATTCTATCAGTGTTGTTCAGAGATCACGGGACTATGTGTAGATCACTGCTAGATGGGATCTAATTTTAGTCCTCCCTATGAAATTATGGTAATCCAAAAAGGGTTGTGTATGATCAACATATTCATAAAATAATGATCCTAATATGAGGAAATATTTCTTTTGATCTAATTTAAATTTATTATAAATTTAATGTAAAAAATATCCTCTCTAGGTTCCAGGCTTTCTAGGTAAATATTCAATGGAAAGTTTTATTGTTCATGACATTTACATCATTCACAATTGGTGAATGATCTATTAAATATAATAAATATCTTAATATTTATTTTCCCAAAAATGTCCTTCTATTTAATTTAGAACCTTCAAGTGGTATAAGAATGGTCACATTTAAATTTATAATTATTTATTTTATTTTTGATTGATTATGAACAATAGTGGTTATATCCATTATTTTCAGATTATTATCCATTTACTATGAAGTTTAATTAACAATATTTTGACATTGTAATATTCATCATTTAATATTTATAATTTTCTAAAAGAATAATAATTTATTTAGAATGTTTAGATATTCTATCGAGAAGTGCTGATGTTTCTGGCTGGCTGATTAGGGTACATGGTGTGTAGCCGAAGTAAACATCATGCACCCAAGTTCACTATAGCTGGATCTGTCATGGAATACATGAAATACCAATATTTTATTATATGTGGTGCATTTATTATAGACTGTGTGTTGATCTAGCCAACTTGACACACATTTTTTGGATTACATGGCTTGTATCTGGCATACACATTATGTAGTCAACACGATTTAGTGGAAATATTCACACAAACCATGTGTTCAAATACACAGTTTCTAACAATGTGAGATTGTCAGCCTAGATAATTAATTAAACATATAGTGTGTAACTATCATAAGTGGCGAGTAACTCATTAATTATCATGTATAAAGAACACAATAAGTCAATCAGGGGGTTACATGGACAAATGAAAAGAAAAACACATGGCATGTCACTAGAGTACATGTTGTGTGGTTCTGCACTCGAAGAACATTTCGAGTCAATTAGAAGGTTACAAAAACATGTGAAAAGTGGAACACACAATGTGTAGATGGCTAGTACACACCATGTAGTCTAGATGCGATACACGCTGATCCCTAGGTGTTAATTTTAGATACATGCCATTGAGGAACATAATGTGTAGATCGTAAGTACACAGTGTGTAGTCTCCTCTAATGTATCGACTAGATTTCCACACAATGGTTCCCTGAGTTGGTCAGTTAAATAACCTCAAGGAAACCTCCCCATATGCCAGAGGTTTTCATCTAGAAGTGAGGATATAATATAGATACCATGTGGAGACTATACCCATTTTATCAAGGAATCACAACAGTGGTAATAAATAATAATAACTGAATGATATAACCATTAACCATAGAAAATGGTATCATGTGATGAATAAAATAGGAATACAATACACAAACCAAAACAATAGATATTTCATGCCAAGTATGTGTTAGTTGTAAAATGAAAAACCAAAAGATAGACACAATGACACTCCCAAGTGGGTCCTAACACTATGTCTAGATCCCTGATACATGCTCTATCCCGACTCAGCCATATAATATAGGGATATTTCCCTTATCCTAGCCTATAAACATGAATTCTATTTGGTTACTGATCAGGCAGCCATAGTAGGGTATGAGTATAACTCAGTAGGCCATTACCAATGATATCTAAAACAATATTCAGTCAACAATAGTGTATGAAATTGTATAAGGAATATAGTACAATGCATAAAGTAAACAATTATCAAATTTCATTATTCTTTAATTAACCACATAGTTTCTCAGGTTCGTGATGTCACTCGAACCATCAATACCTCCTTCAACCCATGATAGAGTCTGAACTATCCCCAAGTGATATTACATATCACAATACCATGATTACCATTTATCATTTCATTTAAAATCATATCACAACAAATTAGATCCATAGTTCAATTCCAATATCATGTGCATAGAACGCCATTTCTAACTCCCCATAGGTATTTGGATCCCCTGTCTCTATCCCACACATCAATATCATATGGGTATTTAGAGACTTAGTCCTTGTCCCACACACGCTATCACAAATGGGTATTTGGAGCCTCAATCCCCACCCCACACCCCAATTTCACATGGGTATTTGTATCCTTAGTCCTTATCCCATGCTCACTAACACATATGGGTATCTCGATCCTTAGTCCCTATCCCACACCACAACATCACATATATCACAAATATTACAATATCACACGAATAAAAATATCATGTACATCAGAGTTATGCATTATTAACCATATTTTCAAACATTATCATTAAAATTTACCTTTTTAATTTATCACAACAATCATAATTCTCTATTTCAATTACAAGGAATAATATGAACAATTCACTATTAATCAAATTATCAACATTTAATTAAATAATTTATTAACCCTACATAGTTAATCCAAACATCTCTTTATTCCCATTAATAAACCAATTCAATATTCAATTTATCAATCAATTCCGTAATCCCATCGATTGAAAAATCCCATAACCCCATTATCCCATCATTTTCATAATCACAAGTAAACCAATTTCAAATGCCACCGTTAAACCCAAATCATCATCATAGGGAAATTTAATTTAATCAATTCAATTTTGGATATAATTGACTAATAATGAAAATTAAAATTTCATAATTATATACATGTAACTAAATCAAGATAATGGGATTTGAAATTCAGACCACCCACCTCAAGAATATTAACGGACGCTTGCCAACATAAATCCTCAAATTGAAGTAGAAAGTTCAATTGCACAACAAAGAATGATATTGAGATCCAAAACCTACATCTAATATCAAACATATTAGATCTATCAAAACCTATATCTATATCCATTACCAAAAAAGTAAAAAATCCTTTCAAAATACGAGATAAAGAAAAGAGAGACAGAGAAAACCAATCGGGATGAGGTATCTTATTGGGAGAGGTGTAGATCTCTCAAATGGGTCTTTGATTCACCAAGAACCTAGTTTGGAAGCCCTTAGAATCTACTTATGAGCCTACAAAAATTAAATAAAATCTTTATGGTCTAGTTTGGTTGAATTAAGTTGAATTTCGGGGGGTTTTGGAATTCTAAAATCAATTTTTGAGGGTTTAGTTTTCCATGCATATGGTTTCCTATATGGGTGCATGATTTTCCCTAACCATTCCCCTAACTATGTGCCTCCTCCCAGGGGTTTCATGGTTACTATTAAGAGGGAACAAAGTTTTTCAAATGGTATGCGAACCATGTGAATCCCCTCGTTTTGGGTTAATATATTTTGTTGTCATGGGTGCACAATTTGCGAAAACCTTACACCAATAGTGTACTACCCCTCTTCCTTCCAAAATTATCCAAGATCACCCTAGAACTCCTAAAGTTCCAAAAGGATAAAATAACAACTAAAAATAGGGGGTTGAATCATTTTTTCACTCTTATAAGTTTTAATAGTTTTAAAAAAATTAACCCCTACAACCTATTAAACTTCATTTCCTTATTATCTTTTAGTAAGTATGTATGCATGAAAAAGTTGGAAAGAAGGTAAAGAACATGATATTTATAAGGTTCGTCCTCAATGTGATAACCTACATAATTTTCATAACCACTCTTATGGGTCTATGGAAATTAACTATTAAGAAGAAGTGAAAACAACTTGTTCCAAATCCCATTATAAACCTTATATATCCTGATAAGAATGATTATACTAAATCACATTATTTTACAATGTTTTCTTACAAACAATTGAGCCCCAAAAGAAAAGTCGACAAACAAAATTTCTCCAAAAAACTCTATCCAGAACCTTACTCTTATGACCTTGGGTCTGATCATCGATCTGATTGTATCATTACGATGGACTCATTATAATGAACCCTTTTCTCAAACCACACATCTCAAACTCTACTCAACTTCTCAATCTTATCTTTTTAGTCCGATCTTTTCAGTCTGATTTTCTCAATCTAGTGAACAAAATATTCATAATTTCAAACTTCTAATGAGGTCTCGGTTAGGGAAACAAACTTTGACAAGAAATATGAAATTTTCCAAATTTTTTTATTTCAAATGAGATGACAAGTATGAATTAAGTCTGCCTATATTTATAGCCAACTCATAATATTAAAGGTGGGAAATTGAAAAACTTTTTCCTTCTTACCCAAAATTTCAAAACTCCAAAAATCCCTTGCATTTAAGCTTTACCTTTGACCGATTCAAAACATATCTAACATACTGAATTTTATTCATTATTATGTAACTTCCTTAGCTTCAATACAATTATCTTATTCTACTTCAGTCTAATTATCTTGATCATCTTCATTACAATGAAACTTCCTTAGCTTTAGTCTGATGTAACTTCTTCAGGTTCATTACGTTGAAACTTCCTCATCTCACCACAATCTGAAAATTTTAATCTCATTATTATCTGATTATATTCTTCTTATCATTATTATATTACTTTATTCCTTTGTTCATTACAATCTAACTATACTCATCATAGTTAGTATGATTGACTTTCCTCCTCATAACCATTCTAAATAACTTTCCTTAGAGTGAGTCTGATAGAACTTCCTCTGCTTCAGTATGATGGAATCATTATAATGATGGAATTATCATTATGATGGAATTCCCATTATGATGTATTTTTCCATTATGATGGAAATCCCATTATAATTATTTTCCCATAATGATGTAAAGTATTCAATGATGAATCCACTTAACAAATTTGGGATTCTTAAAACCTTATCAGCTATAAATATTTCATACTTTTGACTACTTCTATGTCTAGTACATCTATATCGAATGGAAAATTTTCCTTGATCTCTGGAACCATTTAAACCATTATGATTCCTCCATTTATTCAAAAGGTTTTATCATGAGTATGTTTTCATGATTTATGAGAACTTCACGATTAGCAAAGAATTGTCTAACTTATGTTAAAAAGTATGAAAACTTTCTAACTCTTAACTTCATAATCTTTTTTCAAAACTCTTTAAAAACATTAAGAATTCTTCACTTCAATAGATTATAACTTTTAAAAAAACACTATTTCAAATGGATCGTGATATTCATAAAGATATTCCTGATACCAATAATGCATCTGATCAATAACTTCATCTTTCTAAAAGTGTCTGCATCAAGTGATGCTTGGTTAAAAAACCTAATTCTAGAAGCCTGTGTCTGAAAAAAAGATTCTTAAAGATAAAACTTTTCTCTCCCTTATTTTTGGATTCAAAAAATTCCAATTTTCTTATGAAAACTCATTAGGATGGGCTGGGTCTTATCCTGAATAAGAAAATCATTCTTTTAGAAAAAGGTTAGTTGTCAAAAAATATAAAAACTTTGTTAAAAAAATTATCACAAAGGTTCTTTAATCTACCACTTTTTGTTTGTTTAAAACCCTCATTAACTAACTTTTATATTTTAATCTCAATTTTATTTTTCTATCCCTTCCCTTTTTCTCTCACCCATTTTATGATAGTCACGACTTTAGATTCTTTTAAGAAAGATACATAAAAACATCTTAAAAAGCACAAAGTTTTTACATTCTCTTCTAATTGGTCAACATAATCCAAAGCACAGTGGTTGACTTCCTTGTGAGGTTTATGAATTCATGTTTAGAGGAACATTAAGTCGCAACCTCAACTCAAAAAAAATTCTTCTAACATTAATTTTTTAAATATATCATCAATTTGATACTTTATTGATATATATTCTAGAAAAATATCTCTGAAAACAAATTTCTATTTTATAAATTAAAACTTTATATCAATGTTTCTTAATCATTAATGTTGGATGGGATTTTCAAAAAGATCAATTTCACTATGATTATCATAAAGTATCATCAATAGTTTAAAAAATTCACTTTCAAGTCTTCTAGCTGAACTTTCATCGACAACATTTGAGTATAAGCCTGGGTAGGTGCAACATATTCAGATCCAACTCTGCTTAGAGTTACTAAACTTTGTTTATTACTATACCAACTCATAAAACATTCACCCGAGGAAAATGTTCCTCCCGAGGTTGATTTTATATTATTACAATCTCCATCCAAATCAGCATTAGTATAACTATGAAACTTCATCTTGATATTTATTTTGTATAACAACCCATGTGAAGTTATTCTTTTGACATATCTCAGAATTCTCTTTTCGACCAAGATATGTGTTTCTTTCGGATTACTTTGATACTTGGCACAAAAAGTCACAACATAAACAATATATGGCCTTGAGGCTATTAGGTAAAGTAGGATTCCTATTATCTTCCAAAATCCTTTTTAATTCACATTTTTTCTAGACTCATCTTTACTCAACTTTGTGCTCACAAAGATAGGAGTAGAAACTTATTTGGATTCTGTCATGCCAAACTTTTGTAAAAAATACCATGAATATTTTTCTTGAGATAGGAAAATGTATGTTTCCTTTTGTTGATCTTATAAACCAAAGTAGAAAGTTAATTCTCCCAATATTTACATTTCAAAAATTTTCTTAATTTCTTCAGAAATTTTTTTACAAACATCTTCTCTATCCCTAGAAAAAATCATATCATCGATATAAACAATTAAAATTAGAGTCCCGGTGTTAAAATATTTCATATATAAGTTTCAATCAACTATTACTTTAGAAAAATTCAACATTATCAAACAATTTTCAAGCTTAGAATACCATGAATGTGGAGCCTGTTTCATCCTATACAAGGATTTATTTAATCTTCAAACCTTCTTTACATCATTATCAGGTTGAAAAACACAAGGTTTTTCAATGTAAAATTCTTCCTCAGTCTCACCATTTAAGAAAGATGACTTTACATCCATATGATAAAATTTTTAATTATGATGTGTGGCTACTAATATAAAAATTACAATGGTTTCTGATCTTGAAATTGGGTCTAAACTTTCTTCAAAATCCACACCTTCCACATGTGCATAGCCTTTAAAAACAAGTATTTCTTTGTTTCTTGAAACTTATCCATTCTCATTCAATTACTTTTTGAAAACCCACTTTGTTTCAATAAAATTTTTATTTTATAGACATGTAACAAGTTCCCATGTTTTATTTTTCTCAATTTAATCCAACTATTCATTCATAGAATCCAACCATTCTTTGTGTTGAATAGCTTCTGAAATGGATTCTGGTTTAAATTTCGAGATAAGTGATGTTTGATTTTCTAATCTGAAATTTCTTCTAGTATAAAATGGAGCCTTATGATTTCTAATATTGTTTACAACCTCAATATGTTTTTGTAAGCTATAAAATTTCAAGGTTTATTTTATAGTTGAAATTTACTCATCACATGATTCTCCTGAATATTGGTAAGTATGTTTTGACTTACTTTCACAATATTTAGAAATATCTGGTTTATCCTCTTCATAATTCTTAACAACTTATGTTAAGATACTTTAATTTTCAATTACTTTCATATCATATGAGTCCACCAATTATTTTAAACGTTTGTATCAACATTTGTAACTTCCTCCATTTGGTGAATAACCTATAAAAATTCCTCCCTCAGGTTTTTCATCAAACTTTCCCAGATCCTGATTTTTTATTCTAAGTAAACATGGACCTCTAAAAACATTGAATTAATTCAATGAATTTTTTTGTTATACCACATTTCATAAGAATTATTTTTGGTTTCCAATCTAAAAAAGAATCCGTTTTGAACTTGTACAATAGTAATAAAAACTTATTTCCAATAGAACTTTGAATGTTTTTATTTTGAACACATGAATATTCCCATTTCCACAAAACTTCCATTATTTATTTATAATGCACCATTTTCTTTTAGAGTATAGGGATCACTATACTAATGTTTGATACCATTATTTCTGATATATGTTTCAAAATGTTGGCTTGTGAATTCAATACCATAATTTATTCTAAACTTCTTTATATAAACACCCATTTCTTTCTTAGTTTTTTTTGAAAAAACATGACCATTTCCATAGACTATAGTTTGTGTTTCATAAAAATTATGTTTTTCATCTGATTGAAATCATCAATAAAAGTGATAAAGTATAAATATCCTTTTTTTATTGATGTTTCATCAGTCTACATAAATCAGAATGAATAAGTTCAAGAGATCTGGTAGACTGAATCTTAACTCTCTTATGACTTTTGTTAGTCATATTCGCTTTTTGAAAGGTAGTAAAAACATCTTTATATCTTATTTTCAATTTTTGAAAGTTACAGAAAACATAAAATTTTGAAATTTTTTCATGTTTTTCTGCCCTTGGTGTCCAAGTCTTCGATGCCATAGCTTATTTTCATCTTCAACACTCAAGTAAAAGGAGTTATAAAACTCCCCTATTTAGAAGAGATTTCTAGTTGTTCATTCTCCTTTCATAATAATTTTTATATATTTCAAATATTTTATAACATAAGAATATTTTATGAAGATAACTTATTTTCCATCATCCAAAGTTGACTTACACTAAGTAAGTTATGTTTTATCCCATAAACAAATAAAACTTCCTTATATTTCAACTTTTCTTCTTCAATATCAGTTATTCTGATTCCTATTATTTTTAAGGAACTATCATTACCAAAGGTAACAACTCATAAATCATTAATTTCAACAAGTTTCAAGATTTTTAAATCACATTTCATATATGAAGAAAAACCACTATCAAGTATACATGATTCATTCCTTTTACTTGTTTTCAAAGATGTCTCAACAACAAAATCTATTTCCTCAGTTTTCTTCTTTCCAACTTTCTTTTATTTTATACCATATGAAACTTATTCTAAAAGGAGTGTCATATATATTTTTGCATGATGACCATCATGATCACATCTTTCAAAAAATTATTCCAAACATTTAAATTGGTTTTTTTGGAAAGTTTCTAACATATTGAATTTTTTACTTTTATAACTTCTCGTGGGTTAGGAAAGTTACTCATATTTCTTCCACCATTAGTTTATATTTTTTCAATCCTTCTTCTAGGAAGTGAAAAGTTATACAAAAAATTATAAGATATATGCCCATAGATTCCACAACACTAGAAATAGCCATAAAATCTTGATTTTCTACTGAAGAAAGATCTTTCTCTATAGAAACTTTGTTGAGGTTGATAACTTCTTTCTGCTCTATCATACTTAGGATATGGACCATCTTTCTTTTTGAGTGATTTTTAAAAGTTTGTAGATGTGATAGGTTTCTCACATCCTTTCTCCACCCAAGATTTTCTAATAATTTTTATGTAACCTGAAATGTTAGATGAATTAGAAGAAACATTATTTTTTATGGATGAGGATTTCAACTGATTATTGATTTGATATCTCTAAAAAACTTTATAAGTCTAAAATTTTACTTCCAAATATTTGTTAAAGTTTTCATTCATATTCTTCAAGGTACTTTCATACTCATGATGTTTTGGTTGAAAGTTGTTAATTTTTTCTTCCTTGGATGGAAACTTCTTACTGAGATCTTCAACCATCTTTCTTTATTCAGAAATATTAAGTTTGTAACTTAAGATCTCCTAAATGTATTTTTCTCCTACTTGATGATATTTTTTCTTCCTTCAGTATCTTCCTCACAATATTTAATCATTACTCTTATTTATTTCTTGAGAGTTTTTTTCTCAATACATGCAACATGTTATATTATAATTTGATATAATCTATACAATTCTTCACTATCTAAGGAATATTCTGTTTTCTCAAAATTTAAATTAATGGTTCTGAATTTTTTTAAGCCTTCATCTTCTAAATAATTTTTTTTCAGTTGAGTCTGATTAAAATTTCTTACTCGACATACTTCTTTTGTCTCCAATAAACTTATTATTATATTTTTTGGATTATTTTTCTTATTTATCAGTTTTGTTCTACTTCTTCCATGGAGATTTTTCCTTATAATCATCTCTGTATTATCCAACTTTCTGCCTAGAAAAATTCATAGATTTTTATTTGATTCCACCACACTCAAAAAATTTGAGAGAAATTTTACCTTCATACTTTTCTCAACCTATTCAATAGTTCTTGGATGTAAGATACATGATTTTTTCATTCAACTCATCATCCTATTTATCTTCAGAGTCATAAGGATGAACATATTCAGAATCTTATATTTTCATTTTTCTTATAGCTTCAAAAGACATTTAATCTTTCATCTTCTTTTTGAAAATTAGTGATTTAATAATTTCATAAGAAGAAATAAAGTTATTCGATTCATCAGAATATTATCCATATCTTATAGAGAGAAAATTTTAGAATCAAACCTTTTTAGAAAGTTTCTCATGATTTTCTTTAAAATTACAGAATATTATAGGACATCAGTGAATCCCCAGATGTTTCAAAAAAATTATTTACACTGGTGAATTATTCGTTAATAGTTTCTTCATCTCTCATATTTATGTCTTCATACTTACTATACCATTTTTTTAGTTTTTATTTCTTCACTTTAGTATTACCATTGAAAGTACTTTCCATATTGTCCCACATACTCTTTTGAAGTTTTGAGACCTATCACCTTCATATAGAAATTTTCCGATAGGGACATAATGATAACATTTCTAAGTTTTCCATAAACTTACATATTTCTCTTATTAGAAAAAGTCATCAGGTTATCTTTCTCAAAAGTTAAAAACCCTATTATAAAAGAATCAACAACTTCTAGGCTAAGAGATACGAGATAAGGAATCATCCTATTTTTTTATTCATAATATTTTTTTCTATAAAATGTATGAATCCCTCTAATGTTGAAATAATTGGGATTATCCCTGATAAGGATTACACAAGAGATCCTTGGCTATGATATTAGTTGAATTTCCAAAGGATAAAATAACAAATGAGAAGAAGGGGGGGTGAATTAGTTGTTCACTTTTATAAGTTTTAATACTTTTAAAAAACTTAACCCCTATAACCTGTTAAATTTCATATCATTATCATCTTTTAGTAAATACTCATGCGTGAAAAAGTATTAAAGAAATTAAAGCACATTAGATTTTCAAGGTTCAACCTCTGTTTGAGAACTTGCATCCTTACCATAGCCACTCCCATGGGTCTATAGAAATTAAATATTAATAAAAAGTGAATACAAATTGTTCCAATACCCTTTATATGATTTATATCTCCTAATAAGAATGATTATACTGAATACTATCAGATTAAAAATTTTAGTTACAGAAAATTGAGTCACAAAAGAAAAGATCACAAAAACAATTTCTCCAAAAAACTATATTCAGAACCTTAGTCTGATAACCTTGGGTCTAATCCTTAGTTTTATTGTCTCATTATAATGGACTCATTATGATGATCCATTTTTTAAAACTACACTTTTCAAAATATTCTTAACTTCTTAATTCGATCTTCTCAGTCTGATTTTTCAAGTCCTGTAAACAAAACAATAAAAAATCCAACCTTTTAATGAGGTCTCAGTTAATAAATAAAACATTGAAAAGAAATATGAAATTATAATCCTTTTATACATCTCAAAAAGGATGAAAAGTACGAATGAACTCTTTCTCCTTTTATAGGTGACTCAGAATATCAAAGCAAGAAATTAAAAAAATTACACTTACCAAAATTTTAAAACTCTAAAAATCACATGCATTTAAGATTCACCTTTGACTAATTCAAATATTCTCAAGAATACTAAAATTTCTTTAGTCTAATGTAACTTAATATTCTTTAATATGATTATATTGTTAAACTTTATTATGGTTATATTGATCAACTTTATTACGATGAAACTTCCTCAGATTCAATCTAATATAGCTTCCTTAGCTTCATTACAATGAAACTTATTTATCTCACAACAATATGATTATCTTAAACACATTATAATCTGACTATATTCCTCTGATCATTGTGATATTAATTTATTAATTTTCTCATGATGATCTAAATATCCTTATATGATTTAGTCTGATTAAATTTCCTACTCAAAGTCAGACCGATTAACTTTCCTTCTTAGATCCCGTTTGATGTAAATTTCTCAGCTTTAGTCCAATAGAATCCTTATAATGATGGAATTATCATTATGATGGAATTCTCATTATGATGGAATTACCATTATGATGGATTTTCCCATTATGATGGAAATCCAATCTATGATGACTTTCCTATAATAATGGAAAGTATTCAATAGTGACTCCACTTAAAAACTTTGAGATTCTTCAAACCTTATCAGCTATAACTCATTCAAACTTCTGACTACATCTGTGTTAGGTACTTCTCAATCCGATGAAAATTTTTATTGAACTCTTGAACCATTTCAATCATTACAATTCCACTATTTCTTCAAAATATTTTATCATGATTATGTTTTCTAGACTTTTGAGAACTTCATGATCCTAAAAGAATTTTCTAACTTATGTCAAAAAGTATAAAAACTTTCTAACTCCTGACTTCACAATATTATTTCAAAACTATTCAGTAACATTATGAATTTTTAACTTCATAATCTTATAACTTTATAAAAAACATCATGTCCCATAGATCTTGATCTTCATGCTGATGGTTCTGAGACAGATGCTATATCTGATAAAAAAATTCATCTTTATAATAGCTTCTGCATCTGGTGTTGCTCAGTCCAAAAACATGAGTCCAGAAACCTGTGTTTGGAAAATAATTTTTTAAAGATAAAACTTTTCTCTCACTTTGTTTTTGGTTTTTTTTCTTTGAAATTTCTCATGAAAACTAATTATGATGGACTGGGTTTGATCCTGAATAACAAAAAATTCTATTATAAAAAGTTTAGTTGTCAAAAAATTCAAAGAGTTTGTTAAAATAAATTATCACAAAGGTTATTCAACTCCCCAAATTAAAACCCAAAAATATACTCAAAATATGGAAAAGTAGTACCTATAAATGATCTCGATACATCACTAGAAAAGGAAAAGATCTTAAAATATCACCACCTTATAACAACTCATCCTCGAGTAGTACTCCCAAGCATCTCTATGAGTCTAAGGTGAAACAATTGGGCCACTGAGCTCAAATATCTACTTATCTATCCCATGTTTCCTTCTAAACGTGCCCATGTTTCTAAAATACACAAACTTTCAACATGATCTTTCCCCACAAAACTTTATCACTGTGATCCACAAAACATATAGTATTCTCTTCAAAGGACGCATTAGTCTCAAAGTCAACATCATCCACATCGATCACATGAGAAGGTTCGGGTGATACCATTGAAGTTGTGACACATGGGAAATTTTATTCATGGCACTATAACTCTATGGAAGAGCTAATAGGTATGCCACCAGCCTGATTCTCTTCACAACATTGAAAGGTCCAACAAACCTAGGTGTAAACTTTCCCAATCTCTGAATCCTACGGTGGCACAATATAAGCAACACCCAAAGGAATACATGATTACCGACTGTAAATTAAAGGGTTAATCAATGTCCATTAGCATATGACTCTTATCTACTCTATGCCATAACCATACATTTCAAAATCAGCTAAACCTATTCTGACGTCTCCTGCATGAGACTCGGTCCCAAAATATCTGACTCACCTACTTCCATCCAACATAGAGGTGATTCGCAAGGCTTAACATAAAGTTTCTCATATGGTTCCATCTGAATAGTTTCCTAATAACTATTATTATAAGAAAACTCCACAAATTCTATGTACTTCTCCTAATAACCACAAATGTCAAGAAAATATACTTTTAGTATATCCTCAAGTACCTATATCATATGTTTAAACTTCCCATCTGTCTGTAGGTGGAATTCCATTATTAGATCCTCAATTTTCTAGAGATTTCTTGTGCTCGTTTACATATACTCTTTTGCCTCATTATGAGTAATTTTTTTGGGTTATTTATTAGGGTGTGTTTGGGTGGAATTTTAAAAAAATGGAAGAAAAGGGGGTTGTGCACATTTGGTGCCTCGTTAGGGAAAACCATGCGCCCCAGCCCAGGAAACCATACAACCCTAGATAGTGGGGGCCTTCATGGATAGCGCATGGTTTTTCAAACCATGAAGCCTAAAAAGAAAAACCATGAACCCCAAAATAACGGATGCATAATTGGCACATATTTAAGGAAAATCATGTGTCACTACCCAGGAAATAGTGAGCGACAATTTTAATAGCCTGGAAATTAGAATTTAATTTCCCAAACCCCTATTTTAACCCCTATTCAACCCTAAATTGACACATATTGATTTATATCATTCTTATAGGCTCTCAGAAGCTTTCCTAAGGCTCCCGACATCTGTTCTTGGAAATTTGATGCCCGATTCTCATATCTAGATCTATCAGGGTAAGTGGTTTCTTTCCGATTGATTTTCCTGTATCAGTTTCATTCTTATCTCATTCCTTAAGGGAATTTATCCTCTATTTTATTAGATATCGATCCATATTTTAGGGATTTAGATCTAGGATTTTTAGATCCAAATCCATATTTGGTGGATCTAGAGCTAGGTTTGTGGATCTAGATCTAGAATTAAAGTATCTTGATCTGTTCAATCTTGGATTTAGGTTTTAGATCAAGATATCATTATACGTGGTGGTTTTTCTGAAATTGAGGATATATATTGGTGATTTTTAATTACCATTATTGAGGTAAGTGGTCTAAAATTCAAATCCCATAGTCATGATTTTGATTTTGTAAATGAAATTTGTATAATTGTTAGAGATGTTTATAAATTTAAATCTCTAATTGAATTAATTATTATGGTAAATTAATTAATTGAGATAATTGTGAAATTGTGTGATTTAGGGATTGTTGAATGAGTTAATTAATTGAAAAATTAATTATGAGATTTTGGGATTTGTGAATTTCATAATTAATTTTGGGAATTAATTATAAGGGAATTGATATGGTTGAATTGAGTAATTAAATTTGGAATAGGGATAATTAATTGGTAAATTAATAATCAAAGTATTGAATTGAGAAATTGGGGGTAATTATTTGTTGAGTTAATTATCAAATTTTTGAATTGTATGTTGAGAATAATTAATTGGTTAATTAATTATTAGATGCTGATTTTGTGAAACAGTTAATTAATTGTGTAATTTATTAATGGAAGAGATGTGATTAAATAATTGGTAAATTCATTAGTGAGAGTGGTTGGATCAGGAGATTGTGGTTGGGATAATTAATCGTTGAATTAATTATTAGATATTGTTATGATTATTGAATTTATTGGTAGAACAATTAATTGAGGAATTAATTGGGGATATTGAACTGATTTAAATAGGGTAATTAATTGGTAAATTAATTGAGTTTATTGAATTTTTGAATTGAGATTAATTAATTTAATAATTAATTAATGAGAGATTTGTAATTATTTAATTATTGAATTAAATAAATGGATTAATTAATTGATGAATTAATTAATGAGGAGAAATTTTATTATTTAATTAATGAATTAAATAATGGGAATTGATGGGATTAATTAATTGGTGAATTAATTAATGGTGTTTATTATATTAATGAAACTGGACGAGTTAGATTAATTAATTAGTGAATTAATTAATAGGGATTGATGTGATTGTGAAATTGAATAAATTGGATTAATTAATTGGTGAATTAATTAATGTGGATTATTCGTATGTTTAATTGATAGAATTTGATAATTATTTGTTGAATTAATTATGGTACAATGATATTTGTGAATTGGAAATTAATTGTTGAATTAATTATGAGATATCGAGATAGATGATTTGAGATAATCAATTATAAAATTAATTATGAGTTATTGAGATTGTGAATGGGATAATTAATTATGGAATTAATTACGAGATTTTGATTTGTGCGTATTGATTAATTAATTGATTAGTTAATTAATGGGATTAACATACTTAATTAATTATGGAATTAATTAATGGATTTTATGTGATAAAATTATTTTTGAATTAGTAATAAAAGTTGTGTGATTAGTTAATTATTGAATTGACTAAGAGAATTAAAGTGATTTAATTGTTGAATGAATTAATGTTACTGACTTGATTATTTAATTTTTGAATTAACTAATGGAATTGATGTGATTAATTAATTGTTGATTTAATTAATGTTATTGATGTGATTATTTAATTATTTGATTAACTAGTGAATAGACATGATTAATTAATTGTTGAATTAATTAAAGGAAATTGATGTGATTAATTAATTTTTTAATTAATCAATGGACTTGGATTAATTAATTTATGAATTAATTAATGGAATTGGTTGTAGTTAATTGTGATAATAAGATTAATTTTGTTTCATAGTAGTGAAATGGGGTATTAGACATGATGATATAAGCCCTGTGAATAATGACATAAATGAATGGTTGTGAAATAGGGTATTATACATGAAGATTTAAGCCTGGTAAATAATGATATAAATAAATGGTTGTGATTTGGGGTGTTAGACATGACGTTCTACACCAATGATGCATATGAATAGTTGATAAATGGGGTGTTATATGTGGCATTCTACACCAATGATAGATCTATCTGTATTATTGAGATTTGGAGTGCTAGATATGTAATTATACACCAATGATAAGTATGTATGATTGAGAATTGGGGTGTTGGACATGGAATTATACACCAATGATAAATATGTATGATTGATAATTAGGGTATTATACATGGATTTTTATACCCAAAACATCGGCATTGGACAATGGTTCCAAGTGTTCATAATAATGAATTTAGAAAGAAATTCTTAATGAAAGATAATTTATAAAATGAATTGTGAATTGATAATGTAAAATGGTTTAGACTTCATTATGTACCGAAGCAGTTATTGAGGTTCAAGTGTCCTCATGAACCCGAGGGTTTATGTAGTTAAATAAAGGAAAATTGAATAAATTTAAAATAGTTACTTTATTACTTGTATTTTATTCTCTATACCAATTCATACACTATTATTTATTGGATATTGTTTTATACACCATTGGTGGTGGCCTATTGAGTTGTACTGACACCCTACTCAGGATGCCTAATCGGTACCCGAATAGATTACATGTTTATAGGTTATGATAAGGGAAAATTCCTTATATTAGATGGATGAATTGGGGATGGATCATGGATTAGGGAACCAAACGTGGTTCAGGACCCACTTAGAGGAGTTTTAGTGTCTTTATTTATTTTGGGTTTTTCATATTGACACTTAGCACATACTTAGCATGGCATATCTACTATTCAATTTTGAAATTGTATTTCTAGTCTTGGTCATCTAGTGATACAATATTATTCTGGATATGTTATATTATTTCTATTATTGATTTATTATTTATACTGGTTTATTACTCTGATAAAGAAAAAAAGGGTTATAGTCTCCCCTAGACTAATATTATACCCTCACTATTTGTCGGCAGCCTCTAGAGTACGAGGAGGCACGCTTGAGTTCATGTGATTGACTAGTTTGGGGCACCATTGTGTGGCACCTAGGTCAGGATGTTGCATTCGTAATCAGAAAAACTTATGTACCAAGCACTATCTAGAATCCCTAATAGAAGCGTGAAGTAAAACATGAGTTGCAGTCTGAAACTATACTCCATATCACCCTGTGCAAATGGACTATCTCCCGAACATACATATCCTCCAACTGGCCTACCAATAATTTCTCCCATATAGGCAATAAATTCACTACTTTCATTAGTCTATCTACTATCACCCAAATAGCATCATTATTTTGAGGCATCCTCAGGAGACCCTCCACAAATTTCATGTTAACATAGTCCCACTTACATTATGAAATGGTAAACGGCTGTAGTAAACCACTAGGTTATTGATAGTTAGGATTCCCCTATTGATAAGTGTACCACCATGTCATGAACCCTATCATTTCCTTTTTCATTTCTGGCCACCAATACTATCAACGTAGGTCATGGTACATTTTAGTCAAATCCAAATACATCGTCCACTTAGAGGTATGAAATTCATGCATCATCGCCTCACGCATACAAGTAGGCATGACTACACGGTCCAAAACATAGATGATCTCATCTTCATCTATAGTCCAATCATAAGGTTTCTCACTACCTTCAAGGATTTCCCTCAAGGCCAAACACTCTGGATCCTCATACTGACTCTCTCTGATCCAACTCAAAAGTGTGGACTCCACTGCTAATGATGTCAGTGTCATCTATTCCTGACCCTTCTGAACCACAACATGCATATTATCCAACAAATTTATCACCTTACACTTAGAGATAGACACCCAAACTAACCGATTATGAGTTTTCCTACTCAAAGAGTCAACAACACTATTTACCTTCCTGGGTGTATATGATAGCTCAAAGAAAAAAGACGCCATATACTCCACCCATCTCCACTTATAGAGATTAAAATATTATTGTGAAAAGATAAAATTTAAGTTATTATGATAAGTATACATAGTAAAATTTGTTCCCAATAGATAATACTGCCAACACTTCAATGCATAAACAACTGAAACTAACTCAAGGTTGTGCATAGTGTAATTCCATTCATATGGACTAAAATATCATGATTCATAATCCACAACTTGATCCCCCTCCATTAACACTACTCCAATCCTAATCCCATATGCATCATAGAACACTGTATACTCCTCACCAAGCTCAGTTATAATTAAGATCGGTTCAGTAGTCAAACACTTCTTCAAATCATATAGAGCATTCTCCCGGACCATTCAAACTTAACTCCCTTCTTGGTCAAGCCTAAAAGAGGTGATTCTAAGTAAGAAAATTATTGGATTAATGTCCAATAATAACCTAATAAACCCAAAAAACTACATATATTAATGAAATTATTGGGTTGGTCCCACAAAACAAATGCTTACACATTCTATGGGTCCATTAACACACCTTCTTATGAGATGATGTAACCCAAGAAATGTACTTGATCAATATAGAATTGGAACTTAGATATCTTTTCATATAGAAAATTCTCTATCAGTGCACTCAGGATAATGTCACTATGTTGGGAATGATCATCATGAGTCTTGGAGTACACCAAGATGTCATCCAAAAATACTACCAAAAACTGGTCAAGGTATGGGGGGATATTCTATTCATCAAGTCCATAAACCACTACCATAAAAACAGTTTTTCACAGCGCCCCCCTTTATCAGCGCTTGTTTAGTAGCGCTGATAAAGGGGGGGCCTTTATCAGCGCTTTTTTTAAAAGCGCTGATAAAGGGTCGGATTCAAATTTTTTAAAAAAAAATATATTAATATATTAATATATAAATATAGTTATATTGATATATAAATATAATATATAATTTTTAAATATATTTTAGATAACTATAAATGTACATTTACATTATTATACATAATATATAAGATATTTAGTGAAAATGGCTTCTTAAAAAATGAAAAAAATATTATTAATTAATAATTTGCTAATCATTATGGAGTAATAGTCATGTAATAACAATTTGAAGACTAAAAAAATTAAAAAAATTAAAAAAATTAAAAAAAGTTCCAAAATATGTTGAAAACGCAACCGAAACTTCAAATGGCCATAACTTTTGATCCGGGTGTCCGTTTGAGCTCTACCATATATCAAATCGAAGCCTGCAACAAGTTCTACGTCGTTGTGACTAGGGGAACCCCTGTGAAGGGATTTTAGAGGTCAAAAGAGGCCCAAAAGGCCTCCAAAACTGAGTTTTTAGTCGGGGTACCCCGATTTTTTTAACATTTTGTGGATTTTCACCCTCGTTTAAGGGGGTATTATTGGATTTTTTTGGTGGGGTATGAATTTATTCCAAGGTATTAAATTCATATTGATATTATGTCTTTGAAATTTTATCATTTTCTATAATGCACTTCTATTTATAATCAAATATATAACAATATATTCATATTTTTTTAAATATTCACACCTAAAAATTTAATTATAAATATAAATAATAAAATATATTTACATATAAAATATATTAGCTTTATCTAAATAATAACTAACATCCATTTTATTTAAAATACAATGAATATTTATATACCTATATATAAATCTAACTATATATATATTAATCTAACTATATATATATTAATCTAACTATATATATATTAATCTAACTATATATATATTAATCTAATAACTATATATATATATTAATATAACTACATATATATATATTAGTATTACTATAAATATATATATTAATATCACCATAAATATATATATTAATATCACTATATATATATTAATATAACTATATAAATATATATTCATATAACTATATAAATATATATTCATATAACTATATATATGTTAATATAACTATATATATGTTAATATAACTATATATATGTTAATATAACTATATATATATATTAATATAAATATATATTACTATACGAATAAATATAACTAAATATATATATATATAGATATATATTAATACCACTATATATATATTAATATTACTATATATATTATGATATAACTATATATATATTATAATATAATTATATATATATTTTAATATAATTATATATTACTATACGAATAAATATAACTAAATATATATATATATATATATATATATATATAGATATCATGAATTGGAAAGCAAATCAAAATAGAGTAGTGGTAAGGGCTTAGGCGCGCAGGGGGGAGGTCTCGAGTTCAAATCCTGGTGGAGGCAGGGGTGCGCGCGCATGAGGAATATTAAAGCAAGCGCTGTTAAAGGGTGGAGGGGGGTGCGTGGGGTGCGTGGGGTGCTGTATAGGGGCCAAAAAGTGCTGTAAAAGGGGGGGGGGGTTCGAGCGCTATAAAAGCCCCCCCCGATTGGCAGTATTTTTTAAATTATTTTAAATTTTTTTATCTTTTATCAGCGCTTTTTTAAAAGCGCTGATAAAAGGGTCCTTTATCAGTGTTAAAACGAAAGCACTGATAAAGGGGACCCCCCTTTAGCTACGTTGGCTTTATCAGCGCTGATAAAGGCCATTTTTAGCACTGATAAAGACCGTGTTTGTAGTAGTGAACACTTTAGGATCATTTATTAATCCAAACTACATCACGATGAACTCATAAAGGTAATACAGAATTCTGAATGCAGATAGAGGTATATCATAATTTCAAACTCTCAACTGATGATACCCTGATCTCAATTCAATCTTGGATAAAACATGATATCCTATCAATTTGTCAAATATATCATCAATAAATGGAATATGATATCAGTTATTTACTTTCATTCAGTTTAACTTCTGATAATCGACAAACAAAGGCAATGCCCTATCCTTTATATTTGAAAACAAAACTGGAGAAGCCCAAGGTGATGTACTCAGAAAAATAAACCCCTTATCCATCAAATTTTCTATTTGAGTATGAATCTCTTGAAGAACTATTAGGGTCATTCTATACGGTGGAATAGAAATTGGCTCATTCCCTAGCATAAGATCAATCATAAATTCCACATCTCTCCTAGGTGGAAGCCCTGAGTAGTCCTTGGGATACACATCTTGGAACCTATCTACTACAGGTGGAAATATATCATTCTTTACACCCCCATCATCTGGTAATAGACTATAAACTTAGATGGTGAACTCCCTTAGTTACTGATGAACTAGACCTTCATGGACCACCTGGATATCCCACTCCCCATGGTGAATATAATTATCACCCCTAGGAGATTTAAAGGTCACTCTCCTGTAGTAACAATCTATGTGGGCTTGGTATGCCACTAATCAGTCCATACCCATACTTTGGTCAAAGCATGAAATATCAAGAATTTAAATATCCCAAAATAAATGATACTCCCAAATCTCGAGAGAGTAACCTTTTAATAAACATATGTCTCATGACCATACTCTCAAAGGTGCATCGATCATCATAACCCCACTCACAAACTCCACTACGAGACTCAACCCATTCACGACTTGTTCAGATATAAAGGAATAAGAGGCACCAATATCAAAAAAGAAACTAAAAAGCATATAATCTACAAGAACAATACCTCTAACGGTTGGCGGTCCTTCCTCTCTATCCACAAGTTTAGGCTGAACTTCATGCAATTTTCCTTCCCCTCTTCCCTGTGATGCAGTCTAAGCCCACTTAGATGCACAACTATACTAATATAGGTTATCTTTACCAGATATACCATGTCCACCACCTCTACCTCTATTAATAGTAGAACCCCAACTACCATACTAATACGGTGTAGAAGAAAACATTCTAGAACTTTGATTCTTCGTAGATTCCACCATAATTACCCATTTATTGTGGGTTCATACAGAGCCTCTATAGATGTACCATCCTACCGCAAGTTTGGTACTCTACTGGTAGTTGGAGACAATGTTTATGAATGTTTCTCATCCTAACACATTGGTGGAAAAGTACTCGGGAAAGATCTCAAGTAGTTGATCCTTCCCCATGGCCATTATCCTTTCCAATGCTCTAGTAAACATAATGACACTTCTTACCCTCAAAAGACATACCTCCTGACCATCTATAAAAAACCACCCATCCTTCACTAGAATCCTCCTCTAGGTTCCCCTATGATATGAGAGCCTAATCCACCACCTCATTAAACTTGTTTAATTGAAATTTGTTGACTTAGGACTTTATATCACATTTAAGTCCGTCTTAGAAATGCCTTATCATAACTATCTCATCCCCTTACAACACTGGAGAAAAGTGTTTCAAGTCAGTAAAGAGACCATCATTGTCCATCACAGACATACTCCCCTAAGTTATCCTCATGAACTCTTCTTCCCAATCCAACCTCGGTGTCTCTAGATAAAAGTTCTCTAGGAATTTCTCCAAAAATTCCTTCCATACCATACCATCTTTTTAAAATATTTAAGCCTGAACATCTCACCAGTTCTTCGCAGATCCTTGTAACATATAAGAAGTCAACTTGACACTCTTCTCATAAGGAATGTCTCAATGGTCAAGTACAGTTTGGATGGACTAAATCCCGAACTCAGCTACCACAGGTCCACCCTCTCTGGTAAAAGTTAGAGGGTATTGTAACTGAATATTCTGTGTTAGGTTAGACATACTCTTCACAACCTGCTCTAGTTCACTCTCTATAAACTGCATTAAGTAAGAAAAGTTATCATGGAACTTCTCTCTGAATCCTTCAACCAACACTATTGGTGCCTTAGGTTTCACATCTGAAGGATCATTTTTAGCCATATCCTCCTATAGTCCTATTAGAAAACATCATCATGGAGGCATATCTCTACAATTCCAAACACACACCTTATGACACATCTCACGACATCAACACTTTTAACAAGAGTAATTCACATAATTCCTTAACAATTCACCCCCTTTCGTACCACATGGTCAAAACTAAGGTACTATCACTACCCTTAATAATCCTATATATAGGTCATGGTTAACAAAGGGTAAACAAATTCTCATTATTAAAGTTTATCATTAGAAACCCATTTTTCAAATCTTGTATCAATTAAAAATTTCAATTTCATATTATGTATTTTTTCCTTTAATTACACAATAAAAGAAAAATATTTCAATTTAAAAAACTTACCAAAATAATATTTTTCCATGTGTGCCTAAAAATGATGCAAGTCACAATAATTTCGGAGTTCCTAGAATGACACATGCATACTCAACTCTCATTCTATACCGATCCATGATAAAAATCTTAGAAAATATCAGAAATAATAATCATATCATAGAACAAGTGCATCACTCGATATAGTATCCCACCTTTTTATCACATAAACTATCATTACATTATACAAAACTGAGGATCTTTAAGGGTTAGTGTCTTGGAAACCAGGAACTTAATACATGAAAATATAAAACATTCTTCTTAAACACTTGAAAGGATTATTCATTTGTTCATCCTAAGTTCATTATAGCATCTCATAACCTAGGAGCATACATCAAAGGAAAGGGTGAGAAAAAGGCCCAGTAAGGGAAACTAGGGAAACAATTTACATGTGAACTTGAGATACATCGAAAGTCATGAAAAATAACTTTAAGGCATGAGAAAGAGATCATGAGGCATATAATAATAAAAATAACGTGTTTCATAACTTGAAGATGTGTCTAAAACATTTAACATAGACAATAATTTCCGTTTCACTAAGGTCCATCCCCAAGGTGTCATTAAAAATTACTAAGGTTATTCACCAAGATATCGTTAAAATGGTCATCTCTAGAGATTAAGTCTTTACCCAATGAATTGGAGAAATGTCCGGGAGAACCCTTAAATTTTCCTTTATTATCATGTGAGCCACATATATAATCATCAATAATTTCATAAACAACCCATATATCATAAAAGAAATGGGTTTCATTTCATAGTCATCACATTTTAAAAACTGCTTTAAAAACGTGATCTTTATGTCACTTTAAACCCATGAAAAAGGAAAGCGGGTTTCATGTATGTAAATCCCAGAATTTAAAATAGAACATTTTTATATATATGTGAATACCCCTATAAAAGAAATATCTTTTAGTATTAACTTAATAAAATAAAATAATTTTAGAAAAAGAGAGAGACATTTTGAGACGAAAATTCTGCAGCATAACGGTTATGTTACAAGGTTTTAGAAAACATTGAAAAGAGAGGGGTCATGGGTCACCCACTCATAAATGATCCATAAAATAGTATAGGGACAGAACATAAAGTATATAAGAACATGGTAATGAAATTTTAAAGACATACCATATGAAATGAAAAACATGGAAGGAAGACAAAAATAAGATTTCTCGTATGAAAATTCAGCAGCCTAACGACGTTACTTAAAACATAAAAAAATGAATTGATGAGATCAAATAGGGTCTCTCATAATATGAACATATAAGATAATTATGATAGATATAGAGATCACACCCCAACATAATAAAAAGGAACATTAAATACTTGACATGAAAATAGATCTTGAAAACGAGAAGGGTGAAAGAATCCCTTAAAAATTCGGCAGCCTAACGGCGCCACTTAAACATTCTCAAAATGAATTAATGAGAGAAAGAGGGGTTATCTCATCATATGAAAATTAAAATTAAAGTAGGTTGAATATAAAATAACATCCCCAAAATAAGAACATGGAGTATAAAAGAAATGACATAAAAGAGAGTACTTGGAAAGAAAGAGAGAGGTAGGATCCCTTACCTTAAAATGTAACTCTTAAAACTCAAAGTTTGGGACCTTGAGATATTGGGGGAACCTTGGGAGGACTCCTTTTGGGGTAAGGAGACCATAACTTCGTTGAGGATTATTTTAGAGTCGAAGGGATGAGAGAATGTCTTGGTATTTATAGGGAAAGTGAGGGGACAAGGCATTAATGGCCTAGGGACACCTCATTGGTGGTATTGGAAAAACCATGGGCTTTCCCACAGTATTTCCCAAGGTGTTAGGTCACATGGGACCAATCATACAATAATTCATCCCCTTTAGTCGACCATACATTAAAATATCTCATGACATCATCATGATGAAGTCATGATGTCATTAAACATACCGAAACCCTAAAACTGAAAAATTCACTATTTACAAAAAATTCAACTTTCTCAGAAATATACAAAAATTTAACCTTAACCAAAAATCGATGATCTGATTTCAAAAATGAACTTCATTTTATAAAAATAATTTTCTAATTATTTTTAATTTAATTTTTAAATAAATACACTATTTGTCGAAAATTCATTTTTTTCATAAAAATCCTCAAAAATTACCTTAACATAATATCAATGCTCTGAGTTCAAAAATGAACTCCATTTTATAAAAATAATTTTCAAAATATTTTTAATTTAATTTTTAATTAAAAAACACTATTCACCTGAAAAAAATTAATACTTGACTAATAATTTCTGAAACAATTATTTACCTATTTTATTGAATCACATTACTTAATCAAGGAGCCTATATTATATTAATACTTTCTTTAAGTGAGATTAATAATCCATTTAGTCACATTACTAATCCTAAGCATAAAATCACTATTTATAATATACTATTCATAAAAAATTAAGTTGATCTTATTAGACTCTAAATTTCTTACTAAACATAATTGTAGAAGACCATTTTTTGAAAATCATTACACATAATTAATTATTTAAGGTTTACATAAATATTTTAAAATATCCTTTTTCTAGAATTCATCAAAAATATGCATACAATATTTATCCGTACATTTGAAAATTCACAAACTTCATCATAAGAAGAAATCACTATTTTTATTTAAATAAAAGGATTACACAAGGCAGTTACGGTCTCCTTACATAGCCCCTTATAACCCCAGCATAGGACCTAAGTGTAAGGTGTTCTAACATGAGAGAATCTGAGGGCGGCTCGACCAACATCGCACGAGTAGTAATTTCTATCAGTTTGAACTTCTCGCGAAGGAGATTTAATTCTAGCTTCACACGATGAAGTTCGGCTTGGGTTTGGTCCAGAGAAAAGCCGAGTGGTGTTACCTCCTTCCCAAGTTCTGTTAGATGGGCTTCAATTGGACCGAGACTACTGGATGAGGCCATCAAATCTTCTTTTTATATTAATTAACCAATATCCCTTGCATTTAGAGACAATAGGCGCAACATTTAGTTTCCAACGGTCATACTAACTAATGGTCATATAATAGTCAAAACCTAACAGTCCCATTTTAATTATACTCATTTTATTAAATGAAAAAGTTTTGTTGAGTATGAAATAAAATAACACACAAAATTAGGAAACAAGATTTATTCAAAATTTCAGGTCGTTACAATCTTCCCCCCTTAAGAAATTGTGTCCTCACAATTTTTAAAATTAGGCTTGGAAATTTCATTCAAAGTACCACATCAAAAAAAGTGTCAGTAACACTATTACTTTAAAAGAAAGAAAAGCAAGTACATAGGTCACCCGAGTTAACCCATACTAGGATTCCATGTAGGAAAACATGGATATGGAGGAGAAAACAAAGGGTCAATTTCTGAGGGAGAGTGATAGAAAACATGTCTAAGAGGAAGTTAACCACCAGAAAATCACAAACTTATGATGGGTTAAACGGTCTTTGATTACCCAGTATAAAACTTAAACCAACGACTTTATTGTTTTACGTTACTTTTAATAATTTTTAGGAATTCATTTACTACATATAATAAAAACACAAGGAAATATATTCACCTTCAAGTAGAGTTTCATCCCTTAATAATTTTCCACCAAGACTAATCTTTTCTCCAAACAAAGAGCATTCAAAACTACATGGTCTCATCAAAGAACAAGAATCATCTTCTAGAGAATCACGTAATCCACAAAATAATAACTATCTATATTTAAAAATTTATCCCAAAAACAGAAAGGGTAAGATAAAACAACACTTCAAAAAGAAAGAACCCCGTAGGAAGGGAAACTACTTTAAATATTTAAAGTTCCACGGTACTACCCAAAGTTTATCATAGATCATTCCATAAATAATTGTCCTTAAAATTCCTCAAAATAAACCAAACTAATATTGAAACCCAAATATAAGAAGGATTTGATAACATAGTCTTCCAAGATAAACTTTATCGTTCATCTATAAACAACATCAACCACTCCTAACATCTTATAACAAAAGTAACTAACCTAAACATATTTTACCTAAGATCGATTAATCATTTCCATAAGTAACCTAAATTATTATAAGTTCACCTTAAATTATTAGATTCTTCAAAATATAAGTCAAACTTTACTCCTCAAATAAAATACCTTAGTAATCTATTTACCTCGATCATATAGGGTTCCCAAAATAGTGAACGTCTTCCAAAATAATAATCATCTTTTAATCCCCTAATCATATTTTTTTTTCAAGAAGAACATATTCACAATATCAACATGTGGTACATAACAATAGATGTTTTCCTTAATGATATAAAACCATCTTATGTAGTGAATCTATGTTCTTAGAAAACATTAAAGATATGCTCATAGGGCACGAACTAAAATACAACATGACATAGACAATTATTGCGAAGAAGTTACATGTACTTTAGTCATTATGATCCATATCAACATAGGACTTGCATTGTTCCCTTGTCCTTGAAGATTGTTGATTCTCATCATACTTCTTATCCCTTCAAAGATAGCATTGCCTTGGATAATTTCCAACTTCTCCACATTTATGACATTGAAAGTTATAAGGTACATTAGATCGAACCTTATCTCTATTCATCACATTATCCATTTTTTAAAGAAATTGGCTACTTTATGCCTTATCATCCCACACTTAAAACATCTCTCAGTTCCTTTGTGACATTATCCTTGGTGCCCCTTTCCACACTTTTTTCACAAATGAAATTGGGTCTTATTTCCCTTATTAACTTTATCATATGAATATCCTTGAGACTTAGTATTCTTGTTCCTTGATGGTACCAATTATTAATTGTGATTTTTGATAGCTGGTTTGGCATAATCACAATATTTTCAACTTGATCTCTCATCATCTCTGTCACATTAATAGAGAAATCATCACATTTCCTATCACATTTATTATTGGGACATGTTCTTCTATTTCCCGCCGTTAACTAAGAAAAGAAAGTACAATTAGGGGATTAAATACTTAGCCAATAATCATGAAAAAGAAAATTTTCAGCATAGAAGGATAAACTTGTAGAAGAAAAGTATATCCTAACTTGTGATCCCCCTAGGTTCCAATCTAGGTTATCCATGATCATATATTCTTATGTGAATCTTTGTTTTATTTCATCTTTGTTCCTTTAATAATGGTTCATACTAAACTTATGAATTTATCAAAGCATATCCCCTAGGAGTGTCATAACCAAGAGTGAAGCAAGGCCCGTTGTCGTGTACCAGTTCCCATTTGAGTCTATCTCAAGTGGTGTTTTCAGGTTTTACCCCTATGTAAATCTGTGCCAGAGCCACCTCTACCTGTTCGTATCTAGACAGGGATGTATTTTCTTGATAAACCACTTACTCAATACACACCAAAATACCAGGAAGATTTCCTATATTTAAACTTTTATATAGGGTTCTTCCTAAAGTTTTCATATCTTAATTTCCACAAATATTTAAACCATCCATTGATACCAACGATAAAATCCCGCCTTTTATCACATAAACTTTCATTACATTATACAAAACCGAGTATCTTTAAGGTTTAGTGTCTTGGAAACTAGGAACTTAATACATGAAAACATAAAACATTATTCTTAAACACTTTAAAGGCTTATTCATTTGTTCATCATAATTTCATTACAACATCTCATAACCTGGGAGCATACATCAAAGGAAAGGGTGAGAAAAAGGCCCAGTAAGGGAAACAAGGGAAACATTTTAAATGTGAACTTGAGATACATCAAAAGTCATGAAAAATAACTTTAAGGCATGAGAAAGAGATCATGAGGCATATCATAATAAAAATAACGTGTTTCATAACTTGAAGATGTGGCCACAACATTTAACATATACAATCATTTCCATTTCACCAAGGTCCATCCCCAAGGTGTCATTAAAAATTACCAAGGTTATTCACCAAGATATCGTTAAAATGGTCATCTCTAGAGATTAAGTCTTTACCCAATGCATCAGAGCGCTATCAGGGTGCACCCTTGAATTTTCATTTATTATCATGTGAAACACATATATAATCATCAATAATTTCATAAACAACCCATATAGAATAAAATAAATGGGTTTCATTTCATAGTCATCACATTTTAAAAACTGCTTTAAAAACGTGATCTTTATGTCACTTTAAACCCACAAAAAGGAAATCATGTTTCATGTATGTAAATCACAGAATTTAAAATAGAAAATTTTGATATATATGAGAATAAAACTATAGAATAAATATCTTTTAGTATTCACTTAATAAAATAAAAGAATTTGAGAAAAAGAGAGAGACATTTTGAGACGAAAATTTTGCAGCATAACGACTATGTTACAAGGTTTTAGAGAACATTGAAAAGAGAGGGGTCATGGGTCACCCACTCATAAATGATCCATAAAAAAGTATAGGGATATAAAATAAAGGATATAAGAACATGGTAATGAAATTTTAAATACATACCATATGAAATGAAAAACATGGAAGGAAGACAAAAATAAGATTTCTCTTATGAAAATTCGACAGCCTAATAACGTTACTTAAAACTTAAAAAAATGAATTGATGAGATCAAATAAGGTCTCTAATAATATTAACATATAATATCAGTATTATAGATATAGATATAATACCCCAACATAATAAAAAGGAACATGAAATACTTGACATGAAAATAGATCTTAAAAACGAGAAGGGTGAAAGAATCCCTTAAAAATTCAGCCGCCTAACAACGCCACTTAAACATTCTCAAAATGAATTGATGAGAGAAATAGGGGTTCTATAATCATATGAAAATGAAAATGAAATTAGGATGAATATAAATTAACATCCCCAACATAAGAACATGGATCATAAAATAAATGACATAAAAGAGAGTACTTGGAAAGAAAGAGAGAGGTTGGATCCCTTACCCTAAAACGTAACTCTTAAAACTCAAAGTTGGAACCTTGAGGGCTTGGGGGAACCTTGGGAGGACTTATTTGGAGGTAAGAAGACCATAACTTCGTTGAGGATTATTTTGGAGTCGAAATGATGAGATAATGGCTTGGTATTTATAGGGAAAGTGAGGGGACAAGACATTAATGGCCAAGGGACACCTCATTAGTGGTATTGGAAAAACCATGGGCTTGCCCATGGTATTTCCCAAGATTTTAGGCCACATGGGACACCTCATACAATAATTCATCCCCTTTAGTCGACCATACCTTAAAATATCTCATGAAATCATCATGATGCAATCATGATGTCATTAAACATACCGAAACCCTAAAACTGAAAAATTCACTATTCACCGAAAATTCAACTTTCTCAGAAAAATCCCAAAATTTCACCTTAACAAAATATCGATGCTCTGATTTCAAAAATCAACTTCATTTTATAAAAATAATTTTCTAAATATTTTTAATTTAATTTTTAAATAAATATACTATTCTCCAAAAATTCATTTTTTTCAGAAAAATCCCCAAAAATTACCTTAACATAATATCGATGCTCTGGGTTGAAAAATGAACTCCATTTTATAAATTTTTTTTATAAATATTTTTAATTTAATTTTTAATTAAAAAACACTATTCACCCGAAAAAACTAATACTTGACTAATAATTTCTGAAATAGTTATTTACCTATTTTATTGAATAATATTACTTAATCAAGGAGCCTAGATTATATTAATACTTTCTTTAATTGAGATTACTAATCCATTTGGTCACATTACTAATCCTAAGCATAAAATCACTATTCATAATTTACTATTCATGAAAAATTAAGTTTATCTTATTAGACTCTAAATTTCTTACTGAACATAATTGTAGAAGACCATTTTTTGAAAATCATTACACATAATTAATTATTTAAGGTTTACATAAATATTTTCAAATATCATTTTTCTAGAATTCATAAAAAATATGCATACTATATTTATTCGAACATTTGAAAATTCAAAAACTTCATCATAAGAAGAAATCACAATTTTTATTTAAATCAAAGTATTACACAAGGCAGTTACGGTCTCCTTACATAGCCCCTTATAACCCCAGCATAGGACCTAAGTGTAAGGTGCACTAAGGTGAGATAATCTGAGGGCAGCTCGGCCAACATCGCACGAGTAGTAATTTATATCAGTTTTAACTTCTCGTGAAGGCGATTCCGTTCTAGCTTCAAACGATGAAGTTCGGCTTGGGTTTGGTCCAGAGAAAAGCCCAGTGGTGCTACCTCCTTCCCAAGTTCTATTAGATGGGCTTCAATTGGACCGAGACTACTGGATGAGGCCATCAAATCTTCTTTCTATATTAATTAACCAAGATCACTTGTATTTAGAGACAATAGTCGCAATATTTAGTTTCCAACAGTCATGCTAACTGACGGTCATATAATAGTCAAAACCCAACAATCTCATTTTAATTATACTCATTTTATTAAATGAAAAGTTTTTTTGAGAATGAAATAAAATAACACACAAAATTTGGAAACAAGATTTATTCAAAATTTTGGGTCATTATACTCAAGGTGAAATAACATCCAATCATAACATTAAACAACAATAACAAAAATCACACCCTGGTTACTTGGTTTTACCCCTGTACATGGGTTAGCTACTCCCATGCACAAGATCTTAACCAAGGACCAATTCTTCATAGTCTCTTGTCTACCTTTCCCAAATAGTAAGAAAAAAATAAAATAAAATAAAAACTACCCTTTGATACCACCTAGTAACATCCCAATCCGAGTGGCACACACCGGTTCCTCGAGATGGTTAGTTATATGACCTCAAGCACACCTCTCCATACACCATAGGTTTCAGACTAGTTGTGCGGTTCTAATATAGATACCATGGGGAGACAATACCATCTTTATCAAAGTATCACAATAGTTTAAATAAATAAGAATAACCAAATAATATAATCAATAACTAGACAAACCTGTATCACATAATGACTAACACATGAATACAATATCCAAACCAAAATATTATATATGTCATGCCAAGTACGTGTCGAATTTCAAATGAAAACCCAAAATAAAGACACACTAACATCCCAATAGGGTCCCGAGACCATGCTAGGTTCCTCATCTATGATCCATGCCGACTCATCCATCTATCATAGGGATCTTACCCTTATCATTTCCTGAAAACATGAAGTCTATTTGGGTATCGATCAGGAAGCCCAAGTAGGGTATAATTACAACTCAGTAGGCCACCACCAATGATGTCAAAAACAATATCTAGTCAATAATATTGTATAAAAAATAAATTGCAATGAATAAGGTAAACTGTTATCACATTTTGGTATTATTTAATTAACCACATAGTTTCTCGAGTTTATGATGTCACTTGAACCATAAATACCTTTTTTTGGACTATGTCGGTGTCTAAAATATCCCCAAGGTATATCACATATCAAAATACCACGATTACCATTTATCATTTAATTTAAAATCACATCACAACCAATTGGAACCATAGTCCAATGCTAATATCATGGGCATGGAACATCATGTATAACACCCCAATGGTATTTGGAGCCCTGGTCCTTATCTCACACCTCAATATCACAAGGGTATTTGGAGCATCAGTCATTTTACCACACTAACTATCACCAATGAGTATTTGTAACTTCAGTCCCTATCCCACACCTCAACGTCACATGGGTACTTGGAGCCTCAGTTCCTATCCCACACTCACTAACACATATGGGTATTTGGATCCTCCATCTTTGTCCCACACCTTAACATCACACATATAAAAAATATCATAATATCGAACAAATAACAATCATGTGTATATAAAGGTTATGCATCATTAACTATCTTGTCAATCATTCTCATTAAATTGTACCTTTTCAATTTATCATAACAATCATAATTATTTATTTCAGTCACAAGGAATAATATGAACAATTCACTATTAAACTAATTGTCAACATTTAATAAAATAATTCATTAAGACTTCATGGTTAAGACAAACATCCCTTTATTCCGATTAATATACCAATTCAATAATTAATTAATCAATAAATTCCACAATCCCATCAATTAACCAATCCTAAAACCCCATTATCCCATCAATTTCATAATCACTAGTCAACCAATTTCAATTACCCTGATTCAACCCAAATCATCATCACATGACAATTTAATTTAACCAATTCAATTTTGGATGCAATTTTCCAATCATGGAAATTTAAATTTCATAATTACAAACACATAAATAAATTAATACTATGATATTTTCAATTTAGAACACCTACCTCAAGATTGTTGATGGAAAATCTGCAATGAAAATATCCAAATTTAAGAGGGACATTCAATTACACAATAAAGAAAAATATCTAGATCCAAAACCTAGATCTATGATCAAATGGATTAGATCTATCAAAACCTAGATCTAGATCCATTACTAACAGAGGAAAAATCCCTTCAAAAGATGATATAAATATAGGATAGGGAGAGAGAGAGAACCAATCAATATTAGATCTCTTACTGGGAAAGGTGCAGATCAATCAAATGGATCTTTTATTTTCCAAGAACAGAGTTTAAAATCAATTGGAATCCATCTAGGAGCCTCAAAAAATGATATAAATCCTTTAGGGTCGAGTTAGGTTGAATTAGGGTGAGGCGCAGGTGGTTAAGGAATTTTAAAATCAATTTTCATAGGTTTATTTTTCCACGCGCACAATTTCTGGTACGAGGCACACATTTTCCCCTAAACTTCCACCTAACCATGTGCATCCTCCTAGAGGTCTCATGGTTACTACTATTAGAGTACACTATTTTTCAAACCATGAGCCAACTATGTGAATCACTTCTATTTAGGTTTACATGGTTTTCTTTCTTGAGCACACAATTTGGGAAAACCATGCGCCAACCATGCACTTCCCCTCTTCAAAAAATCTCCAATTTCACCCCAAAACTCTCCAAAGTAAAACCCAACAGAATGTACTCAAAATATGGAAAAATAACACCTACAAACAACCTCAATACATCAATAGAAAAGGTCTAGGTGTTACATCTCCAAATAAATGATGGAATTAAATTATATTAAAATAAATAATTGCAGCATTAAAACCAAATTATAATATTTTCACAAGATGTGTTTGACTATCTAATAATGGTTTTTAATAATTAATAAATTATCATTTAATATAACGTAATTATCTGTAATTATTGGTCATGCTATTTTATTTTTCATAAATTCATTAATGATGAGTATCTTCAAGTGACTTTACATAATAGAACTAGCATTTTTCCCATATTATTACATTATTTTAAGCATAATTAACCATTAAATATAAACCAAGGATCATAAATTCCAATGTCTTTGGAATAATAGATACATAATTAAACAACATGAAACCAAAATAAAACATCTTTTATTTAATTTTTATAAGGATATCCTAACATCCTTTGATCCCTTACACCTATATAGGATACCTTGGGGAATATATATGAGAAAAGGGATAATCTAAAAATCCCATTAAGGAAAAAGACATATGAATAAAGCATAGAACATGGGTTAGAAACCATAACATGATGACATGAAAAGTC
Source organism: Viscum album (assembly GCA_963277665.1). NCBI lineage: Eukaryota > Viridiplantae > Streptophyta > Magnoliopsida > Santalales > Viscaceae > Viscum > Viscum album. The sequence continues at coordinate 325,645,988 of OY728148.1, read as the reverse complement.
ATGGAACAAGAACAAAAATATAGAATAATAACATATAGAACATGGGATCATGTAATAATGGAATCATAAAAATGTGTAAGAAACATAAAAACATAACTTAAGCATGTTTCAATGATCATTTCACATATAGGATCATGATTCAAGGATAATCACCAAGATTGTTTCACATGGAGCACGAGTCATGTTTAACCACTAAGATGGTTTAACATGATGTCTCATGTGACTAAACATTACCCAATGAATTGGAGCACTATATGGATGTACCCATCATAATATTTCCATGAATATGCATGACACATGAAGAATCATACATAAGTAATCAAACATAAACATAAGAGTTACCCATGGAAATAATTGAGTATCATAATCATATCAGAAGGCATAACATAAGATAATATCATAATGGTGTCCATGAAAGAAAGTATTTAAATCATACAGGAACATTCATAATGTAAAAAAGGAATAGATCATGATAAGTGATGTCAAAATTAAGTTAATACATGTAAGAATAGTGTTTAAGAAACTTTAGAAATAAAACATTTTAGTGTGGCATAAGGAAAATACTAAAGAATCTTTAAAACAGAAAATGCATAATTTTTTGTATAAAACCAGAAATGAACCAAGATAGTTTATCATGATAAAATTAGATATTATATAAAAATAATGATTTTTTAAAACATATTATGGAGTGGACTTTAAAACAGGTAAGAAATGTGGAAGTTCCCTTGAATTGGGCTTGCTTATCATGAAGAATTGAGAAGGGAAGATTATTAAAACATGAAAATCCTTGAAAAAAAATAATGAAATGATATCTATATATGATTTTAGAACATATAAACAGAATTTATAAGAACTATATAAAAATAAATAATCATTAAATTGGGGTAAAGAGAGAGAAAGATTAACCTAAAGGAAAAAATTGGAGGTTCGGGTAGAATCTCTTACCTTATGTCCAAAAGTGTTCTGCACTCAGTATTAATATCATAGATAATCAAATTAAATTCATTAATTTGTAAATAAATAAACTTTCATACATGAATTTTATTCATTATGGTTTTATTAAGATCATTTATGGGCTTTTCTATGAGTTATAAAGTTTAATTTCATCATTCCAGAGTGTTAGTTTTTTTGGTTTTCATGATTGGTTCGCTTGTATATGAGTATGGAAGTCCATGTAGAATGGTATAATTATGCTTAATTATATGTTATTAATTAAAATACAAAATTTTAATTAGTCTAATATATTATTTTGTTTCTAGATATGAGGATGAGTCATTATATAACATGTTAATGATAATCGTTTAGATTAATTTTAGTGGTTTTTCGTTCACAACGAACTCGTTTTGTTTTATCATTTAGTATTATGTATATATGTTAGTTCTAGAACATAAAAAAGGTTATAAAATAAATTTTATGATATTTTTCAACCATCATAATGGTTTTAAGACCATATTTGAAGTATTTAAACTAAAATGAAAACTTATCATCCACGAAGGTGATAAATCAACATCTCACATACAATGATTTCATTTTTAGAATAAAAGGGAGGGGAGACAAGATTTGATGATGGATTATTCCATTAGCATAATATAATTCCAATATATGTAAGGTACTAGAGTTATAATGACATTTTTATGAGGTGAGGTGAGGACATAATTAAAAAATAAAATAACTTGAAAAGAAATTAAAATAAAAGAATGAGGAATTTACCTCTTGAATTTCTCCTCCATGAGAACCTCCTTAGGGAATTTGTTTGGTTTTGTTATGAGACCAAGAGGTCCTAAACATGGCGCAGAGGTTTGAGAAGATTATTGAGAATAATTTGGATAATTCACAAATCTTGTAAGGTGTGAGGAGAATAGACGCAGAGGGTTGGTATTTATAGTGGAGGAGAGGGGTGCTTTCTTATTATTTCAATCATTAGTTTATCATTTTTCCAAAATAAAATAAAATAGTGATGATTACATGAATAAATAAATAAAATAGAGGAGGATAATTCAAGATTATGGTTCATACATTAGTGATGACTTAATGAATTTTTTATTTAACTTATAATGTATTTATATCGTAAATTATTATATTTTACTATTCACAAAAAATTCAAGTATTTTAGAAAAATCCCAAAAATACACCCTAACAATTTTTCAACATGTAGAATTAAAAAATGAATTCCATTTTATGAAAATATTTCTCAAAATATTATAAATTTAATTTTTAATTAAAATCATCATTTAATCAAAAAATATAGATTTTAAAATTACAAATGATTTTATAATACTTAGAAAAAATTAATTGAGGTCACATAAAATTATCCTATAATCACGAGACATAAAAATATTAATTTATGAATAAATTTTTTGAAAATAAATTTTCTTTAAAATTATTAAATTAATCATATAATTATTATTAAATAATCATTACTTATAGAAATACCAATACTTAATTAATAAATTTTAAAACATTTGTTTACTTATACTATGATATAATTATATCATAATTTCATTTATATGATGCATAAATTATATCTATAATTTTATGGGTGATTTTACTATTTATTTGTTCGGTTTACAATTCATAAGGTTCATATTACTATTTCAAAGGTTAAGTTAATATTTCATCAATATTGGTTTCTTGACTTCTATAAATACCTATTAATTCATTCATTATTAATTTATAAACATCATGTTGTGTTATATATGTGATTTTATGTGATTTATACTATAAGACATAATTATAAGATGGGAATTTCCATTGATAAATTTTTTGGGTCATTACATTCTTACCCCCTTATAAAATTTCTCCCTCGTAATTTTGATTTTAAAACTATGGAGAAAATAGGTGAGTGTACTTCTCCTTCACTGCTTCCTATAGTTCCCATGTTGCCTCTTCGTACTTATAGTTCCGCCATAATACTTTGACCAGGTGAGTAGTCTTTTTGTGTAGAACTTTATCCCTACAGTCCAAGATCTTCACCGGTTGTTCCTCATAAGAGAGATCATTTTCCAACTATACCACCGCTGAATTTAGTGCATGTGAGGGATCTGGTATGTACTTCCTCAAGAGGAATACATGGAATACATCATGTACATGATACATGGTAGGTGGAAGTGCTAGTCTATAGGCTACAACTCCAACACGATCAGTGATCTCCAAAGGGATAATGTACCTGGGACATAACTTTCATTTCTTCCCAAATGTCATGATACTCTACCATGGATATATGAGAAGGAATACCATGTATCCAACCTTAAACTCTAGGTCTCGTCAATTATTGTCTTCATAGATCCTCTGTCAACTTTGGGTTACCTTGATGTGTTGCTGAATGGTTTTTACCTTGTCTACCATTTCTTCGACCATTTCAGGTCCTAGCAGCTTATATTCACCAACTTCATCTTAGCATGTCAGTGTTCTACATCTTTTCCCGTAAAGGGATTCATATGGAGCAATTTGGATGATCGGGTGGAAAAAATTGTTGTAGGAGAATTCGACCAGTGGCAGATATTGGTCCCATCCTCCCTTGAAGTGCATGGAACATGCTCTCAACATGTCTTCCAGTTCCTGAATAGTCCATTCATATTGATCATCAGTTTGAGGATGATAATCTATACTGAATTTCCAAATAGTTCTTAGAGAAAGTTGGAGACTTTTCCAGAACTTAGAGATGAATCTCAGATCTTGATTGGATACAATAGATAGTGGTACTCCATGAAACCTTACCACTTCTCTGATTTATGTCTATATAAGTTGATCTAAGAAAAAGTCCTCTTGAATTAAGATAAAGTGAACTATATTTATAATAGTATCCACAACAACCCATATAGCATTGTTTCCTCTGTATGTCTTCAGAAGTCTGGTGACAAAGTCCATGGTGATGTTTTCCCACTTATATGTTTGTATGGGTAATGGTTTCATCTACCCTTTAGACTTTTTTCCTTTCATCATTCTCTTGATTACATATTAGGCACTTCCATGTATATTCAATGACCTTGTTCTTCATATTGTCCCACCAATAGTTCTCTCGGAGATCTCTATATATATTTGTACTCCCTATGTGAATAGAGAAGGTTGAGCTATGTGTGTCATTTAGAATATCCTTCTTTATCTATGGATCTTATAGTATACATAATCGTGACCCAAATCTCTATAATCCTTCCCTATCAATTTTAAACTCTAAATATTTCCCCTTTCTCATAGATTCCATATTCTTCTGGATTTCCAGATCATTTCTTTGAGAATCCTTTATTTTATCCACAAGGAATGGTTGAGAAATCGTTTGAGAAAGGATTGATGATTTTCATTCTTTAATTATTCCCACTTCCATTCTTTGTATCTTAATAATATTGTCCTTCTCAATTCTCATCATTGATAAAGATGCATGATCCTTTCAACTTAGAGCATCCACTACCTTATTTGCCTTACCAGGATGGTAATGGATTGAGCATTCATAATATTTTTTGAGCTCTAACCATGTTTTCTAGTGCATATTTAGCTCATTATATATGAATATATTTTTGAGAATCTTGTGATTAGTATAATCTCACACATCTCCCCATAGAGATAATGAAGCCATATTTTCAATGTAAAGATCACAACTGCCAACTCCAGATCATGCATGGAATAGTTTTGATCATGAATTTTTAACTACATTGAGGCATAGTCTATAAATATATCATTTTCATCAGTAAATATCCTAATACCTTCTTTTAATCATCACTGTAAACCACAAAGAGTTACCAACTTAACGGTAGTGTGAGTATTGGTATAGTGATGAGCCTTTTCTTCAACTCTTTAAAGCAGTATTCAAATTCACTACTCTAGACAAACTTCACTCCCTTATGAGTCATTTGGGTTATTGGGTTTTACAATCATGATAAGTTATTCACAAATTTTTGATAATACCCAGCTTGACCAAAGAAACTACAGATCTCTATTACAGATGTTGGCCTAATCCACTCTTTGTTTTCTATTGTCTTGTAAGGGTATATATATATATATATTCCTTTGACAGTGAAAACATTTTCCAAGAATGATACTTCCTCCATAAAAAACTCACATTTATTTTAATTTTAATAAAGTTTTTACCTTCAAAAAGTATCTAGAACAGTATTCAAATGCTCTTCATGTTCCTATTTGTACTTGGAGTATATCAGAATATCATCAATAAAGACTACCAAAAAAAATTCGAGGTAATATCTAAAGACTATATTCATTAAATCTATGAAAATTTCTAGAGAAATGGTGATTATAAAGGTCATCACTATGAACTCATAATTTCCATAACTTGTTTGAAATGAATTCATGGTAATATCTTCCTTTCTCACCTTTAATTGGTGATATCTCGACCGAAGGCCCACCTTATAGAAAAAATTGTCCCCACATAGCTGATCAAACAATTCATCTATATGTGGAAATGTATTCTTGTTCTTTATTGTAATTTTGTTGATCTCATGATAGTCAATTAAGAGGTTCATTTATTTATCCTTCTTCTTGATGAAGATGACTGTTGCACCCCATGGTGAAGCACTCAAATGTACAAAACCCTTGTACAAATTCTATTATAACTACTTCTTTAGTTTTTGTAGCTCAATGATGGTCATTATATAAGGTGTCCTTGATATATGAAATGATCCATGAATAATTAGAATATATAAATTAGCCTCTCAATCATGAGGTAGACCATTAGTGTAGTCTATCACAATGGTCATGTCTTTGAGCATGATTCCTCATTTGTATCAATCATTTGAGCTAGATATCCTTGCTTATAAAGTAGTAATATCAACACTTGAGATGATGACTCTGAAAGAGATTCAAATTACTCCTTACACTTATAAATAATTATAGTATGATTTGGGATGTGAAGAGTGATATTATTTTCCCGAAATTTGATGTTATATTTATATAAAGATAGCTAATACATGACCAGTATAACATCAAGCTCCACCAAAGAGAGTATGACAAGATTTTCTAGGAGGTTTAGTCCATAAAAATTAACTGGGGAGTAGTTGTAAACTTTGGATGCAATAATTTACCCATTTTCTATTCTCACAGATAACTCAAACTCCAAATTTTGAGGTGGTGTTTGAATAGTTCTACTAAACTTGAAAGATAAGAAAGAATGTGAAAAACCAGAATCAAATAGAACATTAACTGTTCATGAGTGGATTACTAGAATACCTATCACCACATCATTATTGGACTCTGCCTCAGCAGTAGTGATAGTATATTCCCTTCCTTGCTACCTTTTTTGTTGAAACATTGAGCTATAGGATGAGTGTTTCTCTGAAACTTCCCTTATTCTTCTACATTAATGGGATTCTTCATATCCCTTCAGTAGTTATTATCCAGATGCCCCATTCTTCCCCATTTGAAGCATTTCTTGGTTCCCTTTATATAGTTTCTATGATGTTTCTTCCAACAATTTTGACACATGGGATTTTGGGTTTTCTTTATATCATGGGATTTATCTATTGATCCACCCATATTAAACTCCATTTTCCACTTTTTTATCACCAGGCCCACAAGAACACTGTGAGTATCTGATATCCATTTCAAACTTGAGGGCACAATGGAAAATATCCTCATAGCTATCAAAGTCTTGAATCACTAATGATTTTCATAGACTCAGCTTTATTCTACTAAAGAAGCAGTACACCTTGATTTAGGTGTTCATGATAAAGACATAGGTGGTCTTACAAGACTTGTAATGTTTTCTTCATACACCTTGATAGACTCATGTTCCTTATTCTTAAGTCCCAGTAACTCTATTTCCATCTTGAGATAGAGGGCTCGGGGAAAATATTTATTGAAAAACATTTTATTGAATTCCTCCCAATCTATAGAATCAATTTCCTCCTTGTACTTCATGTTTTTATTAGCGTACATCACTAATCAGCTTCCCCATCAAAATGATAGACCGCCAGCACAACTTTATATTCTTATGAGCACTAGATGACATAGAATATATTTTTAATGGAGTTAATCCATTATTTTGTGAAGAGGGGATCAAGAGACCCACTCAACATGGGATTCCTTTTCCACATAAAGGATTCAACCAAAATTTTTTTCTCTCTTAGGAGGAGTAGGTCATTCCATGAAATTCAATTTATTATTCATAACTTGTTCCAGTTTATTAAGTACTATCATGAAGTTTTGAGCATCCATTCCCATCATATTTAGCATATAATTAAGGAAATTGTCACATTTCCTATCACATTAATTATTGGCATGAGGTCTTCTATTCCCAACCATTAAGTAATAAAAGTAAAGTACAATTATGGGGTTTGAATAATTAGCTAATAATCATAATAAATAGAAAATTTGAGCATAAAAGGATAAACTTATAAAGGAAAATTATATCCCAACTTATGATTTTCTAGGTTTCAATCTAGGTTATCCATCATCAGTTTCCTAACATATTTTATTATGGTAATATTCTGTTCCATTACAAATTGTTTGCAATGAGCTTATTAATTTACCAAATAATATTCCCTAGGAGTGTCAAACTAGGTGCATAGTAAGGCCCGTTTTTGTGTACCACGTTACCCTGAGTTAGTCCCAAAAAACCTTGTCGGAGTTTCTAATCCTAAAAAAATCTATGCTAGAACCATGCACACTTGTAGTGTCCATACAAGGATGTATTTTCTTGATAAACCACTTATTCTATACTTACCAAAATTTAGGGATGTTTTATTATGCTTAATCTTATCCCTAGGGCTCTTACTAAAGTTCTCTATTCCTTATCTCAAAAAAAATAACTAGAACTTGATATGATACCAACTATAATGGAACTATCCTTTTACACATATTATTACATGATTTTAAGAATAATTAACCATTAAATATAAACCAAGGATCATAAATTCTAGTGTCTTTAGAATATTAGATACATAATTAAACAATATGAAACCAAAATGAAACATCTTTTATTTAATATTTTTAAGGATATCGTAACATTTTTTAAACCCTTATATATGTATAGGATAACCTTGGGAATACATGAGAAAAGGTATGATCTAAAAATCTTGTTAAGTAAAAAAGCATATGAATAAAGCATAACACATGGGTTAGAAATCATAACATGATGACTTGAAAAGGCATGGAACAAGAATAAACATATGAAAGCATAACATATAGAACATGGGAGCATGTAATCATGGAATCATATAAATTTGGAAGAAACATAAAAACATGACTTAATCATGAGTCAAGGATCATTTCACATGGAGGAGCACAATTCAAGGCTAAGCACCAAGATTGCTGCACATGTAGCACAAGTCAAGGCTAACCAGTAATACCGTTGCACATGAAGTCTCATGAGACTAAACATTACCCAATGAATTGGAGTTAAATCTAGAAGTACCAATCATAACATGTTAATGAATATGTTTGACACATGAATAATCATACATAATTAATCAAACATAAATATAGTAGTTACCTATGTAAAGAATTGGGTGTCATAATAATGTCAGAAGGAATAATATAAGGGAATATCATAATGGTGTCCATGAAAGAAAGGATTTAAATAATAAATTAAAATTAATAAGAAAATATAGGCATATATCATGATAATTTATGTAAAACTGAAGTGAATACATGTAAAAATAATGTTTAATAAACTTTAGAAATAAAAAATTTTAGTGTGGTTTAAGGAAAATATTATATATTCTTTAAAATAGAAAATGAATAATTGTTTGTATAAAACCAGAAATTAACCAAGATATATTTTTATAATAAATTTTTTGATTTTATAAAAATAATTCTTTCTTAAAATAGATTATGTATTTCACTTGAAAATGGGTAATAAATCCGGAAGTTCCCTTGAATTGGGCTTGCTTATTGGGAAGAATTGAGAAGGGAGCCTTATTAAAACATGTATATCCCTAAAGAATACAGATGAAATGATCTAGATATATGATTTTGGAACATATATTTAGAATTTATAAGTATTATATAAAAATAAAAAATCATTACATTAGGGTAAAGATAGAGAAAGAGTAACCTGAAAGAAAAAATGGAGGTTTCGGTAGAATCCCTTACCTTATGTCCGAAAGGGTTTTACACTTGATATTAATGTCCTGGATGATAAAATTAATTAATTTAAAATTATAAGACCATTTATACATGTATTTTATTCATTATATCTTTATTAATATCATTTATGGTCTTTTTGATGAGTTATATAGTTTAATTTCATCATTCGAGAGTGTTCATCTTCTTGGTTTTCATGATCAGTTCGCTTGTATATGAGTATGGAAGATCATGTAGAATGGGTATAATTATCTATAATTATATGTTATTAATTAACATATAGAAATTTAATTGGTCTTATATATTATTTTGTTTCCATATATAAGGATTAATTATTTGATAACATGTTAATGATAATCATTTAGATTAATTTTAGCGGTTTTTCGATCACAACAAAGTTGTTTTGTTTTAACATTTAATATTATGTATATATGTTAGTTCCATAAAATAAAAAAGTTTATAAAATAAATTTAATGATATTTTTTCAGACATTATAATGGTTTTAATACCATCTTTTAAGGATTTAAAGGAAAATGAAAACTTATAGTCCACAAAGGTGATAAATCAACGCCTCATGGATGACAGTTTCATTTTTAGAATAAAAGGGAAGAGAGAAGAGGTTTAATGAAAACTTATTACATTAGAATAATATAATTTGATTATATTTAATGTGATAGAGTTATAATTAAATTTTAATGAGGGGAGGTGATAAGAGAATCATTAAAGAAAATAACTTGAAAAGAAATTAAAAGAAAAGAAAGATGAATTTCCCTCTTGAATTTTTCCTCCTTGAGAACCTCCTTAGAGAAAAGGTTTTGGTATTTTGATGAGACCAAGAGATGTTAGATGTGGGGGATGGGTTTGGAAATATTATTGGGAAGAATTTGGACAAGTCTCAAATCTTGGAATTAATGAGAAGAAGAGGTGGTGAGGGGTGGTATTTATAGTGGAGGAGAGGGGTGTTTTCTTATTATTTTAATAATTTGTTTATTATTTTTCCATAATACAAGAAATAGTGATGATTCAATGAATAAATAAAATAAATATAAGAAGATAATTCTAGATTATCGTTCTTACATTAGTGATGAATCAAGTAATAGTGTATATAACTTATAATTTATTTGTACCATGAATTACCATATTTTACTATTCACTAAAAATTCATGTATTTTAGAAAAATCCAAAAAATCTAGCCTAACCATTTTTTTATGTGTATAATTCAAAAATGAAATTCATTTTATGAAAATAATTATCAAAATATGAGAAATTTAATTGTTAATTAAAATCATCATTTAATAAAAAAATACATATTTTAAAATTATAAATGATTTTATAACACTTTGAAAAAATTAATTAAGGTCTCATAAAATTATACTATAATCATAAGACATAAAAATATTAATTTATGAATAAATTTTCTGAAAATAATTTTTCTTTTAAATTATTAAATTAATGATAAAATTGTAATTAAATAATTATGACTTACAAAAATACCAACAATTAATTAATATTTTTTAAAAAAATTATTTACTTATGCTATGATATAATTATATCATACTTTCATTTATAGTATGTATAAATTTTATCCATACTTTTATGGGTGAGGTTACTATTCATTTGTCAAATTTACTATTCAAAAGGGTCATATTACTATTCCAAAGGTCAAGTTACTCTTTTATTGGTATAGGTTCCTTAACTTCTAGAAATACCTCTTATTTCATTCATTCTTCATTTATAAAGTTTTTTTTGTGTTCTATATGTGATTTTATGTGATTTATACTATAAGATATAATTATAAGAAGGGGATTTCCATTGAATTTTTTTTTGGGTTGTTCTATTTTAGATGGTTATTAAGATAAAGAGAATTAATTGATTGATTATTTTATTAAGTAACACACGTTTGTTTATCTTAATAATAAAAATTGAATTGAATTGAATGCTAGCCAGTGTACTTTTGCGTATTCATTGCATGTGTATGAAAAATAATGATCTTTGACCAGACCTACATAAGTGATGGTATTATTTAATTTAATTTATTACATAGTGTGTTGAAATTAATTATTTTTAAATTAAATATGATGGCATATGAGTTATCACTACCTCCTTTTATTACATAGGACTTACATGTCAAAGGTTTTTATGTAATTCCCCTTAACCAATCCTTTAGTTCCCCTCACCTATGTGTGAGTTATAAACATATGTAATAAAAGAAGTATCATAAGGTGCATGGAGCCAGTTCAAGACGAAATGAAGAAGATACCAACCCAGGTGATACATAGGTGGATAGGTGGAATATTGAAACTCATGACAAGACAAATGAAAATAGTTTTCTCCTAGAGAAATAGGTTGATTTCTTATCTGATCAATACATTAACCATTAGATAAGATCATGATCATGTCATTTAATTATTCATTTGTCTTTATCTTATGCATTTTTTATTTTACATATGAAAAACTATGATCAAATAAATAAATAGACTAAGGTTAAAATATGTAATTTAAATTAATATATTATACACAAATGTTTAATAAAAAATAGTTAATCACTTAAGTAAAATATGCTTAATATTAAAAGGACATAAAAAGGATAAAATATGAAATTTGTATGCATAATAAATAAACACATGGATCACATTCATTCTTAATGAAACCAAATTCCTTTATGGCCTCATAAAATCAAATGTTCCATGACCTGGAAGCTTTATTTAATCCATAAATGGATTTTTGAAACTTGTAAACCCGTTTGGGTTCACCTGGTGTCATAAACCCTTCAAGTTATATCATATTGACATCTTCCTGAAGATTACCATTGAAGAATTATGTTTTGACATCCACCTTCCAAATGTCGTAGTCATGGTAAGATACTATTTAAAGTATGATTCTTATGGATTTAAACATGGAAACTAGAGAGAAGGTTTCATCATAATCAATTTCTTGATGTTGTCCGAATGCTTTATCCACCAGCCTTGCTTTATAGGTGCTAATTTTACCTTCCATATCCATCTTTATCTTGAATACCCATTTTCATCCAACAGGATTTACATCAACTGGCTAGTCGACCAGAACCCAGAATTGGTTCTGATAAATGGAATCCATCTCAGAATTCATAGCTTCTATCTATTTTGTAGCTTCTAAGATCTCTATTGCTTCCTTATAGAAGATAGGTTCATCATTTGCTAACAATAATGATTCACCCTCCATGGTGACTAGGAAACCAAATATCTCTGGTTCCCTTACCTATATTGAGATTATACACAGTACTTGTGTTTTTGGAACCTCA